>CM069148.1:3307059-4017059 GCA_035221665.1 Okamejei kenojei | reverse complement strand
GGAAATAGGCAACGTTTCGGGACGAAACGTTGCCTATTTTCTTCGCTCCATAGATGCTGCCTCACCCGGTTGGTTTCTCCAATACACAATACGTACTGGGTAGACACAAAAAGCTGGAGTAACTCAGCGGGTCAGGCAGCATCTCTGGAGAGAAGGAGTGAGGGTATGTTTCGGGTCGAGACCCTTCTTCAGATTGAGAGCCAGGGGAAATGAGAGATATAGATGGTGATGTAGAGAGAGATAGAGAACCAATGGATGAAAGATATGCACAAAAGTAACCATGATAAAGGAAATGGGCAATTGTTAGCTGTGGGCTAGGTGAAAACGAGTTACAAACCGAGCAACTCAACAAGACGACTTTGAACGTACAATGACTTGGGTTGGGAGGGACAGAGAGAGAGAGAGAGGATGCAAGAGTTACTTGAAGTTAGAGAAATCAATATTCATACTGCTGGGGGTGGTAATGTTTGTTATCCAGATGGTATTATTATTTTACTGTTTCCAAGAGAGAGTTCCCCTGTCCCACTTAGGAGACCTAAACAGCAACCTCTGGTGACCTTGCCCGCCACCCAAGGTTTCCATGAGGTCACTGGAGGTTTTGGTCACTCTCCCTAATGGTCGAAAGTGGTTTCCGCGTGGTCGAGGCTTCATCTAGGTTGCTGCTATTTTTTCATCATGATTAAAACCCGCCTCGACTAAAAATAGGTTGCCTTTTTAAAAATCGATAATTAACTTTTTTTGTCGCAGGTCGAGTCGAAGCCGGTTTTCTTCATAGTCGAGGAAGGTTTTCAACATATGCGTGGGAGGTGGTAGGAGGTTGCAGGTCACTACCACCTTGATTTTTTTTTGGGTGGCGGGCAAGGTCACCAGAGGTTGCTGTAGCTCTTGGGGCGAAAGGAATCTAGGGATATGGGGAAAAAGCAGATACGGGGTACTGATTTTAGATGATCAGCCGTGATCATATTGAATGGCGGTGCTGGCTCGCAGGGCCGAGTGGCCTACTCCTGCACCTGTTTTCTTTGTTTCAATGTTTTTATGTTTATGGTATCATTCATTGTCGTGATATGTATCAGTGGAATATTATTCCAGGTATAGACGTGAGTATCGTTGTAAGGATTGTTGACTCATTTTCCACCATTACTGTGGCAATGTTAACATATTGTTGAGAAGGATTATAAGAGTCTGATCAAGATTACATTTCTTAGCATAATTACATGACTTTACTAAGAGGATGTCAAAGGCAACATTGATTGAAGCAGTCTGTGAAGTTATGTTGCACAATAAATTGGGACATACATTTTTTCCCCATGGAAACTGTGTTGAGGCGAATTTAAAGGGCTTTTTCTTCCATTATGATTTAAATCAGGATTCTAGATTCTGGATTCAGGAATCTCTCTCCCCTGACTCTCAGTTTGAAGAAGGGTCTCGACTCAAAACGTCACCCATTCCTGCTCTCCAATGATGCTGCCTGTCCCGTTGAGTTACTCCGGCATTTTGTGTCTATCTTCTCGATTCAGGATTCAGATTTTAACCCTGATTCAGGATTTTAAGATTTCCCCCCCAATTAATAATTGAAAATCACAGATACATTTATTGTAAATTTTCTGTAAAAAATAAAATGTATCGGTAATTTTCTACATTACAATATTTTCAATATGTCCACAGAAGGTTGTGGTGGCCAAGTCAATGGATATTTTTTTACGGCAGAGATAGATTCTTTACTAGTACGGGTGTCAGGGGTTACGGGGAGAAGGCAGGAGAATGGGGTGAGGAGGGATAGATTTTCACCCAGAGAATTGTGAATCTGTGGAATTCTCTGTCACAGAAGGCAGTGGAGGCCAATTCACTGGATGTTTTCAAGAGAGAGTTGGATTTAGTTCTTAGGGCTAAAGGAATCAAGGGATATGGGGGAGAAAACAGGAACAGGGTACTGATTTTAGTTGATTAGCCATGATCATTTTGAATGGCTCGAATGGCCGAGTGGCCCTACTCCTGCACCTATATTTCTATGTATCCATCAGCCATGATTGAATGGCGGAGCAGACTTGATGGGCCTAATGGCCTAATCCTGTTCCTATCAATAATGACCTTGTGACCTATTAATGAGAATATTCACTGTGAAAGATAGTAGACGCAGGCAAGGAAAAGCACCCAAGATATCAACCTACAGCCATTCGGCAATTAAACACTGCAACCTCAAATAAGCTCTGAACCACATAGGCTATTATTGTTATTATTGCACGATTATTGCTTGTTTACTTGTGTGTACGTGTGTGTGCGTATTTGTGTGTTATATATATATATATATATATACACACACACACACTGCACATTTTATTTCTCTCTCGTTTATTATATTGTTTACTGTGTACTATGTTTACATATTCGGTTGTGGTGCTGCAAGTAAGTGTTTCATTGTTCTATCTGGGACATATGACAATAAAACACTCTTGACTGAGTCTTGACTGTTAAAAAAATAGATGTGAATGTATTCAAAAGAGTTAGAAATAGCTCTTAGGGCTAATGGAATCAAGGGATATGGGGAGAAAGCAGGAACGGGGTACTGAGGAAAATCGTTTTCACCCAGAGAGTTGTGAATCTGTGGAATTCTCTGCCACAGAAGGCCAATTCACTTGATGTTTTCAAGAGAGAGTTAGATAGAGCTCTTAGAGCTAATAGTCAAGGGATATGGGGAGAAAGCAGGAACGGGGTACTGATTTTGGATGATCAGCCATGAACATATTGAATGGCGGTGCTGGCTCGAGGGGCCAAATGGCCTACTCCTGCAACTAGTTTCTATGTTTTTAGAATATGTGTGATGGTATTTCTCCGGCTGTTTTTTTACAGAGTATTTGGTGCCGCCATCTTCCTGACCTCCATCCTGAATTTGCTCATTCCATCCGCAGCGAAAGTACACTATGGGTTTGTGATGTTTGTCAGGATTCTGCAGGGACTGGTGGAGGTAGGTTTTGTCTCTTCTGGAGGCAACAAGAGCATGAGGGATCATTTCTCAAACGTTCACAATGACCTTCTGACCCAGACTCGGACATCCACAGGTGTCAGGGGTTACGGGGAGAAGGCAGGAGAATGGGGTTAGGAGGGAGAGATCAGTCATGATTTAATGGCAGAGCGGACTTGATTGGCTGAATGGCCTAATCCTACTCCTATTCCTTAGGTCCTTATGATCATTGCTCCAAAATAAACCAACCCCCTAATTTTAACTTCAAAAATAAACTTTATTCAGAATAAACAATTTAAGACAGAAACTGTGGAAAAACTTCATACCTAGCCATTGAATATTGTCATATTCTGGTTAGGTCTTAAGGTCATAAGTAATAGGAGAAGAATTAGGCCATTCGGTCCATCAAGTCTACTCCACCATTCAATCATGACTGATCTATCTCTCCCTCCTAACCCCATTCTCCTGCCTTCTCCCCATAACCCCCGACACCCTTACTAATCAAGAATCTATCTATCTCAGCCTTAAAAATATCCATTGACTTGGCCTCCACAGCATTTTGTGACAATAAATTCCACAGATTCACCACCCTCTGGCTAAAGAAATTCCTCCTCATCTCCTTCCTAAAGGAACGTCCTTTAACTCTGAGCCTATGGCCTCAAGTCCTAGACTCTCCCACTAGTGGAAACATCCTTTCCATGTCCACTCTATCCAGGCCTTTCACTATTCGGTAAGTTCCAATGAGGGTCCTCCCCCTCATACTTCTAAACTCCAGCGAGTACAGGCCCAGTGCCATCAAACGCTCATCATAGGTTAACCCACTCATTCCGGGGATCATTCTCGTGCCTCCGTCCTTTGTCACCCAACCTGTAATAAGTTTGGTAATCGTTTATAGTAACGTTTGACTAATAATCTAGCACATAAGCTGTGTATAAAACTATGAATTATATATGTTTGCAGGGCGTGACATATCCGGCCTGCCATGGCATTTGGAGTAAATGGGCTCCACCGCTGGAGAGAAGTCGATTGGCAACCACCTCATTCTGTGGTAATTAACCATTTTTTTATCCTGTAAGTTTTTTGTTAATGTTCATAAGTTCATGTTATAGGAGCAGAATTAGCCCATTCAAACCATCGTCTACTCTGCCTTTCAATCGTGGATGATCTATCTTTCCCTCCTAAACCCATTCTCCTGCCTTGTCCCCATAACCCCTGACACCCCTGCTAATCAAGAATTTGTCAACCTCCGCCTTAAAAATATCCATTGACCTGGGCTCCACAGTCATTTGTGGCAAATGAATTCCACAGATTCACCACCCACTGACTATAGAAATCCCTCAGATAGACACAAAATGCTGGAGTAACTCAGCGGGTCAGGCGGCATCCCTGGAGAGAAGGAATGGGTGACGTTTTGGGTCGAGACCCTTCTTCAGTCTAGAGTTGGGGGAAAGGGAAAAGAGAGAAAGAGATAGATGGTGATGTAGAGAGATATAGAACAAATATAGAAAGATATGCAAAAAAGTAACGATGATATAGGAAACAGGCCATTACTAGGTATTTGCTCGGCGAGAACAGGAAGCAACCGGGAGATCAGGTAGGTCCAGGTGGACTGAGCGAAGGTGTTAACGAAACGATCGCCCAGTCTCGCCGATGTATGAGTCCACATCTTTAACAACGGATACAGCAGATGAAGTTGGAGGAGGTGCAAGTGAAACTTTGCCTATTCGGTTATTCCTCCTCATCTCCTTTCTAAAGGAACATCTTTTTACTCTGTGGCCATGGTCTCTGTTCTTGGACTCTCTCACTGGTGGAAACATCCTCTCCATATCCACTCTATCCAGTCCTTTCACTATTCGGTAAGTTTCATCCCTCAACCTTCTAAACCCCAGTGAGTACAGGCCCAGTTACTGACATAGGCTCATCAAATGTCAAGAATATCAAATGGTAATAAATGTTGTTGGGTTTCATCCTTTCAATGTGATCTTACATGTGGAATGATCTGTTACAGGTTCTTACGCTGGAGCTGTTATCGCTATGCCTCTAGCTGGGATTTTAGTGCAGTACACTGGGTGGCCTTCTGTGTTTTATGTGTATGGTAGGTTCTGTATTGTTCACTCAATGGTTCATAAGGTCATAAGTGATAGAAGTAGAATTAGGCCATTTGGCCCATCAAGTCTACTCCGCCATTCAATCATGGCTGATCTATCTCTCCCTCCTAACCCCATTCTCCTGCCTTCACCACGTAACCCCTGACACCGTACTGATCACAATTCTATCTATCTATCTATCTCTGCCTTAAAATCTGGTTCAATCTGGCTTCCTATTATTCATTTTTATTGATATTGTAAACTGATTGTTGAGTAGTGCAAGCTACCAATATGATATTTTTATGCTGCACCATTTCCAGGACAAATCTTTATTGAACTTTGATTGAAGGGTACAGCATGGAAACAGGCCCTTCAGCCCACCGGGTCCCTGCCACCCAATCAATCGCCTGTTCGCACTAGTTCTCTATCTTTGTTATCTATCTTTCTCATCCACTGCCCGCACACTAGGGTCAATTTACAGAGGCTAATTAACCCGCATGTCTTTGGGACGTGGGAGGAAACCTGAGCACCTGGAGAAAACCCACGCAGGTCACAGGGAGAGCATGCAAACTCCTTACAGACAGCACCTGAGATCAGCATCGCACCCCGATCTCTAGCGTTTTGAGGTAGCCACTATGCCGCCCTAGAGTGTAAGAATAATGGATTACACTGAGGTAGTAACCACGAGTTGCCATGTAGAGTCTTAACTTGGTTTCCTGAGCCATCTTGTACCCTTTAAAGTTGGTAAAAAAAAAGTAGAGTCTTATCCTGACGACGGAACTGGGTGGGAGTTGCAGGTGTTGACCTGGCCTGACGATGCTGTCGACGTCTTCCTCCGACACTACAATTATGTCAATATTTGAAAATGGGGCTAAAAGTTCTTTACACAATAATACCAGCAATGATGGGCTGAACGTACTTGCAGAAGCTTCGACATTACCCTGCCAATGGAGACGCAGCAGCTTCTTTCTTCAAATGTCCAGAATTCTGATTTAACATAGAAACATAGAAACAGGTGCAGGAGGAGACCATTCGGCCCTTCGAGCCAGCACCGCCATTCATTGTGATCATGGCTGATCATCCCCTATCAATAACCCGTGCCTGCCTTCGCCCCATATCCCTTGACTCCACTTGCCCCGAGAGCTCTATCTAACTTGCCTGCCTATTTATTCTGCCTATGCCAATTAATACCTGAATAATGATGTTAAGTCCTGATAACACATTAATAACATGTCCTGAACTACTGTCCACTTCATTTGGAGATCCTCGGACTATCTTTGATCGGATTTTAAGTTGGACTAAACGGTATTCCCCTATCATGCATCTGTACACGACTTGGCTGTAACCACGCGTTGTCTTTCCGCGCACTGGTTAGGGCGCAACAAAAGCTTTTCACTGTACCTCGGGACACGTGACAATAAACTAAAGTAAAGTAATTTAAGTCATTAGTGGTGGACAAAAAGGCTGGAGAAATTCAGCGGGCGAGGCAGCATCTATGGAGCGAAGGAATAGGTGACGTTTCGGGTCGAGACCCTTCTTCAGACTGATGTTGGTTTGGGGGGGGGGGGAGAAGAAAGGAAGAGGCTGAGATAGTGGGCTATGGGAAAGTTGGGAAGGGGAGGGAAAGAAGGAATAAAGCAAAGACTACCTTTGAACATTGACTCACACCTTGCAATTAGTGATTGTGTTGTTATAGAACAAAGTGATTCTGTGATACAAAATACACCAACTAACCCAGCTATTTTGTTTTTTCACTTGCTGCTTCCTTTACTCTTTTTGGACTAGGGTCTTTTGGAATGGTGTGGTATATATTTTGGATTCTGGTATCCTATGAAAGTCCTGCAGCTCACCCAACCATTACAGATGAAGAACGCACCTACATTGAAGAGAGCATTGGGGAAAGTGCCAACCTAATTGGAGGGATCGATGTATGAACATTTCCATCCATCCTTATTGTTTAGTTGTGTGGGAGCATAATAGCATTTTTTTTAACTTTGACGTCCCACTTGCCTGCGTTTGGTCCATAATCCATGTGCCTGTCTGAATATTTCGTAAATATTATAGACAATAGACAATAGGTGCAGGAGTAGACCATTCGGCCCTTCGAGCCAGCACCGCCATTCAATGTGATCATGGCTGATCATCCCCAATCAGTACCCCGTTCCTGCCTTCTCCCCATAACCCCTGACTCCGCTATCTTTAAGAACCCTATCTAGCTCTCTGTTGAAAGTATCCCGAGAACCGGCCTCCACCGCCCTCTGAGAACCATTGGGGGGTCAGGTATTCAGATCGAGACCCTTCCTCAGACGTACCGAGGTCCGTGATCCAGATCGCCACCCTCTCGTAGAAGTAGTTGAGGATCATGATGATGATGAAGTTGAGGATGGAGGCATTCCACAGACTCACAACTCTCTGTGTGAAAAACATTGCTGTAGTCCCTGCCTCAACTACCTCCTCGGCAGCTCGACCCCTCCACCCCCGCCCCCCCCCCTCGCCCCCCCCCCACCTTCACCTTAAACCTATGTGCTCTGGTTTTCGATTCCTCCAACCTGGGTAAGAGACTCTGTGTTTAACAGATCTATTTCTCTCATGATTCTGTACATTTCCATAAGATCGCCCCTCGTCCTCCTGCGCTCCAAGGAATAGAGTCCTTGCTTACTCCATCTAGCTCAGGCCATTAAGTCCTGGCAACGTCTCCGTAAATCGTCTCCGCACCCTACCCAGCGTTGGTTTTTGAATGTGGGCTGATTTTTCTCAACAGCCATGGTGTGAAGTAATTTTCTGATTTTTAACGCAACCAATTTACAAATGGGCTTGACGCAATAAATGAATCAATGCTCACCGTAAGTTAAAAAACAACTACATCATAACTGTTTCTGCACTTTTTAATTTAGAAATACAAGACGCCGTGGAGAAAATTCTTTACCTCTCTGCCAGTCTATGCAATAATTGTGGCAAACTTCTGTAGAAGCTGGACATTTTACTTGCTGTTGATTAGTCAACCTGCCTACTTTGAAGAAGTATTTGGATTTGAGATCAGCAAGGTAATTTATTACAGTTAACATTTGTTTTGTTCGGATGGGCCCAAGCATCAGCAATTCGTTTTGGTATCCAAGTGGTCTTTTAAGGGCCTGTCCCACTTGGCCGTCATTTGTGCCTCATTTACGCGTCATATGTAAAATAGGTCAACGCGTCGTGATGCGTGACGTCGCGTGCAAATGACGCGAGATCACAGCCGCCTGGTGCGCGTGATGTCATTAGAATATCCTGCGGCGCGCGGCGACACATGGTTACGGATGGTGACGTAACCGTGCGTCACCACGCGATACACGTGAGACGTCGGGACGCCAGTGTGCGACACCAATGCATCATCGTGCGTATGCAATACGTCATTCAGGTGGCGCGCGAGGATTTTGTTACTACGAAATCCTGGAGCGCCGCACGATACCGCGCGCCACCGCATGCGTTTCCACGCTTCACCGTTCGCAATGCGTGCACCACCCACACGCACCCCACCCGTTACGACACGTCAACATATTTTACATACGATGCGTAAATGAGGCGCAAATGACAGCCAATTGGGACAGGCCCTTTAGGGTCACTTCTTCCGAAATAACATCTGATTTGCATTGTGTCGGAAGGGACTGCAGATGCTAGTTTACACAGATGATACACACAAAATGCTGGAGTAACTCAGCGGGACAGGCAGCATCTCTGGAGAGAAGGAATGGGTGACGTTTCGGGTCGGGACCCTTCTTCAGACTGAGAGTCAGAGGAGAGGGAGTTCCCTCTATATCCTATATGTCTCCCTCTATATCCTATATGTCTCCCTCTATATCCTATATGTCTCCCTCTCCCCTGACGCTCAGTCTGAAGAAGGGACCCGAACCAAACCATCACCCATTCCTTCTCTCCAGAGATGCTGCCTGTCCCGCTGAGTTACTCCAGCATTTTGTGTCTAATTTGCATTATATGCTGTTTTTGGAATTCCTACCACATGAGGTCTCCATACTTAAGGTCTTAGAAATGAATCTTGAGTAAATTAATTATTTAATTGCAATGAATATCTTTCACTGCTCGATGTAAGTATAAGGATGATAGGGTTAATGTATGAGCAGCGTTTGGTGGCACTGCGCCTGTATTCGTGAGAGTTCAAGTTCAAGTTACATTTATTGTCACATGCACCAATTGGTACAGTGAGATTTGAGTTACCATACAACCATACGAATAAAAATAATACAATACGCGATAGAATTTAACATGAACATCCACACACAGCGGAATCAACGTTTCCCACTGTGAGGGAAGGCAATAAAGTTCAGTCAATTTCCTCTTTGTTCACCCGTGGTCGGGGCGTTTGAACCCTCCGCAGTCGCTGACACAGCGGCCTGATCTTCAGGCCCTCTCGCCGGGATGATCGGAATGATCGGAACTCCAACGCCAGCGGCTTGGAGTTTCCCAATCGGATGCTTCCTACCCGAGACCGCGGCTCCCAAAGTCCACAGGCCCAGCTGGATGGATAATGTGAGATCTCATTGAAACCGACTGAATGATGAAAAGCCTCGAGTGGACGTGGAGAGGATGTTTCAACTAGTGGGAGAGTCTAGGACCAGAGGTCACAGCCTCAGAATAACAGGACACATCTTTAGAAAGGAGATGAGGGGGAATTTCTTCAGTCAGAGGGTGGTGAATCTGTGGAATTCATTGCCACAGAAGGCTGCGGAGGCCAAGTCAGTGGATATTTTTTAAGGCAGAAATAGATAGATTTTAGATTAGTATGGGTGTCAGGGGTTATGGGGAGAAGACAGGAGAATCGGGTTAGGAGGGAGAGACAGATCAGCCATTCTTGAGTGGTGGGGCAGACTCGATGGGCAGAATGGCCTAATTCTGCCCCTGTGGCCGGCGGTCTTACAAAAATAATTGTCCTTGTTGTCTTTGACTATTCAGTGTTATTATTTCAGGTCGGCATGTTATCTGCTCTGCCGCATCTAGTCATGACAATTATCGTGCCTATTGGTGGGCAGATCGCGGACTACCTCAGAACCAAGAGGATACTCTCAACCACAATGGTCAGAAAGATAATGAACTGTGGAGGTACACGTTTTATTTCCCATGCCAGTACTTAATTACTACTCTGTATATTCTATTTATAGCTCGACCCACAATATTGAGATGCGTATGCTCACAAAAATGTCTGTGATTTAGGTTCAGGTAGCCCCGGCATTCCCTCTCTCTCCATCCCTCCCCTACCCAAGTCACACTAGCTTCTAGTTTTCACCCTACAAACAGCTGACAATGGCCTGATTCCGTTATAATTCTTACTGCTTTGCATATCTTTCACTCATTGTTCTTTATCTTTCCACATGACGGTCTATATCTCTCGTTTCCCTTATCCCTGAAGAAGGGTCTCAACCCGAAACGTCACCCGCTCCTTCTCTCCGGAGATGCTGCCTGAGTTACTCCAGCTTTTTGTGTCTATCTTGAGTAATTTATAAATCTTAATCCTATAGCATTGATTATTGAGTTGGAACCTACAGCATTCTTTATGAGTTTATGAATATGAGTTTATGAGTTTTGGCGGCATGGAGACGCAGCGGTAGAGTTGCTGCCTCACAGCGCCAGAGACCTGGGTTCAATCCTGACTACGGGTGCTGTCTGTACAGAATTTGTACATTCTCCTCGTGACCTGCGTGGGTTTTCTCCGAGAGCTCCGGTTTCCTTCCATACTCCAAAGACGTGTAGGTTTGAAGGTTAATTGACTTCTGTGAAATTGTAAATTGTCCCTTGTGTGTGTAGGATGGTGCTAATGTGTGGAAATTGCTGGTCGGTGCGGACTCGGATTTGTGTAACGATGCTTTGCAGTGACCACAGTAATCTGTAAAATCTATGTGGGAAGCAGTCACTGAGATGAACGACAAATGCTATCCCTTCGCGACTGACTGCAACGTGACCTTTAGGATTGTATTTGTAATCAATTAATATTGCCCATGATATTCTGTATTTATTTTGCTGATTAATAATACGAAAATGCACAGACATTTTTACCCAGAGTAGGGGAATCACGATTCAAGGAATAGGCGACGTTTTGGGTCGAGACCCTTCTTCAGGCTGATGGAAGGGGGAACAGGAAGAAGAAAGGAAGAGGCGGAGATAGTGGGCTGTGGGAGAGCTGGGAAGGGGGAGGGGAAAGAGGGAGAAAGCAGGGACTACCTGAAATTGCAGAAGTCACTGTTCATACCGCTGGGGTGTAAACTACCCAAGCGAAATATGAGGTGCTGCTCCTCCAATTTGCGGTGGGACTCACTCTGGCCATGGAGGAGGCCCAGGACAGAAAGGTCGGATACGGAATGGGAGGGGCAGTTGAGGTGCTGAGCCACCAGGAGATCAGGTTCGTTAATGCAAACCGAGCGGTGTACATGGACGATGTCGCTGTCTTCTGCTCGGATCCAGGGTCGGTTCGCAGACTGATTAGTATCTGCGACCAGTTTGAGTCGGCCACGGGAGCCAGGGTGAACCGCAGGAAGAGCGAGGCCATGCTCTTTGGCAACTGGCCCGACAGATCTTCCGTCCCCTTCACCATCAAGCCTGACTTCTTGAAGGTGCTGGGGATCTGGTTCGGGGGGGCTGAGGCATGTAACAAAAATTGGCTGGAGCGGATAGCCAGGGTGGGGAGGAAGCTGGAGCTGTGGAGGCAACGCTCCCTCTCCATAACGGGAAAGAATGTGGTCATCAGGTGTGAGGTGCTCTCGGGGCTGCTGTACTTGGCACAAGTGTGGCCTGTCCCTCCCTCATACGCCACAGGGATCACCCGGGCCATCTTCCACTTCATCTGGGGGTCGAGGATGGACCGGGTGCGACGGGCCACAATGTACAAGTCGGCAGACAACGGGGGTAAAAGCGTGCCCAACGTCACCCTCATTCTGATGGCCACCTTCGTGTGTGGCTGCATCAGGCGGAGTGTAGAGCCAAGGCACGTGGGCACCAAGTGTCACTACCTGCTGAGGTTCTACCTGTCCCCGGTGTTGAGAAGGATGGGCCTGGCGCAGGTGCCACGCAATGTGCCAGTCAGCTGGACATTGCCGCCCCATCTGTCGTCGGTGGAAGGGTTCTTCCGGACCAACACCTTTGACCACATGTCCATCGGGCAGTGGTCAGCACAGAATGTCCTGCAGGCACTGCAGGGAAAGGACTCTATGGACCCGGTGGCGTGGTTCCCTGAGCAGACTGCCCAGCTTGTCTGGCAAAATGCCTCATCGCCAGAACTCACCAACAAGCACCAAGACCTGGCTTGGCTGGCGGTGAGGGGAGCCCTCCCAGTCAGATCCTTCCTGCACCGTCGGAACCTCACTGCCAGCGCACGCTGCCCTCGGGACGGCTGCTATGGAGAGGAGACGGTTGCCCACCTCTTTGCAGAGTGTGGGTTTGCTAAAAGAGTCTGGAGAAAAATGCAAGGGTCCCTGGTACGCTTTATCCCGAACAGCTCCGTCACAGAGGACTCTGATTTACGGACTGTTCCCAGGGACACATTCAGAGGCTGACATCGAGTGCTGCTGGAGGGTCATCAACTCGGTGAAAGACGCCCTTTGGTCTGCCCGAGCGTTGTTCACCACCCAGCAGAGCGAGATGTCCGTCAGGGAATGTTGCCGACTGGCCCGCTGCAGACTGCAGGAGTACGTGCTGAGGGACGCACTGAAGCTCGGTGCAGCCAACGCCAAGGCTCGGTGGGGGAGGGCCACAGTCTAATGCCCTTACGCTGCTGGACATGGGGGGTATGGTATGGTGGAGACGCCCCTCAATATAAGGGAAGGTATCCCACGCCAATGTGGCACGAGTGGGGGACTGATTTGTGGAAATTTGGGGGAAAGAAATGTCTAAACTGTATTGATCTATTGTACAGCCTCCAAAAATGTCGGATGGATTTTCCGCAAGGTTAATGTATATATTTATCATTCGAATAAAGTATATTTTGAAATTAAAAAAAAAAATTAAAAAAAAAACGAGCGGAGGTGTTGGGCGAAGCGATCGCCAAGCCTACGCTTGGTCTCACCGATGTAGATCAGCTGACACCTGGAGCAGTGGATGCAATAGATGAGGTTGGAGGAGGTGCAGGTGAACCTCTGCCGCACCAGGAAAGACTGCTTGGGTCCTTGGATGGAGTCAAGGGGGGAGGTAAAGCAACAGATGTAGCATTTCCTGCAGTTGCAAGGGAAAGTACCGGGGGAGGGGGTGGTTTGGGTGGGAAGGGACAAATTGACCAGGGATTTGCGGAGGGAGCGGTCTCTGCGGAAAGCAGCATCTGCAGTCGTTCTTAAACAAGATGCTACATCTAAGATCCACTTGTCCGCATTTGGTGCATATCACTCTGAGCCTTTTCTATCTGTGTACCTGTCCAAGCCTCTTTTAAATTATAGTATCAGCCTTAGTTACCTCCTCTGGCAGTTAATTCCGTATACCCACCACCCTATAGTGAACAAAATGCCCTGTCAATTCCTCTCACGATTTTAACACGACATTGCTCAATGCTTGTGACTAATAACTTCATTTAATTGCAGGTGGGAATTTCTTTGTTCTGCTTTGGTACCTTTGACTCTTGATTCTTGATTTGAAAATTTAAACTAAATTAAATGATAATTGTGTAGGAAGGAGTTGTGTAGGAAGCAGACGCTGGAGTGACGTAACGGGTCAGACAGCATCTCTGGAGAGAAGGAATAGGTGACGTTTAGTGTTGAGACCCTTCTTCAGACAGAGAGTCAGGTGAAAGGGAAACAAGAGATGTAGACAGTGGTATATAGAGATGTAGAACAAATGAATGAAAGATATGCAGAAATGTAACGATGATAAAGGAAACAGTTCATTGTTGGCTGTGGGCCATTCGGCCCTTTGAGCCAGCACCGCCATTCAATGTGATCATGGCTGATCATCCCCAATCAGTACCCCGTTCCTGCCTTCTCCCCATATCCCCTGACTCCTCTATCTTTAAGAGCCCTATCTAGCTCTCTCTTGAAAGCATCCAGAGAACCGGCCTCCACCGCCCTCTGAGGCAGAGAATTCCACAGACTCACCACCCTCTGTGAGGAAAAAGTGTTTCCTCACCTCCGTCCTAAATGGCTTACTCCTTATTCTTAAACTGTGGCCCCTGGTTCTGGACTCCCCCAACATCGGGAACATGTTTCCTGCCTCCAGCGTGTCCAAGCCCTAACCAAACGCAACGAGTTATAGACAATGAGTTGCAGCAAGACGGCTTTGAATCTGGTACACAAGGTAGACAAAAATGCTGGAGAAACGCAGCGGGTGAGGCAGCATCTATGCAGCGAAAGAAATAGGCAACGTTTCGGGTCGAAACCCTTCTTCACACAAATCTGGTACAACGGCCAGGGTGGGGAGTGAGGGGGATGCAAGGGGAACTTACCCTCACTATTTGCTAATTGCTTGTATTTCATTTCCCTGCAGGTTTTGGCCTGGAAGCAACATTTCTTCTCGTGGTCGGCTACTCACACAGTAAAGGGGTGGCGATTTCCTTCCTTGTCATGGCTGTTGGCTTCAGTGGCTTTGCGATATCAGGCAAGGCAATGATTTTTTTTTCATACTACCTTTCGATTCCATGATTTTTATTTTAAGAAACACAAGCTTTTACAGCCAGGATCTGAGGTGCGTCTGAGGCTCTGATGACCATCAAAAGTTTCCAGAGGATATTTAGGAGTGAGATTTCTTCATTGTGCCAGTCCAGGTCTCAACCCAAACTGGGCAAGTAGACCCAGCAAATCAATAGACTCCCACACACAGTGATTCAGGCTCTGCCTGGCTCAATGTAGAGCCAACACTTCTGTATTTTACTTCTTCACAACCTTTGTCGGCCTTTAATAAAATGCCTGTGAACAGTATCTTATTCCTATTAGTGAGTTCATAGCGCCATGTATTATACTATCCTTGTGTGAGGTGATTGAATTACTGTCACTTAGACAAGAAAGCCATCCTCCGAGACATATTGCTTTGGACAATGTGTGACTTGACGTTCATTCATAGTTAATGAGTTTTAATAATGAAATTAAGCCAAGGTTGACAATAAAAATATATTCAATTCTAGTCTCACAGAGTGCAAATAAAATATCCCTTCCAAACAGATGGCAGCGATGTTCGGGGTTAGCCTGAATGAACAAATCTGCTAGTTATGAAATGCGGAATGAAAACATAATGTTTTAGCTTGAGACCAGCAGCTCACAAGGGCGATACAGGCCATTGTCAATGAGAACCGCTTCATTTTCCACAATAACCACCCTCATGGTTTCCAGGAAATTACAGGAAGCCGATCAGATGTGCGTAATCTCATTTTCCGGGACAGCTGGTTAAAAAAAGAGCCCGTATAATTTCATTGATCCATCATGGATTTCTGTAGTTGATAGTAAATTTAAGGAAATGTGTATGCCAGTGTGCATGCCAGTTCTAACTTTATTTCAAGTGGACGGCAAGTTGGCGGAGCGGTAAGTTGCTGACTC
Source organism: Okamejei kenojei (assembly GCA_035221665.1). NCBI lineage: Eukaryota > Metazoa > Chordata > Chondrichthyes > Rajiformes > Rajidae > Okamejei > Okamejei kenojei. The sequence goes on along the minus strand of CM069148.1, from coordinate 4,001,520 downwards.
ACAGCATCAAAGACAAGGGTTCGATCCTGACTATGAGTGCTGTCTGTACGGAGTTTGTACGTTCTCCCTGTGACCTGCATGGGTTTTCTCCGGGTGCTCTGGCCTCCTCCCAACACTCATAAGAAGTGCAGGTTTGTAGGTTCATTGACAATAGACAATAGACAATAGGTACAGGAGTAGGCCATTCGGCCCTTCGATCCAGCACCGCCATTCAATGTGATCATGGCTGATCATCCCCAATCAGTACCCCGTTCCTGCCTTCTCCCCATATCCCCTGACTCTACTATTTTTAATTGGATTCTGTAAATTTCCCCTAGTATTTAAGATAGAGTGTGGGTGATTGAATGTCAGTGTGGACTCAGTGTGGGCCTGTTTCCACACTGTACCTCTAGATGAAAACTAAACCGAACTTATTTTCACAGAAAATGCATTGAGATTTTAAATACACCAGTTCATGATGGCATTTTACACATTAGATGCGTAGGAAGGAACTGCAGATGCTAGTTTATATCGAAGATAGACATAAAGTGCTGGAGTAACTCGGCGGGTCAGGTAGCAACTCTGGAGAAAAAGGATGAAGTACCCGAAACTTCACCCACCCTTTCTCTCCAGAGATGTTGCCTGACCTGCTGAGTTAAGGGCTGTCCCACTTTTCCGAGTCACTCACAAATTCTCCCAAGTTTTCCCCTTGATTCAAACTCGGAGAATGGCCGTAGGAGTCCATAGATATATCGCCGCGGCTCGTTACGCCAGCCGTAAGTACTCAGGGCATCAGGTAAGTCGGGGCGTTTTTTCCAGCCCGACAAAAAAGTCCACAAGTAAAAAGACAGTCGGGAGGAGGAGTTCGCAGATCACAAAAATCTTGATTTTTTTAAAGGTTTTTAATATTCTTTTCATAATATACATTGACGACATATGCAGAGTATCAAATACACTGAAATTGATTATATTTGCCGATGATACGAATATTTTTTGTTCTGGTGACAATATGGCTTTTGGAGGTCATCACATCAGAAATGAATAAATTAAATCAGTGGTTTGATGTCAACAAATTGTCTTTAAATTTTAGCAAAACAAAGATGATGCTATTTGGAAAACATTTAAAAAACTCAAGTGCAATTGAAAATAGATAACATAATTATAGAAAGAGTATATGAAAATACATTTCTTGGTGTGATCTTAGACCACAAAATATGCTGGAAACCACATATAAACCACGTCTATAGCAATATTGGGAAAATCAAGACACATTCTGGACCACAAATCATTACATATAGTCTGTATAATACACTCATATTGCCATATCTGAGTTACTGTGTGGAGATATGGGGTAACACCTACAAAACCAACCTACAGCCATTATGCACATTACAAAAAAGAGCAATAAGAATTATCAATAACGTTGGATATCTTAAACAGACCAGTTTATTATTCTTAAAGTCACATACACTGAAGTTCACCGATCTGGTTAAATTTTAAGACTGCACAAATCATGTACAAAGCAAGAACTCATTTACTTCCAGGAAATATACAGAAACTGTTTATGGAAAGACAGGGTGGGTATAATTTGAGAGGGGAACATAATTTAAAAAACTCAATGTCAGAACAACGCTTAAAGGTATGTGCATAGCCATCTGTGGGGTGAATTTGTGGAATGGTCTGGAACAGGAGATAAAACTTAGCACAAACATAATTCAGTTTAAAAAGATGTACAAAAACACTTTTTTAAAAGGATATTGGGATGAGGATAGGTGATTGTGAGTGGGATATTTGTTAAACTGATTGTATAGGGAAGGGTGATTATAGGGTGATGGGTTGTATAGATGACTAAGAGATATTGTATAGTATATGAGGATTTTTTCTTTTTTCATTTTTCTCTATTTCTTTGTATGGCTTTGTAAATATTTGATTAGTGTATAAATGTAAATAATTTGGTGTACATATAGCTGCTGGTGTACACATGGTGTACATATAGCTGCTAAATTTGTGTGAGATATTTATAAGCAGTTGAATAAGGGGTGGGAATGAATAAGCTTTGGCTTCTTCCTGTTCCTTTTTGGACACACACGATTTAATTTATTTATAGATATTGTTTATGACACTTTATAAATATTCTTGTTTTGTTTTTTTATGGTGTTTCACACTTGCTTTTTATTGTTTTATTCTGTTCGAAATAAAGAATTAAATAAAATAAAATAAATAAAGGTCCTTTCAACGCGGCAGAGAACTCGAGAAAGTGGGTCAGGCCCTTTACTCCAGCACTTTGTGTCTATCTTAGTCTTGTTAGACTTGTTTGTTGGTTTAAGAACTACTTCAGTTTATTAAATTGCATAATAAATTACCTTGTTTAAGAAGGAACTGCAGATGCTGGAAAAATTGAAGGTAGACAAAAATGCTGGAGAAACCCAGCGGGTGAGACAGCATCTATGGAGCGAAGGAATTCCATCGCTCCATAGCTGCTGCCTACCCCACTGAGTTTCTCCAGCATTTTTGTCTGCCATTAATAAATTACCTTAATAGTTTACCTTGGTTGGAAAAGGAAATCCATTGTCCAAATCCTCACTTGACTATTCAGTTTATGTTCTCACAAGTCACGCATGTTCATTGATAATTGTTTTTTTTTAACTTTCTCTTCAGGTTTCAATGTCAACCATCTGGATATTGCTCCGAGATATGCCAGTATTCTCATGGGAATTTCCAACGGTGTGGGGACGTTGTCCGGAATGGTTTGTCCTCTGATTGTGGGTGCTATGACCAAAAATAAGGTACCGATCTATGAGATCAACAACTGTCGAACTGCAGATTTCAATATAACACATGCAATTTCAGATCAACTTCAGATTATATCTTTGTATTCTTCTCCAGAGATGCTGCCTGACCCGCTGAGTTACTCCAGCACTCTGTGAAACGTCACCTATCCATGTTCTCCGGAGATGCTGCCTGACCCCTGAGTTACTCCAGCACTCTGTGAAACGTCACCTATCCATGTTCTCCACAGATGCTGCCTGACCCCTGAGTTACTCCAGCACTTTGTGAAACATCACCTATCCGTGTTCTCCACAGATGCTGCCTGACCCGCTGAGTTACTCCAGCACTCTGTGAAACGTCACCTATCCATGTTTTCCACAGATGCTGCCTGACCCGCTGAGTTACTCCAGCACTCTGTGAAACGTCACCTATCCATGTTCTCCACAGATGCTGCCTGACCCCTGAGTTACTCCAGCACTCTGTGAAACGTCACCTATCCATGTTCTCCAGAGATGCTGCCTGACCCCTGAGTTACTCCAGCACTTTGTGAAACATCACCTATCCGTGTTCTCCGCAGGTGCTGCCTGACTCGCTGAGTTACTCCAGCACTCTGTGTCTTTTTGATTGTTGGTGAGCCCGCCTCTGCTGGTGTCTACGGTTAAATGCGTTTGTCTGTTTGCATTCACAGAGTCAGAAGGAATGGCAGTATGTCTTTCTAATTGCGGCACTGGTCCACTACGCGGGGGTTATATTTTACGCACTCTTCGCATCGGGTGAGAAACAACCTTGGGCAGATCCTGAGCAGACGAGCGATGAAAAGTGTGGCTTTATACACGAGGACGAACTGGCGGAGGAAACCGGTGACATTACCCAAAATTATGGCACAACAAAGTCTTACGGGGCCACCACTTGTAGCAACGGCGTTTGGCCAAACGGATGGGAGAAGAAGGAAGAGTTTGTACAGGAGGAAGCAAAAGATTCTTACTACTGTAAAGACCAAGAAGGAGACTATTCATAACAGGGCAACAAACAAAGAGGTCTATTCGATATTTTGTATTGTGTCTAAGATTCATTGTGATTGTTTGCACTGAATACTGTGGTGTGAATGTGCACACATACGAGTGACAATTGTTAACAGTGTACAAATTGGCAAAGCAGCATTTGAGTGCAATCTGTATAAAATGGTGGTGTGCATCATCTTAGCCCAGGCTTTGTCATTTTTTGAAGGACTTGGTCTTCTTCAGGATCTGCTGGGCGGTCAGTTACCTGGCAGGACATTTGGCTGCGATATCCCAGATAATGTGGCCATTCGAAAGGAGAAACCTCGTGCAGTTTAACTGGATATCCATTCAACTGAAAAACATTTGTGCTTGGATGAATATCTAGTTATCAATTGTATTGTGAAGTTATAGATGTTAAAATAAATCTTAAGTAGTTTCGGTAGATCCAAACCAAAGTTTAATGCGTGTTATTTGAATACAGTAAACCCTCGCATTAATGGACTGGGGGGGGGGGGGGGGCGGGGGGGGGGGTGAGGATAGTGTCCATTGTTGCCGATCGTCCGCCATAGGGTAGGACAGTGGCGCAGCGGTAGAGTTGCCGCCTTACAGTGCTTGAAGTGCTAGATACCCAGGTTCCATCCCGACCGCGGGAGCTGTTCGTACGTTCTCCCCGTGACCTGCTTGGGTTTTCTCCGAGATCTTCAGTTTCTTTCCACACTCCAAAGACGTGCAGGTTTGTAGGTTAATTGGCTCGGAGTAAATGTAAATTTGTGGCCAGTGTGTGTAGGATAGTGTTAGCGTGCGGGGATCGCTGGTCGGCGAGGACTAGGTGGGGCCTGTTTCCTCGCCGTATCTCTAAACTAAACTAAACCTCTAAACTAAACTAAAAACCGAAACATATACAATTGTTAAGGGCTTGGGCACACTAGAGGCAGGAAACATGTTCCCGATGTTGGGTGAGTCCAGAACCAGGGGGCACAGTTTGAGAATAAGGAGTAGGCCATTTAGAACGGACACGAGGAAATACTTTTTCTCACAGAGAGTGGTGAGTCTGTGGAATTCTCTGCCTCAGAGGGGAGGCAGGTTCTCTGGATGCTTTCAAGAGAGTGCTAGATAGGGCTCTTAAAGATAGCGGAGTCAGGGAATATGGGGAGAAGGCAGGAACGGGGTACTGATTGGGGATGATCAGCCATGATCACATTGACTGGCGGTGCTGGCTCGAAGGGCCGAATGGCCTACTCCTGCACCTATTATCTATTATTTATTATTGAGTGGGGGGGGGTAAAGTTTATCCCAAGGCCGTGAGGGATGAGACGTGGAGTTTGGGGGTTAGGGGGGGTTGTTTAAACCTGGCCGGGGAGCCGCAGAGCCATCGGCCCCACACGTGGTGCATCGGGATGGGGCCCGGACCTCACGTCGCCATTCGTGCCGCTCGTTCTCACCCCTACCGCGACCAGAAGCTGACGCAACATGGCGCCAGCTCTTTAGGCATCTGGCGGATGTAGGGGACCACTGCAATGGCTGCCTCGGTCCCCTATAACAGACGTCCGTTATACAGATTGGTCCGTTATTGCAAGAGTTTACTGTGTTTAGATACTTGGGACAAAATGAACTCAAACAAAAATTAATAAATTAAAACCCAAATATTCAAAATATGGATTTTTTCCCGAAATGAATACTTGTATCTGTGAAATCCCACTGAGTCAATATGTTTTCATTCCTGGTTAGACATTTTTATACACTTGATAGCCAAAATGCATGAATTGGTACGTCTATCTTGGATGTGTAGTAAACGTACCTTGTTCTCCACGGAACCAAACTAATGTTATACAAGTCTTGCCATTATCATGAACAAAGTATGCAAGGGAGAAATTCCATAGAGCACACATATTTAAAAAAAAATAATTAGTCAATTGATATTCTAGATTTAGTAAATAGCTTTTATAATGGAAAGAAAAATCACATATTTATTATTTATCTGTATTTCAATATAAGTAGTATTTAAAAGTAAGAGGCTATTTATCAGATATGAAGGAGTTAATGTTTTGTAAAAAATTAATTTACTTTAAAAAAAAAAATGCTTCTACAGAAATCTATCATACCCCCAGATTTATGATCTGCATCTGAACTTTTGAATGAAGTGCAGAGAAAAGGATAGATTCATAGTCCCCATGGAGAACTAAAGGTAGCATGTCTCATCAGATGTAGGATTACCATCGCACCATGTCCCTTCTTGGCTAAACCCATTGCCAGACACGTTGTTAGATTCAGCAAGGACTGCAGTTATTGTGTACAAAGCAATAATTCCACATTCTCAACTGCATTGTCTTGTGCTCTGTGCTCCTCTAGTGTAGTTTGGTATTTAGCTTTTGGTTGTAGGTGATAATCATGCTGGATTTTCCATCAGCAACTCATGTTTACTTGAGTCAAACCACACTCTCGACTGAAACTTTGCTCCACACACAATGACAGTCCTACTCATTGATAGCACAGTTCTGGATATATCGTTCATTTGTTGCTGTACTGTGTGTTCGAGGAGGTGCTGGGGATGGGCTATTTCTGTTTGTTGGCTATTCCGTACACGTGGATGGAGGCTGTCTTAGCGTCTGTTGTCTCTGTATACAAATTGGGAATGGCTTCTGTTACTAATGAGGGAAAACATACCTACTTGACCCAAAGGTATTGCCCTTGCTTTGTGCCTCAAAGTGATGTGAAATGTGTACTTTGGAAAGATGTGGACTGTGTCACTTATGTTGCTGCAAGAAGTGTTAATAAAAAACTCTATCTATACTTTTACATAAAAGTTATATTCTTAAAGGTGGTGGTATAACATGTAATAATTATATTGCGTGAATACATATATATTTGCGCTTGGCTTCATACTGTAGGTATGTCAAGAGCGTTTGACACAGCTACACGGAGGCGCAGCGGTAGAGTTGCTGCCTCACTGCGCCAGAGACCCGGGTTCGATCCAGACTACGGGTGCTGTCTGTACGGAGTTTGTACGTTCTCCCCGTGACCTGCGTGGGGTTTTCCCCGAGTGTTCCTGTTTCCGCCCACACTCCAAAGACGTGCGGGTTTGTAGGTTAATTGGCTTCTGTAAAATTGCAGATTGTCCCTAATGTGCAATTATACGGGGTGATCGCTGGTTGGCTTGGACTCAGTGGGCTGAAGAGTCTATTCATAAGTTCATAAGTAATAGGAGTTTTCAGCCCATCAAGTCTACTCCACCATTCAACAATGCCTGATCTAGCTCTCCCTCTCAACCCCATTCTCCTGCCTTCGCCCCATAACCCCTGACAGATGTAATGTTTCCACACTATATCGTATCTCTAAAGGATTAAGCCAATGGATTTGAAAGATATTGGGCCAAATCATTCCAAACCTCATACATGGCAGTGACCAGGGTTAGAAAACTGCACAAGATCAGATGTTGGTTCATCTGGTCTTGAGCATCCATGGATGGATGGATGGATGGATGGATGGATGGATGGAGTGTGTGTACCAATCCAGAATATGTTAGTTAATTGGCCTCTTTTGATTGCTTCTGGTATGTAGTGAAGATAGACACAAAATGCCCGACCGAAACGTCGCCCAATCCTTCTCTCCAGAGATGCTGCCTGTCCCGCTGAGTTACTCCAGCATTTTGTGTCCATCATCGGTTTAAACCAGCATCTGCAGTTCCTTCCTACACATTTTGTCTGTAGTGAGTGGTTGTGAAAGTGGGATAATATAGCACGGGTGTGAAGAGGTGATCGATGGTCGGCATCGATTCGATGGGCCGAAGGGCCTATTTCCATGCTGGATCTCGCAGGCCCTCAATGTAAAAGATGACAATGCAGGCAGTGTGCAGATTGAACAAATTCTGGCACTTTAAAATAATTATATCATTGGTACCTATTGATAAGAAAACAATCTGTAATAAAATGATGCACTAAAATTTTCTGAGGAATGTGTCTCGGATTTATATCTACAATATACATCCATACATTGCCATAAGCATGAGTCTGTAGATTGAAAGATAAAATATGTAAACTGGCCCTTCAGCCCACCACACTGAACGTCGATCGCCCGTTCACACGAGCTCCATACTATCCCACTTTCCCATCCACTCCCTACACACTAGGGGCAATTTACAGAGGGCCGATTAACCTACAAACCCGCACGGCTTTGGGATGCGGGAGGAAACCGGAGCACCCGGAAGAAATCACGCGGTCACAGGAAGAACATGCAAACTCCATACAGACAGAACCTGAGGTCTGAATGGAACCCGGGTTACTGGTATTGTGAAGCAGCAGCTCTACCACTGTACATTTTACCTAATTTTAACTTTTTTTAAAATGTCATTCCTAAAACAAAGCTGCTCTTTAATAAATTTATATTTCAGGCAATTTTAGTTTTATCACCCATGTAAATCAATATGAACACTTAGTTAAATGTCTCTGATAATCAGAGGTGCTTAAAAACGATTCCAAGACAGATCATGATTCACTGGTCAGTCTTCTGATTTCATGTTCATAAGAATTGGAGCAGAATTTGGCCATTCAGCCCATCAAGTCTACTCCGCCACTTTCTCATCCCCTCCCTACACACTAGGGGCGAATTACACAGGCTAGTTAACCTACAAACCTGCACGTCTTTAATACCTGCGAGCAAGCTCCACACAGACAGCGCCCTTGGTGAGGATCGAACCAGGTCTCCCCTCAACCTCCTACCTTCCAGAGAAAACAAACCAAGTTAGTCCAACCTCTCCTTATGGCTAATACCCCCTAATCCAGGCACCATTCTGGTAATCGACACAAAAAGCTGGAGCAACTCAGCGGGACAGGCAGCATCTCTGGAGAGAAGGAAGGGGTGATGTTTCGGGCCGAGACCCTTCTTCAGGGCCACCCGTTCCTTCTCTCCAGGGATGCCGCCTGTCCCGCTGAGCTTATAGTGTCTATCTTCGGTTTAAACCAGCATCTGCAGTTCCTTCCGAAACATTCTGGTGAACACCCTCTCCAAAGACTGTAAATTATGTGTTTATTGTGTGTTTTGTTTTAATTTATTACATGTTATGACTGCAAGGTAACGAAATTTCGTTCAGACCGAAAGGTCTGAATGACAATAAAGGAATCTGAATCTGACTGTACATCTTCCGTCCCATAATGGGGAGACCAGAACCACACCCTGAGCAATCCAAATGGAACATAACCAAAGTCCTATAAAACACAAACTGCTGGAGGAACTCATCGGGTCAGGTGGCATATCTGGAGGACATGGATAGGTGGCGTTTAAGGTTGGGATTATATTCTAAAATGACTGCCTGACTCTTAATGCCCCGATCGATGAAGGCAAGCAGACCATATGCCTTCTTTACTGTACAGTGGCCCTCTGGCAGTACCATGGATCGCCTAACACTTGCCTTGTTTACTGTTCTTTTCACAGCAAATCACAAATCAATAAATGATGGATGCCTCAACAAGGCGGCATCTAACATCAAAGATCCCACCACCTGGGCCTAAACCTTTTAGACTTTACGATGCAGCGCGGAAACAGGCCCTTCAGTCCACTGAGTCCGCGCCGACCGGCGATCACCCTGTACACCAGCACTATCCAACACACTAGGGACAATTTGCAATTTACAACTTTACCAAAGCCAATAGGACGAAACCAGAGCACTCGGAGAAAACCCACGCAGGTCACGGGGAGAAGGTACAAACTCCGTACAGACAGCACCCGTAGTCAGGATTGAACCGGGGTCTCTGCCGCTTTGAGGCATCAGCTCTACCACTGCTCCACCTTGCCGCCCCAGAAACTGAACAGAACAGAAATGGCCCCATAATCCTGACATATCTTCCAATTCAACGTAACTCGGACTCACAACTCAGAGAGTTGTGAGTCTGTGTTATTCTCTGCCTCAGAGGCCAGTTCTCTGGATACTTTCAAGAGAGAGAGAGAGCTAGAAAGGGCTCTTAAAGATAGCGGAGTCAGGGGATATGGGGAGAAGGCAGGAACAGGGTACTGATTGGGGATGATCAGCCATGATCACATTGAATGGTGGTGCTGTCTCGAAGGGCCGAATGGCCTACTCCTGCACCTATTGTCTATTGTAATGATATTAATGGAGGCACTCATCAGATTATTCTATAGATGGCTAGTACCCAAAAGAAAAAAAGACAGTCGAGGCAAACTCTAATTTTTAAGGTTCCTTTTGGTCTTACGAATGCAAGCAGAGCGAGATTGGTTCCATTGACTCGCTTATCACAGGCAATACCTTGGGAGATTCACTAACATTTGATTAATAACACGAGGTGGCGACCACAAATCAAGTAGCAAAGACGATTAGCTTAACATGAAATCACTGCCCTGCCAAGCACACCGGCCTTATTGCAAATTAGCACCGGGCCAGCTCGCTGTAATTGGTTTTCCTCACTAATACATTTCTTAATAAGGTTAAAGGGCCGACGTGTTTGATGATAGACTGAGTGGCCTTGGGTTCATTCTGTGTTCGTACACAGCGTAGAACAGCTAAACAAATGAGCTGTCCTTGTTGGGGCATGCCTTATATTTTCTTTTCATTAAGACATTGGGCGGCACAGTTGCGCTGCGGGTAGAGCTGCTGCCTCACGGCGTCAGAGGACCGGGCTCGGTCCTGACCTTGGGTGCTGTCTGTGTGTGGAGTTTGCACGTTCTCCCCGTGACAACGTGGATTTTCTCCGCGTGCTCCGGTTTCAGAAGGTCATAAGTAAAGGGTCTGTCCCACTGTACGAGGTAATTTAAGAGCTCTCTCGAGTTAAAAAAAAAATCAAACTCATGCTAAGTACATATAATGTACGTAGCGGGTACGTCGGAGCTCGGGGATTTCTCGTAGCGGCTCGTAACGCTAACGGCAGGTACTCGGGAAATGCGGTAACTTGTGAAGTCTTTTCAGCACTGTGAAAAATGTCCACGAGAGCCCCGAGTACCTGCGAGCGGCCATTACCGTAATTCTCCGAGTTGGAATCAGGGGAAACTCGGGAGAACTCTTGAATTACCTCGTACTGTGGGACAGGCCCTTTGGAAGCAGAGTTAGGCCATTCGGCCCATCAAGACTACTCTGCCATTCAACTATGGCTGATCTATCTCTCCTAACACCATTCTCCTGTCTTCCCCCATAACCCCTGACATCTGTACTAATCAAGAATCTATTTATCTCTGCCTTAAAAATATCCACTGACTTGGCCTCCACAGCCTTCTGTGGTGAAGAATTCTACAGATGTACTACCCTCTGACTAAAGAAATCTTTTACATCTCCTTCCAAAAGGAACATCCTTTAATTCTGAGGCTATAACCTCTAGTTTTAGACTCAACCATGAGTGGAAACATCCTCTCCACATCCACTCTATCCAAGCCTTTCACTATTCTGTACGTTTCAATTAGGTCCCCCTCATTCTTCTAAACTCCAGCGAGTACAGACCCAGTCCCGTCAAACGCTCATCATAAGTTAACCCCCACATTCTTAGGCTGATGCCTGTAAACCTCCTCTGGACCCCCTCCAGTGCCAGCGTATCCTTCCATGTTGCAATCTCTGGCGACTTTGTAGGTTTCATTTGTTTCTGTAATTGCCCCAAGTGTGTAGCGAGAGGATGCGATAACGTAGAACGAGTGTGAATGGTTGATCGATGGTTGGTGTGGACCCGGTGGGCCAAAGGGACTATTTCCATGCTGTATCTCTAAACTAAACCTTAAACCAATGCCCCTGTAGCCCTAAGATAGGCACAAAATGCCGGAGTAACTCAGCGGGTCAGGCAGCGTCTCTGGGGAACATGGGTAGGTGACGTTTCTGGTCGGAACCAACTTCAAACCCTTCTTCTTCATCTGTAGCTCTCTCAGGTTAATGTAAAAGATCGAATGGCACTAAATAAAATAAAATCAGAGGAGTTTAGTTAATAGTTTAAAGATACAGCGCGGGAATAGGCCCTTCGGCCCACCAGGTCCATGCCGCCCAACTAATACTGTCCCACACACACGAGGGACAATGTATCCCAAACCAATTAACGGGATTGTACGTCTTTGGAGTGTGGAAGGAAACAGAAGATTTCGGAGAAAACCCACGCCATCACGGGGACAACATACAAACTCCGTACAGACGGCACCCGTGGTGGGGATCGAACCCGTGTCTCCAGGGCTGCAAGTGCTGTGAGGCAGCAACTCTACCGCTACGCCACCGTGCCACCCCAACTATCTCGATTATTCCCGGGCTATGGCAGTCTTTTGCTTCCTCAGATACTGGCCACTGTGGGAATCTGACAGGAGGTGTGTAGGATGATCAATGAGGTGACAGCATTTCCCCCGGAGCTAAGGCTTCAGAGAAGGCATCAATAGAATATAATTTAGTTTGACACAAAGCTCCAAAGGTCCTGCTGATGTGAAAACACATTCTCAATGATATTGTTCAGTTTTTGTTCCCTCAGCTCACAATGTAACGCACATCAGGTGGAATGTCATAAACAGAATGTGCAGGAAGGAACTGCAGATGCTGGTTTACACCGAAGATAGACACAAAAAGCTGGAATAACTCAGCGGGATGGGCAGCATCTCTGGGGAGAAGGAATGGGTGACGTTTCAGGTCGAGACCCTTCTTCAGACCAACCTAACCTAACCACATATGGCAAAAGGACATCATATTTCCAACCCTGAAAAACAAATACTGAATCATACATTCTTTGTATTCTTTACACTCTTTTCCTCTTAAGACCTTTCAGTCTTTAGTTTAGGTTAGTTTTGTTTAGTTTAAAGATACAGCGCGGGAACAGGCCCTTCGGCCCACCGGGTCCGCGCCGACCAGCGATCCCCGCACACTAACACTATCCTACACACACTAGGGACAATTTTTCCATTTACCAAGCCAAATAAACCTACAAACCTGTACGTCTGTTGAGCGTGGGAGGAAACCAAAGATCTCTGAGAAAACCCACGCAGGTGACGGGGAGAAGGTACAAACACCCTACAGACAAGCACCCGTAGTCGGGATCGAACCCGGGTCTCCGGCACTGCATTCGCTGTAAGGCGGCAACTCTGCTGCTGCGCCACCGTGACCGCAATCTGGTGGTGTAACTGTGATCTGCTGTTTCTCCAGTAATCTCAGATGTGAAGAACACAATGACTACCAACCTCTCAATTCAGGCTTTTACATTCCTATGGGACACAAAAAGCTGGAGAAACTCAGCGGGTGCAGCAGCATTTAAGGAGCGAAGGAGATAGGCGACGTTTCGGGTCGAGACCCTTCTTCAGACTGGTTTGGGATCGGGGAAACGAGAGATATAGACGGTGATGTGGAGAGATAAAGAACAATGAATGAAAGATATGCAAAAAAGTATCGATGATAAAGGGAACAAGCCATTGTAAGCTGTTTGTGGTGTGAAAATGAGAAGCTGGTGCGACTAGGGTGGGGGAGAGATAGAGAGAAAGGGAATGCCAGGGCCCGTGGGCTGAGGGAGAGGTGGGAAGGGGGGAGACAGCAAGGGTTAACAGAATTGAGAAAATTCAATGTTCAAGCCCAGAGGATGCAGACTCCCCAAGCGGAGTATGAGGTGCTGGGGTACACAAAAAGCTGGAGAAACTCAGCGGGTGCAGCAGCATCTAAGGAGCGAAGGAGATAGGCGACGTTTCGGGTCGAGACCCTTCTTCAGAGTATGAGGTGCTGTTCCTCCAACTTGCGGTGTTGCTCACTCTGGCCGTGGAGGAGGCCCAGGACCGAGAGGTCGGATACGGAATGGGAGGGGGAGTTGAAGTGCTGAGCCACCGGGAGGTCGGGTTGGTTATTGCGGACCGAGCGGAGGTGTTCGGCGAAGTTACATTCCTATGTTGTGCCATTGTAGATAAATGACTGGGTTTGCATGCTGGAAGCTTGCAGAAATAGCCCGAAGCAATGATTCAAATCCCATGGCAGCAGCTGGGGGACTTAGACCCAGTTAATTAAATACCATTCTTATATAGTAATGGTGACTATGGATATTTGTAATAATAATAATAATAACACATTTATTTGTATAGCACATTTAAAACAACTCACGTTGACCAAAATGCTTCACATCAGTGCAGGTACTAATTTGATACATACATCTGTAGGCAGACCTAACAATACATACATAAACTGCTGGTAGACAAAAATGCTGGAGAAACTCAGTGGGTGCAGCAGAATCTATGGAGGGAAGGAAATAGGCAACGTTTCGGGCCGAAACGTTGCCTATTTCCTTCAAGGTTTCGGCCCGAAACGTTGCCTATTTCCTTCGCTCCATAGATGCTGCTGCACCCGCTGAGTTTCTCCGGCATTTTTGTCTACCTTCAATTTTCCAGCATCTGCAGTTCCTTCTTAAACATACATAAACTGTTTACAGCGCCCCCTCAGAGGGGCTCAAAAACGCTAGGGAGTAGAAATAGGCTTTGAGTCGTGACTTAGAGGAGTCGATGATGTAATAACTCAGATGATTCAGTATTGTTTTTTGGGGTTGAAAATATGATGTCCTTTTACCTTCAGTAGTTAGGTTGGGTCAGTCTGAAGAAGGGTCTCGATCCGAAACGTCACCCATTCCTTCTCTCCAGGGATGCAGCCTGTCCCGTTGAGTTACTCCGGCATTTTTTGCCTTCCATCGCAGTGAGGAATGTGGGGAATCCACTGTGGTGGATGTTTATGTTAACTTTTAAGTAAGTGAGTAAGTTTATTGGCCAAGTATTCACATACAAGGAATTTGGCTTGGTGCTCCTCCCACAAGTTACAACATAACATACAGTGACAGTTACGAAAGATTCAGAAAACACTAAACATTCATAATTTTATGTAGTTACGTGCCTTGTCGCATATCATGTACCTTAATTGGTACATGTGACAATAAAAGACCTTTGAAACCTTTGATTAGGTTAGTTTAGTATATTATTGGCCCGTGTAGCGAGGTACAGTGACAAGCTTTTGTTTGCTATCCAGTCAAAGACAAGACTATCCATGATTACAATCAAACCGCTCATCGTGTAAGATAAAGACAAAACCCGATAAAGTCTGACTAAAGGTATTTTAAAGGTCTCCAGTGGGGTAGATGGGTGGTCAGGACCACATTCTATCTGTTGAGAGGACGGTTGAGATGCCAGATAACAGCTGGGAATAAACTAGATATCACCTATCCGGGTTCGATCCCGACTACGGGCGCTGTCTGTACAGGGTTTGTACCTTCTCCCCGTGACCGCGTGGGTTTTATCCGAGATCTTCGGTTTCCTCCCACACTCCAAAGACATACATTATTGTGGGTTAATTTGCTTGGAATACATGTAAATTGTCCCTATGACCCCGACAAGTCTTACCCCGGCCATTCCCTCTTCTCCCCTCTCCCATCGGGCAAGAGGTACAGAAGTGTGAAAACGCACACCTCCAGATTCAGGGACAGTTTCTTCCCAGCTGTTATCAGGCAACTGAATCATCCTACCACGACCAGAGAGCAGTGCTGAACTACTATCTACCTCTTTGATGACCCTCAGATTATCCTTGCGGGCTTTACTGGGTTTACCTTGCACTAAACGTTATTCCCTGTACCTATACACTGTGAATGGCTCGATTGTAATTGTGTATTGTCTTTCCGCTGACTGGATAGCGCGCAACAAAAGCTTTTCACTGTACCTCGGTACACGTGACAATAGTCAAGTCAAAAGTCAAAAGAGTTTATTGTCATGTGTCCCTGACAGGACAATGAAATTCTTTCTTTGCATAGCACATCAGAACATAGTAGGCATTGACTACAGTTATATACTTAAATACACACATTAATTAATAAAGTGCAAATAACAGATGGAGGGGTATTAACGTTCAGAGTTTTGTCCGAGCCAGGTTTAATAGCCTGATGGCTGTGGGGAAGTAGCTATTCCTGAACCGGGTTGTTGCAGTTCTCAGGCTCCTGTACCTTCTACCAGAAGGTAGCAGGGAGATGAGTGTGTGGCCAGGGTGGTGTGGGTCCTTGATGATGCTGCCAGCCTTTTTGAGGCAACGGCTGTGGTAGATCCCCTCGATGGAAGGAAGGTCAGAGCCGATGATGGACTGGGCAGTGTTTACTACTTTTTGTAGTCTTTTCCTCTCCAGGGCACTCAAGTTGCCGAACCAAGCCACGATGCAACCAGTCAGCAAGCTCTCTACTGTGCACCTGTAGAAGTTAGAGAGAGTCCTCCTTGACAGACCGACTCTCCGTAATCTTCTCAGGAAGTAGAGGCGCTGATGAGCTTTCTTAATAATTGCATCTGTGTTCTCGGACCAGGAAAGATCTTCACAGATGTGCACGCCCAGGAATTTGAAGCTCTTGACCCTTTCAACCATCGACCCGTTGATATAAACAGGACTGTGGGTCCCCATCCTACTCCTTCCAAAGTCCACAATCAGTTCCTTGGTTTTGCTGGTGTTGAGGGCCAGGTTATTGTGCTGGCACCATATAGACAGTCGCTCGATCTCTCTTCTATACTCTGACTCATCCCCATCAGTGATACGTCCCATTACAGTGGTGTCGTCAGCGAACTTGATGATGGAGTTCGCACTATGACCGGCTACGCAGTCATGAGTATAGAGTGAGTACAGCAGGGGGCTGAGCACGCAGCCTTGAGGTGCTCCCGTGCTGATTGTTATCGAGTCTGACACATTCCACCAATACGAACAGTCTGTGGTCTGTGAATGAGGAAGTCAAGGATCCAATTTCAGAGGGATGCGCAGAGACCCAGTTCTGCGAGTTTGGTAACCAGCTTGGAGGGGATGATAGTATTAAATGCCGAGCTGTAATCAATGAATAACAGCCTGACATATGAGTTTTTGTTGTCCAAGTGGTCCAGAGCGGAGTGGAGGGCCAGCGAGATCGCGTCCACCGTTGATCTGTTGTGGCGGTAAGCGAACTGCAGTGGGTCCAGGTTCTTGTCGAGGTAGGAGTTGATTTGCGCCATGATCAACCCCTCGAAGCATTTCATCACCACAGGCGTTAGTGCCACAGGTTGATAGTCATTGAGGCACGTCACCTTGCTCTTATTGGGCACCGGTATTATTGATGCCCTTTTGAGGCAGGTGGGAACCTCAGACCTCAGAAGTGACAGGTTGAAAATGTCCGTTAAAAACTCCAGCCAGTTGGTCCGCACAGGTTTTTAAAACACGACCAGGTATGCCATCAGGTCCAGACGCTTAATAAACAAAACTGTAAACTGCAGATATTCTGATTAGGTTAGTTTAGTATATTATTGGCCCATGTAGCGAGGTACAGTGACAAGCTTTTGTTTGCTATCCAGTCAAAGAAAAGACTATCCATGATTACAATCAAACCGCTCATCGTGTAAGATAAAGACAAAACCCGATAAAGTCTCCGTAGCAGTTAATCTCGCTGTTTTCTGCATTGCACTCCATCTGCCTCACTTTTGCATGGTGTAATAATTAATTTTAGTTTCATTTACAGATACAGCGTGGAAACAGTGCCTTTGGAGTAAGCCGCACACATCAATCACCCGCACACAAGTTCTATCCTACACACCAGGGACAATTTACCAGGCAATTAGCCTACAGACCTGCACGCCTTTGGAGTGTGGGTGGAAACCAGAGCCAGCGGAGAAAACCCACGTGGGTCTCTGGCGCCGTAAACAGCCTGTCCCACTTGCCGACTTTTTCGGTGACTGCCGGCATCATTGACTGATGTATCAGGTCACCGAAAAATTCGTGGCGTGACGACGTATTGACGAGCGGTGTTTTGTCAAGTGTCGCAACATTTTTTTGTCGCCGCTGGATTTTGAAATGTCCAAAATCGCCGAAAAAATCGGCGAGTTGGACAGGCAACAGACCTACCGGTGCTCTGCTGTTCCGCCCCAAAATTGGACAAAATCTACAAAGTTGTTACACAGTTGCTGCAAAACAATAATTTATTTATTCTGCTCAAACATTCCGTGTGCGGACGTGGAGTCGAAGGATGAGAAGCCGAAGCAAAGACGTGGAAGCCAAATAACCGAACGGAAACAAAACCGAAACACCAAATAATTGAAAGCGTATGAAGCCGAAACGCCAACTAACCAAAAGGGTGGGACCCCTAAAAGCAAACTCACCGAGAGGCCGCTCTGCCGGAAAGTCAAATAACGGACATGACGTCGCCGGGGGATGGGACATGTCAGCGATTGGTCCAGACCCCCGCGTCCATCACATCCCTGGAGACGGGAGGGTGGCGGTCATTTTCCCACACAAGCCATAGGTGACTGGGCACTCTGAACCCGAGCACCAAGTTGCAAGCGGCCAAAGGAGCGCATGCCTCGGGACAGCCCCCACTCTCCCACAGCCACAGCGCGCCCTCTGCCTCGTCTCCCCCGTGCGGCCGCACTTTGGCGGGCTGTGTGTCGGTCAGATGATGGTGATAGTCGACTGATTGCTGCCGATAGTCGGACCCCCAGATGGCCGGCGGTCTGGATCGGCTGCTGAGCCAGGGTCACCCCCGAAAACAGCTTCAGCAATGAGCTGGATATTCCCGCTGTCAAAGAGCGGTGGTGGCACCGGTGGTCACCTGCCGCCTCTGACCAACCTGCAGCAGCAACACGAGTGGCAGATCCAGTCGGTGAAGAGTTCGCACGGTGGGTGAGTGCGGCGCTCCGCTGCTGGGCGGCATCGCCCCCGCTATCCCTCCCCTCCCCCAAGCGGCATCCCCGCCGCCACAGCTGGTTTCATAGTGCCTTCATTGTTGGTAGGTGCTGATCTTTCACCTCTGCTCCACCCGGCGCTGCCGACACACAGCCCGTCACAGTGCGGCCGCACAGGGGGAGACGAGGCGGAGGGCGGCCGTGGCCGCGGGAGAGTGGGGGCTGTCCCGAGGGATGCGCTCCTTCGGCCGATTACAACTTGGTGCTCGGGTTCAGAGTGCCCAGCCACCTATGGCTTGTGTGGGAAAATGACCCCCACCCTCCCGTCTCCACCAGCCAGTGATGTGATGGACGCGGGGGTCTGGACCAGTCTAGACCGCCTCCCCCCCTCCCCGGCGACGGCATGTCTGATATTTGACGTTTCGGCAGAGCAGCCATTCGGTGAGTTGGCTTGTAGGCGTCCCACCCTTTCGGTTAGTTGGTGTTTCGGCTTTGTACATTTTCGTTTCAGCTTTATTTCCGTTCGGTTATTAGCCTTCCACTTCTTTGTTTCGGCTTCTCGTCCTTCGACGCCACGGCCGGGTACCCAAGCATTCTGCCAGCATTTATTGTCCATCCCTAGGAAACGGTTAACCTGTTCACTGCCAAGTTTTTTTAACTGTTAGCCATGACCCAAGTACATTCAGGGGGTGGCACTGAACATGATTTTTTTTTCTCTAAAGCAGTCGTCTAGGGACATAAGATAAATCAGTGGCAGTTAGGAGTGACACATAAAACATTAAACATTAATAATAAAATGTCATTGATACATTTATATCAAGCCAATTAACCGACAGACCTGTATGCCTTTGGCGCGTGGAAGGAAACCGAAGATCTCGGTGAAAACCCACTCGGTCACTGGGAGAACGTACAAACTCCGTACAGACAGCACCCGTAGTCGGGATCCAATCCGTGGCTCTACCGTTGTGCCCCCGTGCCATTCTATCCTAAATTAAAAATTGACCTTCACATGTTAGTCTGATAAATGCGTGACAATAAACAGTTCTGAAGGCACTGGAGCGACAACAAGCCCAGTCCTTGCCCGTCCTTGATAAATGTTCATCTTGAGGAAGTGATTGCAAGATTTCAACTTCAATGTGGCTGGACTATGACAGCCCCTCCACTTCCATCACTTGATGGCAGTGGTTAAACGACACACATTATGTCTATTAGGCTGGCTGTAAGATTAAGTGACACATTTACCAATACGGATTGCAATTCAGAGTTCTACAAATACCAGCAATCTTGTTTATTTTTTTCTATCTTAGTTTTTAGTTTTGGTTTTTATAGATACAGTGTGGAAACAGGTCCTTCGGCCCACCGAGACCACACAGACCGTTGATCGCCCGTAAACCACTTCCATGCTGACCCACCATTGCGTCCTACACACTAGGGGAAAGTTTACAGAGGTCAATTAACCCGAAAATCTTCACGTCTTTGGGTTATGGGTTGCAAACCGGAGCACCCGGAGAAAACCCACGCAGGTCACGGGGGGAAGGTATAAACTCTGTACAGACAGCACCCGTAGTCAGGATCGAACCTGTGTCTCTGGCGCTGTGAGGCAGCAACTCTACCGCTGCACCATCCCACTTCTCGTGCAGCTTCATTTTTATCCCTTACTTCAGTCAAATATATTGTTGAATGATACAGGGCTTCTGTAAATTGTCCCTAGTGTGTTGAATATGAAATTGGGATAACATTGTTGGTCAGCATGGACCTGGAGGGCTGAAGGGCCTGTTTCCACACTGTATCTCTAAACTAAATTAAACTATACTCTCTAATCTTTGAAAATCGCCACCCTGGGTGAAAGGTTCCGACTGCCTGCCCCATCTCCATTGGTTTGAGGAGAGGTAAGAATGATCCATTTCCTTTGCGTTTAGTTTAGAGATACAGCACGGAGACAGGCGCTTCGTCCCAAACAAGTCCGACCCGGCCAGCGATCCCTGCAAATTAACATTATCCTACACACACAAGGGACAATTTACATTTATACCGAGCCAATTCACCTACAAACCTGTACATATTTGGAATGGGGGAAGAAACCGGAGCACCCAAAGGAAACCCACGTGGTCACAGGGAGAACGAGCAAACTCCGTACAGACAGCACCTGTGGTCAGGATGGAACCCGGGTCTCTGGCGCTGTGAGGCAGCAGCTCCACCCGCTGCGCCACTTTGCTGTCTAACAAGGCGTATTTCCATTGCTTAGTTTCATTTAAATTGTTGCCCGTTCTTCAAAATAGTTGCTTGTAATAGTTTTGTGAAAATACAGCATCTTGGAATCTATGTGAACTAAATTGTTGGGAAAATTTGGTGATCCTGAATATCTCAGCATTAGTGAGACACGCATTTGCTAAAATAAATGACATTAAAAATTGTTTTTAATATAAATCACTCACAAACATATGTACGATCATCTGCGTAACAGATGCTGCATGCAGTCACGATGAATACAAAATCCAGTTCATTTTTCTTTGACAAGTCCATATTCGCCGCGAGACAGAATAAAGGGTGTGAAGTGAATGTCTCTCATTGTAGCCTCAGCTCTGCCGTGGTGGAGACACACTTTCAACGGGCCTTTATAATGAGGAGTGCTTTGTACAGTCAAGGTAACGGGCAGAGAAGATGGAACACAATAAAACATTTGTGCACGTTAATAGATCAACATTTGGACATGCCATTCGAAAAGCTTCTCAAGAGAGCTCAGAATCGATTCCACAACGTGCCTTTCAATCCCCGATCCCATTGTTTACAATAATTAATTTGCACCAATAAACCTTTTCATTTTGCAGGGAAGTGCGGGGTGTATTGTGGGTGCTTTTAGAACCCGTGAAGGTGGCAGCACCCAATCTTGATGGATGGAGAACGAAAATTGAATGAAATAGAGGGCCCAGATTAACCCTCTACTCTCCAAGCCAAAGCCTTTCAACCACTGAGTGGGCGTTTGGTTCACCTGTGCAAATACATATTTTTTTTAAAAATTAATGTCTCCGTTTAATTATTATTTATAGAAGTACAGTCTGACGACTATACGCAGCAGGTCACGGTAAACTTATTGTACCCTTGGTTTCGGATCCTGCTTTGACACATGTTCAAATTCCTGCATTTCCCTCTGTCGCTGAAATAAGATGGAGACTGATAGAAACATAGAAACATAGGTGCAGGAGTGGGCCATTCGGCCCTTCGAGCCAGCACCACCATTCAATATGACCATGGCTGATCATCCAGAGTCAGTAGGTAGACAAAAGTGCTGGATAAACTCAGCGGGTAAGGCAGCATCTATGGAGCGAAGGAAATATGGAGCGAAGGAAATCTATGGAGCGAAGACTGAATGAAGTCTTCAGTCTGAAGAAGGGTTTTGACCCGAAACGTTGCCTATTTCCTTCACTCCACAGATGCTGCCTCACCTGCTGAGTTTCTCCAGCATTTTTGTCTAACTTTGATTTTCCAGCATCTGCAGTTCCTTCTTAAACATCTGGAATCAGTACCCTGTTCCTGCTTTTTCCCCATATCCCTTTATTCCATTAGCCCTAAGAGCTATACCCAACTCTCTTGAATACATCAAGTATTATTGGGCACATTGGCAACCTTTATGCAAACCTCTGTTGCATTTTAAAAGCCAGGGTGAACTCCAGTGCATAGATGTGGCAGGCACACGGAATTATAGATGCTGGAATCTTGAGCTGAACACACAAAGTGCTGGATTAACTCAAAGTGCAGGCAGCATCTGTGCAGGGAATGGCCAGGTGATGTTTCAACCAGGGCCCTTAATGACAGCCGTGGATGCATCACTGGCTGCCTAAAACCAACGGAAGTGGATAGATTGCATGTCTTGTCCGGTGTTGCTCCACCAGGAATCAGCAGATCAGTTGAACTGAACATGGTGGGCAAGTTGGGGACCTATGCCATTTCTCTCACACCCATCGCCCAGCCCCAAAACGGCTGAAGTGGAGGAAGAGCTTCCTCCACACAGTCCAGACACTGTCACAGTCCCCACAAGCAACCGGACTAGCCTTGTGGGAAAAGAAAAGCAGTGAAAACCACCACCACATATAGATGCCAATCCCAACCAAGGATCAGCGGCCACCTGGTCACAGGTGTGACTGGAAGACCTGGAAGTCCCTCAATAAGCTTCGTACAGGGATGGGCCGATCGATGCAAGGCCAACGTGAGCACATGGGGCTATGCAGATGCGACAGACACTTAATCTGTACAATCCACGCCACACCTACTGAGACGCCCACTTCTTGCTGCCTGGAACATCTAGCGGTGGCAAACGAGAAGGCTGTCCGCTGTGCAAGACCCTGGACCAACGTTTGAAACATGGAAGATGGACACGAATGAAGAAGGAGAAGGGCCCTTCTTCAGACATCACTTATCCATTGCCTCCACTTTAGGGCCAGCACACAGTGGAGCAGCCGGCAGAATCCTCGCAAATCTTCACTGTACTCTTTCTCGCAATGTTACAACATTTTGAGATTTTCAAAATCAAGTCTGCAATTTATCCCATCAGATAAAGCATAAAACAAAGTTTAATTTGACACCTCATTCACTTTCATATCTTCAGTATTAAAAAGGTTATGGCCATTTTCATACTCGGAAATTAGCATCTTGTTCCCTATTGCTTTTCCATTGACTTAACACAAAAGTTGTGATCGAGGACAGTCAAAAGCCCATAACTTTCTTAAAAATTAAGAAAAATGAAAGACATTTTCAGTTATTATAGATTGAAGCATTCTGAAACTAATATGAAACAATCTTACTTGGATGACCTGAAATTAAAGCATATAATTAGTTAGTTACCCAATTGTAGCTAATTACAAAATTCAATTACTAGATCTAAACATCTATCCATTTCTTAAGAAAATATTTAAAACATTTAAAAAGCCTAAGTGTCCAAATAACATTCACACAAGAATTCACAATATAACATGATTTTTAAATCTCATTGTCATGAATTTATAGGCCAAATTGAAGGAATGTAGTGTTTAATGCCCGTAAATTAATGGCCATTTAAATCAACTTGCGAGTGGGATTTTCTGCACCGCGATGGATTGGAACGTTGCGATTGCACTCCGAGAAAATATAATTCCGGATGGCAAGGGAAAATCGCATTTTAACCCTGCCCCCCCCCCCCCCCCCAAAGGCGCCAAAGTCGCACACACGGCCAGTGACAGAACTGCAGCGCCGCTGAAGGTAAATCTTGTAACATACCTACTCTTTCCAGCTGAACGACTTGGTTTCTGAGAAAGGAGTTTGCACTTAAAGACCTCGGGGGACATTGAATTGATGTACAGGTGCTTTAATTGGGAACATTGATCGTCTAGGAACCAGTGTGTGATTTCACAAAATGATTTAATATCTCAGTCATGGTATCAGGAGGCTTGATCCCACACTTGTGTTGGCAGATTTTTATACATAGTTCCAAACTGCTCCCTTTGTTCTTTATAGTCTTTAAAACTACCATTTTTTTCAAATTGGGATCTAACTGCCTCTATCTATTTAGCGACCTTGGCTGTTCCATATTCAACACAAGACAATCTTTACATAGTAGCTGCGACGTAGTAAAATGCCACAAGGGGCTGGCTACACAAGTGAGTTAAGGGCCTGTCCCACTTGGGCGTCATTTGCTCGTCATTTACGAGACATCATTTACGCATCACGTCGCACGACGCGCTCATTGTGGCGCGCATGTGATGCGCGCATGGTGCGTGGTGACGTAGGCAGTGACGCGCAGTCGCGCGCGGCGCCCCAAGGATGTACAAAACAATGTTTCGTACAAGCTGTACAAGATGATGTTGGCAGAAGATTAAAATGGATGTAAACGTAGATTTTAAGGAACTTATCAAATATCATTTTTTCCATGTATTATATTTTAAATAAATATATACCTCATGAAAAAGGTCATAAGGTCATGTGATAGTAGAAGAATTAGGCCACATCAAGTCTACTCCGCCATTCAATCAAGGCTGATCTATCTCTCCCTCCTAACCCCATTCTCCTGCCTTTTCCCCATGACTTCCTTTAATTCTGAGGCTGTGACCTCTAGTCCCAGACTCTCCCACTAGTGGAAACATCCTCTCCACATCCACTCTATCCAAGCCCTTCACTATTCGGTACGTTTTAATGAGGTCCCCCCTCATTCATCTAAACTCCAGTGAGTACAAGCACAGTGCCATCAAACCCTCATCATAAGTTAACCCATTAATCCCTAGGTACATTCAAAAAGGTGGTACATTCGAAGTATGAATCTTGTAACATGATCTTATGCATCATTATGGGAATTGAAATATTCCCCATTGCACATTCTCTATTTATATAACAATGTTTTAGCCCAAGTGGCATCTGAAAGGGCTCATTAATTCATAATTTTCCACGTAATCTCTAGTGTAATCTCACCTAGGAAGTAAGAAATGGAAAATATCAATAAATAGATCTGCGAAAACACAGAGACAATATTACTGAAGTTTATTTTTGTTCATGATTTAATGTCTTCAGACGGCACGGTGGCGCAGCGGTAGAGCTGCTGCCTCTCAGCTTCAGCGACCCGAGCTCGATCCTGACTCTGAGTGCTGTCTGTACGGAGTTTGTTCCTTCTCCCAGTGACCTGCGTGGGCTTTCTCCGGGTGCTCTGGTTTAGTCCAACAGTCCAAACCTGTACAGGTTTGAAGGTTAATTGGCTTTGGTAAAAAAAAATTGCAAATTGGCCCAGTGTGTGGAAGAGTGCTAGCGTACGGGGTGAACAGCGCGGACTTGGCGGGCAGGAGGGCCTATTTCCACGCTGTATCTCCAAAGTCTATAAGTCTAATAACTACTAATTATTAATGTGGATTATTGGCTTTAGGTTACATTGGTCCAATGCAAATTTTCATTTTATTATAGCTATTGTATGTTGCTCAGCCATTCTCCCTGATCTTGACATTTGTGGAGTTCAAGAGCAAGAGCAGAATATATTTTACAAACAAACCTTTCTCTATCTATTTAATCTAGTTTGGTGATGTGGATCTGGCTGATCAAAGGAATGCTAGAACTGTTCAAAAAAGAATAAGAGCTCAAATATTATCATCAAAAGATTGTCTGATCATTCATCTCATTGTTATTTGAGGGGTATTTTTGATTCAGAATTGCTGCTACATTTCCTTACAAGCAATCTGCAAGGTCTCGACCTGAAACGTCACCTATTTCTTCGCACCGTAGATGCTGCCTCACCCGCTGAGTTCCTCCAGCATTTTTATCTACCTTCGATTTTTCCAGCATCTGCAGTTCTTTCTTAAACATTGCAATCTAAAAGTAATTATTTGTGCTTTAGGTTTGGGTTCAGGTCTATTATTGTCACATGCACCAAGGTACTGTGAAAGGTTTTGTTTTGCTGGCCGTCCAGATATTTCCATGCCAATTCCAACCACCATTGTATTTAAGTGCAACAGATGGAGCAAAAGGGGAAGATTCAGAGTGCAGAATATACGGTAGTTCTCAGCATTGAAGCGCATCCGTTCCAGAGACAAAGATAAATGGTTACGTTAGTATAGTTTAGTTTAATTTAGTTTATTTTAGTTTAGTTTATTGGGGTAAAGTGAAAAGCTTTTTGATTTCTTGCTATCCAGGGACGGAAAGACTATACATGATTACAATCAAGCCGTCTACCGTGGACAGATACAGGGTACAGGGAATAACATTTAGTGCAAGATAAAGTCCGATTAAAAATAGTCTGAGGGTCTCCAATGAGGTAGATGGGAGGTCAGGACCGCTCTCCAGCTGGTGAGAGGACGGTTCAGTTTCCTGATAACAGCCGGGAAGAAAGTCCCTGAATCTGGAGGTAGACACAAAATGCTGGAGCAACTCAGCGGGATAGGCAGTGTAAACAAGCACCGGACGCAGCATGAGATTCAAATACATCTTTAATCAGCACTGAACCTTAACAGCATAAAGGATGGTTGGTTGTCAGTACATCCTAGCTGCTCAGACCGGGAGTGCCGGAAACAAGTGTTGGTATAAGTGTTACAGTGGGGTGGGGTTAGTGATGCTGGCTTGTGTGTGATTGGTTAACATGCAACATCAATCTACAGGCAGCATCCCTGGAGAGAAGGAATGGGTGATATTTCAAGTCGAGACACTTCTTCAGACGGATTAAGATGGATTTTATAGTATGCCCGATATAAAAACAACAGAAGATGTCTGAAGAAGGGTCTTGACCCAAAACGACACCCACTCCTTCTCTCCAGAGATGCTGCCTGTCCCGCTGAGTTACTCCAGCTTTTTTGGGTCTATCTTCAGTTTAAACCAGCATCTGCAGTTCCTTCTGTTTAAACCAGCATCTTCAGGCAACTAGGGCTCTTAAAGATAGCAGCGTCAGTGGATATGGGCAGAAGGCAGGAACAGGGTACTGATTGGGGATGATCAGCCATGATCACATTGAATGGCGGTGCTGGCTCGAAGGGCCGAATGGCCTACTGCTGCACCTATTGTCTATTTTCCATACCTGCACTGAATCTGGAGGTATATTTTTCACACTTCCGTACCTCTGGCCTGATGAGAGAGAGGAGCAGAGAGAGGGCACGGAGTGAGATGTCGTTGATTATTTTCTGTTCATGAGGATGCAACCAGCAAGAAGCCACAAGGATCAGGGCTGGGGCCTGCAAGAAGTTCTGGATACAACTCCAAAATTAGTGCAACATTACAGGGGTGGAGTGAAAACACAGAGTGCTGGAGTAGCTCAGTGGATCAGGCAGCAACTCATAGACATGGAGATCCATGTTCTCCTGAGGTGCTGCCTGACCCACCAAGCTACTCACAAATTCACAACTCTCTGGGTGAAAAAGGTTTTTCACACCTCAGTCTTAAATGGCCTCTCCTTTATTCTAAGACTGTGGTCCCTGATTCTGGACTCACCCAACATTGGGAACATTTTTCCTGCATCTACCTTGTCCAGCCCTTTTATAATTTTATATGTTTCTATAAGATTCCCCCTCATCCTTCTAAACTCCAGTGAATACAAGCTTAGTCTTTTCAATCTTTCCTCATATGACAGTCCCGCCATCCCAGGGATCAATCTTGTGAACCTACGCTGCACTGGCTCAATCACAAGGATGTCCTGCCTCAAATTAGGAGACCAACACTGTACACAATACTCCAGATGTGGTCCCACCAGAGCCCTACACAACTGCAGAAGAACCTCTTTACTCCTATACTGAAATCCTCTTGTTATGAAGGCCAACATTCCATTGGCTTTGAATGGCGGTGCTGGTTCAAAGGGCAGAATGGCCTCCTCCTGCACCTAATGTCTATTGCCTATTGTCTATTGGATGTTCTGGATGTTCTGGTCAGTCGGGCAAACAAGTGCCGCTTGCATTTTGATCCAGAGAAATGGAAGTTAATACATCTGGAGAAACGCAAAAAGGCAGTCTGGAATAAATAAAAAGATGTTGGGTGGGGCAGCAGAACAGAATCAGGCGGCACGGTGGCGCAGCGGTGGAGTTGCCGCCTTACAGCGCTTGCAGCGCCGGAGACACGGGTTCGATTCCAACTACGGGTGCTTGTCTGTATGTAATTTGTACATTCTCCTCGTGACCGCGTGGGTTTTCTCTGAGATCTTCAGTTTCCTCCCACACTCCAAAGACATACAGGTTTGTAGGTTAATTGGCATGGTATAAATGTAAATTGTCTCTAGTGTGTGTAGGATGGTGTTAGTGTGCGGGGATCACTAGTTGGTGCAGACTCGGTGGGCCAAAGGGCCGGTTTCCGCGCTGTATCTCTAAACTAAAAACTTAACCAAAGTGTGTGGCAGATAGAACGACAGGTCAATAAGGGGCTTATCAAAACATTCAAGATGCTTTCCCTTGTTAACCAAATATAAGAACAATGATCTGTCGTGGACCAAACATGTTGATGTGACTGAAGAAGGGTCTCGACCCGAAACGTCGCCTATCTCCTTCGCTCCTTAGATGCTGCTGCACCCGCTGAGTTTCTCCAGCTTTTTGTGTACCCATGTTGATGTGACTGCCGAGAAGTCACACCAACGCCTCCACTTCCTTAAGAGGCTGAAGAAATGTAGCATAATACAATATCAATGTTCAAGATGCATTTAGACAAACATTTGAACAAGCAGGGAACTGACGGATTATAGAGCATGAGGAGACAGATGTTTAG
Source organism: Okamejei kenojei (assembly GCA_035221665.1). NCBI lineage: Eukaryota > Metazoa > Chordata > Chondrichthyes > Rajiformes > Rajidae > Okamejei > Okamejei kenojei. The sequence continues at coordinate 3,973,003 of CM069148.1, read as the reverse complement.
TTTAAATTGGCACTTTGTGGGCCAAAGGGCCTGTCCCTGTGCTGTACTCTATTCTTTCTGTGATCCATGAGTTGAAGATCGTGTATAAATGCAAGATTTTCTTGCTGTTATAAACCGTCCTCTTACTGGTTTAGTTTAGAGATACAGCAGGCCTTACACAATCGCCCTGCACTTAACACTTCCCTACGCATACTAGGGACAATTTTACATTTATACCAAGCCAATTAACCTACACACCTGCACGCCTTTGCAATGTGGGAGGAAACCTGAGCACCCGGAGAAAAAACCCACGCAGGTCACGGGGAGAACGTGCAAATTCCGTACAGACAGCACCCTTGGTCAGGATTGAACCCGGGTCTCTGGCGCTGTGAGGCAGCAAGTCTGCCGCTGGGTCATCGCGCCGCCAGAGAGGGCGAGGAAATTCCTGGCACACTGCGTTGAATGAAAAAGAAATCATCATTACATCAAATGAGAAGCAACGACTCTCTCTGTTGAAGTGCCCCAGTGGTAATTGAAATTCACGGCTCTTTGTGCTATTGGAGTTGTGTCTCCATGTGGCCCACGGGAACCGGAGCAAAGCTGTCACTTTCATCTGAGAATGATAACAAAGCAAAGCATTGCACCTCATGATGAACTATTGATCTGGATTTTGAACATTGTATGATTGTTGGATCATTTTCAGTTTTAGCTGACGACATGTGAAATCCGAAATCCAATCGTAATTTGATCGAGAGCTGTTGGAGGCAACGCAGAGTTTAGTTTAGTTTAGAGAGACAGCGCAGAAACAGGTCCATCAGCTCACCGGGTCCGCGCCGACCAGCGATCCCCGCACACTAACGCTATCCTACACACACACACACACTAGGGACAATTTACAATTTTACCAAGCCAATTAACCTGCAAACCTGGAAGTCTTTGGAGTGTGGGAGGAAACAGGAGCTCCCGGAGAAAACCCACGCAGGTCACGTACAGACAGCACGCGTGGTCAGGATTGAACCCGGGTCTCTGGCGCTGCGAGGCGGCAGCTCTACCGCTGTGCTGCCCCCGGACGAGCGCGCGGACCGGACGCAGCCTGCAGCGGCACGGAGCAGCGGAGGACACTGACAACATCGCCAGGCCAGGCCGACCCCGCCCAGTGCCGCCTCCAGGACTACGGACATATACGACCAAGATAAGACTCAAAAAATAGATCTGGAATCTTAAAGGGTACAAAATGTCGCTGGTAAGTCTTTGTATACTGCCTCTGTGATCTATAATTTACCAGACAATCATTGCACTCTGGCACAGGTGGGTGAGGGGTGCATAAGATCATGAGGGGAATTCAGTCAAGAGTCAAGCGTGTTTTGACTCATTGTGAGTCTGTGAAGAGTTGTGAATCTGTGGAATTCTCTGCCACAGATGGCAGTGGAGGCCAATTCACCGGATGTTTTCGAGAGAGAGTTAGATTTAGCTCTTAGGGCTAACGGAATTAAGGGATTTTGGGAACGGGGTACTGATTCTGGATGATCAGCCATGATCATATTGAATAGCGGTGCTGGCTCGAAGGGCTGAATGGCCTCCTCCTGCACCTATTTTCTATGTTTATTGTCCTACGTCCCAGATAGAATAATGAAATTGTTACTTGCGGCAGCAGGGCAGAACATGTACGTATGTAAAGGTAGGGTAGATGCACAGAGTCATCTGCCCAGAGCAGGGGGGTCAAGAACAAGAGGAAATAGGTTTAAGGTTAGAGGGGAAAGATTGAATAGGAACCTGAGGGGCAACATTTTCACTCAGAGGGTGGAGGGTGTGTGTAACAAACTGCCAGAGGAGGTAGTTGCGGCAGGGACTGTCACAACATTTAAAAGTTTAACTAGACAGGTACATGGATAGGAGAGGTTTACAAAGGATACGCAGGCAGGTGGGGCATGTTGGGCAGCATGGGCAAGTTGGGCCAAAGGGCCTGTTTCCACGCTGTATCACTCTGTGACTCTATGAACAGAACAGAACCAGATTCAATGTGCAGGAAGGAACTGCAGATGCTGGTTTATACCGAAGATAGACACAAAATGCTGGAGTAACTCAGCGGGACAGGCAGCATCTCTGGAGAGAAGGAATGGGTGACATTTCAAGTCGAGACCCAGATTCATGCCAATGACATTTAGACACTTCTGTGGTATCTATTTTAGTGCTGAAGCACAAATACTGCCAAAGCACTAATTAGCAACTTAACACTTACGAACAATAGAATTAATTGGTGCTAATAAGTGTTAGAATACAATGCTAGACGTGACTCTGCAAGATAAGCACCATGTCAGCAATGCATTAGGCACCAGCCTGGTGGTAATTAGTTAAGGGCCTGTCCCACTTGGTTGTCATATGCGCGTAATTCACGCGACATCATTTAAGCGTCACGACGCACAACACGCGCGTCGTGACAAGCACGCGATTACACACACGCATGTTCCTGCGCATTATGCGTGCATGGCGTGCGATGACATAGGCAGTGATGCATGGCTGCGCGCGGCGTCGCAGGATTTTGTAATGTACAAAATCTTCGCGCGCCATCTGCGTGACGCGAAAATGTCGGCCAAGTGGGACAGGCCCATTAGGCGTTATTGTCATTTCCAAGGCAAGCAGTACAGTTCCATGCAAAACATTTAGTCCCAGTGTAAGAGCATATCTCTGTTAGAAATATGCCTTAATTGCCCTCAGTGTTAATGGGGGTTGTGACTTAGTATGTTCCGCTTTACCCCCGATCATAATAAGTAATAATCTGCAGTTTAATGATTCCAATTATGTAAAAAAATGTAAACCAGTCAAAAAATCATAACAAATTATACTGTAACACTAAGAACGGTTGATTAAACCAACATACAAACAATTTTACGATGTTTTAGTACATTCCCTGTGCTTTTTGCAGACTTTGATTTTGACATTTTATATGTATCGCTGCAGAAATACTTGGTTCACAGATACAGCGTGGATACAGCGTTCCTTCAGCCCACCGTCCACGCCGACCTGCGATCACCCGTACACTCGCTCCTCCTACATATTAGGGACAATTTACAGAAGCCAATTAACCTACAAACCAGCATGTCTTTGAAGTGTGGGAGGAAACCGGAGCACCCGGAGAAAACCCACGCTGGTCACGGGATGAAGGTACAAACTCCATACAGACAGCACCCATAGTCAGGATTGAACCGGGGTCTCTGGCGCTGTGAGGCAGCAACTCTACCGCTGCGCCACCGTGCCACCCTAATGATGCTCAAATCTTTTTTGCAAATAAAGAGATAGCAAGTAGCATTTGCAGCCAGCACAGTGAGGAGTGCCTGTTTGAATCAATTACTCAAATATATGAGTAGATCAACCTGAACATGGTAAATAAAAAGCAAGTGACTGCATTTAGGTAGTCTGAAGAAAGGTCTCGACCCGAAACATCACCCATTCCTTCTCTCCAGAGATGCTGCCTATCCTGCTGAGTTACTCCAGCATTTTGTGTCTATCTTCGTTTTAAACCAGAATCTGGAAGTTCCTTCCGACACAACCACTCTAAATGGTTTATTTTAGTTTGGAGATACAGCGCAGAAACAGGCCCTTCGGCCCACAGAGCCCGCACTGACCAGCTATCCTGTGCACGAGCACTATCCTACACACACTAGGGGAAATTTATAAATTTACCGAAGCCTGTTAACCTACAAAACTGTACGTCCTTGCAATGTGGGATGAAACCAGAGACACTGGAGAAAACCCAGACAGGTCACGGGGAGAACGTACAAACTCTGTACAGACAGCACCCGTAGTCAGGATGGAACCCGGGTCTCTGGCGCTGCAAGGTCACAACTCTACCGCTGCGCCACCTTGGCGCCCTGTGGTGGGGGGGCCAGTTCTTAGTTTGCTGTATCTAAAATATCTAGGTATGTGAGGAAGGACATACTTGCTATTGAGGGAGTGCAGCGTAGGTTTACAAGGTTAATTCCCGGGATGGCGGGACTGTCATATGCTGAGAGAATGGAGCGGCTGGACTTGTATACTCTGGAGTTTAGGATGAGAAGGGACCTTCTTGAAACATAAAAGATTATGAAGGGTTTAGACACACTAGAGGCAAGAAACATGTTCCCGATGTCGGGGGAGTCCAGAACCAGGGGCCACAGTTTAAGAATAAGGGATAAGCCATTTAGAACGGAGATGAGGAAACACTTTTTCACACTGAGAGTTGTGAGTCTGAGGAATTCTCTGCCTCAGAGGGCGGTGGAGGCCGTTTCTCTGGATACTTTCAAGAGAGAGTTAGATAGTGCTCTTAAAGATAGCGGAGTCAGGGGATATGGGGAGAAGGCAGGAACGGGGTACTGATTGGGGATGATCAGCCATGATCATTTTGAATGGCGGTGCTGGCTCGAAGGGCCGAATGGCCTACTCCTGCACCTATTGTCTATTGTCTTTTGTTCCTTATACCTTTATTTACAAAATGCCACTCTCTTCCGCACTATGGCAGAGAGGGCTACTTCAGCATAACTTCCATGTACACAAGAGATTAGCCCCAATACTTATTTAATGAAAGCTATCCTGCTAAATCACTGAATGATTCATCTAATTAACATATTTTCCTGAATACGTATTATAATGCAGCTATTGCTTTGGGCAAAAATAATCCCAGAAGAGTTTTGGACAAGCGTTTAGGATGCCCATGTAATTGCTTTCATGAATACTGAAATAGGGGATTAAATTAATTATTGCTCGATGTCATCAGTAAGTATTGCAACGACAGCCTGGAAATGGGATTGTGTAGGAAGGAACTGCAGATGCTGGTTTAAACAGAAGATAGCCACAAACTGCTGGAGTAACTCAGCGGGACAGGCAGCATCTCTGGAAAGAAGGAATGGCTGACGTAGCGAGTCGAGTCCCTTCTTCAGACTTATCTTTTTAGAGATTCAGCGTGGAAACAATCCCTCCAGCACACCGAGTCCTTGCTGACCATTGATCACCTGTTCATACTAGTTTAGTTTAGTTTACTTTAGAGATACAGCGCAGAAACAGGCCCTTCGGCCCACCGGGTCCACGCCGACCAGTGATCCCCGCACACTCACTCTATCCTACACACACTAGGGACAATTTACATTTATACCAAGCCAATTTACCTACATACCTGCACGTCTTTGGGATGTGGGAGGAAACCGAAGATCGCGGAGAAAACCCACACGGACACGGGAAGAATGTGCAAGCTCCGTACAGACAGCACCCGTAGTCGGGATTGAACCCGGCGCTGCAAGTGCTGTAAGGCAGCAACTCTACCGCTGCGCCACCGTGCCTGCCCTAGTTCTGGTCGTTTATTGTCACGTGTGTACCGAGGTACAGTGAAACGCTTTCTTGTTGCGTGCTATCCAGTCAGCGAAAAGACTGCACATGATTACAATCGAGCCATCCACAGTGTACAGATGCAGGATAAAGGGAATAATGTTCAGTGTAAGTTAAAGTCCAGTAAAGTCAGATAAAGGATAGAATGAGGGTCATCAATGATGGTAGGTCAGGACCGCTCTCTAGTTGGTGTAGGATGGTTCAATCTGATGACAGCTGGGAAGAAACTATCGGAGAAGCCATCCAAGTTATCCCACAGACCTAGCTGCCCAAGATGGAGCCCTGATAAACTTTACTTTAGACTTTAGAGATATAGCGTGGAAAAAGGCCCCTCGGCCCACCGAGTCCACGCCGACCAGCGATCACCCCGTACACTAGCACTATCCTACACACTAGGGAATATTTAAGGGCCTGTCCCACTTGCCGATTTTTGTCGGCGACTGCCGGCGTCATTCACTGATGTATTCACTAGAGTTTAGAAGGATGAGGGGGTTCTTATAGAAACGTATAAAATTATAAAAGGACTGGACAAGCTGGATGCAGGAAAAATGTTCCCAATGTTGGGCGAGTCCAGAACCAGGGGCCACAGTCTTAGAATAAAGGTGAGGTCATTTAAGACTGAGGTGAGAAAAAACTTTTTCAGCCAGAGAGTTGTGAATTTATGGAATTCCCTGCCACAGAGGGCAGTGGAGGCCAAGTCACTGGATGGATTTAAGAGAGAGTTAGATAGAGCTCTAGGGGCTAGTGGAGTCAAGGGATATGGGGAGAAGGCAGGCACGGGTTATTGATAGGGAACGATCAGCCATGATCACAATGAATGGCGGTGCTGGCTCGAAGGGCCGAATGGCCTCCTCCTGCACCTATTTTCTATGTTTCAATGTCTATGTTTCTATGTATCAGGGTCGCCGAAATATTTTGAACATTTCAAAATCCACCGGCCACAAAAAAAAATGTTGCGACACTTGAGGAGACACCACGCGTCAATACGTCGTCACGCCACATCACGCCGCATCACGCCATGGCTTTTTCCGTGACCTGTCAATGATGCCGACAGTCGCCGAAAAAATCGGCAAGTGGGACGGGTCCTTTACAATCCACCAAAGTCAATTAACCTACAAACCAGCATGTCTTTGGAGTGTGGGAGGAAACCAGAGCACCCGGAGAAAACCCAAGCGGTCACGGGGAGAACATACGAACTCTGTACAGAAAGCATCTGTGGTCAGGATCAAACCCAGGTCTCTGGCACTGTGAGGCAGCAACCCTACCGCTGCACCAAATCACAAGTGATGTGTTTCACAATTCACCAAAGAAACATCATTCGCAGATGGATGTAATTTGATGGAAGTCCTGAGCAGAACCTACACTCATACTGAGAAGTGCCCAGTCCAATGTCCGTAGTGAACGTAACAAATTGGAAGATATTCACAAAGTACTGGAGTAACTCAGCGGGACAGGCAGCATCTCTGGAGAGAAGGAATGGGCAACGTTTCGGGTCGAGACCCTTCTTCAGATTAACAAAATGGAAATGATCTTTAGCAAGCTTTACTTCCTGCGTGAGTATACATCGGCAAATATATATCGGCGAAACCATGCGTAGACTAGACGATTGTTTTATTGAACACCTTCGCTCAGTCCGCCTAAGCCTACCTGATCTCCCAGTTGCCAAACAAATTAACTCCCCCTCCCATTCCCACACTGAACTTTCTGTCCTGGGCCTCCTCCACTGTCAGAGTGAGGCCCAGTGCAAATTGGAGGAACAACACCTCATATTTCGCCTGGGCCTCTTACACCCCAGCGGTTTGAATTTGATTTCCTTAACTTCAAGTAACCCTTGCATGCCCCCGCTCTCCATCCCTCCCCCACCCAATTCATTGTGCTAGCTTCAGTTGTCTTGTTGAGTCTCATTGAATGCAACTCGTTTTCACCTAGCCCACAGCTAACAATGGCCTGTTCCCTTTATCATCTCTACGTTCTTGCCTATCTTCCATTCATTTGTTCTTTATCTCTCTCTATCTCCGTCTATATCTCTTGTTTCCCTTTATCCTGACTCTCAGTCTGAAGAAGGGTCTCGACCCGAAACGTCACCCATTCCTTTTCACCAGAGACGTTGCCGGTCCCGCTGAGTTACTCCAGCTTTTTGTGTCTATCTTTGGTTTAAACCCACATCTGCAGTTCCTTCCTGCACTTTACTTCATTGGAGGTGCATTTTCTATTGTACAACACTAAAGTAAATAGTTCCACGTGATCTAATTGTAAGGCACAGTCTTCCTGACAAGCTGTGCAAACTGAAAGTTTATTTACTCAGACATTAAAGGGATCAAGGGGATTTATGTTTAATTGGCTGCTTACTTTTCCATATATATGATTACATTTTTAGCATCAGTCAATATATGAGAGGAGTTTATAAATGCCAGCTGATTTATGGTTGATCCACTAGTGAGGGAGTCTAGGACCAGAGGCCATAGCTGCAGAATAAAAGGACACACCTGTAGAAAGCAGATAAGGAGGGATTTCTTCATCTAGAGGGTGGTGAATCTGTGGAATTCATTGCCACAGACGGCTGTGGCGGCCAAATTATTGGGTATTTTGTAAAGAGGAGATTGACAGATTCTTGATTAGTACGGGTGTCAGGTTATGAGGAGGAGGCAGGAGAATGGGGTTGAAAGGGAGAGATAGATCAGCCATGATCGAATGACGGAGCAGACTCAATGGGCAGAAAGGCCTGATTCTGCTCCTATGAGTTATGAACTTATCAACTTACGATTAGTTTATGGAAACAAGAAATAACACCAAGTTAGACAAGGAGAGATGTTTGATGATAGGTTGGTACGTTTGTCTTGTATGTAATATCCACGGCAAATCACCATGGTGTATTGTAAATGGCACAATGCTCACAAGAAGTATGCAACCACAGAGAAAAAAACTACATTCAATAAAATATATCCGGTATAACAAAGAAAGGAAGTGGGAGGAAGAAAAAGTACAGTAAAATTCAGAACGTACTCTATTGTTAATAGAGCCTGCAATAAAGTAAGCATGCAGTGAAGAAAGCGAATGGCATGTTGACCTTCATAACAAGAGGAGTTGAGTATAGGAGCAAAGAGGTCCTTCTGCAGTTTTGAAAAATATAAAAGTGGATAAGTCTCCAGGTCCTGACAGGATATTCCCTAGGACATTGAGGGAAGTTAGTGTAGAAATAGCAGGAGCTATGACAGAAATATTTCAAATGTCATTAGAAACGGGAATAGTGCCGGAGGATTGGCGTACTGCGCATGTTGTTCCATTGTTTAAAAAGGGTTCAAAGAATAAGCCTAGCAATTATAGACCTATTAGTTTGGCGTCAGTGGTGGGCAAATTAATGGAAAGGATACTTAGAGATAATATATATAAGCATCTGGATAAACAGGGTCTGATCACGAACAGTCAACATGGATTTGTGCCTGGAAGGTCATGTTTGACAAACCTTCTTCAATTTTTTGAAGCGGTAACTAGGGAAATTGATGAGGGTAAAGCAGTGGATGTTGTCTATATGGATTTCAGTAAGACCTTTGACAAGGTTCCCCATGGAAGGTTGGTTCAGAAGGTTCAATCTTTGGGTTTTAATGGCGGAGTAGCAAGATGGATTCAACAGTGGCTGAATGGGAGATGTCCGAGAGTAATGGTGGATGGCTGTTTGTCAGGTTGGAAGCCGTGACCAGTGGGGTGCCTCAGGGATCTGTGTTTGTCATGTACATCAATGATCTGGATGATGGGGTGGAAAATTGGATAAGTAAGTATGCAGATGATACTGAGATAGGTGGTATTGTGGATAATGAAGTAGATTCTCAAAGTCTACAGAGAGATTTGGGCCATTTGGAAAAGTGGGCTGAAAGATGGCAGATGGAGTTTAATGCTGATAAGTGTGAAGTGCTACATCTTGGCAGGACAAATCAAAATAGGACGTACATGGTAAATGGTAGGGAATTGAGGAATGCTGTGGAACAGAGGGATCTAGGAATAACTGTGCATAGTTCCCTGAAGGTGGAATCGCATGTAGATAGGGTGGTAAAGAAAGCCTTTGGTGTGCTGGACTTTATAAATCAGAGCATTGAATATAGGAGTAGGGAAGTAATGTTAAAATTGTACAAGGCATTGGTAAGACCAATTTTACTTCGGAGTCACGTGAGTGAATACGTGAAGACCCCGCCAGCACGCATGCGCGACATGCAGGGGCAGAATCACAGTGGGTCTCCTCGCAGACCCACGGCAGCATCCTTTCAAGGACTGCCAAATGTCTCACCCTCTTCGCAGGGGAGCATTAGGGGTCAGAGCTGGGCTGACCCTGAAGAAGGGGCAATGGCTGAACAGTCAACTGTGAGGGGTGCCAGAAGAGAGAGCAGCAGAAGATTTGTGGGACACATGCTGTATCAACTCAAGAAGGACTGCCTATACAAAGCTGCAAGCCAGTACAAAATACATGGCTACAAAACAGCTACAGGAGCAAGCCATTAACTTTATGGCTGGGAAGTACATTGCTCCAGAGAACTCCATTTCTCTTAAAGTACCAGCAGTCTATGACCCCATCTGGGGCAACAGGAGCCCATCTATAAGGAGCCAGGAGGGGAAGCTCCAGAGGAAACTGCTGGCTGCTAAAATCACAAGCAGTACCAGGACAACTGATGGGTTGATTTGCCTGAAGAGTTACTAGATGCTCTAGCAGACTGTGTAATACTCAGTGGAGATTAAACAGTTACAGGAAGAGCATCATCAAGAAGTGCGGAATTATGCAAGACAAGTAGCACACAGGCGCCAAAATTGCTGTTGGGGGACCTCCCGAAGCAGGTGAAAGACCTGCATGAGGAAGCCAAGGCTATAGGCCTGATCAAGGTGCCAAGCACCTCTAAAACCCACTATCAACAGCGGCAGCACCCCTACACACACACCACCAGACATCGGTGCTATGGAAGACCAATCTGGTGGTGAAAGCTCGAAGGCCGGCCCACCTGCACAGCGGTCTTTCAGACCATGGCCCAGCCCGGCCTTCATGGAAAATGCGCCAACCCCACAACGCAGCAACACAATACCAGAAGAAACAACTGCGGAGACAACCCACACAACACCGGTAACCATGGAGGTAGGTGGGTCTGGTTGTCTTAAAAAAACATTGCATGTCCGATTCATCAAAAGTTGGGGGACGGTTGCACTTGTTTCATCATGTGTGCTGCACTTTTACCTCTGAACTTTTACATACTCGGAAGTATTCAGAATTACAAAATTGAATTTGTATACGAACTACCATCCCAGTTCAGCATACGCCTAGCAGGAAGTTCATACTTCACAAAAAGAGAGAACAGCAGGCCATGCTGAACTGTTAAGACTAAACACAAAAGGGATTGAGAAAACAATCAGAGAATTTCAAGAGTTCGTATCAAATATATTTATAAAAAAACTAAAAAGATGGTGGTTGCCGTATCATTACAGATTTGACCGAACTAAATACTTCCATTCAGTATGCCCATTTCAAAATAGACACGTTTGTCACACACAGGGTCATCGTAAATACCTGAAATTTATCTGGATGGGACAGCTATGGCAGTATGCCTTATCCAATGGGTTGTCATCAGCACCCAGGCTATTACAAATTTATTAAAAACCAGCTTTAGCATACTTAAAGAAACATAACCATATCGTCATGGCTTACCTTGATGATATTCTCATTGTAGGTGAAAATTGGAGCTGGCTACATTGGTGGTATCAGCCACAACACAGAGATTTAACGTACATCCAGATAAATCAAAATTGGAACCCTCCACTACCATGGATTATTTGGGGTTCACTATTGACTCTGTTCATATGTCTATCACCTTGCCACCAAACAAAGTGACAGACTTGATGGGAGTATGCAAAAGCCTCACTGGCATCGGGGAACCATCCATTCGGCAAGGAGCAAGAGTGATTGGGAAATTGGTGGCTGCGTTCCCAGCAGCACAATTGGACCACTCCATTATTAAAACCTGGAAGAGGGAAATTTTAGCTCTCAAAAATCATGCAGGCCATTTCAATAGGCCTATGCAACTACCAGGGAAAGTAAATTAGAATTAAACTGGTGGATAGAAATGTTCAATATTATCCTAACCCCATCACCCCATTCTATATCCCTAGGGTACATTACAGACTGATGCCAGTGCTAAAGGATGGGGAGCAACTAATACCACCGCAAGTTGTGGTGGCAGATGAGTGCACAAAAATTATTCTGTTTAAAGCACTAGGAATTAATTATCTAGAATGCTGGGAGCATTTCATGGACTCAGGGCCTACTGCTCAGATGAGCACCAGTTGCATGTACGGTACAAATTGATACCACACTGGGGGGCCTATATAATCATATGGGTGAAATAAAGTCGATATCATGTGATGAATTGCCTAATAATATCTGGCACTGGTGTCTGGAGAGAGATTTGGATCTCAACCACTTACCTTCCAGGTAAGCTAAATACAGTGGCAGACACCAGGTCATGTAAATTCAACGACAACATTAAATGGATGTTGGATCGGAAAGTGTTTACAGATATTATAGACCGGTATGGGACACCAGATATCGACCTTTTTTCCATCCAGACTAATTCACCTACTACCAACATATGTTGCTTGGGAACCAGACCCAGGGGCAGCAGCGATGGACGATTTCTCGCTGCATTGGGGGGGGGTTTTGTTTTGCTATGTATTTTCCCCTTCTGCCTCATCAGGCGAGTCTTACAATAATTAAACAAGACGCCGCAACGGGTACCATGGTTCCCAACAGTACAAAGATGGTCTCAGAACCCTGCATCTGGATCAACAACGGCCAAGGAGGTTGGCGCACCCCATGCGGGAAAGTATCCGTGCCATGACTGTATGAACTTGTTGATTTGCAGTTTCTGAACAGGCCATTTCTGGGATATGGACTCTCCGACAGGACGATCAATGCCATCTCAGCGTCGTGCAGGGAGTCCACGAGAAGACAGTACCTGACATATGTCAGGAAATGGGAAGTGTTCTGCACCAGGACGAACACTACATATGACTCAGCCACCAACACTGAAGTGCTAGAGTTCTGGCCACCCTTCATTTCGATGAAGGATTGAGTTACAGTGCCATTATTGTGCAAGGAGTGCCCTATCTAATATCTGGGCAGAGGGAGTGATCACCTGGCTATAGGATCACACCCACTAGTACCTAAACGAATGAGGGGTATTTGTACTCTATTCCCCCCAGGCCCAGATACACCCATATATGTGACATAGGTAGTACACCATGTTACGAGGATGGACACCAAATATCGGGGCTCACTCTGGACAAACTAATATCCTAGATGGGAATGATTATGGCACTTGGATCAGCACAACGGGTCCAGTCCTTACACAAGCTAGAATAGGACGTCATGTCTGTCACAAATGGCAGATAACCTGCTACATACAGGGGTACTTAAACTAGACTGACCCGGTTCCTTTGGCCAATATTAGAGTTCTGGCCTATCCTGCAGATAGTCGGCCCTGCATAGTGACACATATTTTCCAATATATAGTCACCAAGACACTTATGGGCACGGAGAGAGCTTTCTCATTAGCCATAAATGCCCTCACCTAAGGTCACAGTGCAAACCATATCCAGATGGTTCGGGTGGTATTACGTGCAGTGGTGAATACTAATGTTTCAAATCTCACTCCAACAGGGCTGCATCTACATCGGACGCTAGGATGATGGGAGTTCCTATGGACCACATCCTTGCCACAGCGGGGTGGAGCAATGAACGCATTCAATGCTTTATAATAAACCCGTGGCCGATCCTGAGACGTTTGCAGGGAAAAATTAAGTTCTGTAAAATAAATTACCCAATGTGGGGCATATTATTTTAGGTATGAATAATACCTTTATTGTTTTTCAGCACAGTGTCGTGTGTGAAATACGTTCATCCTCCGTCCCAGAATGGCAGTGTGTGAGCATGGTCTCGTTCCAGGGCATGAAATCACAGAGCTTTGAAATCTTCACGTAGTCACACACGTGACTCCAAAGTAAAATAGTAAGATTAAATGAGAACTTACCAGTTTTTGAAGTTTGATCTTTATTTTATGAGGAGTTACGATGAGGGATTACGTGCCCTCCGCTCCCAAAACCCTCTATTATAAAGTTCAACTGGTATGGAAGTTCTCTCTTATCTTACTATATTAGTCTACTCTGGTATCTGTGATTTCACACCACTGCTTTGAAGAATGTCGCGCATGCGTGCTGGCGGGGTCTTCACGTAATCCCTCATCGTAACTCCTCATAAAATAAAGATCAAACTTCAAACTGGTAAGTTCTCATTTAATCTTACTATTCTGGAGTATGGTGTACAATTTTGGTCGCCTAATTATAGGAAGGATGTCAACAAAATAGAGAGAGTACAGAGGAGATTTACTAGAATGTTGCCAGGGTTCCAGCAACTATGTTACAGAGAAAGGTTGAACAAGTTAGGTCTTTATTCTTTGGAGCGCAGAAGGTTAAGGGGGGACTTGATTGAGGTCTTTAAAATGATGAAAGGGATAGACAGAGTTGATGTGGATAAGTTTTTCCCATTGAGGGTAGGGAAGATTCAAACAAGAGGGCATAACATGAGAATTAAGGGACAGAAGTTTAGGGGTAATGTGAGGGGGAACGTCTTTACTCAGAGGGTGGTGGCTGTGTGGAATGAGCTTCCAGCAGAAGTGGTGGAGGCAGGATCGATTTTAATATTTAAAAGTAAAGTGGATAGGTATATGGACGTGAAGGGAATGGAGGGGTATGGTCTGAGTGCAGGTAGATGGGACTAGGGGAAAACAAATGGTCGGCACGGACTGGAAGGGCCGAGAGGACCTGTTTCCGTGCTGTAATTGTTATATGGTTATATGGTTATATAGTTGTACAGGGCCCTAGTGAGACCACAACTGGAGTATTGCGTGCAGTTTTGGTCCCCTAATTTGAGGAAGGACATTCTTGCTATTGAGGGAGTGCAGCGCAGGTTCACCAGGTTAATTCCCGGCATGGCGGGACTGTCATATGCTGAGAGAATGGAATGGCTAGGCTTGTGTAGTCTGGAGTTTAGAAGGACGAGAGGGGATCTTATTGAAACATATAAGATTATTAAAGGTTTGGACACGCAAGAGGCAGGAATGTTGGGGAAGTCCAGAACCAGGGGCCACAGTTTAAAAATAAGGGGGTAAGCCATTTAGAATGGAGATGAGGAAACACTTTTTCTCACGGAGAGTTGTGAGTCTGTGGAATTCTCTGCCTCAAAGGGCGGTGGAGGCCGGTTCTCTGGATACTTTCAAGAGAGAGCTAGATAGGGCTCTTAAAGATAGTGGAGTCAGGGGATATGGGGAAAAGACAGGAACGGGGTACTGATTGGGGATGATCAGCCATGATCACATTGAATGGCGGTGCTGGCTCGAAGGGCCAAATGGCCTCCTCCTGCACCTATTGTCGATTGTCTGTTGTCTATCTGTAGGCGTTATCTATGTGTACAATGTTTTCTTCTGTTCGTCGTGGTCTTGAATTATTTCCCAGGCACTTACATGCTCTAGTGAGATGTTTTGTAACTACTCAAACACATCACAGCTGTAGACAGCTTATAAAAGTGCCTTCCCAATCTGCAAGGGACAAGGAGATGGTTATTTATGACTTGCAGAAGCAAAGATTTTATATAACAATGTGAATGCTCAGTCTCAACACTGAAATATGCTTAAAAGATGTCATTAAGAATTGTGGACTTTGCACTGAATTGAACATAGCTCATAGTGTTCTTAAATCTTTCTGGAGGATAACTAGAACATAAAAAAGGCATTTAGACTGGTACATGGATAGGAAATGTTTAGCGGAGCATGGGCCAAATGGGAGCAAATGGGATTAGCTGCGATGGGGCATTTGGTGGAGCATTCTGACACATGTATCTTGTGCAGTGTAATTCCTTAAAGCCCTGTCCCACGGTGCAAGTTCATTCCAAGAGCTCTCCTGAGTTTAAAAAAAATCAAACTCTTGGTAAGCACGGAGAATGAACGTAGTGGTACATCGGAGCTCGGGAACGTCTCTTAGCGGCTCATAACACTAACGGCAGCTACTCAGGAAGACTCGCTAACGGCAGGTAAGCACGGGAAGACTCGTGCAGGTTTTTCAACGTTGAAAAATGTCCACAAGAGCCCCGGGTACCGACGAGTGGCATTGGCACAAATATAAATACGTACAAGAATGTAAGAACGCTGAGACAGCACATAGGAATAATAAAGTTTCCAGTGCCAACTTATCATAATCACGATCATAATCATACTTTCATAGCCAAGTATGTTTTGCAACATACGAGGAATTTGATTTGCCATACAGTCATACCAATAAAAAGCAACAAGACACACAAAACACATTTTAACATAAACATCCACCACAGTGACTCCTCCACATTCCTCACTGTGATGGAAGGCGAAAAAAATGTTCAATCTCTTCCCTTCCCTCCAGCAGTCGGGGGCCTCAAGCCTTCCGTCCACGGGGCGATCTTGGATCCCGTAGCCAGCGGCATTTGGGCCATTCGCGTTGGGGTGATCAAGCTCCTGCATCGGGAAGGGGGGGGGGGGGAATCATCATGTTCAACATTTTTTTTCATGTATAATCTTAACTTGGCCATAAAGGCCTGTTTCCCTGACGGTGGCACTTGGTCGGAGTTACAGGAGTCAGCCTGGCCTGGCGATGACGTTCATGTCCTCCACGCTGTCACAGTGAAACCGTAGCGGAGGGAATTAATAGTTTGCTCACAAGTACCTTTGAGACACAAGGTACTGCAATGCTGGAGTAACTCAGCATGTTCGGAGAACACGGATAGGTAACTTTTCAGGTCGGAACACCTTGATGGGGCCCTGATGTGAAACGTCACCTATCAATGTTCTCCATCCATTCATGAGACGTATGAATGGAATTAGGCCATTCGGCCCATTGCGTCTAACCTGCCTTTTAATCACGGCTGATCTATTGTTCCATCTCAATCCCATTCTCCTGCCTCCTCTCCTTAACCTTTGACATCTGTACTAATCAACCTCAGCTTTAGAAATACTCAATGACTTGGCCTCCAGAGCCGTCTGTGGCAATGAATTCCACGGATTCACCACCTTCTGATTAAATAAATTCCTCCTCATCACCAGTCTTAAGGGCCTGTCCCACTTACGTGATTTTTTCAGCGACTTGCCGACAGGTCTCCGAAGATTTTCAACATGTTGAAAATCCAGCGGCAACCAGAACAAGGTACGACTCTTTTGGCGACTACTCACGGTCGTGCAGGCTTCACCCTGCGACATGTAGCCTGTATGGTCATGAGTAGTCTCGTCAGTCACCCAAAGAGTCGTAGCGTCTTGCTGGTCGCCACTGTATTTTCAACATGTCGCTTAAGTGGGACAGGCCCATAAAGGTATCTCCTTTTATTCCGAGGCTGTGCCCTCTGGTCCTAGACTTTCCCGCTTGTGGAAACATTCTCTCAGCGTCCATTCTATCTGGGCCTCCAGTGGGGAAGTGAGGAAAGAGAGAAGTTGTGGTACTTTGGCAGAGAAGTACCCTGTACCTTCCCTCTTACCCCCCTCGCTCGCTCCACCTCCCAACCCTACCTATTGCATCCGCAACACTCGCCAAAATTATGATGAAAATCACGGTGTATCCTACAACGCTAAGAGTAACCTATGATAACAAAGAGTATCACTTCATCAAGCCCACAGAGGCACTTGAATTCGCTCAGAAAATCGAGAAGAAGGAGGAAGAGGTAGAAGAGGGAGAAGCAGACGCGGATGAAGAACTGTGAATTTGAACTGTATCTAACATTTACCTGATGGTATCGAATATCCATAGAGAAGGAGGAAGAATAATGGACTCTTAAATACACTAAAAAACTAACATATAATAGGGGGTTACACAAAAAGCTGGAGAAACTCAGCGGGCGCAGCTTTCTCCAGCTTTTTGTGTAACCCTCGATTCTCCAGCATCTGCAGTTTCTTCGTTAACATATAATAGGAATAGTTTAGTATTAACTATCACTTAAAATTGTATTCTATCCCACCCAAAACAGTTATGATATTATTAAAAATTCAAATAAGTGTTCATAACCTATAATCATTTAAAATTAAAATTTAGCACCCCACCCCTATTAAAATAGCCCTTAAGGCAACTAAACATTTTCCATTAAGGAAAATCTGGAGCTGGAACGATTAATATATATTTTTAATAACGGAAGTCATTAGATTAAAAGCCACACTAGTGTGGCTAACACTAACTGCACTTAAAATAGCTGTAGTTACCCTTTACCCTCCGCACATTACTAACTCTACTAACATCTATTATTCCTATTTTTATTTTATTTTTGTTTTACATAAAGTATTATGTTACATTTTTAGGTTATGAATGATATTATGAAATTTGTTTGAAAAGATATGTACGTAAGATTAAGTTACATGTATTAAAACGCATCGATCTGAAACATGGGTATGAGGTTGGGATAGACGTGCTGAGACATCTACTCCATTATAATCCACCTTTAACACCAAAATGCAAGACATTAACATGAAAACTGGGGGTGATGGAATCACCTTTTGCAGTTGGAATGTAAAAGGGATTAATGAACCAATTAAAAGAGGTAAGATTTTAGCTCATTTAAATAGACTTAAAACAGATTTAATCTTTCTTCAAGAGACACACCTCAAAAAGGATGCTCAATATAGACTAACAGCAAAATGGATTTCTAAAGTGTATCATTCTTCATTTACGCAAAAGTCTAGAGGGGTTGCAATTCTTATACGTAAAGGTATATCATTTCAACATATTTCAATAATAGAAGATATTGAGGGTAGATATATAATAATTACGGGTGAATTATATTCAAAGAAAGTTGTTCTTATGAACGTATATGGACCTAATTTCGATAATCCGTTGTTTTTTAAGAAAATATTTAATACTATTCCGGTATCTACACAACATAATCTAATAATTGGGGGGGATTTAAACTGTACGTTAGATAATTATCTAGATAGATCATCTACTAAAAGAAAAGTTACATCTAAATCAAGCGAATTTATAAATTCCTTTATTAATACTGCAAATGTTAAGGATGTTTGGAGAATTGATAACCCTTCTGGTCGGGAATACTCATTTTACTCACCTGTATTCGGAACCCATTCAAGGATAGATTATTTTTTAATAGACTCAAAATTAATTCAATTTACATATGACTCAAAATATCATAATATTATTATTTCGGATCATGCTCCATTAACATTTAAGATAAAATTAAACGGTATAACTAATAAACAATCTGAATGGAGACTCAACCTCAAATTTTAAATGAAAAGACTAGTTATGATTATCTGGTAAAACAGATTAAATTGTTTTTTGAGACTAATGACAAACCTGGAATTTCAGCGTCACTTCTTTGGGACACATTAAAAGCCTTTATGCGTGGTGCTATAATATCTGCGCAAGCTTACCTTAATAAGGAAAACCGAAAGATGCAACAAACTTTAGAAAATGAAATAAAGCAATTAGATATTGAAAATGCAATATCTCCATCTAAGGTGATACAGAATAAAATTGCAATATTAAAATATAAGCTAAATAAAATATACTCAAATCATGTTATAAAACTTTTTCAACAGACTAAACAAGTACATTTTGAATTTGGTGATAAACCACAAAAATTATTGTCACGGCAGCTTTGAAAATCAGATGAGGAAAAAATGAAATATAAAATCAGATCAAAACAAGGTGAAATATTAACATTGCCAAAAAGATATTAATGACAGATTTCTGCATTACTATCAAAAACTTTATTCAACCAAACTGACGGGGCAATCGGATGGAATGGAAGCATTCTTACATGAATGTCATATCAAAGGTTTAGATCAGGAAGGCAAAGACTTGTTAGATGCTGAAATATCAGTAAAAGACTGAGGAATCAAATCAGATCGTTGAAAAATGGAAAAGCCGCTGGCCCCGAAGGCCAAGTGATGAATTTTATAAGAAGTTTCACGACTTGATTTCCCCACGTTTACAAGCGATATATAAAATATGGTTATTTATTTAGAGTTTACCAGAAACTCTAAATGAGTCTACAATCACACTCATTCCTAAAGTAGATAAGGATCTGGAAGATCCTGGATCATATAGAGCAATTGCTCTTCTAAATACTGATCAAAAAATATTAACTAAAATTTTATCCCATAGGTTAAGTGTAGTGATTAATAAATAATAAATCATGATCAAACAGGCTTTATTCCCAAACGCTACTCCACATATAACTTGAGACGACTATTCAATATCATATATTCAAAAAGAGTTAATGATATTGAATTAGCTGTCATTTCACTAGATGCGGAAAAAGCATTCGATCAGGTTGAATGGCCTTACTTATTTAAGATAATGCAGAAATTTTAACTGGGCGATAGATTTTGTAAATGGGTTAAAATTTTGTACTCCAACCCTACAGCAAGAATACTAAACAAACCCAAAATGTTATCAGCTAAATTTAATCTTTCTAGGGGTTGTAGACAAGGATGCCCGTTATCACCTTTATTATTTGCTCTCGCAATCGAGCCATTAGCCGAAAGGATTAGATCAGATCCAGAAATATATGGATACAATACAAATACCACAACGAATAAAATATCTTTTTTTGCAGACGATTGTTTTAAATATATATCACAAAACCGGAGATCAGTATTCCTAACTTACTTAACATTATAAATAAGTTCGGTACATTTTCAGGATATAGAATTAATTGGAATAAAAGTGAAATTATGCCTATAACTGGAATAAAACTAAACATATTACAACAATTTCCGTTTAAAATAGTTACGGATAAATTTAAATTCCTAGGAATTAATGTATCTAAATCTTATAATCTATTATTCAAATTAAATTACCCTCAGTTATTGGATAAACTAAAAAAAGAATATTTTATACTGAAAACACTACCAATATCAATGATTGGCAGAATAAATGCTATAAAAATGGTCTTTTTTTTAACACAATTATTATATTTATTTCAAGCTATTCCTTTATATCTCCCAAAATATTTTTTCAAAAAAATCGATTCTATTATTAACAGCTTTATTTGGGATTATAAAAATCACAGAATAAGTAAAAAACATTTATGTAAATCCAAGATAAAGGAGGATTAGCGTTACCTAATTTTTTATATTATTTTTGGGCGGTTCAGATTAAGAATATGAATTTTTGGCTGGTAAAAATGGATCAGGAACCAGCTTGGCTAAAGATGGAAATGGAAGACTGTTTACCGTTTGATATAAGTTTGATTCTTCTTGTTCCAAGTGAAGTACAAAAAAAACCTTCCGGGTTAACCCTATAATTTATAGCAATATACGTACTTGGAAACAAATAGTTAAGACTTTACATCTGGATAATATGTCACTCTGTTTACCAATTATGAATAATCCTTTATTTAAACCCTCTATATTGGATAAGGGATTTAGACTGGAAAAAATTAGGAATTATAAGGACAGAACACCTTTACAGGAAAGGAAAATTTCTATCATTTCAAGAATTAAAAGATATCTATGGATTACACCCAAATAACTTGTTCAGGTATTTACAAATTAGAGACTATATCAAGTCAAACATGCAAGACTATAAGAATAGAGAGCCAGGATTATTGGATGAGTGGCTTAACAAGCACCCAAATACAGAAAAATTAATAGCGTACATATATAATACTCTTTTGGATAGGGAAGTCCCAACAACAGAATCATACCGACAGATATGGGAAAATGAAATAGGTCTATCTATAATGAAAGACACTTGGGAAGAAAGTTTACAACGTATACACCGATGCTCATTAAATGCCAGACATACTTTGGTACAATTTAAAGTAATACATAGATTACACTACTCAAAAACAAAATTAGATAGAATTTTTCCTAACATTTCTTCTATTTTGATAAATGTCAGAATTTAGAAGCCAACTTAACGCATAGCTTTGTAACATGCATAAAACTTAATAGTTATTGGGCTGATATTTTGGAATCATCTCTGAGGTTCTTAAAACTAAATTTTACCCTGATCTAAAGTTAATAATATTAGGAGTCCCTGACTCAAGCTTAATATTAACAGTCAAAGAAATTTTCTTGATTACTGTTTGATAATTGGAAAAAAATTAATATTAAAATTCTGGAAGGGAACATTATCCCCCACAATCAAAATGTGGACTGTGGAAATGTCGGAGACGTTGCATTTGGAGAGAATTAGGTTTGTCCGAATGGACAAATATGAACTTTTTGAACAAATATGGTCCCCATTCATTGATTACTTAAAGGGGTAGCTGAGCTCAGCACCGTAACTCAATAAGTACCCTGGTGTAGGATTAGATGAAAAATGTATTGGTATCTGTATACATATCTCAATAGATATTGTTATATGAAACTGTTCCATTCAATGTAAAGATTCCTTTATTTAATTTTTTAATTATATAATAAGTGTTTTTATTTTTATTTTTTTCTTGTTTATCTTTTCTTTTTTCTTTTTTCTTTTTTATTATATAATCATTATTATGTAATCACAACATCTTGATTATTGATTTATACTTTTACTTTTTTTTCACTCCCTTACCTTCCCAAAAAAAATCAAAAACAGTAGCATATATAAATTATCCCGTAATATCTGTACAACGTTTGTGATAAGTCTGAGTTGTATTTGAAGTGCTGTTGTACCTTGGATAATATGCAATGCTTCTAATAAAAATATTAAACAAAAAATCGCGGTTCTGAAAAATAACTCAATTCTTTTTCCCGTAGACCGGTTTCAATCTGCTAAAAAAACACCAAAGCTCCGCGATCCTATTACTGAAAGCCAAGTACTTTAACATTACATACATTTCAGTTACTTGTTGAGACCAACACAAAAAAAAATGGTTTTACAGAATATGAAATGCTGCCTTTCAAATGATCAAATCTATAGTGACTCAATCAAAATGCTTGAGAAACTCAGCGGGTGAGGCAGCATCTATGGAGCGCAGGAATAGGTGACGTTTCGGGTCGAGACCCTTCTTCAGCCCAATCAAAGGATGAGGTAAAATGCACTAAGAACATGTTATTTTGCTGTTCTGTTTTTAACCTTTGTCAAAAATAAAAAACACCATTATCAGAAAAACGTTATCTCAAAATTATTGAGGCCATGAATCACATCCTAACTTCAATTGTAACTGAGTCTGTGTGATTTCTGCAAGATACAGTATGTACCGGCAGTGTTATTTGGAGAGGCTGCAATAAATATTACCATTTTTCACAGATCCAAAGCGTTGGTTGATATCTTTGCTTTTTTTTTAAACACTGTGAAGATGAGTAATACTGCATTGAGACATGAAATTATTTTCTGTTTTTTACGTCTGATAGCTAGTATTAGACACTGTTTGTTTGTGACACGATAAAATCCATATAAATCACCTGCCCATTACTCCAAGAATTGACATCAAAAAGCAATCTCTGAGTTGTATCTCCTGCTGCAACAACAAACCAGGTCCATTGCAGGTGGTACGGCGATGCAGCTGGTGGAGCTGTCCCTCACAGCCCCATAGACCCAGGTTTGAGGCCGACTGCAGGTGCTGCCTGTGTGGAGTTTGCATGTTCACCCTGTGATCGCGTGGGTTTTCTCTGGGTGCCCAGGTTTCCCCCCACATCCTGAGGATGTAAGGGATTGTAGGTTAATTGGCTCTCTATAAATTGTCCCTCTTGTGCAGGGAGTGCTGCAAAAGTGGGATAACATAGAACTAATGTGAACAGGCGATCAATGGGCGGTTTGGACTCGATGGGCCGAAGGGCCTGTTTCCATGCTGCATCTGAATAGTCTAAAGATCAGATATACCATACATAGATGCATGGAGTTCAAACTCAAACACAATAAAATGGGCAAAGGGGAAGATACAGAGTGCAAAATATAGTTCTCAGCATTGTAGCGCACCAGTTCCAGAGACAAAGTCCAATGTCCGCAATGGGGTAGAGGTGAATCGGACAGTATCCTAGCTTATGGAAGGACCGTTCAGAAGCCTGATAACAGAGGGGAAGAAGCTGTTCCTGAGTCTGGTGGTGCGTGCTTTCAAGCTTCTGTACCTTCTGCCGGATGGAATTCTCTGCCACAGAAGGCAGTGGAAGCCAATTCACTGGATGTTTTCAAGAGAGAGTTAGATATAGCCCTGAGGGCTAACGGAATCAAGGGATATGGGGAAAAAGCAGGAACGGGGTACTGATTTTTGATGATCAGCCATGATCATATTGATTGCCGGTGCTGGATCAAAGGGCCGAATGGCCGACTCCTGCACTTATTTTCTATGTTTCTACGCGAGTAGGGAGAAGAAGGAATAACTGAGGTGGAATAAGTCTTTGATTATAAATGATTATAACGAATAAATGGCACTCTTGGGCAAAATAAGGATCTGCATTTATATATTTTTTTCAGTCAAGGCTCCAAACACCCAGCAAAAGCAACAATTGCAGCAGTTTTACAAACTGCGCAAACGCAGTTTTACTCTGGAGTTGAAACCAATCTTTCTGATGATTTAAATATCTTCACTCCTTGAAAGGAAAACCTTTTGGTACCATTGAGCCGTAATGTTTGATATAATTCTGTTTTAAAACACGATTATTACTTGATTTGTCTCCTTTATTAAACTGAACAGTGCCCAATATATATTCAAATGAAAACGGGGTTGGTTTAATCTTTAGAGAGATACAAAATGCTGGAGTAACTCAGGCAGCATCTCTGGAGGAAAGGAATAGGTGATATTTCGGGTCGAGACAATTACTTCAGACTCACCCAAAATGTCATCTATTCGTCTATCATACTCCAGAAATGCTGCCTGTCCCACTGAGTTACTCCAACATTTTGTTTCTATCTTCAGTGCAATCCAGCATCAGCAGTTCTTTCCGACACAGAATGGTTTGCCTCTTTGTCACCTTCCGCCCAGCCAACAATGAACCATTGTGCATTTCCTCAACATCTGCTTTGATCCTTCCTTTTCACACCTTACCCTTCCATACCTCTTGTTTTCCTCTTCCCTGATTCTCAGTCTGTGAAAGTGTCTCGACCCGAAACGTCCCCCATTCCTTCTCTGCAGAGACGCTGCCTGTCCTGCTGAGTTGCTCCAACATTTTGCATCTATATCTTCGGTGTAAACCAGCATCGGCAATTCCTTTCTACTACAAGTATTTTCTGTATTCTCCATCTATCCACAGATTAATCCTTACTCTGGCATAGGTTATGTCAGCCTTATCTGTCTTAAGATCCAATAAACTGCACGCCTTCTCCCGTGAGGTTGTCATAAGCACACACCAATGTGGAGAATTCATCATCTTTCCTTTTGTTGTATTTACGTTTTACATTAGCCCCTGAATGCAAATTCACCAGCGCATTCTGCTCGTGCATGCTTTTGAATAGATGGGGGGAAAAGGCAGGAGGAACATTAATGAAACTCTTCTGCCATATCCCATCTGGACCTTACCAAGAGAATTAATCACAGCCTCACAAGATACCACACAGGACATGTACCAAAATCCCAGAGGAATCGTCTACAGATCATTAAGCCAGTGTTTGATTGAAAATTGCCGGTTTTGATAGTTGATGCAGCCTCCCAGGAATACTGCGCTGCGCACGACATTCTACATTAGAGCCGCCTGGCATATTGTCCTGTGTTTTGCAGCAATATTGACTCTTCCCCTTTGAAGCCAGCAATCACCGTCTGACATTTATTTTTCATAATGCATGCAGGAATCGCAATTCATGGCTTCACGGAGATTTTGTTTCTCCATGTCGAATTTCTGTTCACTGACGAAAAATAATTTTCAATTTCTCCCTTGTGGTATAGACACAAAAAGCTGGAATAACTCAGCGGGGCAGGCAGCACCTCTGGAGATGTTTTGGGTCGAGACCTTTCTTAAATGCAACCCATTCCTTCTCTCCAGAGATGCTGCCTGCCCCGTTAAGTTACTCCAGCGTTTTGTGTCTACCTGCGGTGTAAACCAGCATCTGCAGTTCCTTCCTACACATAATTCGAGTATAGTTTCCTTTTTTTTTAAAGAATCTCTGTGGGTTTTGTGCAATCAGCTTGCACTGCACTGGTGTAAAACAATATTGGCTTTCCTCTTCTGTGGGTTGGTTATGACTGCAGGCAAAGATACAAAACGCTGGGATAACAGAGAATGATGGGTGCCTGGAGTGTGCTGCCAGGGGTAATGGTGGAAGCATGTACAACAGTGGCTTTCCCTTATCCCTAACCAGTCTGAAGAAGGGTCCCGACCCGAAACATCACCCATTCCTTCTCTCCAGCGATGCTGCCTGTCCCGCTGAGATACTCCAGCATTTTGTGTCTAGCTTCGGTTTAAACTAGCATCTGCAGTTCCTTCATGCACAGTGAGTTTAAGAGGCTTTTAGCTAGGCACATGGATAGGCAGGGCATAGAGACATGGATCACGTGTGTGCAGAAGGGATTAGTTTCATTTAGCATCATGTTCGTGTTGACATCAAGAGCCAAAGTTCCTGTGCTGTAATGTTCTATGCTCTAACTAAATAGACTTGCTTGTTAAATACCTGTGTGCTTCTTATACACATCACTGCCAACATTACACACATCACTGCCAACTCTAGGCAGGTTAAGGAGAGGAATTATTGGTTTGGAAGTGAAAATTTAGGCAGCGCTGAGCAAAACGTGGTCAGTATTTCATTGAGGTCCAGAATGCCAAAACAATATTAAAAATATATTTTGTGTTTTTGTGTTGAAATTGAATTTAATGATCTGAACAACAACAGAGGACTCAGGAGAAAATTGGTTGAGGTCATTTTCACTGAAATATTTTGAGTGGAGGTGATTTCTTTCTTTTTCGGTTTTCTTTGTTGTTACAGTTTGGTTTGTGTATTTAACTCTCATATAGGAATTTTGCTAAGAAGAAAGGCTTAAGTTCACAAGTTACTGACAAGTTATAGGAGTAAAATTAGGCCATTCGGCCCATTGAATCCACCATTCAATCGTGGCAGATCTCTGTCTCCTAATCCCATTTTCCTGCCTTCTCCCCATAACCCTTGACACCCACTCTAATCAAGATAATCTCTGCCTTAAAAATATCCACTGACTTGGCCTCCACAGCCCTCTGTGGAAATGAGTTCCACAGATTAACTACCCTCTGACTAAAGACGTTCCTCCTCACCTCCTTTCTAAAAGAGCGCCCTTTAATTCTGAGGCTGTGACCTCTGGTCCTAGACTCTCCCACCTGTGGAAACATCCTCTCCACATCCACTCTATCTACGCCTTTCATTATTCTGTAAGTGGGTGAGGGGCTAATTTTAAATGACAAAGTGGAGGACGTTTTTTACACAGAGGTGGTAGTGTTTGGATTGCTGGGGGCGATGGTGGAGGCAGATAGGAAGTTGGTGTTCATGAGATCTTTTGATAGGTACGTGGATATGCAGGGAAAGGAGGGATATGGATTATGCACAGGGATAGAATGATTGGTCTTGGCATCATGTTCAGCACAGACATTGTGGGCCGAAGGGCCTTTTCCTGTGCTCTACTGTTCAATGCTCAATGGTCTTTGTTCCGCTTGTTCAATTTTTAAGCTCCCCTTTTCTTTCTGGCTGTGATTTTCTTGCATTTCGTGACTAATGGGTAGCAATTTTGTTCAACATGACCTCTTCATCAGTTTGACACTAAAATACGAGAGACAGAATATTTCCTGAGAAAATCGAGTGCGTTTTAGTGTGCCTTACATTATACAGCGGCTGAGAATAGATTGCAAATTACATGGTATATTTCTGTTTTCAGATCCCCAAACACCTATAAATTCGTAGGGCTGGATAAGCCCAGATCTAGAATACCTCTGAGGATGTTCTGTTATGTTATAAATCCATTAAGAAATGATATTAGTTTAGTTTAGTTTAGTTGAAAGATACCACATGGAAACAGGCCCTTCGGCCCATCGAGTATATGCTAACCATTGATCATCCATTCCCAGCTGTTATCAGGCAACTGAACCATTCTATCAACAACTAGCTACTATCTACCTCATTGGAGACCATGGGACTATCTATAATCAGACCTTACTGGACTTTATCTTGCAGTAAACCTCATACCGTTTATCCTACATCTGTACACTTGGGATGGCTCGATTGTAATCATGTGTTGTGTTCCCGCTGATTGGATAACATGAAACAAAAGCTTGTCACTGTACCTTGGTTCACGTGACAATAAACAAAACGAACAAACACTAGTGTGTAAGAAAGAACTGCAGACGAAGGTAGACACAAAATGCTGGAGTAACTCAGCGGGTGAGGCAGCATCTCCGGAGAGAAGGAATGGGCGACGTTTCGGGTCGGGACCCTTCTTCAGACGAACCCTAGTTGTGTTATCCACGCCCTATTTATTAGGGGCAGTTTAGAAGAGGCTAATTTAGAAGAGACAAACCCATCTTTAGGATATGGGAGGAAATCGGAGCACATGGAGGAAACCCACACGGTCACAAGGATAATGTGCAAACTCCACACAGACTGCACCCGAGGTCAGGATCGGACGTGGGCCTTTGGCTGTGTTAGGCTGCAGCTCTACCAGCTGTGAAGCCGTGCGTATTGAGAAACAAGATTCTATCGCACCCACCCACTGTACATCACTCTTACAAAATAAGTAAAACTCTTCTCCAAAAGGGCGGCACGGTGGCGCAGCGGTAGAGATGCTGCCTTAATGCGCCAGAGACCCGGGTTCGATCCTGACCACGGGTGCTGTCTGTACGGAGTTTGTACGTTCTCCCCGTGACCTGCGTGCGTTTTCTCCGGGTGCTCCGGTTTCCTCCCACACTCCAAAGACGTGCAGGTTTGCAGGTTAACTCGCTTTGGCAAATTGTAAAATGGTCCCTAGAGTGTGTAGGATAGTGCTAGTGTACGGGATGAGCGCTGGGTCGGCGTGGACTTGGTGGGCCGAAAAGCCAGTTTCCCTTGTCCTGAAAATCTAAACTCAATAGACAATAGACAATAGGTGCAGGAGTAGGCCATTCGGCCCTTCGAGCCAGCACCGCCATTCAATGTGATCATGGCTGATCATCCCCAATCAGTACCCCGTTCCTGCCTTCTCCCCATATCCCCTGACTCTGCTATCTACTGAAATTGGAATGTCAATTAGTGCAAGATTGTCTACTTTGCTTTCCTCACTGAACCCCTCAGTGTGCTGTAACTCATTTCCCCCTTGATATAAGAATGAAAAGAAACCCAGAGTTATTAAACATTTTTATTGCGTGCTGTTGGAGTGCAGGTGCTCCTCATACGAAGCGCTTTGAAGGCTCGATGCTTTTGTCTTGTTTAATATTGGCAATGAATCACGATTCAATGGCCTTTGGCCATATTGCAACATGAAACCTCTAGGTACTGGTTATTAGATATGAGCAGCTGCTCCCCTTTATGAGTTGCTGTTTCAACCAATTACCGAAAGTTCACCAACATGATGTATGCATGGCTGGATATTAAAGGAAAGGACAAAGAACTGGGAGAGATGAGAATTATAGTCGCTTGCCAAAACATTCCAATTAGTTTAGCTCAGAGATGTAGCAAGGAACAGGCCCTTCGGCCCATCAAGTCCACCTTGACCATAGGTCACCGTTCACATTGGTTCCAGCTTATCCCACTTTCCTATCCACTCCCTACACGTGAGGGGTATTTTTTTCCCCCCATTCCCTATACAGTAGGGGCAACTTTGCAGAGGGAACTTAACCTACAAGCCCGCACATCTTTGGGATGCGGGAGGAAGCTGGGGCACCCGTAGGAAACCCACGCGGCCACAGGGAGAACGTGCAAACTCCACACTGACAGCACCCGAGGTCAGAATGGAACTCGGACCTCTGGCGCTGTGAGGCGACGGCTTTGCCAGCTGTGCCACTAAGTTATTAGGTTTGGGTATAATTTCACTATGAGAGGCGTAGATAGAGTAGACAGTCAGAGCCTTTTTTCCCCACGATGAAAAAATCAAATACTAGAGGGCATAGTTTTAAAGTGAGGGGGGAGAAGTTTAAAGGAGCTGTTCGGGGCAAGTTTTTAACACAGAGGGTGGTGGGTGCCTGGAGCGCGCTGCTGGGGATGGTGGTGAAGGCAGATACCATAGTGGCGTTTGAGAGACATTTGGATAGGCACATAGATATTCAGGGAATGGAAGCATATGGATTATGTGCAGGCAGGCAATAGACAATAGGCAATAGATGCAGGAGTAGGCCATTCGGCCTTTCGAGCCAGCACCGACATTCATGGCTGATCGTCCCCAATCAGATAAGAGTTGGACTTGGCATAATGTTCAGCACTCACATTATGGGCCGAAGGGCCTGTTCATGCTGTTCTGTTCTATGTTCTATGAGTATATAGTAGGTATAGAGTGCAATAAAAATGAATATCATTGAAATATGTTATTTTCAAATATTTTGAAAGCTATTCTTATTTTACACGCATGTCTGATGGAATCATGAAAATGAGTGAAAAGAGACTGGAACTGAATCAGAGTTAGTCCATTGTGGGAAGAACAGAAGCGTGAAGTCAGTCAACATTGAGGCGGAGGAGGTGATAAGGGAGGTAAATGAAAGCATGCAGCAGAGGATGTTGGTGAAAGGCCATCAGCAAGATCAGTCAATTGAAAGGCTACGCCTATTTCTCCCACAACGGATAAACATAGAAACATAGAAAATAGGTGCAGGAGTAGGCCATTCGGCCCTTCGAGCCTGCACTGCCATTCAATATGATCATGGCTGATCATCCAACTCAGTATCCCGTACCTGCCTTCTCTCCATACCCCCTGATCCCTCTAGCCACAAGGGCCACATCTAACTCCCGCTTAAATATAGCCAATGAACTGGCCTCAACTACCTTCTGTGGCAGAGAATTCCACAGATTCACTGCTCTCTGTGTGAAAAATGTTTTTCTCATCTTGGTCCTAAAAGATTTCCCCCTTATCCTTAAACTGTGACCCCTTGTTCTGGACTCCCCCAACATCGGGAACAATCTTCCTGCATAGATTGTGTCTGACTTGCAGAAAACTCCCAGGATTTTCTGTTTTTCTATTTCCGATCTTCTGCATCTGCAGATTGTAGAATTTTCCATGGAAAGTTCCCGATTAAAATAAACTTTTCATTGATTTAGTTTATTTTAGAGATATAGCAGGCCCTTCGGCCGACCATTGATCGCCACTTTAGTTCTCCACCCTTCACCCTTCACACCAGGGGCAATTTACTGAAGCCAATTAATCGCACGTCCTTGGCATGTGGGATGAAACCGGAGCAACCGGAGGAAATTCACACGGTCACAGGGGAGAGCGTGCAAACTCCAGATGGACACAAAATTGGAGAAACTCAGTGGGACAGGCAGCATCTCTGGAGAGAAGGAATGGGTGACGTTTCGGGTCAAGACCCTTCTTCAGACTGAGTGCAAACTCCACATAGACAGCACCGGAGGTCAGGATCGAACTCCGGTCTCTGGTGCTGTGAGACAACAGCTCCTCCAGCTGAGCCACTGTGCTGCCCTGTGCTGGAACCAAGGAGGTGCAAATGTTGAAATTATCGAGGCATATCTTGGTCAACATGGATGAGTTTAGATTAGTTTAATTTAGTTTAGTTTAGTGTATAGCTAGAGCGTGAAAACAGGCCCTTCGGCCCACCGAGTCCGTGCCGACCATCGATCCCCCATTCGCACACGCTAAATTAGACAATTCAGAGAAGCCAATTAACGTACAGTACAAATCCTTGCATTTTTGGGATGTCGTAAGGTCGTTACACTGGAGCTGTTATCGCTATGCCTCCAGCTGGGATTCTAGTGCAGTACACTGGGTGGCTTTCTGTGTTTTATGTGTATGGTAGGTTCTGTATTGTTCACTCAATGGTTCATAAGGTCATAAGATCATAAGAAATAGGAGTAGAATCAGACCATTCGGCCCATCAAGACTAGTCTGCCATTCAATCATGGGTGATCTATCATAGAAAATAGAAACATAGAAAATAGGTGCAGGAGGAGGCCATTCGGCCCTTCGAGCCAGCACCGCCATTCATTGTGATCATGGCTGATTGTCCCCAATCAATAACCCGTGCCTGCCTTCTCCCCATATCCCTTGATTCCACTAGCCCCTAGAGCTCTATCTAACTCTCTCTTAAATCCATCCAGTGACTTGGCCTCCACTGCCCTCTGTGGCAGGGAGTTGCACAAATTCACAACTCTCTGGATGAAAAAGTTTTTTCTCACCTCAGTCTTAAATGGCTTCCCCTTTATTCTATTTAATGGCTTCCCCTTTATTCTAATTTTATATGTTTCTATAAGGTCTTCCCTCATCCTTCTAAAATCCAGTGAATACAAGCCTAGTCTTTTCAATCTTTCCTCATATGACAGTCCCGCCATCCCAGGGATCAATCTCGTGAACCTACGCTGCACTGCCTCAGTCACAAGGATGTCCTTCCTCAAATTCGGAGACCAAAACTGGACACAATACTCCAGATGTGGTCTCACCAGAGCCCTATACACCAGAGACCGCTCCCTCCCAACCCCATTCTCCTGCCTTCTCCCCATATACCCGTACTAGTCAAGAATTTGATTATCCCCCTGATACCCGTACTAATCAAGAATTTTATCTATCTCTGCCATATAAATATCTACCGACTTGGCCTCCACAGCCTTCTGTGGCAAAGAATTCCACAGCTTCACCACCCTCTGACTAAAGAAATTGCTCCTCATCTCCTTCCTAAAAGAACTTCCTTTCATTCTGTACTCTAATGGGGAAACCTGAGCACCCGGAGAAAACCCACCCGGTCACAGGGAGAGCATACAAACTCCGTACAGACAGCAACTGTAGTCAGGATGGAGCCTGGGTCTCTGGCGCAGTGAGGCGACAACTCTACCGCTGCTTTGTGACGTCCCCTGATCTCCGAAGTTGCATTAACAAGGCATGTATTTCTTTTACTGATTGCTGGACAGGTTCTCAAAACCGCAATAACTTTCTTACAGCTTAAACTATTTATTTCTGAAGACAGTTTGTTTATCTATTACATATTTTTTTTTTTAATTTGTCTCATAAATCAACTGAATGGGATATGAAAGTAACCCTCAGAAAATGTAATCTGCTCTGCTCAATAAAACCATACTCTTGCTGGTGCAGGTTATTTACTCACTGCAAATGTAGATGAATAGAATATTATTAATAATATTTATGCTTAGATTTGGCTGAGGCATTAGACTGCAGCTGGCTTTACAGGTACGAATGGTAGTTTCATCAGGATATGATCCTGCAGCTCAACTAATCAAATAGATAACTCCATAGGTCAAACGTGTGATCAATAGGAGATGGTTCCCTTAGTAATGATCTGCATAGTTTGGAGTTAATAACTCCATAGGTCAAATGTGTGATCAATCGGAGATGGGTCCCTTAGAGATGATCTACATAGTTGTGTAGGTTCATCAGTTATTATTCATTGGGCTACTGGATGGAAGTGGCGTGCAATATGGTTGATTTTTTTTAAGATGATTGGGCAACAGTATGCTGCCTTTTTGGTGTTTTCATAATCAGAAGTCAAGTTCAAGTGCATCCTGTAAGAGTCAATAACGAAACTCACTAGGGTGAGTCTGAAGAAGGGTCTCAACCTGAAACATCACCTATCCATGTTATAGAGTCATAGGGTGATACAGTGTGGAAACAGGCCCTTCGGCCCAACTTGCCCACAACGGCCAACAATGTCCCAGCTGCACTAGTCCCACTTGCCTGCGCTTGGTCCATATCCCTCCAAACCTGTCCTATCCATGTACCTGTGTAACTGTTTCTAAAATTAAAGGATAGTCCCCGCCTCAACTATCTCCTCTGGCAACTTGTTCCATACACCCACCACCACCCTTTGTGTGAAAAAGTTACCCCTCGGATTCCAATTGAATCTTTTCCCCTTCACCTTGAACCTATGTCATCTGGACCTCGATTCCCCTACTCTGGGCAAGAGACTCTGTGCATCTACCTGATCTATTCCTCTCATGATTTTGTACAGAGATGCTGCCTGACCTGCTGGGTTACTCCAACACATCCATGCCTTTACATCCTCAGAGACTATAGACGTTTGGCAGTCTCCAAGGACCTTCGGGCCGAGACCCTTCTTCAGACCCTCCTAACTCAAAACGTCACCCATTCCTTCTCTCCAGAGATGCCTGAGTTACTGCAGCTTTTTGTATCCATCTTCGGTTTAAACCCGTGTCTGCGGTTCCTTCCTACACATGTTTCTTGTGCAAAATGTCTCTTTAACAACTTGTGAAGAGGAAATACGATTTGTTTTTGCCAGGTGTTCACATGAACAGTCTCTCTGCAGTTGTCCATTAAATTCCCCAACACTGCAAGGCGAAGGGATAGACTGCAGGCCTGTGATTAAAATCTTGGTCTTAACTCCACGGCAAGCTAATTGGCCCATCATGATCCTTCTTTCCAGAGGACATCTCACTTTCCCTCCGCTCTATTGACTTGTATTCTGGCCTGTTTCATCTATTTTCACAACAGAATCATGGTTAGGCCCTGATTGCTTTAGACTTCTTCCAATGTAATTTCTCGGTATTTCAAGTAATTTCAGTCTGGATTATAAATGCAGCCACGTACAATATTTTTCTTGATTTCTCTCTCAGTTTGATTGCATGTGGGGCTTGATTCAAAACTGGGGCAATCATTTCACTGATTTCTGCAAAAGCATTGGAAGCATTGTTACTTACAGCTCCAATAAAGAATATTTGCTATGCATGCGTATCCATGTGTAGGAAGGAACTGCAGATGCTGGTTTATACCAAAGGTAGACTCAAAATGCTGGAATAACTCAGGGGGTCGGGCAGCATCTCTGGAGAAAGGGAATAGGTTTCCGGTCGGAAGCCTTCTTCAGACTGGCATATATTCCTTATATTGATTGATTGATTAGACAATAGACAATAGACAAGGAACAATAGGTGCAGGAGTAGGCCATTCGGCCCTTCGAGCCAGCACCGCCATTCAATGTGATCACGGCTGATCATCCCCAATCAGTACCCCGTTCCTGCCTTCTGATGATACGCCACAGAATTGATTGGTACACAACGGAAAAAGGCCCTCCGGCCAAGTGAGTCCACACCGACCATCGATCACCCGTTCACACTAGTTCAACGCTATCCCACTTTCCCACTCAAGGGGCAATTTTGTCGAGGTCAATTAACCTACAAACCCGCACGTCTATGGGATGTTGGAGGCAACCAGATTACCCGGAGGAAACCGGAGGAACATGCGAACTCCACACACACAGACAGGACTTGAGGTAAGGATCTAACCTGAGTCTCGGGCGCTATGATGCAGCAGCTCCACCAGCTGCACCACTGTGCCACTAAATATACTCAAATGATTTATGGTTCTGTCCTCGTCCTTGAGTGCTAAAAGTCTTTAATTTTTTTTTGAAACCTAAGGATATAATACATTCTCAGTGAAATTATTTGTGACTATATTTACTGCCAACTACTTTTCAGGAAAATTATTTCTGAATGTATATTTAATATTATCATTTAGTTCAGCATATGAATATTTGAAGACCTGAGATTGATTAAAATATAGTTAACATACCACATTCTTTAGAGAGCTGACCACATTTGTAATGTTAAAATTGATTTGTCCTGATTGGGACCGTTCTTCACTTTGAAATTATCTATCAGGGCTCCCCTCAACCTCCAGCATTCCTGAGAAAATAATCCAGGTCTGTCCAAACCCCCCCCCCCACTGTAGCTAATACCCTGATCATAAAGAAGGCACATCAGCGCCTCTACTTCCTGGGAAGATTGCGAAGAGTCGGTCTGTCAAGGAGGACTCTCTCGAACTTCTATAGGTGCACAGTAGAGAGCATTTTGAGTGGCTGCATCGTTGCCTGGTTCGGTAACTTGAACATCCAGGAGCGGAAAAGACTACAAAAAGTTGTGACCACTGCCCAGTCCATCACCGGCTCTGACCTCCCCACCATCATAGAAACATAGAAACATAGAAATTAGGTGCAGGAGTAGGCCATTCAGCCCTTCGAGCCTGCACCGCCATTCAATATGATCATGGCTGATCATCCAACTCAGTATCCCGTACCTGCCTTCTCTCCATACCCTCTGATCCCCTTAGCCACAAGGGCCACATCCAACTCACTCTTAAATACCATCAAAGGGATCTATCGCAGTCGCTGGCTCAAAAAGGCTGCCAACATCATCAAAGACCCACACCATCCTGGCCACACACTCATCTCTCCGTTGCCATCGGGAAGAAGATACAGGAGCTTGAAATCTGGAACATCCAGGTTCAGGAACAGCTTCTTCCTCACAGCCATCAGGCTGTTAAACTCGCCAACAAACAGAATCTGAACAATAACAGCCTATTGCACTTTATCTGTATATTTATTGTGTATATATATGGTCTATGGTATATAGACACACTGAACTTTTAACTCTTGTTCTGTACTATGTTTACATATTCTGTTGTGCTGCAGCAAGCAAGAATTTCATTGTCCTATCTGGGACACACGACAATAAAACTCTCTTGAATTGTCTTGAGGACTTTTAACTTTCTCTTTGAATCCTGTCTTTCCTTCCTTCTGTTCGTGTTGGATTCCTGACGTAACTGGAAGTTGAACGAATGTCAGCACATTTGGGAAACGGGTGTATTACTTTGGATATTAACCTTTTAGTTTGGTTTAGTTTCGAGATACTGCATGGAAACAGGCCCTTCGGCCCACCGAGTCCGTACCGACCAGCGATCCCCTCACATTAACACTATCCTACACACACTAGGGGCAATTTTACATTTCTAGAAAGCCAATTAGCCTACAAAGCTGTAGATAGACACAAAATGCTGGAGTAACTCACTGAGACAGGCAGCATCTCCAGAGAGAAGGAATCGGTGAAGCTTCGGGTCGAGACCCTTCTTCAGACTCTGGGTCTCAACCTGGTCAACTTCTCTCTGGTGATGCTGCCTGTCCCACTGAGTTACTCCAGCATTCAGTATCTATCTTTGGTTTAAACCAGCACCTGCAGTTCCTTCCTACAGCCTACAAAACAATAGACACTAGACAATAGGTGCAGGAGTAGGCCATTTGACCCTTTGAGCCAGCACCACTATTCAATGTGATCATGGCTGATCATCCACAACCAGTACTCCGTTCCTGCCTTCTCCCCATATCCCCAACTCCACTATGTATAAGCTCTCTCTTGAACGTATCCAGAGAACCAGCCTCCACCGCCCTCTGAGGCAGAGAATTACACAGACTCACAACTCTCTGTGTGAAAAGGTGTTTCCTCGTCTCCGTTCTAAATGGCTTACCCCTTATTCTTAAACTGGTTCTGGATTCCCTCAACATCGGGAACATGTTTCCTGCCTCTAGCATGTCCAAACCCTTAATAATTGTATATGTTTCAATAAGATCCCCTCTCATCCTTCTAAATTCCAGAGTCTACAAGCCCAGCCGCTCCAGTCTCTCAGCATATGACAGTCCCGCCATCCCGGGAATTAATCTTGTGAGTCTACGCTGCACTCCCTCCATATCTTTGGAGTGCGGGAGGAAAGCGAAGATCTCGGAGAAAACCCAAGGTAGACAAAAGTGCTGGAGAAACTCAGCAGGCGAGGCAGTATCCATGGAGCAAAGGAAATAGCCAACGTTTCGGGTCCAAACCCTTCTTCAGACCCACACAGAGAATACCCACACAGGTCACGGGGAGAACGTACAAACTACATCTGGACAGCACCTTTAATCAGGATCGAACCCGCGTCTCTGGCGCTGTAAGCGCAGTAAGGCTGCAACTCTACCGCTGCGTCACGGCAGGTTCCATTGCAGAAACCCACTACAGTACCGGCAGGGAAGCTCGAATGATGAACAGTAACATCATTCTTTAACCAGTGACTGCAATATTCAGGCTGCGAGGGTCGATAGATCCTACTGCAGTATAGCGTCATGTAAATAAAGAGTAAAATTAAAGCATGTGTCTTTAATCCTCAATCCAACGTCTCTCTTTACATTCCTGATTCGCCTGAGCACTTCTGTTTACCTCGATGACTAATATCTGTTCTGCCTAACTCCATCCCACCGGCTCGCATGAATCATTCATTTCATTTTCGCTCTCGGCTGCCCAATGCACTTCTCATCTGTGCTCCTAATGCCTCGTTCACAGACAGCATCAGCTGCGCCACGTTTTTGAGACTGATTATG
Source organism: Okamejei kenojei (assembly GCA_035221665.1). Classification (NCBI taxonomy): domain Eukaryota; kingdom Metazoa; phylum Chordata; class Chondrichthyes; order Rajiformes; family Rajidae; genus Okamejei; species Okamejei kenojei. The sequence goes on along the minus strand of CM069148.1, from coordinate 3,935,459 downwards.
CAGGAGCGCAGTACAATAGGAATTAGTGTAAGGCCCTGCTGTATGTGTACACTTGGGAAAGGGGCTGGGGGTGGGGGGGGCGGGGGACAGGGGGAGCAGCCAACATGTCTGCTTTGCCTAACTGGTGGCAGGGCTGGCTGGTTGACCGACTCAATCAATATCCAGTTGTTAGGGTATAGGAAAGCACATGTCCGTTCAGGGTGGTTGAGCAGGTGAAAACATTTTGGTTCTTGTTTAATGTGACATTGCTTTACTAAATTAATGGCTAAGATGACAGGCGCGTGTGGAGCCTCAGTGGCAGCTGATTTATTGCAAGCACTTTCAACACATCTGTGGAACGCGTGTATTACCTCGGATATTAACCTCCAACGCCCTTTGTATCTTGTCAGCTTCAGACTTATGACCGTAGCGATACAGCGTGGCAACAGGCCGCTCGGCCCGTCGAGTCTGCGCTGACCAGCGATCACCCCACACGCCAGCACTATCCCACGCACTCCAGGGACAATTTACAATCTCTGCCGAAGCCAATTAACCTACAGACCCTTACGTCTTTGGAGTGTGGGAGGAAAACGGAGCACCCGGAGAAAACCCACGCAGGTCTCACGGGGAGAACGTGCAAACTCCATACAGGCAGCACCCGTGGTCAGAATGGAACTGGCGCTGTGAGGCAGTAACTCTACCGCTGCGCCACCGTGCCGAACCAGCTTATAGAAGATAAAACAGAGAAGAGTACAGCACAGGAACAGGCCCTTCGGCCCACAATATTTGTGCCGAACATGGTATCACGTTAAACCGATCTCATCTGTCTGTACATGATCCATATCTAAAAGCCCCCTAAACACCACCATTGCATCTGTCTCCACCACTATCCCAGGCAATGCATTCCATATCCCCATCACTCTCTGTGTAAAAAACCTGCTCCGCACATCTCCTTGAAACTTTCCCCCTCTCACCATATATTGTGTTGTACATTTCCACTCTGGGCAAAACGTTCTGACTGTCTACCCTGTCTGTGCCGCTCATAATTTTATATACTTCCATCAAGTCTCCCCCTCAACCCATGACGTTCCAGAGAAAACAATCCAAGACTATCCAACCTCTCCCTTAAGCGTCTTCTTCGTCTTCTTGCGTATGGCGTGCACAGCCTAAAGTTGCAGGACAACTTGTCCCTGTAGCTGAAACCCTTCATAATCCAGAGAACATTCTGGTAAACCTCCTCCGCACCCTCTCCATAGCCTCCACATCTTTCCTGGAATGGTGACCAGCTCCGCAAGCAATACTCCAAATTATTGCCTGACCAAAGTCCTGTAGAGCTGCATCTTAGCTAACACTACAACATATGGCAATTTTATAATCACTTTCATCATACCAATCGTCTAAAAAAGGGTCTCGACCCAAAACGTCACCCATTCCATCTCCCCAGAGATGCTGCCTGTCCCGCTGAGTTGCTGAGTTACTCTAGCATTTTGCGTCCACCTTCGATTTAAACCAGCATCTGCAGTTCTTTCCTGTACCAATGGTTAAACCATTTTGTTCCTCTTGTTTACACAAAGACGAAACACATTCTTTTATATCATTTTATCTCAGTTGCTTTATATATTTTTAGTCACTGCAAGCACTTGACTCATTCTTTCCACAGTTGTATAAGCAACAGGAATAATGATGAGGTCTGCATCTGCCAGAAATATAAAAATAATATAATTCTTAAAACCATTTATATTGCTTAAGAAAATGGTGTGGTTTTTCTGTAAATTTAGCTCAGGGAGGCGCAACGGAAGAGTTGCCGCCTCACAGCGCCAGACACCCAAGTTCGATCCTGACCACTGGTGCTGTCTGTACGGAGTTTGTGCGTTCTCCCTGCGACCTGCGTGCATTTTCTTCAAGTTCTCCGGTTTCCTCCAACACTCCAAAGACGTACAGGTTTGTAGGTTAATTGGCTTGGTGTTAGTGTAAATTGTCCTTAGCGTGTGTAGGGTAGTGTTAGTGTACTGAGACCGCTGGTCGGCGCGGACTCGGTGGGACGAAGGGCCTGTTTCCACGCTGTATCTCTAAACTAAACTAAAATACATTTTTGTTTAAGAAGGAACTGCAGATGCTGGAAAATTGAAGGTAGATAAAAGTGCTGGAGAAACTCAGCGGGTGCAGCAGCATCTATGGAGCGAAGGAAATAGGCGACGTTGCCTATTTCCTTCGCTCCGTAGACGCTGCTGCACCCGCTGAGTTTCTCCAGCACTTTTGTCTAAAATACATTTGTACTTGTCTAGTGATAATGTGCAGAAGACACTGTTACTCCAGCACTTTGGGCCTCTCATTGAACAGCATGCAATTATAACATTGGGGATGGATAATGTTATCCTTGTTCCTGCCTCAACTACTTGAACTAGCAGCTTGTTCTATGTACTCACCACCCTCAGAGTGAACATATTTTGAATAAATATTTATGTTTGATAGAATACCGTATCATACCCGACGAAAATACTGTTGTGAGAGCTGAGGAGATTTTATTGAGGAGCACTTAGTGGATATTCAGTGGGACATATTGTCTCCTGTTTAATATAATAATCATGAGTGTGAAGCATGTCTTGTAACTGAGGTTTCAATCAACAATGCAATATTGTACTGTCCATCATACATGTGTAGGAAGGAACTGCAGATGCTGGATTTAAACCAAAGATAGACACTAAAAAAAAAGCTGGAGTATCTCAGCGGGACAGGCAGCATCTCTGGAGAGAAGGAATGGGTGAGGTTCGAGGCTGAGGCCCTTCTTCAGACTGAGTGCAAATTCCACGTGGACAGCAGCCGAGGTCAGTATCGGAGGTCTGGAAAGGGAAACGAGAGATATAGACGATGATGCAGAGAGATGCAGAACAATGAATGAAAGATATGCAAAAAAAGGAACGATGATAAAGGAAACAGGCCGTTGTTGGCTGTTTGTTGGGTGAGAACGAGATGCTGGTGCGACTTGGGTGGGGGAGGGATGGAGAGAGAGGGAATGCCGGGGTTTACTTGAAGTTAGAGAAATCAATATTCACACCACTGGGTATCATCTATTCCTTTTCTCCAGAGATGCTGTCTGACCCGCTGAGTTACTCCAGCTTTATGTGTCTGTCTCTGGACACCATACCTGTTGGACACAACCTCTCCCAGACGTGGTTTCTTGTCCATTGTGTGCAAAGACTTCATTTGAACGTCTAATGCATGTCGCTGAATGCTCACAAACTCTTACTGGCTGCGACTCTACGCTCAATCTTCCCATCCGAGGGCAGCATAAAAGCAACCAATGCACAGGGGCCTCTAAAGGTCAAAAGCTTTTCTTTTTAAATGTGAATGTACCCATTGGTCTTACATTTTAGTCGCATTTCCGTGCATTCATGCGATTACTTCCACGTGTCGCTTTTATTTTTGCAGTCAATGAAGGTTGGAGTGTTCACGATGAAACAAAAGCCAGTAAATATTGTCTGCAAAATCAATAGAGAGCCAGCTGTGAGCCAAGACTCTCTGGGACCTCGGGAGAGAGGAGCTAGAGTGAAAAGGAACCTTTACAATTTCAATTTCCTCTGCAGCTCAAGAACTGAAAGGGTATTTTTTCACTTCCTGACGCGATTGCTATTAGTTAAAAAAAAAAAGCTACATTATTTTATGTGTAGGAAGGATTCAAGGTTCAAGATTCAAGAGAGTTTATTGTCATGTGTCCCAGAAAGGACACTGAAATTCTTGCTTTCAGCACAACAGAATATTGCAGGCATAAATAAATACAGAACAGATCAGTGTGTGCATATACCATTGAATGTATATATACACACATAAATAAGCATGTAAAGTGCAGTAGGCTAATTAAAGTTCAGATTTTGTTTGAGTTTAATAGCCTGATGGCTACGGGGAAGCAGCTATTCCTGAACCTGGTTATTGCAGATTTCAGGCTCCTGTACCTTCTACCTGAAGGTAGCAGGGAGATGAGTGTGTGGCCAGGATGGTGTGGGTCCTTGACGATGTTGCCAGCCTTTTTGAGGCAGCGACTGTGATAGATCCCCTCAATGGTGGGGGTCAGAGCCGATGATGGACTGGGCAGTGTTTATAACACTGCAGATGCTGGTTTAAACTGAAGATCTATGACACAAAAAGACCTGAAAACCATAAATCTTTTGAATATAGTTAGCTGGTAGAGCGGCTGCCTCACAGCACCAGAGAGCCGGGTTCAATCCTGACTGCAAGTGCTGTCTGTGTGTGTGGAGTTTGCATGTTCTCCCTGTGACCGCGTGGGTTTCCTCCGGGTGCTCCAACACCCCAGAGATGTGCGGGCTTGTGAGTTAAATGGCTGCTGTAAATCGCCCCTTGTGTGGGGAAGGGGGATAACACTGAACTGGTGTGAAACGGTGATCGATGGTCGGTGTGGACTTAATGGGCCGAAGGGCCTTTTTTCCATAATTTAGCCTGGGGCAGCATCTGAATGTGAACTTCGAAGACCTCTGAAGAAACCCATTACTGCACTGATAGATCTACGGGCCCTTGCCGAGCTAAATCTCAATTCTCACACAAAGTGGCACATGGTCCAATAAGGAAAACAAAAATTCTTGAGGAGCCGCGTTTAGTGTGAGCAAACTGATCTGGAGACTCTGTCAGACTCTGACCTGTGCGCTCCAGTCTGTAAATCTCTTGAATTTCATTCCACTGGCGAACAACTTTGCAGCTGGTACCAACATCAATCAAAAGATCTTGTTGTGCTGACAGATTAGCATTGGTAATGTGACATGCTGATAAATACCGAAGCAACGACATCATAAATTAAGGCTCCTTGATTTCCCTTCAGAACTGTAACATCGATAGCCCATAATTGTATAGCAGAGAAATTATATCGTCATTAATTCAGGATCAATCCAAATTCTTCCAGACTAATAAGAGATGAGGAAAAATTTCTTCACCCAGGGAGTTGTGAATCTGTGGAATTCACTGGCACAGAAGGCAGTGGAGGCCAATTCACTGGATGTTTTCAAGAGAGAGTTAGATTTAGCTCTTAGGGCTAAATCAAAGGATATGGGGAGGGGAGAAAGTACTGATTGTGGATGATCAGCCATGATCGTATTGAATGGCGGTGCTGGCTCGAAGGGCCAAATGGCCTACTCCCTGCACCTATGTTCTATGTTTCTATGTTTCTATCTCTGGCGGGTTAGTGATTCTGCATCAGAATATAAATTGACTACACGGAAGCTAAAATCATTGGAAATTATCTGTCAAGAATTGATTACAGAGACGGGACACTTTTAATTCAGATTCAGGTTAGTTTATTACTTTTTCACCAGGGTGCATTGAAAATCATTCTTCAGATGAAGCTCATGGAGTAAACAGTAAAACGTGCGGCACGGTGGTGCAGCGTAGAGTCCCTGGTTCGATCCTGACTGCGGGTGCTGTCTGTGCGGAGTTTGTACGTTTTCTCCGTTTTGCTCCAAGAACTTCGGTTTCCTCCCGCACTCCAGAGATGTAGAGGTTTGTAGGTTAATTGGCTTGGTATGAAAGTAAAATTGTCCCTAGTGTGTGCAGGGTGGTGTTAGTGTGCGGGAATCGCTGGTCGGTGCGGACTCGGTGGGCCGAAGGGCCTGTTTCCGTGCTGTATCTCTAAAACAGAAAACCTAAGTGAACATGGCAATGATGGTCACGACAATAGATACAATTATAAATGACAAGCGGCAGATTGGTGAAAAGATTGCAGTGCATTCTAAAGCAGCACAAGAGAAACACTAATGTATAATCATGGAATAACCAAATGAGGTAGAATTAAGAGTAACAGTACATGGCCACTCCTGCCGGGAAGAAGCTTTGAAAGGGATGATTGATTCAGGAGGCCGATGGCAGGGGGGAACAAGCATTTCTCACAAAGAACACAGAACATAAAAGAGTTTAGCCAGGAAATAGGCACCACAGTCACAGGGTTATATAATAACATGCCCAACTTGTCCACACTGACCAACATGCCCCATCTACACTAGTCCCACCCGCCTGCGTTAGGCCCACATCCCTCTGAACATATCCCGGTCCACATTTCTGTTTGAATGTTTCTTCAACATTGTGATAGTACCTTCTTCAACTACCTCCTCCTACAACTTATTCCATTTACCTACCAATAGGATCAAGAAACTCATCAAAAAGGCTCGCTCCATCCCGGAGGCAGAGTTGGATTCATGGGAGGTGGTCTCGGAGGGGAGGATGCTCCTCAAACTATGGAGCATCCTGGACAATACAGCTCACCTCCCCCATGACACACTGGTCAACCTGAGGAGCACCTTCAGCAACAGACTGATTCCACCAAGATGCAGCACAGAACGCCACAGGAGATCCTTCTTCCCTGTGGCTATCAACCTGTACATCTCCTCCCCCTTCTGTGGTGGGGTGGACTGAGACTGACTCCCCCCCTCCTCCCCCCACCCCGCTTCCCCCCTCCTCCCCAATCTTTGCACACCCCCAATCCTTTCCACTTGTCTTTTTAATTTCATGTTTCAATATATTCTGTGATTTATGACTGTTGACAGATCAATTTTCCTCCTGCGAAAATAAAATTCTATTTTATCGTATCAGATCGTACCACCCTTTCTGTAAAACAAGTTGCCCCTCAGTTTCCTATTAAATCTTTCCCTCCTCACCTTAAAGCGATGTCCTCTGGTTCTTGATACCCCCTATGACTGATCAGCCATGATCACACTGAATGGCGGTGCTGGCTCGAAGGGCCAAATGGCCTATTCCTGCACCTATTGTCTATTGACTGTGGCAACGATCATACAGAATTAAGCTAATTCTTTCTGCACCTGATCCATATCCCTCCAAATCTGCCACTGAGCCGTGCAAAAGGAGAGGCAAACAGCATCTTTACGGGAGCATCCTTGAGGAGCTGAGAGGGAGAAGCGGAGAGGTTCAGCCTTGTATATTTGAAATCCGGGTCACGTCTGGTGGGGTGAAGGAAATTGTTCACAATGCCAGAATTGAAGTGGTAGTGGAGTGAGGGAAGAATTGGAGCACAAACGTAAGTTCATATGTGATCAGAGTAGAATAAGGCCATTCGGCCCATCAAGCCTACTCCGCCATTCAATCATGAATGATAAATCTCTCCCTCCTAACCCCATTCTCCTGCCTTCTCCCCGACACCCGTGCTAATCAAGAAATCTATCTATCTCTGCCTTTAAAATACCCATTGACTTGGCCTCCACAGCCGTCTGTGGCAATAAATTCCTCAGATTCACCACCCTCTGACTAAAGAAATTCCTCCTCATCTCCTTCCTAAAGGAATGTCCTTTAATTCTGAGGCTGTGAGCTCTGGTCCTAGACTCTCCTCCTAGTGGAAATATCAAAGCCTTTCCAACATGTCCACATTTCCAATAATTCCTATTGAAAACTCCTCTCACTTGCATTCATCTATTATGGGTCATGATCTGTAATGATAGTGGAGTCAGGGGATATGGGGAGAAGGCAGGAACGGGGTACTGATTGGGGGTGATCAGCCATGGTCACATTGAATGGCGGTGCTGGCTTGAAGGGCCGAATGGCCTACTCCTGCACCTATTGTCTATTGTCTATATGTACTGTCCCTTCCCTCTTCCAGCTTTCCTTCCTGCCCCTCCACCCTTGCAATGTCTGAAGAATGGCCCCGACCCTGAAATGTCACCTATCCATGTTCTCCAAGGATAGATTCTCTCATACCTCGGCGAGACTGGGCGATCGTTTCACTGAACGCCATCACTCAGCCCGCCTGGACCGACCTGATCTCCCGGTTGCCAAACACTTTAATTCTCCTTCCCATTCCCACACTGACCTTTCCGTCCTAGGCCTCCCCCATTGTCAGAGTGAAGCTAAATGCAAACAGCGTCTCATATTTCGTTTGGGCAGCTTACAGCCCAGTGGTATGAATATTGATTTCTCGAACATCAAGTAACCCCGGCATTCCCTCTCTCACCATCCCTCCCCCACCCAAGTCACACCAGCTTCTCGTTTTCACCCAACAAGAGCGGCCTGCTTCCTTTATCATCGTTACTTTTTTGCATGTCTTTCATTCATTGTTCTTTATCTCCCCACATCATCGTCTATATCTCTCATTTCCGTTATCCCTAACCAGTCTGAAGAACGGTCTCGACCCAAAACAGCACCCATTCCTTCTCTCCAGAGATGTTGCCTGCCCCGCTGAGTTACGGCAGCATTTTTTTGTCTATCCTCGGTATAAACCAGCATCTGCAGTTCCTTGTTATTGCATAAAGCTAGCTGATGGACAAGCGAGGGTCAGCGTGCTCCTTTTAACAAGTTCCTCAGTCCAGTAAATCCAAGTATTCCCTCCATCACCACAGCCGTGATTCAGTGTGTTCTTGCAGCAGCTTCCCACTCATATTCCTTTCAGATTCCCGACAAAGCTCCTGAATAATTCAAAACTGAGTTGCTTCTATTCATGCACACTGATGTAATGTAGGAAGAATCATTTCCCCTGGTGATATCGCAGAGCACAGGTAAGCTCCAGCAGTGTTTTGCATCAAACATTTTTCTTCTGGCAAGCTGATTTTGTTTTATAATCTTATAATTCTTTAATTTTAGTTTAGAGATTCAGGGCGGAAACAGATCCCCTCGACCTACCGAGTCTACGCCGGCCAGCGATCCCTGCACACTAGCGCACTATTCTGCACACACTTTTACAATTTACAATTTTTACCAAAGCCAATTAATCCACAAACGTTCAAGTCTTTGGGAGTGTGGGAGGAAACCGGTGATCCTGGGGGAAAGCCACGCAGGTCACGAGGAGAACGTACAAACTCCGCACAGACAGCACCCGTAGCCAGGATCGAACCTGAGTCTCTGGCGCTGTAAGGCAGCAACTCTATCTCTGCAACACCGTGCCACCCTAAATGCCAGGATCACTTAGAAACTTACCATTTTGTTTAGCTTTTTGTAAAGTTACTATGTGAACCAGGGAAGGTAGACAAAAATGCTGGAGAAACTCAGCGAGTGAGGCAGCATCTATGGAGCAAAGGAATAGATGACGTTTTGGGTCGAGGGTCTTCGTCGTGATGCTTCGGTTCTAGACCCTTCCTCAGACTGAAGACCCCATTGCGTCTTGGTCCCGACCCAAAACGTCACCTATCCATGTTCTCCACAGATGCTGCCTGACCCGCTGAGTTACTCCAGCACTCTGTGAAATGTCACCTATCCATGTTCTCCAGAGATGCTGCCTGACCCGCTGAGTTACTCCAGCACTCTGAGTCTTACCATGAAAGAAAAGTTGCCGACATCATCATTAACTATCGGGGAAACATAGACAGTAAAGTAAATTGTTTAAGCATTAAAGTGCTCATTTAAAATCAAAGGATACATATTTTTTTAAATGTGTGATGTATATTTTCAGATTTACAAATTAGCTCGCACTTTATTAGTTGCTAGCTTCTCCCATGTTCAGGCATATTTAAATTTCACACCTCTATATGGGGTATAATTTCTAACACTGAATGAAGCAAAATTAAGCACAGGTGAAAATTAATCTCTTCGCAGTGTTGAATGCGTCATATCTCCCAACTAGAATGACTTCTATTCAAAGATAACCATGTCAGGAGGCTGACAAAGCATATATTAGCAGTTCTGGTTTCCCTTGCTTGAGATGGAACTTTAAAGTAAAGCGGAACCCAATTTCACACCGCAAATTTTTACATCAAAGAAAATTGTCACTCCTAACCCTTGACTTTCTATTCTATTTATCCAGACATTGGGAAATCCAATCTGGAAATTGCTATATCCGAAGAAGTTAATTGACAAGGTCTCAATAGACCAGTGGGCTGTGTAAATCAGGCAGGATTTACAGCTGATGCATACTGAGTCTTGGAAGGAAATAATAAAACATAGCACGCTCACTTCCTTCAAGACAGTAAATGTATTTCATCATCTGGGTTGTTGTCAGGCGGACTATTACGAGAACCTGTCTGGTGCACAGGTTTTGAGATGCTTTGTGTGGAAATCTGCCAGTCATAGAGTCATAACAGCATGGAAACAGGCCCTTCGGCCCAACTTGCCCATGCTGCAGCGATGCTTTATTGGGGAATCTCTTTGAGGGGGTCTCCAATGACAATAATTTCAGCAGAAGATCAGCATTCACTGATATGTTATTAAGTGGCCTCTAGCGATACGATTCACACTTAGATATCTCATGTTTCAGATTTAAGATGGCGCCTAAGAGAGGCGATGCTGTGCGTGCTGGTTCATGCAGTAGATCTGCAATCGCTCATTACAATCGCTCCACTCTTTTAAACAAAAGTCAAAGTCAAAAGAATTTATTGTCATGTGTCCCTGACAGGACAATGAAATTCTTTCTTTGCTTCAGCACAACAGAACATAGTAGGCATTGACTACAAAACAGATCAGTGTGTCCATATACCATTATATAGGTAAATACACACATGAATGAATAAATTGATAAAGTGCAAATAACAGATGGAGGGGTATTAATGTTCAGAGTTTTGTCCAAGCCAGGATTAATAGCCTGATGGCTGTGGGGAAGTAGCTATTCCTGAACCTGGTCGTTGCAGTCTTCAGGCTCCAGTACCTTCAACCCGAAGGTAGCGGGGAGATGAGTGTGTGGCCTTCTACTTAGTTTAGTTTAAGCAGACAAAAATGCTGGAGAAACTCAGCGGGTAAGGCAGCATCAGTGGAGCGAAGGAATAGGTGACGTTTCGGGTCGAGGCCCTTCTTCAGACTGATGTGGAGGTGGGGGAGGGGCGGGTTCCTTGTAACCTTCTTCAGATATATTCTCTAATTGAACTGATATTTTTTTTTCTTTTGCTGAGGAATAGTGAAGGCAACGTTACTGGAGGGTTAAGGGCCTGTCCCACTGTACGAGTTTACCCAAGAGCTCTCCCGAGTCTAAAAAAAAATCAAACTCATGGTAAGCATGTAGAATGTACGTTGCTGGTACGTCGGAGCTCGGGGACATCTCTTAGCGGCTCGTAACGGCAGGTACTCGGGAAATGCGGTACGCTTGGGAAGACTCGTGAAGATTTTTCAACATGTTGAAAAATGTCCACGAGAGCCCGAGTACCCACTTGCGGCTATTACCGTAATTCTCCGAGTTCGCAACAGGGGAAACTCGGGAGAACTCTTGAATTAGCTCGTTCAGTGGGACAGCCCCATTAGATTTTTTGAGGTGATTAATGAAATTAATCAAAGGATGAAAGTGTTATTTTAATTTATAAACTGCCGTGTTTCATTTTATGCGGAAAGAGACTGGATGCATATTCGCTCTTCCTTGCTCTTCTATTTTTAATTACCTCATTCATTGGCATCACAGAAATGACAGCTGTGTACCTCGTTCTAAAGTCTGTGTTGCTAAGGAATGGAGATCTTGGCTGCAGTGACATCAACTGAGATTAAAAGAATGCGAGGATGGATTCTTTAAAATAGAAAGCAACAGATTAACAAAAACTTCTGAGTCAGTTTACCATTTAGTCACCATTTCTCTCAGTTTAGTTTAGTTTAGAGAGGCAGTGTGGAGATAGGCCCTTCGGCCCACCGAGTCCATGGCAACCAGCAATCGCCTGTACACTAATTCTGGTCTACCCTTGAGGGAGAATTTACAGGTCAATTAACCTGCAAACCTGCTTGTCTTTGGCATGTAGAAGGGAACCGGAGCACCCGGAGAAAGCCCACACGGTCACAGGGAGAACATGCAAACTCCACACAGACAGCACCTATCGTCAGGATCGAACCCGGGTCTCTGACACTGTAAGGCAGCAACTCTACCGCTGCGCCAGATTATCTGGTGAATTTTGGTGTAGATATGTAAGACCTTGCTGGGAACAAAATATCTATTGATCATATGCATGAAAGCAGTAAACAGCTCGCAAAGATAATTGCTCTTGAATAGTCGCATTTAGTGCTTTTGAAATATTATTTTTCTCCTGTCGGGTACAAAATAACAAAATACTTATAATGTTGGAAGAATCTCTTAGGAAAGGCATATTAACATCTTAATGTTGAATAAACATGATTATGAGCAATATTAGATTGATCTTGATCGTTTGACACGATTTACATTTGGTGTTGATTTTCTTTTCCCTGAGAAGCTCACAGATGTCAGACTCTTAATCTTAGAAAAAATTAATCTCTTATTTTGACCAGAAAAGTCACCTCTCCGAGTTCTCCAGGAATGCTCATAAATTCACGAGTTCTAGGAGCTGAATTGGGCCATTCGACCCATCAAGTGTACTCCACCATTCATCATGGCTGATCTATCTTTCCCCCTCAACCCCATTCCTCTGACTCTACCCCATAACCCCTGACACCGAATCCTGCCTGATCCGCTGAGTTACTCCAGCATCTGGTGTAAGACAGCGTCTGCAGTTCATTGTTTCTACAGGAAGAAGCTATTCCCTGTTCTTCAATGAATCTATGAGAGTCCAAAAATGATGGCAGAGGTTTGAGATGAGCTGGGCTGTGAAAGGTTGACAGTGCCAACAGACACAAAATGCTGGACTAACTCAGGGGGACAGGCAACACCTCTGGAGAGAAGGAGTGGGTGACGTTTCCAGACCCTTGTTTGGTGTTTGTTTGGAAACACAACTGACTGCTTGGTTTCCGCCAGAGTGTTTCGATCTACATCGAGAGGTTCAGTGCAGAGTTAATCTGAGCTCCAATTTGGAGCAAGAATAATGAATGGGAGGAGGTTGATTGCACCAACAGGCAATGTCAGCCAAATCCAACCACAAACAACTGCGCAGGCAAGTGGATTAAATGGTTTACTTTCCATGGGAGACCAATCCTCCATTGTTCAGCTAATAGGGCTTGTCCTTGAAAATCGGCAGGAGGCATTTTCTTTAAATACATTTTAGTAATGTCACTATTCACCGCTGCAGGCTGACAAAATCTCATTTTCTTTTGAGTACAGTTTCCCCTCCTGTGGACTCGTGCTCTCTATGGATCAAGGATAGGTCAGTCAGCCCTTGAGACAATAGGTCGTTCTATCTGCCTGATGTTTTGATGCAAAGGAACATTGTAAATAAGCTGAAAAAACGCAGATACCTCATTAATAAAGAACCAATCGCATTTGAATGCATGCATTTAAATCAAAAGATTGAGTTTTCTGAATGGCCATATATTGACTGTAGAAATTAGAATTATTGTCAATCGTGACTTGTATTTTGTCACAGTTGACTGTAAAAGCTTGCTTACGTTTCATCATTCTTCTATATTCATCGTCCAATTTTATTCTTAAGTAGTTTGTATGCAGTCCAAGACATCCACCAATTAATTAGGGATAACTAATGAGTCTGACACATGACTTTTTGAAAGTGGTTCCACTGAAGTTAGAGAAAATGTTCAAATAAACCACTGCTTGCTCTCGATACAAGAATAATGTTATTCAGGGGTTGTTAGTTATTTGAATAGAGTCTATTCAACCAATTGCTTGCATGCATAACAGCTGGAAAATGCCATGCTGTTATGCTATTGACAGAATGGAATTGTGATTATACATATATATATATATATTGAAATTGAAATGGAGTTTCATGCTAATGTTTAAAGTAAATATTTAAATCTTATTTCATGCACAACTGATCTTCACCTCAAGAGTCAAGAGTGTTGAATTGTCATATGTACTGAAAACAAAACATTGACATTCTTATTGGCCTGTCCCACTTAGGCAAAATTTTAACCATCTGCAGGAGACTATACGGTCGCCACATGTTCGCGGGTGGTTGCCGGGGAGTTGCTTTCACGGTCGTGAGGAATTCCCGCATTCTGGGAACTAGTCGCGACCTCATTATGGTCACCGTGAATTCTTCAACATGTTGAAAAGTTAGCGGAGAGTAGCGAGGATTCTTGAGCTGTAGGTGGGTCGCCAGGAGGCCCTAGTGGGTTGCCAGGAGGTTAAAGGTTGTCGTAGGTTGTAGCCGGTGCTGACTGGTGAATTCCATTGGCTCATTGGGAAAAAAAACATAAGCAGTAGTTTTCAGAACCAAGGATAACCAATGTTAACATTAACCATGTTAATGTCCGCCAAGCTTCACAGCCGTGTATCTCTGGCTTCTTAAAAGTTGTCTCCAATCCTTCTCCCTCCTTCTCCCCCCTCTCTTCCCCCTTTTAAAGGACTTACCGGACACTGTGCTTTAGCCGTCTTAATTACAGCGCCAACCTTCCTGTTCATCGCGGTGTGTGTCTGTATCACCTTGGCTTTGCACCGTGTGAATTTCACTCAGACAGTGCTCCCTCCGCTTGCCCTGTCCCATAACAGGCTGGTGAAGAAAGCGATGTGTGTGCGTGTGTGTGTTCCTCTCTGACAGTCGCCGATCCAGTTGCCGGTTTTTCAGGCGACTGCTGGCGTAACTTGACAGTCGCCGGCCGTCTGCTGAAAAATCGCCAAAGTGGGACAGACCCATAACTTGCCGCAGCACACCAGGTCTGGAAGCACAGTTCTTATAGATAACATAATATTTTTTAAAAGTTCAATAAAATTTTAAAAAATCGGCATTACTGCAAAAAACCCGAAGTCCCGAGCGCAACAAAGATAGTTATGAGTTTGTAGTTCAATAGACAATAGACAATAGGTGCAGGAGTAGGCCATTTGACCCTTCGAGCCAGCACCGCCATTCAATGTGATCATGGCTGATCATCCCTAATCAGTACCCCGTTCCTGCATTCTCCCCATATCCCCTGACTCCTCAGAGTTCAGTTGGTGTTCGTAGTGTTCAAGAGCCTGATGTTTGTTGGGAACTTAAATGATTTTGGTTTGAATCAAGAATAAGTGAAGCAATTATTATTTATCAGTAAATGCGATGAAAAGTCACTGGGAAAAATCCTGGCCTTTATATCGATCCCAGAGATGGTGACTCAGTTCTGTTCAGATGTCTGTTCATGGTTTGGTTCAATAGAAATTATCCCATAATGATGTGATGCGGCCAGCTGCTACAAAGCAGTCAGAACCAAAGCAGATGGCATTGGTAGTGGCAACTAGTCTGCATTTCGCTGTACAAACTCTGCCAAATTAAATGTGTGTCTAGGCATTGAAAGGTTTGTTGATGAGGATCTCTGCACTTGATCTGTCTCAGTTATATTAATTCGCCATGAGGGAATGAAACCTTCCAAGTTGATGAAGGGCATTCGTTATTCCAATGCTTCTCATAATGGAACAAAGCTTTAAACTAAAGATAACATGGCTCCATTTTCTTATGAAAACTTACCACATTTTTTAGTTCAACTGAGCAATGGTTTGCATAGTTTGAGATGAGTTTATTGTCACGTGTACCGAGGTACAGTGAAAAGCTTTCGTTGCGTGCTAACCAGTCAGCGGAAAGACAAAGGCGGCGCTGATTTCACGGGGTCTGGGATCTCTCGCCGGGCTCCGACCAGCACAGCCCGTGGACTTTGGGAGCCGCGGTCTCCGGGGAGGAAGCGGCCGATCCAGATATTCCTATGTCGCTGAAGAGTGTTCTCCCGAAGCCGGAACTCCATCATCCGGCGAGAGAGCCTATGACATCGGGCCGCCGTTGCGGCGACTGCGGAGGTCTCAAATAGGCCCCGTCCTCGGGTGATCTAAGAGGAGGAGGACTGAACTGGACTGGACTGTAAGAGCAGCGATTTAAAAGAGTGGAGCTGTTGGAATCTGTGATTGCAGATCCGCTTCTACCACAATAGGTAGGCTGGGTTGTGTCTATCTTTGGTGTGACAGTTGTGTCATTTGTGTTTCAATGATCATAGAGCGGATACACTTATGCAGAGCGGCTGTGGAAGTAGAGAAACCGGCAGCGGTCCGTGTGAAAATACAGCACCTACCAACAATGAAGGAACTGTGAAACCAGCGGCCTCAAGCCCTTCCCACGTGGCGGACTTTGAACTCGGCATTAAAAATCAAAACAGAGCTACATTAATTTAAAAGCAAAAATGTTGCAAGTATAAACCGTTGCTACATTCGGGAACATGGTTAATGTGGGATTTCGATTTGAGCGCACTTGTTTAAATAGATGCAAGTGGCATGTCCAGCTTCTCTCCTGGGCGCACAATACACGAAGCCGATGAAATGACACAACTGTCAAACCAAAGATAGACACAAGGGTACACAAAAGGCTGGAGAAACTCAGCGGGTGCAGCAGCATCTAAGGAGCAAAGGAGATAGGCGACGTTTCGTGTCGAGACCCTTCTTCAGACTGGTCAGGGATCAGGGAAACGAGAGATACAGACGGTGATGTGGAGAGATAAAGAACAATGAATGAAAGATATGCAAAAAAGTCGAGTCTGGGTGAGGATGTGGTCGTAGAGTTGAAGGGAAGGGGGTATCACAGAGGGGGAGCAGTTAGAGAGGAGGTTGTGAAACTGTCTCCGTAGGGAGGAGGAGAACTTCTTCAAAGTAGGCATTCCTCGAGGAGATATCGCACTCTACTCCTCCCTCCAGCATCTGCAGTTCCTTCTTTAACACAAAGATAGACACAAAATGCTGGAGTAACTCAGCTGAAGAGGCAGCATCTCTGAAGAGAAGGAATGGGTGGCATTTCGGGTCGAGACCCTTCAGACACACTCTAAAGAATGGTCTCGGCACGAAATGTCACCCATTCCTTCTCTCTAGAGATGCTGCCTGTTTTGTGCGTGGGAGCTTGGGTGCGTTCCACAAACACCGAGACAGTAATAGGTAGACCGTCTGTCCCCGCGGCCGGGGTGAATCACCCTGGTGTGGGTGTCAAAGACCGGGGGTCACCCTGGTGTGAAGGTTGGGGGTCCGATGGCGGTGTATCGCGGTGAGTGACTATGGGACGCTACCGCGGGTGGAGACGGAGGAGAGAGAGAGAAGGGGGAGAGAAGGGATGGGGGGGAGAGACGGGGGAGAGAAGGGGAGAGAGAAGTGAGAGAAAGCGAGGGGGAGAGAAGGGGAGAGAGAGAGAATGAGGAGCGAGAGAAGAAGGGAGAGAGGAGGAGAGAGAGGAGGCTAGAGAGAGGAGAGAGAGAGAAGGGGGAGAGAAGGGATGGGGGGGAGAGACGGGGGAGAGAAGGGGAGAGAGAAGTGAGAGAGAGCGAGGGGGAGAGAAGGGGAGAGATAGAGAGAATGAGGAGCGAGAGAAGAAGGGAGAGAGGAGGAGAGAGAGAGGAGGCTAGAGAGAGGAGAGAGAAGGGAGAAAGAGAGAGAGAGGGGGGAGAGAGAAGGGGGAGACGGGAGTGTGGGGTTCATATTCCCACACAAGCCATAGGTGACTGGGCAATCTGAACCCAGGCACCAAAGTGGCCGAAGGTGTGCATTCCTCGGGACAGCCCTCACTCTCCCACAGCCACCCTCCGCGGGCTGTGGGTCGGGTGGTGCGGAGGTGTGGGGCAATGTTCATGCCTTCACGGTGATGTGATGGACGCGGGTGTCTGGACCAATCGCCCCCCCCGCCCCCCCCGGCAACGTCAAGTCCGTTATTGGACTTTTCTGTTGAGCGGCAGTCGGTCCTTTGGCCTGTAGGCGACACCGCCTTTCGGGTAGGTGGCGTATCGACTGAACGGCCATTCGGTAAGTTTGCTTTTAGGCGACGCTACCTTTCGGTTCGTAGGCGTTTAGGCGTCCCATCCTTTCAGCTAGTAGACGTTTCGTCTTCAGACTCTTTTGGTCATTCGCGTTTCGGGCCTCGTTTTTATTCCGTTCTTTGGCGTCGGCTTCTTTGCTTCGGCCTCTCGTCTGTCATCACCGTGTCTGCACACGCTTTACAAGTATGAATAGTTGACCATTCTTATTTCTGGTATTCCATTGACAAAGAGGAACTGCATATTAGAGTTAAGGTTTAGAGTCAATTATAGTTTAACAAATGGATACAAGGTGCTGGAGCAACTCAGCGGGACAGGCAGCATCTGTGGAGAACATGGATAGGTGACGTTTCACAGAGTGCTGGAGTAACTCAGTGGGTCAGGCAGCATCTCTGGAGAACATGGATAGGTGACTTTTCACAGAGTGCTGGAGTAACTCAGCGGGTCAGGCAGCATCTCTGGAGAACACAGAGGGTCATCAGATGATGGGTCCCAACCCAAAATGTCATCTATACAAGGGTTGGGAATTTCCTTTAATACTGCAAAACTCCGTGATTTCAAATGTTAAAATGGTTCTTTTTATTTCCATAACTTCATGTTCAAGTACATGTTATAGAAGCAGAATTAGGCCATTCGCTCATCAAGTCTACTCTGCCATTCAATCATGGCTGATCCATCTTTCCCTCCTAACCCTATTCTCCTGCCTTCTCCCCATAACCCTGACACCCGTACTAATCAAGAATCTATCTATCTCTGCCTAAAAAATATCCATTGACTTGGCCTCCACAGCTGTCTGTGGCGATGAATTTCACAGATTCACCACCCTCTGACTAAAGAAATTCCTCCTCATCTCCTTCCTAAAGGAACGTCCTTGAATTCTGAGGCTGCGGTTCTGGTCCTAGACTCTGCCATTTGAGACTTCATGCGACTCTGAAGCACCTTCTAGTCAACTGATCGGGTTTAGCAGATAGAATATCTATTAGCAGCTCTCTGTAATTTTGTCAGCAGCCATCTTCATTGTGTGATTTATGACATTTGCAATCAAACCACCTCTTGCCTGTTTTCAATGCTCCTCTTAATTTGGTTTGATTTATGGAACTGCAGCTGCAGTAACATTGAGGATTTATTGAGGTTTGTGGCGTTGGAGATGAAAACGTGATGAAATTAATATTCTGGGCATTTTGATTAACACAGAAGGAATTTGCAGACCGCACTCTTAAACTGTTATCAGGCAACTGAACCATCCTACCGCAACCAGAGAGCAGTCCTGGAGTACCATCTACAAAATCATGAGAGGAATAGATCGGGTAGATGCACAGAGTCTTTTACCAAGAGTAGGGGAGTCGAGGACCAGAGGACAGAGGTTCAAGGTGATGGGGATAAGATTTAATAGTAATCCGAGAGGTAACTGTTTTACACAGAGGGTGGTGGGTGTACGGAACAAGCTGCCGTTGAGGCTGGGATTATCCCATCGTTTAAGAAACAGTTGGAGGGGTGGAAGATTGCAACCTTCACGTGGTCCGCCCTGTTTTGACTAATGCAATCAACTCGACATGCACAAATGGAAGATCAAATAGAACAAGTTGTCCAACAACTTTAGGCTGTGCACGCCACACGCAAGAAGAAGAAACAGTTGGACAGGTGCTTGGATAGGTTTGGAGGGTTATGGACCAAGTGCAGGCAAGTGAAGCTAGGTTTGCTGGGATATTGTTGGCCGGTGTGGGTGAGTTGGGCCTGTTTCCACACTGTATTAATCTATGACTCAATGACTACCTCATTGGGTGACACTCAGACTTTACTTTGACCAGACTTTGGTGGCTTTACCTTGCACTAAACATTATTTCCTTATCATGTAACTGTGCACTGCGAATGGCTCGATTGTAATCATGTATTGTCTTTCCACCGGCTGGTTAGCACGCAACAAAAGCTTTTCACTGCACCTTTTCACTGTACCGCGGGCAATAAACTAAACTGAACTGAACTAAGCTGGACTAAATACTGAATTGTAGAGGAAGTGTGTCCTGTGGACTCTTGTTTCCACGTAGGACACTACATTTTGATTACAATTTGTGCGGCTTCACTTCTGATATTGCTTGCTCTCCATCACACAGCGAGCGATGAATGATGCATGTTACCTCAGGGGACTCAAAATCAGTTTCCTCTTTGTCTCTATTAAAATGTTACACTCCCGTTTCTTTATGGCCTTGGGGGAGAAATTAAAAAATAGGGTGTCGTAGTGGAGGCTGCTGTCCTTTCAGCCGGGAATGTAAATGGGCAGTTTGCATTCTGACAGTCCACTCTCACGGCAGGCCTGTTCATTAATTCCACTGAGGTGGCAATCAGAACAAGGGTGGAGGTGACACCAAGCGACCCAGGCCGCCTGTGTGTGAGCTCATTCTGAATGTCAACCGGAGCTTGATGCATTAATCCAGCCCACTACTAAATAACTTTGTGTCCCCGGAGTAAAGTGGCCGGGGTAAAATAATTACTTGGCGATACATCGCACTTCATCACGTTTAAATTAGATTCTAGTTATTCGCTGCTTCATTTTCACAGTAATCTGGTTAAGAGACGGATTCCGGGGCCAGCTGTGATTTACCGTGAGCTGCATAAGATTTAAAAATTAAATTATGGATTTGTAACAACACAATACAAACTGTGACAGCTTTGGCTTTTTGTAATTTGCATCCAACTTGTGAAAAGAAATGGCATCAATTTTTTTCTCTCTGTGTGCAGTAAAATCCTTGAGTTCTGCGCCTGATTGCTTTATTGTGTTTCGGTTTGTAAGCATCAGAACAAATATCAAAAGCTTATGTTACGCATTGTACCCGAGTTACTGTCGACTTCACTAGAGACACTCAGATTATTTTAATCAGACTTTGCTGGACTTTATCTTGCACTAAATGTTATTTATGTATCTGTACACTGTGGATGGCTCGATTGTAACCCTGTACTGTCTTTCTGCGATCTGGTTAGCAGGTAACAAAAGCTTTTCACTGTACCTCATTACACGTGACAATCAGCTGAACTCAGAGTTATACTGTTGACTGACAATTGGACCAACCCCACAAGATAGAGAGTAGAAACCAGGAACTGCAAATACTAGTCTCCACAAATGAACACAAAGTGCTGGAATAACCCAACGGGTCAGGCAGCATCTGTGGAGAACATGGATAGGTGACGTTTCACAGAGTGCTGGAGTAACTCAGCGGGTCAGGCAGCATCTGTGGAGAACATGGATAGGTGACGTTTCACAGAGTGCTGGAGTAACTCAGCGGGTCAAGCAGCAGCTGGAGATCGTGGATAGGTGACGTTTCGGGTCGGGACTTGTTGTTGATTTGTTGAACCCCAAAAGATATTCAAAGTCACATTTATTACTCTACGTAAGCAGAGGAATAGAAGAATATTCTGAATATATACATAAAATGCTGGAGTAACTCAGCGGGACAGGCAGCATCTCTGGATAGAAGGAATGGGTGAAGCTTTGAGTCGAGACACTTCTTCAGACCCATATGAACGTGGTCATAGCTGAACACTTTATCACCCCCTCCCATTCTCACACTGACCTTTCTATCCTGGGCCTCCTCCATTGTCAGAGTGCAGCCCAGTGCAAATTGGAGGAACAACACCTCATATTTCGCTTGGGCAGCTTACACCCCAGTGGTATGAACATTGACTTCTCTAACTTCGTAACCCTTGCATTCCCACTCTCCATCCCTCCCCCTTCCCAGTTCTCCGACCTGCCCGACTGTCCCCGTTGACATTTTATATTTGCTTTGTTGTTACCTTCTCCAAGCTAGCAATTATCTATTCTACATATTCCTAGATCTCCATCCCCTTTGTCATATTTTCACACCTTACACTCCCTTTTCCTTGTATCTACCTCTCCCCTGACTCAGCCTGAAGAAGGGTCTTGACCTGAAACGTCAATCATTCCTTCCATCCAGAGATGTTGCCTGTCCCGCTGAGTTACTCCAGCGTTTTGTGTACATCTTCCATCTAATGGAGTGTCATATCTTTATTGGCCAGTACATTGTTAGATTTGAGCGGTTTGCTAGAATGTGTGAACGTTTATTGAAAACCTGGAAAGCAGCATAGAAATTGCTGTAATTATACAGATCCATAGTTAGAGGCTGAGCCATTGTACTTAATCATATTTAACGTGTTAATTGATGCCAATCCGTTAAAAGCCCAGTAGCAGTGTAAGTAGTGCAAATATCAGCATTACAAAGCAATAGACAAAGGTGGATTTTAATATCAGCAATGTTAGATTATCCTCTTAACACCTCCCTGGAAACACACCCGAGTATTGTTTAAATTATGACTATATTAAAATCGTGAAGGTTCAAGGAGCATTAAGGATACAGCATGCATGTTGAAAGATCACGTGGTTAAAGTGCACTTTGTTAGATTTGAATAAAGGCCATTTTTATACATTGTAGAAATTACAGCAGTGTTTATACGTAGTCCCCCCTTACTATTTCAGTGCGCCATAATGTGTGGGACACAGCAATGTCATGTAAGTGAAAGTAGTCATGTTTAGTATTTTGTTGCATATCCTTTGCTTGCGATGACTGCTTGAAGTCTGCGATTCATGGACATCACCAGTTGCTGGGTGTCTTCTCTGGTGATGCTCTGTGGTTTAACCACATGCGATTTTTTCTATTACTAATCTCAAATTGTGGAGTACAGAGGCAAGTAAATAAATGAGGGGTGTTTGCCCCAAACATTAAGGAGGGCACTGTATTCATTTTCTCCAGAGATGTTGCCTGACCTG
Source organism: Okamejei kenojei (assembly GCA_035221665.1). Taxonomy (NCBI): domain Eukaryota; kingdom Metazoa; phylum Chordata; class Chondrichthyes; order Rajiformes; family Rajidae; genus Okamejei; species Okamejei kenojei. The sequence goes on along the minus strand of CM069148.1, from coordinate 3,913,189 downwards.
CTGAGATACTCCAGCAATTTGTGTCTAACATCATTCAAGGGCTATATTTGGGGAAGTGCACAGGGAATGACAGGTTTCTGTGGGATATGACTTTGGTGGGTCAGATGGATTCCCTTAAATGTCCTTGCAGTTTGTGCTATTTGTCTAGAAACTCCATGCAGGGGAAGTGCACCCCTCTGTGGCAAGACTGTTCACTGTCCCCAAGGTCTTTTTAATGCACTGATTCTAAAATATTATCAAAAACAAAGTGGGCTGGTTTACTTGCAGGGTCCTTCTCAACAATGAACAGCTAACCAAACCGATGAAGGGACTTCCAATAGCATGTTGTTCACCCATGAAAAGGTTAAGCCATCCAAAGTGATAACATGAACTGAAACAAGCATACATACTCAAGAGAGAGTTAGATTTAGCTCCTAGGGCTAAAGGAATCAAGGGATATGGGGAGAAAGCAGGAATGGGGTACTGATTTTGGTTGATCGGCCATGGTCATATTGAATAGCGGTGCTGGCTCAAAGGGCCAAATGGCCTACTCCTGCACCTATTTTTTTATGTTTCGATACTGTTGTTTGTTGGCTCATCTTTCCTTTTCTTTCACCAACTGAGCCTTAAGATTGAGTGTGGTGTTCCAGAGTGTATTTTGACCATAGTTCTGCTCTGTGCTTGTGTTTAATTTAGTTTAGAGATACAGCACGAAACCAGGCCCTTCGGCCCACCGAGTCCGCGCTGACCAGCGATCCCTGCACACTAACACTATCCTACACACACCAGGGACAATTTACATTTATGCCAAGCCAATTGACATACAAACCTGTTAGTCTTTGGAATGTGGGTGGAAACCGGAGATCCAGGAGAAAACCCACACAGGTGATGGGGGGAACGTACACACTCCGTACAGGCAGCACCCATGGTCAGAATTGAACCTGGGTCTCTGGCGCTGTAAGGCAGCAACTCTACCAATGCGCCACTGTGCCTCCACTTTATGTGTAGATGAAAAGATGCCAACGTGCATTTTATGTCATTTATTGTAAACCAGCATTTGCGGATCCATGCATCTACACTTTGCTGCCACACTGTGAAATCTCCTCAAGGTATGCCCACTTTGAAGAAATTCTCCTCCTTTCGCCAACGGCGATTCTGTGAGACCATCTCTCACTGCTCCCCTTCCGTGATTCCTGCTCTATCCACCTATCACTTGCCAGGCTTTGGCTTACCCTTCCTATATTCCAGCTTTCTCCTCCTCGCCTCCCCCACCCCACCCCCCCAATATTCAGTCTGAAGAAGGGTCCCGACCCAACACTTCACCTATCCGTGTTCTCCAAAGATGCTGCCTGACCCTCCGAGTTACTCCAGCGCTTTGTATCTTTTTTGTAATCCAGCACATGCAGTTCCTTGTATCTCCAGTACGCATATTGTTCTTTGCTAGATTTGTCCATGGTAGATCATCGTCCCAGAAGTTGCTTAAGTCTGACCCACCTAAATTAATTAATACATTTTATTTTTTAAACTTGAGTAACCATTTTGTATTATTAAAACATTGTAAAAACTTCTTAGATGTACGCCTTACTGCCACAAAAAGCACTGTTTCAGCCTACCTAATGGGGTGGGAGATTGCAACCTTCACGTGGTCCACCCTGTTTCGACTAAAGGGCCTGTCCCACGATGCGAGTTCACCCAAGAGCTCTCCCGAGTTAAAAAAAAATCAAACTCGTGGTAAGTCGTAGAATGTACGTAGCGGGTACGTCGGAGCTCGTGGATATCTCGTAGCGGCTCGTAATGCTAACGGCAGGTACTCGGGAAATGCGAAAACCCGTGAAGTTTTTTCAACAGTGTGAAAAATGTCCAAGAGTAAAAAAATACTCGTGATGAGGTACCACGAGTTTGATTTTTTTTAAACACGAGAGAGCTCTTGGGTAAACATATCATGGGACAGGGGCTTAATGCAATCAACTCGACGTGCACAAATTAGATCAAATAGAACAAGTTGACCTACATCTTTAGGCTGTGCACCCCATACGCAAGAAGAAGAAGTTCTACCTAATGGCAAGCATTAACCCTGTTGAGATGCTGCCTGACCTGCTGAATTACTCCAGCACATTCTGTCCTTTTGCGTATTGACCAACATCTGCAGTTGTTTGTTTCTACGTTAATCCTGTTATATTGCTTTAATATTCTTGGAACCATGTGTCTTTCCTACAGCTAAATACAACAGGCCTTTGGACACAGCCCAGACCATCCTCCGTTCCATTGACGCCATGTACAGTTCACGTTGCCTCAGCAAGGCCACCAGTATAATTAAGGATCAGTCTGAAGAAAGGTTTTCACCTAATACAATCGTCTGTCCATTTCTTTCAACAGATGCTGCCTGAACTGCTGAGTTCCTCCAGTTCAGTTTATAGTCACATAGAAACATAGAAACATAGAAATTAGGTGCAGGAGTAGGCCATTCGGCCCTTCGAGCCTGCACCGCCATTGAATATGATCATGGCTGATCATCCAACTCAGTATCCCGTACCTGCCTTCTCTCCATACCCTCTGATCCCCTTAGCCACAAGGGCCACATCTAACTCCCTCTTAAATATAGCCAATGAACTGGCCTCCACTACCCTCTGTGGCAGAGAGTTCCAGAGACCCACCACTCTCTGTGTGAAAAATGTCCTTTGTGTGAAAAAAGTCCTGTGTGAAAATAGTCACGTGCACCGAGGCACAGTGAAAAGCTTTTGTGCTTTACAGCACTTTGTGTTTTGCTCAATTAATGCTCTCCTTGCTGGTGAGGCCCTGGTCCAACGACTAAATTAGCAATTAAACATTAAGGGAGATTTTAATGGATTTTCCTAGGATTTGTTGACAGGTTGGTGAAATGATGGAACGCTGCAGCTAAAATTCAATCCAGTAAAGTGTGCAGCAAAACCTTTTCTTTAGATGTATGCAGAAAGTTGATAGAATTTAAATAGTACAGTTTCAAAGTGAAGCAAGGAGAGAGAGGGTTGGAGGCATGATTGCAAATCTCTGAAGATGGCAGGACAGGACAACAAAGCATATGGGATGCTGAACCTTATAAATAATAGATACAAACAGCAAGATGCTATGCTCCTTCTGCATAAAACAATGCTGTACACCAAGTTGTATTATTTCTCGAAATCGCTGCTGTGCAGCGCAGCGCACTGCAACCGCACAGTGGCGCAGCGGTAGAGTTGCTACCTCAGAGCGCCAGAGACGCAGGTTCGATCCTGACTATGGGTGTCTGTACGGAGTATTTGTTAAATATTTTTTATTATAGAAACATATGAAAATTACAATGTTTTACATAAATGAAAATACATCATTATATACTTTCATGATATTAATAATATTGATATTATTATTAATATTAAAATTTAAGACTATATGCTTCTAAACGCTTTTTTAATTTTTTTTATAAAGTAGGAAAAGATAGAGATAAATAATGAAGGAAATATGAAAGCGAATGGAGTGTTAATCATTAATCCGTCATTGGAGATATAGGCATGATTTATTATATATATTTCTTCATCCATTCTAATATTCTGGCCTCAGTCAAGCCCTCGTACCGAGCCGTTATGACTCTGTAAATATTCAATATGTGGAGACCATATCGCTCTGAAGAGATCTAACCTGTCCATTAGGACAAGCCTCAATCTCTCCATATGAAGAGTCTCCGACATTTCTGTATTCCACATTTTGATTGTAGGGGATGTAGGGCCTTTCCAAAATTTTAATATTAATTTTTTCCCAATTATTAACCCATAATCAATAAAAATTCTTTGATTCATTGTTATTAATTGGTCTGTGTCCAGTATTCCTAGTATTATTAACTTTGAATCAGGTGTCAAAATTATATTAACAACATTCGAAATTATCCTAAATATTTCTATCCAGAATTTTGTAATTTTTATACAGTTTGTAAATGAGTGTGACAAGTTGGCTTCTAAATGTTGACATTTATCACATATAGGAGATACTTTTGGAAAAATGTTATGTAATTTAGATTTTGAATAATATAGTCTATGTAGTATTTTAAACTGTTTAAGAGAGTGTTTAGCATTTAGCGAACAATGGTGTATATGTTGTAAACTTTCATCCCATACTTCTGGTCTAATAATTTGGCATAATTCATTTTCCCAAGATTGTCTATGTATTTCTGTTGATGGAACATCACCTTCCAATAAGATGTTATATATATATATGAAATCATTTTTTCTGTATTCGGATGTTTATTTAAGCATTCATCTAAAATTTCTGCCTTTCTATTTCTGAGTTCCTGCGTATTTGCTTTAACATAATCTCTAATTTGTAAATATCTAAAATAATCTTTAGAATGTAGTCCATAAATTTGTTGTAGATCTTGAAATGAAAGGAAGGAGTTTTCCTTATAGAGATCACCGACCTTAATAATTCCATTATTTTTCCATTGTAAAAAAGCTTTATCCATCATTGAAGGTTTAAACGTAACATTATTTACAATGCTAAGAGATAGTGGTATAGATTTTAGTCTTAATGTTTTCTTTATTTGTTTCCAAATACGTATTCCACTTTCTATTATCGGGTTTTCACTATAAGTTTTCTTAGTTAGATTAATATTAGCGAATATTATAGAACTAATTTCAAAAGGAGAACAATCTTCTTTTTCCATATTTAACCAAGTTGGTTGGTTATCTATTTCTTCTAACCAAAAATTCATATTTTTAATGTTGACTGCCCAATAATAAAACATAAAATTTGGTAGTGCTAGACCTCAATTTATTTTTGATTTACATAAATGTTTTTTTATTTATTCTATGGCTCATATAATCCCAAATGAAGTTAGTGACTAGGGAGTCCACCTTTTTAAAGAAATTTTTAGGGAGATATATCAGAATTAATTGGAAAAGGTATAATAATTGTGGAAGAAAAACCATTTTTATTATATTAATTTTACCTAACATTGAAATAGGTAAAGTTTTCCAATATAAGATATTCTTATTTAATTTATTCAATAATGGTGGGAAATTAGATTTAAATAATGAGTCAAATCTTTTTGTTACGAAAATTCCAAGATATTTAATTTTTTCATTTGTTATCTTAAAAGGGAATTGTTGTAATATGTGTAAGTTATTTACCGTTATTGGCATAAGTTCACTTTTATTCCAATTGATACTATATCCTGAGTAGGATCCAAATTCAGTTATTAATTTTAACAAATTTCGAATACTAGTTTCTGGTTTTGTGATGTAAACTAATACATCATCCGCATATAAAGAAATTTTATTTTTAGTGTCTCTAGTATCGTATCCATATATTTCTGGATGTGATCTCACCCTCTGAGCTAGCGGTTCTATTGCCAGTGCAAACAGTAAAGGGGATAAAGGGCAACCTTGTCTACAACCTCGAGATAGATTGAATTTAGGTGATAACATTCGGTTTGTTATTATTCTAGCTGTCGGATTTGTATATAGCAATTTGATCCAGGTAATAAACTTTTCTCCCAGTTTGAAAGCTTCCATAACCGAGAACAAATAAGGCCATTCCACTTGATCGAAGGCTTTCTCTGCATCTAACGAAATAACTACTAGATCTTTATTAATACCTCTTTTCGAGTATATAATATTAAATAACCGTCTCAAATTATATGAAGAGTATCGTTTTGGTATAAATCCTGTTTGATTGGGATGAATTAATTTATTAACAACTGAGCTTAACCTTTGTGCTAATTTAGTTAATATCTTTTGATCAGTATTTAAAAGAGCTATTGCTCTAAATGACCCTGGTTCATCCAAGTCTTTGTTTATTTTAGGTAAAAGTGTTATAGTAGATTCATTTAATGTTTCTGGTAGTTTTTGCTGTGTATATATATGTTCATATAATGATTTCAGACGTGGTACAATCTGATCATAGAATATTTTATAAAATTCCGAGCCAATGCCATCAGGTCCCGGTGTTTTACCATTTTTTAATGATCTGATTGATTCTTGGATTTCTGTTATCGAAATATCAGGATTCAGTAACTCTCTATTTTGTAAATCCAACCCTTTCAGGATACATTTATTTTTAAATGCTTCTATTCCTATTTTATTTTCTGTTATTTTAGCAGTGTATAAGTTTTTATAATATTGCATAAATCTTTCATTAATATCTTTAGGTTGTGTTAACAATTCGCCATTTTGTGATTTAATCCTATGGATTATTTTTTCAGCTTCCATTTTCCTTAGTTGGCGAGCCAATAATTTTTGAGGTTTATCACGGAATTCAAACTGTAATTATTTAGTATGTTGATAAAGTTTAACAACTTGATCTGTATATATTTTATTTAATTTATATTTCAATGCTGCAATTTTATTATGTAGTATTGTAGTTGGAATCGCTGCATTCTGTATATCTAATTGTTTAATCTCCTTTTCCAAATCTTGTTGATCCTTACGATTCTTTTTATTATAAAATGCTTGGGAGGAAATCATGATTCCCCGGAGGTATGCTTTAAATGTTTCCCATAATAAGGAACAAGATATTTCCGGTTTATCATTTATTTCGAAAAAAATCTTAATTTGTTCTGTGATATATTCCTGAGTAATTTTATTTTCTAAAATTTGTGGGTTAAATCTCCACTGTTCTGATTTTTGTATTTTACCATTTATTTTTATCTTAAATGTTAATGGTGCATGATCTGAAATTATAATATTATGATATTTGGATTCATAAGTGAGTGAGATAAGTTTAGCATCCACCAAAAAATAATCTATTCTTGAGTAAGTTTTATGTACTGACGAGTAAAAAGAGTATTCTTGTCCGGCAGGGTTTTCTATTCTCCAAACATCTTTGATATTAGTAGTTTCCATATATGCATTTAATAAGTCACTAGAATGTGATTTAGTTTTCCTTTGCCTTGTAGATCTATCTAAGTATGGGTCTAGTGTACAATTAAAATCTCCTCCAATTATTAGATTGTATTGTGTTAATTCCGGGATATTGTTAAATACTTTCTTGAAAAACAATGGGCTATCAAAATTTGGTCCATATACATTAACAAAAATCATTTTTTGTGTATTTAATTCTCCTATAACGATAATGTATCTTCCATCTTTATCAGTTATAGTTGATGTATGTTTAAATAAAATACCTTTACGAAATAATATTGCTACGCCTCTTGATTTATGCGTAAAAGAAAAGTGATACATTTTATCTATCCGTTCAGCATCTTTTTTTAAATGGGTTTCTTGAATAAAAATTACGTCAGCTTTATTTGCCTTTAAATGTGCAAAAACTTTTCCTCTCTTGATCGGTTCATTAATACCTTTAACATTCCAACTACAAAACGTTATTCCCTCATTCCCCATGTTCATTTTTGAGTCTTGCATCTTTTGACTATGCAGGTCTACGATAGAGTCTATGGTTCAGCACATCAGACCCAACCTTACACCCGAACATCGAATAGATGAATTTTAAGTCTCGTGCATGTCTCTCACGTATATATCTCCATTGATCCAATATATAACTCCATTCAAATTGAGAAAAACAATAATAGATTATATAAAAGAAGAGCAAAGGATAGATTAAGAGGTTAGTATTGTGCATAAAGAAGGGAAAAACTACATCTAGAATTCTTGCAGTTAGTGCTAGCCATACTAACATGGCTAACCATCTACCGACTTCCGTCGTTGATGTTAGTAACTTAACCAGCTCCCAGGTTTTTCGAATTGTTATTCCATAATAATATTTTACCGGGGGTATAACATTAGAAAAAAAAAGAAAGGGAAAAAAAAGGGTAAAAATAAAGACTTATTTAAATTATAACAATTAAAGATATAGAAATACATATATTTAAGACGGATTTAAAAATCTAATTATTATAAACAAAAGAAACAAAAAAAGATATCGAAATACATATATTTAAAACTTAATAAAAAATCTAATTATTATAAACAAAAGAAACAAAAAAAAGGAAAGAGAAAAAAAACTCCATCCAACAAAAAGAAGATAAGAATTAAAAATGAAAATGAAAATTGCTGGTGTAAAAGAAAAATCTCCAAATGAAATGAAAAGAAAAATCTCCAAATGAAAATGATGTGGTATATCTGGACTTCCAGAAGGCTTTCGACAAGGTCCCACATAAGAGATTAGTATACAAACTTAAAGCATACGGTATTAGGGGTTCAGTATTGATGTGGATAGAGAACTGGCTGGCAAACAGGAAGCAAAGAGTAGGAGTAAACGGGTCCTTTTCACAATGGCAGGCAGTAACTAGTGGGGTACCGCAGGGCTCAGTGCTGGGACCCCAGCTATTTACAATATATATTAATGATCTGGATGAGGGAATTGAAGGCAATATCTCCAAGTTTGCGGATGACACTAAGCTGGGGGGCAGTGTTCGCTGTGAGGAGGATGCTAGGAGACTGCAGAGTGACTTGGATAGGCTGGGTGAGTGGGCAAATGTTTGGCAGATGCAGTATAATGTGGATAAATGTGAGGTTATCCACTTTGGTGGCAAAAACAGGAAAGCGGACTATTATTTAAATGGTGGCCGATTGGGAAAAGGGGAGATGCAGCGAGACCTGGGTGTCATGGTACACCAGTCATTGAAAGTAGGCATGCAGGTGCAGCAGGCAGTGAAAAAAGCGAATGGTATGTTAGCTTTCATAGCAAAAGGATTTGAGTACAGGAGCAGGGAGGTTCTACTTCAGTTGTACAGGGTCTTGGTGAGACCACACCTGGAGTATTGCGTGCAGTTTTGGTCTCCAAATCTGAGGAAGGACATTATTGCCATAGAGGGAGTGCAGAGAAGGTTCACCAGACTGATTCCTGGGATGTCAGGACTGTCTTGTGAAGAAAGACTGATAGACTCGGTTTATACTCTCTGGAATTTAGGAGATTAAGAGGGGATCTTATAGAAACTTACAAAATTCTTAAGGGGTTGGACAGGCTAGATGCAGGAAGATTGTTCCCGATGTTGGGGAAGTCCAGGACAAGGGGTCACAGCTTAAGGATAAGGGGGAAATCCTTTAAGACCGAGATGAGAAAGACTTTCTTCACACAGAGAGTGGTGAGTCTCTGGAACTCTCTGCCACAGAGGGTAGTTGAGGCCAGTTCATTGGCTATATTTAAGAGTGAGTTGGATGTGGCCCTTGTGGCTAAGGGGATCAGAGGGTATGGAGAGAAGGCAGGTACGGGATACTGAGTTGGATGATCAGCCATGATCATATTGAATGGCGGTGCAGGCTCGAAGGGCTGAATGGCCTACTCCTGCACCTAATTTCTATGTTTCTATGTTTCTATGAAATCAATCCCTAAATTTAACTCTATTCATTCCAACATAGATAATCATTAATTATTAGTAATAGTGATTAATCTTAATTAGTAAAAATGATGTTAATAAAGATACCGCGGTGTGTCTATAATATGCGTTAGTTATTTATATTAGTAGTGTAATTATACTAATTATTAGTATCCAGGTGAGGTTTTCCAATCCACTTCTTTCTCCAACTTCCATCCAACGTTGTCCTGTTCGGTCCAGTCCTGCATTGTTTTGTGAAGTCTTGCAAAGTCTTGGGGATTCTTGTAGAGTTCTTAAAAGTCAATATATTTGAAAGTAGCTGCTTCTCAGGTCTGGATCTGGCGAGCAAAGTCCAATGCTGCTGCTGGGTTGGAAAAGAGATGTTCCTCGTTGTTGAAAGTAACTCTTAGAATAGCTGGATAAGCCGTATCTCAAATTTTCCACTCCCCTCATAAGACTTTTAGCCTCATTGAATGCTTTCCGTTTCCTGGAAACTTCTGCTGGATAATTCTTAAGGGTTGGACAGGCTAGATGCAGGAAGATTGTTCCCGATGTTGGGGAAGTCCAGGACAAGGGGTCACAGCTTAAGGATAAGGGGGAAATCCTTTAAGACCGAGATGAGAAAGACTTTCTTCACACAGAGAGTGGTGAGTCTCTGGAACTCTCTGCCACAGAGGGTAGTTGAGGCCAGTTCATTGGCTATATTTAAGAGTGAGTTGGATGTGGCCCTTGTGGCTAAGGGGATCAGAGGGTATGGAGAGAAGGCAGGTACGGGATACTGAGTTGGATGATCAGCCATGATCATATTGAATGGCGGTGCAGGCTCGAAGGGCTGAATGGCCTACTCCTGCACCTAATTTCTATGTTTCTATGTTTCTATAATCTCGGTAGATACTGATCCTTTGTCCTTTGAATTCCAGGTTTCTGTTTTGTCGAGGATTTTCGCATTATCTCGTCCAAGACAAAGTCATATTGTAGCTTTATAATCATTTGTCTTGGAGGGGCGTTTGCTCTTGTCTGACGTCTCCTGACTCTGTGAGCACAGGCTAATAAAGGCTTTTGTTCCAGGGATAAAACATGTTGCAATAAGTTCGCAGTAAATTCTCGAGGATCTTCATCTTTCTCTCGTCCTTCGGGAATACCTGCAATTCTTAGGTTTTGTCTTCTCTGGCGACATTCTAGCTCAGTACATTTCTCAGTTATTTTAGTCAGTAAGTCCGTTAGACGTTCGTTTTCTGTAATCAACTTTGCTGTAGTCACAGCACTTGTTCAGCTAGTTCTTCAAGGCCTTTTATACCGACTGTCTGTTGTTCCAGTACCTTTTCCATAGGATTCACCCTTTTTCAAAGTCTTTTTTGACCTTTTCAATTTTATTATCCATCTCCTTTGTCATTTCGTTCGTCATTTCTGTAATTTCTTTCTTCAGATCTTCTGATATTTTCTTGGTCTTATTAATATTTGAATTTGTTTCCTGTTGAAATTCTTTCATTTGAGTATTCATCTGGTTTATTTCTTCCCTTAAACCAGCAATCTCACGAGAAATGAAAGTTTTCAATTCTTCACTTTCAGTTTTTTTCCCTGTTCTTTTCGATACATCTTCCTGGGATGAGGCCCTACTTGAGTCCGAGGCTTCAGTTGGGCCTTCTGCCAGTTTCTGCCTAGTTGGTCGACTTTTCTGTCTTTCGGGTGGGCTGCGTGTTGTAGACATAACTAGTCACACGCCTGATAACGCCACTCACAACAATCAGTGCAGAAACGGCAGGCAGCAAGCAGCAGGCAGCAGGTAGGTCCGTTAATCCCCCGTTTTTTCCCGTTTTTTTCACGGAGCTGGCTGGCGTTATCCTCTAGCCCTCCATAGCGCCACCGGAAGTCGTCTGTACGGAGTATGTACGTTCTCCCTGGGACCTGTGTGGGTTTTCTCCCTTATCTTCGGTTTCCTTTAGTATGATAGTGTGTGGCATCACTGGTCGGCGCAAACTCAATGGGGCCAAAGGGTCTGTTTCTGCGCTGTATCTCTAAACTAAACTAAACATTTTTAAGGAAGAATGTTTACCCTAGAGAGAGATCGCAAGAACATCTATCGGAAAGGTTACAGGGATGAGGGATTCGAGTTAATTATACAGGTATTGAAATTTGGCTCAGTTTGCCCGAGGGGATTCGCAGCTGCTTGATTTATAATGAAGGATTCAGATGGAGTAAGTAAGATAAATTCCAATGAGTGAAGAATTGACCAGATAGCAGAGATTTAAGGTGATTGACAAAAAAGCACAAGGAGAAACTTTTTATGCCATAAATTATAAGAATTTTGTGGTCAGCCTGCTATAGGAAGGATGTTGTTAAGTGGGAAGTGTAGAGAAGATTTACGAGGATGTTGCCTGGACCTGAGGGCCTGAGCTTTAGGGAGAGGTTGAGCAGGCTATGATTTTATTCCTAGTAGCACAGGAGGCTGAGGGGTGATCTTATAGAGGTGTAAAAAATAGTAAGATTAAATGAGAACTTACCAGTTTGAATTTTGATCTTTATTTTATGAGGAGTTACGTTGAGGGATTACGTGAAGACCCCGCCAGCACGCTTGCGCGGCATTCTTCAAAGCAGCGTTGTGAAATCACAGATAACAGAAGTCGAGGTAAACATAGTAAGATAAGAGAACTAGAATACCAGTTGACGTTTATGATAGAGGGTTGGGCGCGGAGGGCACGTAATCCCTCATCGTAACTCCTCATAAAATAAAGATCAAACTTCAAACTGGTAAGTTCTAGTTTAATCTTACTATTTTACTTCGGAATCACGTGAGTGACTACGTGACCACACACTGCCATAACTGACCAATGGAGGAAAATACATTAACGTATTCAGACATGAATCAGTTATTGAAACACAATGATGCATTTATTAACAAATAATAATAACCCCTAATATTCGGGGTAAAATCATAATACAGAACTTAAAATCGAGTCTGCAAATATCCCAGGATCCCAGGACCCAGGTCTCCAAATATCCCGGATTTATTATAAAATCGTTGAAAAGCTCATTCGCTAGACCATCCTGCCATTGCAAAGATGTGGTCCATGGGAACTTCCAACATTCTCGCTGCCGATGTAGCTGATGGAATGAGATTTAAAAACATCAGTGTCCTCTCCTGCTGCACCCAATACCTGTCTAAGCCATCTTGAAATGGTCTGCACTTTATGAGGACGTTTATGACTGATCAATAATGCCATTTCCGTGCCTCTTAGGCTTTTGGCGACCTCTAAGTAATGTAATAGATGGGTCACTATGCACAGACGGAGGTCTATGGGGTATGCTAGGAACTCCAATTTGAGGCCAGATGACCCAGGCCTGTTCTGTTTAACTAATACAAAAATATAGAAAGTTATTTTGTTCTTGGATATTTCCATAGTGTCCAGTCCTAATTTGTGCAGTAACTGTACCCATTGTGCCGATACTAATGCCATCAGCATCACTATTTTATATGTTAGTTTCGCCAGTGTCAGGGACGTTGCTGGTGCCTGAGCAGCGTTAAGACAATAGCAATTTCCAGGTTTGGGAGTACCTAGCCCTGGGGGGATTAGAGTTGAAAATACCCTTCATTAGTTTTGATACTAGAGGGTGAGATCCAACCCCGTGGTGTCCTAGACCCTGTCCCAGGTAAAATGATAGGGCACTTCTTGCACAGTTGATGGCACTGTAGCTCAAGCCTTCGTCAAAGTGTAGGCTGGCCAAGAATTCTAGCACATTCGTTACAGTAGTCGTATTGTATGTGATGTTCGCCCTGGTACAGAATATTCCCATTTCCTTATATATGAAAGATATTGTTTTCTGGTGGACTCTCTGCAATCCGCCATGATATGTTCATGGTTCGGTCCGACATTCAGTCCAAATTCCAGGAGTGGTCTTTTTAGATCCTGCAAATCAACAGATTTATCCTGTCATGGCACGGGTGACTCTCGCCTGTCACAGGGTGAACCAATAAATGTGTGCGCTTGGAGATGGGCATACATGGTTTCGAGACCATGTCGAGAACCACAGGGAACCATGGCTGAGTAGGCCAGTCGGGTACTACCAAGATACCTGACTTGGTGTTGGTGTATTTTCCGCAAGACCCGACTGATGAGGCAGAAGGGGGGAAATGCATAGAAAAACAATTCCCCCCAGTGTAGTGAGAATGCGTCCATCGCCACTGTCCCAGAATCTGGTTCCCATGCAACATACGTTGGTAACTGGTGATTAAGCCTGGATGCAAATAGATCGATATCTGGTGTTCCATACTGAGCTACAATGTTAGTAAATACTTGGTGGTCCAACATCCATTCGGTGTTGTCATTGAATTTGCGTAACCTGGTGTCCGCCACTGTATTGAGCTTACCTGTAAGGTAAGTAGCTGATATCCAAATATCTCTTTCGATGCACCAGTGCCAAATTGTGTTAACCAGATTATCACAAGATATTGACTTAATTCCACCCATATGATTAATATATGCCACTATGGTGGTATTATCAATTTGCAGGCGAACATGCAGATGGTGCATGTCCGAACAGTAAGCACGAAGTCCGTGGAATGCTCCCAACATCTCTAGATGATTAATGCCAAGTGCTTGGAGTAAAGTTAACTCATATGCATCCCATCTACCACCGCAACTAGAGATGGTATTAGTTGCACACCAGCCGTGAGCGCTGGCATCAGTTTGTAACACAACTGAAGGATAGCTGATTATGATGGGATTAGAGCAATGCCAAGTGTTCTTTATCCACCATTGCAACTTCAAAACTGCTTTAGCTGGTAACTGCATTGGCCTGTCAAAATGGCCAGCATGATGTTTGAGCGCTTGCACCTTTGCCCTCTGTAAATTTTGGTAGTGCAAAGGTCCAAATTGTGTGGCTGGAAAAGCATCCACGAGCTTTCCAATCACCCTGGCTACTTGTCAAATAGATGGTTGACTGACGATAACAAGGCTGTTACATGCCTCTATTAAGTCTGTTGCTTTGTCCTTTGGCAAAGTCACAGGCATGTGAACAGAGTCAATTGTGAACCCCAAGTAGACTATTGTCATAGAAGGCGTTAACTTAGATTTATCTGGATGGATGATGAACCCCAGCCTTTCAAATAAGAGCTTGGTGGCTTAAACTGCCGATTTGGCTAACTTCAGAGTTTTTCCCACAATTAAGATATCATCCAGATATGCCATGACAATATGTTTCTGTTTTCGGAGAAACGCCAAGGCTGGTTTTAATATTTTAGCAAATAGTCTGGGGGCTGATGTTAATCCATTAGGCAGTGCTTTGTACTGCCAGAGCTGCCCCATCCAGTTAAATTTCAGATCTGTGGTGATTTGGGCCAAACTTGGGTAGGTGGGACAAGTGTCGATGGGCATCTGGTTAGCACGTGGTACGAGCGCAGATGGGGCATCTTGGCCGACATGGGCAAGTTGTACCGAAGGGCTTGTTTCTGTGCCGTATGACTGTACAAGTTTAATTTGCAATCTACCAGCAGTTCAGTGGTGGTTTGGCCCCATAGCAGGAGTGTCCACGTCGCGGAGCTGGAAACTGGAAATATCCTGAGCTAATTCTGCCACCACCATCATCTATTGCAACAAGTGACAGCTCTCACTGATTGTCGGCGGAAGCCTGCGTCCTTTTCAGGACGGATGATGACAGCGAGGTCAACATTTGAAACATGGAAGATGGGCACGAAAGAAGAAGTGGTGATGGTTTGGTTCCAGTAGCAGTTTTTAAAAATAATGGGATAAATACTTGGAGAAGAAAACATTCCAAGCATGAGGGAAAACAGTAGAAGTACGTGACGAGCTAAATTATTAGATTGAAGAAGCCAGTGCCAACACAATGGGCAAGACTGATTTTATGATTATAAGATGCTTATTAATGTATGATATGTGAATGTGGAAATTTAGGCTCACGGTAAATTTAAAGCAGGGGCATTGGAAATGTGATTTGCAGATACCAGATTATGCTTAGTTTCATCACTAAGGTGGGGGAGGGGGGGGGGGGTGCAAATCCTCTTGATCTGTGTTGTGTTTGCAAGAGGAATAAAAGCTAGCCTTGACTGTAAGAAACAGCCTTAACTACTGAAGCAATAGGTGTTCATTCAACGTAGCCGCATGATGGCTGTCTGCTGGATCAAACCTTGAATAAATCGATGCCATAACCTGCCTGCATGATGTTAGCGAGTTCACTTGTTGCCGTGGGAACGTGGGCCTTGGGAACATCTCCAGCCACACGGGGAACTCTGCGAGGTTCTCCTCATTCTCGGCATGACCTTCTCCTCGTGGAGAACTTACTTTCGTCGAGCAACAGATGATGCATTGATTTCATTTGTTATTAATAAGAAATAGCATTTCCACAGAATCACCACAGGACATAGGTTTCAGGTGAGAGGGGAAAGAAAGGTGAAATAGGAACTTTTTTCACTCCGAGGGTGGTGGGTATATGGTATGAGCTGCCAGAGGGGGTACAGTATAAGAAGGAACTGCAGATGCTGGTTTACCCCGAAGATAGACACAAAATGCTGGAGTAACTCGGCAGGTCAGGCAGCATCTCTGGGGAAAAGGAATGGGGGACATTACAGGCCAGGGAAAGTGCCAGAGGAGGGAGGTGAGCAGGTTATAGCAACATCTAAAAGACAGTTGGACAGATACATGGATAGGACAATTTTAGAGGGATATAGGTCAAACATGAACAGGTGGGACCAGCGTAGATGGGGGAAATTGGTGGGCATGGGCAAGTTGGGCCGAATGGCCTGTTTCTACCCTGTATGACTCTATGGCAGCAGTTACGGTTTTGTGATTGGCTTTAAACTGCTGTTGGTTTATGATTACAAAGACATTTATACAAAACATGGGGTGCAAAACGAATTTTGGCGTTAAATAGAAATGAGGAAATCATGAACAACTACAAGACCAATATCCCTCCGAGGATGAATAACGTTCGATCGTATCAAGACTTTGAAGAAAAATCATAAGATGCTATAGTTGCTGTAAATAACTTCAGTGCTATGTGAACAAGTCTGCTTTTGCCTCATGCGCCATAACGTGGAATGTTCAATGCAAAAGTAGCATTAAAATCTAGTTTGAAGTAGGATCCCAATTAGAAACGTCACCTATCCATGTTCTCCAGAGATTTTAGTTTTAGTTTTAGAGATACTGCATGGGAAAGAGGCCCTTCGGCCCACCAAGTCCATGCCGACCAGCCATCACCTGTACATTAAATCTATCCTACACACACCGGGGACAATTTACAGAAGCCAATTAACCTACAAAGCTGCACGTTTTTTGGAATGTGGGGGGAAACCGGAGCACCCACAGAAAACCCGCGCGTTCACAGGGAGAACGTGCAAACTCCACCCAGACAGCACCCATCGTCAGGATCGAACTCGGGTCGCTGGTGCTGTGAGGCAGCAACTCTACCGCTGCGCCACCACAATGTAATTGAAGTTCTCTAGAAACTTAGATTCCCAGACAGCAATTGAATATTTCTTCAGGAGGTTTGGCAATTGGTTCCAGAGACATTATTTCACAAAGTTAGAATGATCAAAAATATGCTATCAAACGGCTAGGAATAACATAGGATTTATATCACAGAAGCAGGTCACTTGGCCCCAACAACCATGCACTTAATTTATTCATTATTAGGTGTAGGTTGGACTGAGGGAAGGAATAATTGAATGCAGTTGTGTAACTGATAATAGGAATAATGATCTAGGCACACAGTAGAATTCCCACCGTGTGATCCTTCGTACTTGACAATCACCAATTAATAGTCACCTGATTGCTGTCTTTTTTCTCCTTTCAGACACCTTATGGGAACAAAATTTCAATTAACGAAATATGCCATTTACAACATCTCAATGTATAAATTCTTTGCAAGAAAAAGCAATCTGTGCGTTCATCTGACTACTGCTTAAACCGAACAAATAGGTCCAGAATTCCACAAATTCTGTATTGAAGCTGGGTTTGACTTGCGACCCGAAACGTCGCCTATCTCCTTCGCCCCTTAGATGTTGCTGCACCCGCTGAGTTTCTCCAGCTTTTTGTGTACCCTCGATTCTCCAGCATCTGCAGTTCCTTCTTAAACACTTTGACTTGCTGCTGCTCTCTAGTGGCAGGTCAGCTACATTACAGTTTCTTTCCCCCAACACTGGCTGTTCAGTGTGAACTCTTTGGAGAGATAGCCAAGAGAGTTTATTGTCACGCCTCCCAGATAGGACAATGAAATTCTTGCTTGCTGCAAAACGACAGAATATTTTAGGCATAAATACAGATCAGATCAGTGTGACCATATACCATAGAATATATATATATACACACACATAAATACACACTGGGAATCAAATGAAATTTAACTTCATAAAAATGTAATCAAGGTTATAATTTTTAGAACATAGAACAGTACAGAACAAGAACAGGCCCTTCACCCACAATGATTCAAGATCAAATCTTATCTGGCTACACATATTCCATATCCCTCCATTCCCTGAATATCTATATGCCTATCCAAAAGTCTTTTTGGATAGGCATATAGCAGCTGTCTGTCTCAAACAAAACATTGTGAGATGGTCAATTCATCCCTTCTCACCTGAACCACCCCCTCCCTGGGCACTTTCCCTTGCAACCGCAAGAGATGCTACACTTGTCACTTTACCTCCCCCCTTTGACTCCATTCAAGGACCCAAGCAGTCGTTCCAGGTGCAACAGAGGTTCACCTGCATCTCCTCCAACCTCGTCTATTGCATCCGCTGTTCTAGGTGTCAGCTGCTGTACATCTCTGAGACCAAGTGTAGGTTTGGCGATAACTTCGCTGAACACCTCCGCTCGGTCCGCAATAACCAACCTGATCTCCCGGTAGCTCAGCACATGAACTCCCCCTCCCATTCCGAATCCGATCTTTCTGTCCTGGGCCTCCTCCATGGCCAGAGTGAGGCCCACCACATATTGGTGGAGCAGCACCTCATATTTCGCTTGGGTAGTTTACACCCCAGCGGCATAAACATTGACCTCCAATTTCAGGTAGCCCTCACTGTCTCCTCCCTTCTCAGCTCTCCCTCAACCCTCGGGCCCCTCCTCGTCCTTTCTTCTTCCCAACCCCCCCCCCCCCCCCACATCAGTCTGAAGAAAGGTTTCAGCCCAAAACGTTGCCTATTTCCTTCGCTCCATAGATGCTGCTGCACCCGCTGACCTTTGTCTACCTTCGATTTTCCAGCATCTGTAGTTCCTTCTTAGACATTGTAACTTCTTGGTGCAAACTCTTTGAACAGCCTGCTTCAGTATAATCCCCTCATTCCCCAATTATTCATACAAAACTATGGTCCTGATCAAACCCAGTCCGCTCATCAGTCCTGGCATGTTAACTCCAGCCTTCCAATGAATCACTGGTTCTCTAGTATTAAAGATGCTGATGGTACCCAACCCAGGTGACTCTCTGCGTGCTCACCACAGAGGCAGATCTACAATCACATAATACGATCGCTCCACATTTTTACACTGTAAATAGCTTGATTGTAACCATGTATTGTCCTTCCGCTGACTGGTTAGCAAGCAACAAAAGTGTTTCACTATACCTCGGTACACGTGACAATAAACTAATCTAAACTAAACTATCCTAGGGTTTCCAGAATTGTATACTTCTGGTTCAAATGTACATAATAACTATTCACCAATTTTAAATCAAGTGCTTTCGGATGTTGGGATGCAAAAGTATAATTTATATAACCGATGTGTAAGAGATCAATTTAATTTATTACTTTAAATCTTTAGATTTTACTTCTTCCATTTATATATTAGGAACCAATTACCTCAGAGTCTAAATCCCACTGTGGATATTTAGCTCCTTTTTTTCTTTCCATTTTTAACTGCCTAGCACGTGCAATATGCTAAAATTAAATGATTAAATAAGAGATGTTCCCTAAAGTGCGATGGGTTCATTTCTGCCGAGCTCAAAGGCAGTGAAGCACACGGATTTTAATAGCATCCTTTGACAAGTGCAAAACCTTTTATTTAATCCGAACCTGCTCAGTATGTGTGGGATGCCCTGTCCCCACGGGACTGTTCCCGTTGCCTCATGGTGTAAAAATCGTGCAGTTCTGCCTTCCAGCAAAAATAAATAAAGTTACATGGTGGAAAATCCAGGCTCAATACCATAAATAGAGCTTCACCAGCCAATAAATAGAGCTTCACCAGCCATGTTGATGTGTAAAGTGTCCCTCTGTAATAGACTTACTCAATGTATTTCAAATTCTATGAACAGAAAGGATAACGTCCTCCAGTTGTGAGTGCTGTGCCTGCTTAACTAAGGACTTCAACTGAGAAAATTGCTTCTGTTGTGCAGTTACCGACTGGTCTCACATTCATATTGCTCATGTTTTGCGTTAGGTTTATTACCGAGACAGGAATAATCCATTTGCTGCAAATTTAGCTAATAAATTAAATCTGCTTCTGGAGCTGTAACATGCTGAGGTTAGAGAAGCTGGATGGTTCTCCCCAGAGCCAAGCTCAGCCTCGGCTGTGGCAACTGCTCCATGCTGCCTTTCTATCACGTGACGAGATTAATATTTTAAAACCCACCGACCCTCTCTTCAAGGAAGCAGGCTGCTCGGAGTTTGCAAATGCAACGCTAGGATTTACTTAGAGAGGATTAGAATATAAAAACTGGAATGTAATGCTTCTTCTTCTTTCATGTGGCGTGCACAGCTTAAAGTTGTAGGACAACTTGTTCTATTTGATCTTCCATTTGTGCACGTCGAGTTGATTGCATTAGTCAAAACAAGGTGGACCATGTGAAGGTTTCAATCTTCCACCCCAAATGTAATGTTGAGGCGTTATAAGGCACTGGTCAGCTATACCTGCCTATTCATCAGTCTGAAGAAAGTCTCAACCCGAAACATTCCTTCTATCCAGAGAATGCTGCCTGTCCTGCTATTACTCCTGGTTTTTGCATCTATCTTCAGCAGATTCCAAGGCCCTCTTGGCAGTTCTAGCTTTTTCCAACTTTGGGATGGACATTGAATTCTGCTCTTTACGTAACCTTTAAACCCTCCCCCCCCCCTTCTGTTCACTTTTCTCGTCCGCACCCTCTACCCCTTCCCCCTGTACCTCACACTAGACAATCACGCATCTATTTCTCCCCTCCCCCTCCACCTACATTCCTTTCTCTGGCTTTGCCATCTCCAATCCTGTCTCACACCTTCTCAAATCTCTGGTCTTTGTTCAACCATCTGCTGATCAAAAACCCTCCCTGTCTATGTTCCATCGCAACCAGTCTAAGGGAAGAGTCCTGTACCAAAACATCACCTATCCATGTTCCCCAGGGATATGAGTGAACCGTTGAGTTACTCCAGCACTTTGTACCCTTTTCTTGTAAACCGGTATCTACGGTTCCTTGGTTCCACCTCATTTAAGTCTCCGCAAACTTCAAACGTATCTGCCCATGTATTTGCTAATCAGCAATGGCTCATTGTTAAGCTTTTCTTCAATTTTCTTACTGTTGATTAAATCCATATTTGGTCATGCCTCCTCCAATGCCCACTTTTTGTAACATCCTTCAGCCCACTGAGATATCAATGGGCCTCCTATTCCGTAATTGTAATCCATAATTGGTGGTCATGCCTTTAACTGCTAGGACCCTCTTTAACCCTTTCTGCCTTTCAATCTCTCTCTCACTCTACCTTAACATTGGCTCGAATGTCTACTTGACCAAGTACTTAGGCACCTGCTCAAACATTTCCTTTTGTGGCTTTGCCTGATTTGTGAGGCACTCTGAGAAGCTTCGTCATGTTCTTCTTCTGCTTCTTTCATGTGGCGTGCACAGCCTAAAGTTGTAGGAAAATTTGATCTTCTGTTTGTGCACGTCGAGTTGATTGCATTAGTCGAAACAGGGCGGACCACGTGAAGGTTGCAATCTTCCACCCCTTTGTCATGTTGAAGACGCTCTATTAATGGACACTAGCGTTACTGCTGCTGCCGAAGCTCGATGACCCAAAGGTTTTCACATTAGGATTGGAAAAGCAAGCAGCTAACTAAATAAATGAGGAATTCAAGGGGTGGTTTAAAATCTTCATTAAAATGGTCCTCTGAGAAGATTTGTAATATTGGACGAAGAGGGAGAAAGGGTTAGACTGTGAATTCCATAGATGAGGGTTAATTTCGGTGAAGGGTGCCACATGGAAATGAATACAGTTGATCAACAACACAGCCTTGAAGATGATTACATATGAATGAGTCAAGATTAAATTTGGCGAACGCTGAGTGTACTGCAATCTATCAAATTTACTTCTAAACTTTACACAGATCTAAAGCATTATTTCTTATGCGACCACTTATTTTGATGAAATTAAAATGAGGTTTTAGTTTAATGGTTACATTTTCACTGACAAAACATTTTAGCATTTTGAAAACTGAACAATATTGCATTAATATTCATACTAGCATAGCTTAAATTTTAGTATGTTAGAGACAATGAATATTTATGTTCCTCATGGTATAATCTTGATACACACTTGTACCAGTTGTGCACTCAACTGTTATTTATTTGAGTGTTGCTATCTTCAATAAAGAATATCTGTTTAAAGTTCAGCCTAATTGTCTATACTTGAAAAAAATGGAGAAAATGTGTAGACTCTACAGTGCCCATTTGAAGATCTGATTATAATTCATAGCTCCTCTGATGCAGAGATAAGCATCCTATCAGCTGAGATAAGTGGACAGAAGTCATAACGGTGATGAAGATTAAATAGGCATGTATTGAGGCAACTATTCATAAGTTGTGTCACCTGTTTATGTAAAGAGGTTTGTGCTTGAAATTGTTAAATCTTATTTGAAAAACAAATTAATGCACTGCAGACCTTTATGGATTTAGATGATTTATTTGTTTTTGAAAACGGATTGTGAATCGATTATTCACAGTGTATTGAAAGCTATGTTCTGTGCCGGTGTGAAACTTCAATGATTTTACATATTAATTAAATTCTAATATAAATCAAGAGTGAAATTTATTAGAACCTGTAGATTTTACATTTTTTTAGTGCATGGCATAGATGAATATCAGCTACTTTAAAATAAACAGTGCCTTCTACATATATAACTAGACTAAGTGGGACCTGTTATGTCCCAGTCACACATGGGTGTGTGGGTGGAGCGGTGTGTGGGGGGGGGGGTGTGTGTGCGGGAGTGGGTGTGTGTGGGGGGCGGGGTGGGTATGTGGGGGGGGTGTATGTGGGCAGGGGTGGGGTGGGTGTGCGTGGGCGGGGGGGCTTGTGGGGATAAGGGGTGTGTGGGCGAGGGGGTTGTGGGGGGGATAGGGGTGTGTGGGCAGGGGGGGAGTGAGCTCGGAGAAACGATGGGGGAAGAGCCATGGGGGAGAGGGGGAGGAGCCAGCGCGGGGGACCAGAGGGGTAGTGGCTGGGATTGGCGGTGCGATGGGGACTCACAGTGGGCGCTGGTCGCTGGTCGTTCTCCTCTGCCAGGATCAGAGTCTCCGCTCTCCGTTTAGCGACATCGGCGACATCTCTGACTCCAGGCTTGGCTGGGTCTCCGACTCTGGGCTGGGTCTACCACGCTGAGCTGGATTGGGTCTCCGACGCTGGGCTGCTGCTTGGGGCTGGGCTGCTTTGGGTTCCTCCGAAAGTCCAGTTGGAAACCTCCGCCGGCCACCCTCAGCTCCAGTAAAGACGGGATGGCGCAGGAAGGGGCGGACTGCCCCAGGGAGTGACAGGGGAAGAGACTAATCCACGTGGCGCAGACTGGCAGGATCTGCGCACGCGCGGTTTTTAAGATAACCTCGCTAACCTTTACGACATTCAACCGATCAGAATGAAACTTGGCGCACTCACAGCACAGGAGAACGGTGAGTGAACTGGTGAAAAATTGTAGCGCTATCATGAACCGTTTTTGCGCAAATAGAAAGACCATCAAACCGTAAGATAACAAGGTCAGAGTGTTAGTTATGTATAGATTTCCTGACACGTATTAGCTAACAATTCAGAGCACAAACAATGAATTATCGTGACATCAGCAAAAGGCAGATATTGCTGTTGAAATTATTGCCTTCCCTTAACCCATAGAATGTACTTATCATTATCTTGGCAATTTAAGTAAGAGGGAATGGTTGAATTTGCAAGTGAACTTTATGGGACAAGTCTTCAGGCAGCATCTACAAACCATTCTAAGCTGGGCATTGAACACCACCTTATCTTGACACAGATTTAAACTGCATTTGGTTAGTAATGGCCGAGGAACATTTTGGCACAGTGCCTAAGTGTTCAACAAACAATTAAAATGTGAGATAGTTATCACCATGAGGGAATCTATCACAGTAATTATGTTACTAGTGTCCAGAATCCAAGGTTATTGACGTGAAGCCTAAAATGTATATCTCGTCATGGCAACAAGTGATTTGAAATTAAATAATTAATTACATAACAATTACTACTGTAAATTTCCTAGAAAATATCAATAAAGGCAAGCGTCACTGATACGCCTTGCCTTCACCCAGAATAGCTAAGTGAAACATAAATGAAGCTAAGGTTTTATGTACATTGGCCATCAGTTAGGGTATTGACTATCAAAGCTGGGACATTATGTTACAGTTGTACGAAGCGTTTAGTTTTAGTTTAGTTTAGAGATACAGCGTGGAAACGGGCTCTTCAGCTCACCGAGTCCGTGCCGACCAGCAATCATCCGTACACTAGTTCTTCCTACACACGAGGGACAATTTACAGAAGCCAATTAACCTACAAACCTGCACCTCTTTGGAATGTGAGAAGAAAGCGGAGCACCTGGAGAAAACTCACGTGATCACAGGGAAAACGTCCAAACTCCACTCAGGCAGCACCCGTGGTCAGGATGCCCACTTTTATAAACCTGTCCCCAGCTACCTTATTCTACAAGTATAGAAAATCTTGAAATTAGAAACAAAATTATTAAGGCCACTTCAGAATTAATTGGATCCAGATTGTCACTGGTCCCTGGAAACATAGTATTTCCAATTACTGCCCAAACTCACAAATACCTGATTTCACTAAGGGAAATCAATAGTCACAAATAAAACAATCAGAATCATTGATTTTTCTTCCCTAAACAAAATCAATAGGGTAATATTTACTCCGTGATCTTTGTGTGCAGTAACAACTTTTACCCATTTCCCATGCATTTCAGAATTAATGATTTTACTCAACTGTTACATTTTTGCAGGCACAGGGAACTGCAGGCACTGGTTGAGGGAAAAAAACACACAAATTGCTAGAGTAACTCAGCGGGTCAGGCAGTATATCTGGAGAAAAAGGATAGGCATGTTTTGCGTCGGGATCTTACTTCTGAATAGTCTGAGGATGCAGCTATCTGAAGAAGGGTCCTAACCAGAAACCATGTTCTCCATTGATGCTGCTTGACCCACCAAGCTACTCTAGCACTTTGTATTCTTTTGGGGAATGTATTTCTATTCATCTTAACCATGCATTCTTCAATTTGGCAAAAATGTAATTAATTGAGGAGAGATTAACTTCAGCTACTTGAAAGAGTAACTACACAGGCTGAGTTAAATTTTGAGTCTGAACACTAGCCTGTAAAATGCTTCCTTTAGATTATACTTAATCATTCAAGGCTCCAGCCTAGTGGGCAAGAAGTGTATGTACACTCCTGGAGTGAAGTACTTGCTGAGGCATATTTGGCAGCACCTATGTCTCCAAGTCAGAAAGTTGAAGATACAAGACTCACTCCAGGGAGTTAAGAACAAAGCTCCTGGTTCTTGGTCCAGTGTTGTAATGACTGTATGTTATCTGAGAGGATACAAAATCAGTGGGATGTTATGTTATATACTAGATCATTATTGGATCTTGCCATTATTTGTCACCAATAAACAGATGGCTTACAATTCATAGATCCAAGATTGTCTTTTTACCTGAACTTTCAACCATGCGGAGGTGGCCTTTTTATGTCATCAGAACTACTTACATTGTGACTTTATGACTGAGCTACTTTGCAATAAGTTAATCCACCTAACATTTATGTTTAAATGTCCTTCCCAGTCTTTAATTAGCTCAGATCATCACTGATGTACATTGACCCAGTTGCCTACAATTTCTTGGATTAACAGTCTAAACAAACTATGCTGTGGAAAAAAAAACACAAGATGCCGTTCCCCTGACCGGTGACCACTTATTAGCTGCTACACTTTGTCCTGCCTCTCCTCTCGCCCAGCTTCCCCCCCCCCCCCCCCCCCCCCGCCCCACCTACAATCAGTCTGAAGAAGGGTCCCGAACCGAAACATCACCTATCCATGTTCTCCAGATATCCCACCTGATCCGCTGAGTTACTTCAGAACTTAAAAAAAAATGTTTGTAAAACTGCAAATGCACAACATTTAAAAGTGAGATTTTAAACTGGAATGAGTGCAGAGAAGATTTACAAGAATGTTGCCAGGATTTGAGGGCCTGAGCTATAGGGAGAGTTGGGGAGGCTGGTACTTTATTCCTTAGGGACAGACAATCTTACATAGCTGTACAAGATCATAATGGGGTACACAAAAGGCTGGAGAAAGTCAGCGGGTGCAGCAGCATCTATGGAGCGAAGGAGATAGGCAACGTTTCGGGCCGAAACCCTTCTTCAGACTGAAGATCATAAGGGGAATAGATAGGGTGAATGCTCATAGTATTCAACTAGAATAGTCAAATCAAGAATGAGAGGAATGTGTAAGAAGGAACTGCAGATGCAGGTTTAAACCAAAGATAAACTCAAAATGCTGGAGTAACTCAGCGGGACAGACAGCATCTCTGGAGAGAAAAAATGGGTGATGTTTCGAGTCCCTTATTCAGACAGGTGATAGGTTTCAGGCAAAAATGGAAAGATTTATTTGGAACCCAAGGGGAAACGTTTTTACACAAAGGGTGGTAGGTGTATGGAACGACAGAGGATGGTGGATATATGGAATGAGCTGCCAGAGGAGGTTGATGAGGCAGATATAATAACAACATTTAAAATGCATTTGGACAGGAACATGGATAGGAAAGGTTCAGGGGAATATGGGCAGTAGGACAATCGCAGATGGGGCATCTTGGTCTGAATGTAGTGCCAAAAGGGCTATTTACATGATGTATGACTACGACTCCATTCAGTGGAATATCAATTGCTTGAGATGAGGCACTGAACAAAAATCTTCGAAATAATTATTTTTACTGTCACTGCTGACATTTCTCAATTGTGATGTTCCCCAGATGATAACATACAGTATATCACTACCAGAACACACAGGATATATGCAATTGACATTCTGCCGCTTACACTCCATTTATCTCCATGCATCTGAGTACACTAAACAATTACAAATGCAGCTGAACTAATTTCTGCTCCACTCATTACGGAGATAAATCAGTTTGATGCCACAGTGGAGATCGCAGCCTTGATTCATGATGGAAACATCAGTCACTTCATGATTAATTAAACACAAGACCAGTAAATATTTAGGCTCAGAATATGTTAAAATTAATCAAATCAAAAGGTCTACATTCTATATGAAATAATGAAAGGCCTATATAGTTTGGATATGGGGAGGATTTTTCCAGGAGTGGGAGTCTAGGACCAGAGGGCTCAGCCTTAGATTGGAGATTAGGAGGAATGGTTTTAGCCAGAGGATGGTGAATCTGTGGAATTCACCAAAGATGGTGGCGGAGACCAAGTCATTGGGTATTTTTAAAGCAGAGATTGATAGGTCCATGAGTAGGAAGGGCATCAAATGGTACGGAGAGATGGCAGGAGAATGGGGTTGAGGAAAAAATAGATCAGCCATGATTGAATGGTGGAGTACTCGATGGCCATATGGTCTAATCCTGCTCCTATGTTTTATGAAAATTTGATTTTTAAAAACTGGTTAGAAAACAGAAAATGAACATTTTGCTGCCAACGCCCAGCAAAAAAAGGGTTAGTCATAGTGCAGGAAAATTTAGTGTCATACAACAGGTTTTGAGAATTGACTATAAAATCTAAAGGTCCATGTTCTATATGCATTTCCATAGTAAGTTTTAATTGCCATTCCTTTCCCTTGCTGCAATGTATCTTGGCTAAGGTTTCAGTAGTTTGTGGATGCATACATACTTGAAGGGGCCAATGGTATAACAAAACACAAGATTTTCTTTTCGAAAATAGCATCACTTCGTAATTTTATTTAAATTGTAATTGGATACAAAATTGGCTTACTGGTCGCAATCCGAGGTGGTTGGAGAGGGTTGTTTCTCAGAATGAAGTCATATGATCAGCACTCGACCACAGGAATCCACTCTGGTCACAAATCCATTATTTGTCATCTTTAATAACTATTTGGATGAAAATGTAGTTGGCATGATTAGTAAGTTTGAGGACGTCAACAAAGTTAGTGGTAAGGTGGATGGTGGAGATTGTCTGTAATTACCTGGCCTTTTGGGTCACAAATCCATGGATCACCTGTTCACACTCGTTCTATGTTATCCCACTTTTGCATCCACTCCCTACAAACTAGGGGCAATTTACATAGGCCAATTACAAACCCACAGGTTTTTGGAAATAGGGAGTGGCACAAGAGGATTAATGTGAAAATTGGTCTGTACTGTAGAATTCCATAGGGTAGCATTGCCTTTGACCATTGGTGTTAATAAACAGGTGCTAGATCTTTACAATGGTCCCCTTCCATATTTTTATTCCATCGATTTCAATGAAACAATGTTAGGAAGGAAGTGCAAAAGGCAGACTTTGCATGAATGCTTGTTTGTTGATAGCCTTTCTTCCATTCTGCTACTGGGTTGTTCAGTCACCAATCATTGTCAGCCCTCCTGTGTCGTGCAGTGGGAATATCAGTCAACCATTGTCTGGCTAAGATGTCAGTCAGTGTCAACCTTGCTTTGTCTCATTGCATAAATCAGCATCTCTGGGACACCATGTGAATACATGGCATGTGTTTCAGGAATCCTCTGTTGGTGAAATATAAGGTGACACTTTAAAGTTTGCTTTTTCAATTCATTTAAGACCAGGGTAGCAATTGCCTTGAATTTCAAAAAGGCTTTTATGTCTTGAATCTATCCATTTTATGTTAAGCCATGAAATTAGATACATGAGACTTTTGTCTTGCATGCCTGAAATAATAAGTTATTATAGCCTTGTCTGTGATATACATTTTCTCCAGTCGCAAAGATGTGCTTTGTGCAGTCTGCAAATTTACTGATTTTGAGTTGAGTTTATTGTCCCATGTCTGGTACAGTGAAAATCTTTTGTTGCGTGCTAACCAATGGCATTCACCAATTCAAGTTGGGAGATCCATTATGGAATACCACTCACCTGACTTCTGGTAATTTCAGTTTTGATGTTTAAAGAGATCGAGAACCTTGTGTCATGGTGTCAGGACGATACTTAGGCCTTAATGTTAGCAAGACAACCTGATCAATTCGTCCTTTCTCACCCAAACCACCCCCCCCCCCCCCGGGTACTTTCCCGTGCAACCGCAGGAAATGCTACACTTGTTGCTTTACCTTCCCCCCTCGACTCCATCCAAGGACCCAAGCAGTCTTTCCAGGTCAGGCAGAGGTTCACCTGTATCTTCACCAACCTCATCTACTGCATCCACTGTTCCAGGTGTAAACTTCTCTACATCGGCAAGACCAAGCACAGGCTCGGCGATCGCTTCGCCCAACACCTCCACTCAGTTCGCACTAACCAACCTGATCTCACGGTGGCTCAGCACTTCAACTCCCCCTCCCATTCTGAAATTGATGTTTCTGTCCTGGGCCTTCTCGATTGCCAGAGTGAGGCCCAGCGCAAATTGAACAGCACCTCATATTTCACTTGGGTAGTTTACACCCCAGCGGTATGAACATTGACTTCTCCAATTTCAGATAGTCCTTGCCTTCTTCCTCCTTCCCAGCTCTCCCACAAGCCTACTGTCTCCGCCTCTTCCTTTCTTTTTCCCACCCCTCCCCCACATCAGAGGACGGGTCTTGACCCGAAACGTTGCCTATTCCTTCTCTCCATAGATGCTGCCTCACCCGCTGAGTTTCTCCAGTATTTTAGTCTACCTTCGATTTCTCCAGCATCTGCAGTTGTTTCTTAAACATGTTGATCTAAAGATGTGAGTTTAGTTTAGAGATATAGCGAGGAAACAGCCTCTTTGGCCCTCTGGGTCCACACCAACCACCGATCCCCACACATTAACACTATCCCACACACACTAGGGACAATTTATACATACACCAAGCCAATTAACCTACATACCTGTGCTTCTTTGGTGTGGGTGTAAACAGATCGCGGAGAAAACCCACACTGTCACGGGGAGAATATACAAACTCCGCACTGACAGCACCCGTAATTGAGATCGAACCCGGGTCTCTGGCGCTGCAAGCTCGGTAAGGCAGCAACTACCGCTGCGCCACTGAGGCCACCCATGAGGGGGTAAACTCAACGCTGTTCTTATCAATAGAGCCACTGTTGAGACGGTTGACAGCTTCAATTTCTTAGGCATTCATATCACCAGCGACCCACCTGGTCCCTTCACAATGATGCCGAGGTCAACTGCATCAGCACATTTACTTTTAGGCGCCTGAGATTTGGCATGTGCCCAAGGATTCTCTCCAACTTCTACAGGTGTGCTAATGAAGTATTCCAACTGGAAGCATCTCAGCCTAGTATGGAGACCGCTCTGCTCTTGACCACCTGAGCCTGTAGATTGGTGAACACAACCTAGTCCATCACAGGCTCATCACCTTTTCCCATCCAATCCATCTTCACGGTGCATTGCATCAGGAAGGCTGGAGGGATCATGAAGAACTCCTGTCATTCTGTCTATTCCCTTTTCTACCTTCTGGAAACTGGAGTGCATGAAAACTCACATTATCCAGATCCAAAAACAGCTCTGTTCGCAGTTATGAGACACCTGAACCAATCACCTCTTTCACACTCATTCACAAATAGGCTGCCATGTACTCTTATTCAACTCCAACCCAATCCATTTGGTTATTGGTACATGTTTATTATTGTCACGTGTACCAAGATACAGTGGAAAAAAAATCTTGTTTCTGTGCCATGCCAGCAAATGTTGCAAAACATGAGTTTATTAGGAAGTAAAAAAGAGTGTGTGGGGGGAGTGCTAGAGCTACAGAGAAAGAGCATATACAGACACTATGAGGTAGATTGGAAGATCAGGAATTCATCCTCAGGCTATCAGAGGTCAAACATGGGCAGATGGGACAAGAGGGGCATCTTGTTTGGCATGGGCATATTGGGCCAAAGGCCTGGATTCCTACTTGCTTTGCCCCAGGATCCAAACAGCCACACCTCTATCCACAAGGTTTTGTTCTTCGTCCACACACAATTCCAGGTTCTGATCTTTGGCCAACCACTGCCAGGCCGTCAGTCCCATGCCTATCAAATCCCTCCCTCATGCCTCATCAGTTGCCTCAAGTTCCAGTGAAGTTGGCAAATCTGATCAATGATGGTTGACATGCCATGCAGACTTTTTCTTGGCGTATCATTTCTAGATTGCTGCGTGTAGTTCAAGAGCTCGACTTCACTAGGATGCTGACCCGAGAAGAAAACAAAGGCACTTTATCAATTGCAAAGGTACAGAGATTGAGGCAGGCCTGAGGCAAGTACTGGACATTGCAATAATTTCCAGACATGTCAGTAACTCACTTTAATATCATGATATTCCTTCAGGGCAGACAACTCATTCAGTTAGGTGGAGCATATTATTGTGCTACATATTCCCCAACTCCTGAAACCCATCAGAAAAATAAACATTTCATTGTGCTGAAAGTTGACTTCCAGCAGTTGCCTGAAGAGTAATTAATGACAGATTGCTGTATTTCATATTGAAGGAGCTGTACTTGATTAAAGCTCATGGGGCTGACGTCCATGTTACTGAATGTGCTCTTGACAGAACAAGCAGCGGGCAACTAGCATTAATAAAGAAAAATGCAGAAAATGTGGTTCAACTCAATCACATTCATGAATTATGCAGTGTACTATACTCCTTGTACATTGCAAGGAATTTTCAAAAGCTGAGTAGCACCATCTTGTTGTTTGTAACAGTGCACACTAAAATGGACTCTGCGCAAGGACAAGAAAATCTGAAGCATTTATATACAGATAATACATTTGAAATTTTACGTCAACATTTATTAACAGCAGAGATTATCGCTGATGAAAGAACAAAAACTGGAAAAAGCTAAACAAAAATAGCCACATTTTCTACCATCTGTGAAAGCTTTTATATTGTGCATTCATTATTTGTTCTTCCTAGTTATATATAATGACATATTAATATTTGAGCTAAACCAATTTATTGTATTGGTGATATTTGCTGCTATGCTCCTGCTATCAAAATCAACTGTTTGAAATATAAACAGGTGTTTTTACGTACAAATGCAATGTGATGTCAGGCTTCTTTTGTTTTGATGTTCACCCCCATGTTAGTTTTATTCCTTGTTTACTGCAGTGCAGCAGATGAGCTGCATGGTTTATATTGGTGATGTCAAAAATTATCTCTGAGGAATTGTTCCCCTAAGGGGAATAATAAGAGCAGAAAAAAACTGTTTTAAAGGACAATGGCTGGATTGAAGTTCTTGCTGATACACATCTATTTACAATGCTGAATAGCACAATACCTTCCCTACAAATATCCACTTTTGTTCTCTCATCGCCTTCTAAAATGTACAAATCCTTTTGGAATTTCAGTAAAACAAATACTAGTGATAAGGAAAAATAAATTAGACAAAGCAAAAGATTCGGTGTACTGTGACTGTAATTAAATCACAGTATGCTTTGGGTGATGATAATATATCGTTTCAACAAGTGACATGTTGAGAGATTTTGGGAATAAATAAGATGTGGAGAAATAGAAACAGTAGGCTATGTCTGCCCTTGAGCCTGCTTTGCTTTTCACCGCTATCATGGTCAATCCTTTATTTCGACCTCAGTGTCATCTATCCCTCATTCCCAACCCCTCGCCCCAAATGATCACCGTAAATTAGAACTTGAATTGGAATACTTAGAGGTGCTTATTTTGGGATATTTGATACTGATTTTTTAAATTAACTTTTTTTGGGTAATTATTGGACACTTATTGTAAAATGCAAAGTGCCTGGCTTCCTTAAATGGATGGAGGTGTACTGTTAACAATAAACTCATTGTGGTAAAATGGCTCCCACCTGCACAAGTCCAATTTGCACATACGCTGCTTGGAGTACAAATGTGTCATTGCCTCTTTTTAAAGTATTAGTTACTTGTAGCTCTTGTTGCTATGGTGATACCTGATGCTACCATCTGTCTGTTTGCTGGCAAAATGAATCCTGCAGATTCTTTAATTGATCTCATCGATCATGAATAATTAACTTTGGGGTTCAATTAGCACATGGAGCTAGATTTAAGGTGTGCTTGCAGCAGTGATGCTGAACTTTAGCATGAACAAAATAACGTGTTTTGCTTTTGAGGAATTATTCTGCTTTGCTGGTTTTTAATAGTTTTTAAATCCATATTCATATTTCATGATGCCCATATAAATGAAATCTAATCATAATATTTCTCTGAGCAAAGGAAGAAGATTGTTTTGAGCTTCCCACTGTAGAAGCCATTTTAAAAGAGCAGCAGCGACATATTAAGCAGCTTCAAGGCTCCTGGAACAGCCAGAGCAGCAGTTCTAATAGATTGGCACAGGCACAGTTGGGGCAACACATTTAATACATTTGTTGCCGTTGATGTTTAGCAACGCAGTTTTAAATCTTACGCATCTAATTCAAAATAAATTATATATTCTCAGTTCTAACTAAATCAATCACAATTGAATATGATGATGTCTTCTTCAATGTAAAGGCAATGTGAACAATAAAGGACATACAGCACAGTGAAACACTTACTGGTGAGTCATGAATGAGATATCTGCAGGAAAGTGGATTTCAACAGACTAAAGTCTGTTTGGTAGCTACCATTTTAAATGTAATACCTTGGGGGCAAAATGTCAAGGATATCAGTTTTTCTAAAAAAAAACACAATACCAAAGGCTCAAATATATTTGTCACATGCACCACAGGCTGTAGTGAAATGAATTTTACCATGCAGCGTTACAATTACAAAAGGACATAAACACACAACAGAATTCAACAGACATCCACCACAGCATGTTTCACTGTGGTGGAAGGCAATACAGTTCAGGCAGCACTCCTCCTCCACCGCCCTTGTTCACCCATGGTCAGGGCCCTGACCCTCCGTAGTCGCCGCTATGAACGGCCCGATGTTCAAGCCCTCTGGTCGGGATGGTCGGAACGCCGACGTCGGGACAGGTCGAGCACACCCCGCGGCCTGGAGCCCCCAAAACGGCCACTTCCTTACCGGAGCCCATGGCTTCAAGATGTTGTAGGCCGCAGGCCGGTGGTCGGAGCTCTTCTCCGGCGAGGGATCGCCCGCTCCACGATGGATGATCCGTTCCACACCTGCCGCCAGAAGCTCCACAGACCGAGGCTCCAAGATGTTATAGGCCGCAGGCCAGCGGTCAGATCACTTTTCCGGCGACCCCCGGCAGGGGGTTGCCCGACGATGTTAAAGATCCCGCTGTGCCTCCACTGAAGCTTTGGGCCCGACTCCGGGAAAGGCCAGCTGTAGGGCCGCGAGAAGGGGGTGGGCGAAGAAGCGAAGAGGAAGAAAGTCACATCTGTCAAGGTAGGTGCCTGAAAACGGTTTCCCCCTTCTCCTCCCCCCACCTCCCCAACACAATACATACAGTGGCTTGCAAAAGTTTTCATACCCCTTGAACCTTTCCACATTTTATCATGTTACGACCACAAACGTAAATGTATTTTATTGGGATTTGATGTGATAGACCAACACAAAGTGGCGGATAATTGTGAAGCGGAAGGAAAATGATACATGGTTTTCAAATTTTTTTACAAATAAAAAACTGAAAGTGTGGCGTGCAAAAGTATTCAGCCCCCTTTGATACCCCTAAATAAAATCTAGTGCAACCAATTGCCTTCAGAAGTCACCTAATTAGTAAATATAGTCCACTTGTATGTAATCTAATCTCAGTATGAATACAACTGTTCTGCAAAGGCCTCTGAGGTTTGTTAGAGAACATTAGTGAACAAACAGCATCATGAACCCCAAGGAACACACCAGACAGGTCAGGAATAAAGTTGTTGAGAAGTTTAAAGCAGGATTAGATTATAAAAAAATATCCCAAGCTTTGAACATCTCACGGAGCACTTTTCAATCCATCATCCGAAAGTGGAAAGAGTATGGCACAACTGCAAACCTACCAAGCCGTCCACCTAAACTGACAGGCCGGGCAAGGAGAGCATTGATCAGAGAAGCAGCCAAGAGGCCCATGGTAACTCTGGAGGAGCTGCAGAGATCCACAGCTCAGGTGGGAGAATCTGTCCACAGGACGACTATTAATCGTGCACTCCACAAATAGGGCCTTTATGGAAGAGTGGCAAGAAGAAAGCCATTGTTGAAACAAAGTCATATGAAGTCCCGTTTGAAGTTTGCCACAAGCCATGTGGGGGACACAGCAAACATGTGGAGGAAGGTGCTCTGGTCTGATGAGACCAAAATGGAAGTTTTTGGCCTAAATGCAAAACGCTAAGTGTGGCGGAAAACTAATACTGCACATCACCCTGAACAAACCATCCCCACTGTGAAACATGGTGATGTCAGCATCATGCTGTGTGGATGCTTTTCTTCAGCAGGGACAGGGAAGCTGGTCAGAGTTGATGGGAAGATGGATGGAGCCAAATACAAGGCAATCTTGGAAGAAAACCTGTTAGAGTCTTGAGACTGGGGCGGAGGTTCACCTTCCAGCAGGACAACGACCCTAAACATACAGCCAGAGCTACAATGGAATGGTTTAGATCAAAGCATATTCATGTGTTAGAATGGCCCAGTCAAAGTCCAGACCTAAATACAATTGAGAATCTCTGGCAAGACTTGAAAATTGCTGTTCAGACGCTCTCCATCCAATCCGACTGAGCTTGAGCTATTTTGCAATGAAGAATGGCCAAAAATTTCAGTCTCTAGATGTGCATGAGCATGTAGAGACATACCCCAAAAGACTTGCAACTGTAATTGCAGCGAAAGGTGGTTCTACAAAGTATTGACTCAGGGGGGCAGAATATTTTTGCACGCCACACTTTTCAGTTTTTTATTTGTATTAAAATTTGGAAACCTTGTATCATTTTCCTTCCACTTCACAATTATGCACCACTTTGTGTTGGTCTATCGCATAAAATCCTAATAAAATACATTTACATTTGTGGTTGTAACGTGACAAAATGTGGAAAAGTTCAAGGGGTATGAAAACTTTTGCAAGCCACTGTACAGTGAAGCACTAAAACATACTTTTGGACATACTAAAAAAAACAAAAGTCGAAACAACGAACCTGCTGTAGGCGAGGCAGCCGACTCGCAGTGCCACCGGAAATTGTTAACAGTTGCTGATGTCTGATAATTTTCTACCAACACTTTGTTAACAACGTATACAGTGACTCCTCTGTCAGGCACTTTTTATAACCAAAGGACAATTTACCTATCTGACAACTGCTTCGGGGCTACCTCCTGCACCCATGCAGAACTCACGGACTTAATTCACTTCACTACTAATATCCAAACTGCATTCAAATTCACAGACCATCTCTGACATCTCCCTACCGTTTCTTGATCTCACTATCTCCATCACAGGAGGTAACCTATTGACTGACATCTATTATAAATCTACTGACTCCCACAGCTATCTAGACTACATTTCTTCCTACCCTGCCTCCTGCAAAGATTCTATCCCCTACTCCCAATTCCTCAATCAACGCTGCAACTGCACCCAGGATTAGGTGTTCCATACTAGGATATCTGAGATGCCCTTTTAAGGAATGGGGATCCCCCCCTTCCATCGTAGATGAGGCCCTCACAAGGGTTTCCTTGATATCTCGCTGTTCTGCTTTCCTCCTTCCTCTCCCCCCCAGTCGCAACAAGGACAGAGTCCCCATCCTCAGCTTTCACTCCATCAGCCGTTAGAGAATTGACTGCACAAGATTTCTTATGTGAACACACCTCATGAAAAAAGATTTAAGCGCACAAGAGGGAAATCTGCAATGCTCTCCACATGTGTACCGTTGAGTAGTTTCAGAAGGCATGCACACTGACCGATGATAACCAACAGTAAATGTCCTGCTATTAAAAGGGCAATAAGCTCAGATAGCAACTGCTCTTGGAACGCAGCATGCAGCTCTGAGAAGTACTTCAGCAGAAATAAATGTTATTCATCATACACACCTGCTGCTGGATCCAAGTAAAAGGAGTAAATGTAGAGATCGGTTAGCATGCTCGAGGGACCAGTAGTGATTTAGAACTACAATGAAGAACCCGTGGGAGATGGTCAGAGATGTTAATTGCAGGTGTGATGCCCAGCAGAAGTTTGTCTTTGGACACCAGTGATCAACATTCAATGTTCATGACGTAATAGTGTTTTTGGCTATGGACCAAATGCAGGTAAATGTATATAGGCTGGTATAGACAACTATAATGGTGGACATAGGCATTGAGTACGTCATGACGTCATTTTGTAGTATTATAAAACTTTGGTAAATCCACATTGAATACTGTATACAGCTTTGGTTGCCCCATAACAGGAAGAATGTGGAAGCTTTGGAGAGAGTGCAGAAGAGGTTTAACAGAATGCTGTCAAGATTAGATGGTACTAGCTGTGTGGAGAGGTTGGACACATTTGGATTGTTTTAGCTGGAGCACCAGAGGTTGAGGAGTGGCCTGATACAAGTTTATAAAATTATGGGAGGTATAGACTGGGTAGAAAGTTAGAACATTTTTCCCCCAAGGTGCAAAATGTCAAACTCGGCACATAGCTTTGTCAGAGGCAGGAAGTTTAAAAGGGATGTGTTTGGGGGGAGGTTCCTTTGCACAACAGATGATGGGTGACTGGAACGTGCTACTTAGGATGGTGTTGGAAGTATGTAAAACAGTGCTGTTCAAGAGGCTTTTAGATAGGCACATGGATATGCAGGGAATTGAGGGCCCCAGAGGACCACACAGTTCTATTTCTGACCATTAATTTATCTTAACTAAACTATCCAATTTTCCAACAAGGTGGCATCTTAATGTGTTCTAAAATCATTAGAAGACATGGATCTCTAAAGTTCCAGTTTGTAAACTACAATTAGTCTTTCTTCAACTGATGGCCTTTTCTAAGGTGCAAGGAGTGTGTCTGATATAACGTGCAGCCCAACAGTGTTTGATAACATTATAAACACACGTCAACTTTACAGAGTCGAACCTGATGTATCAAACACAATGATTGACATCAGTTCTACGGATTAGTGCAAATGTTTGATCGGGCCTTCCAGTTTGTATGAGGCACATTACAAACTGTGATATCCAATCTCTTTGATGCATAAATACAGTTCTACAGCAGTTAAAGATGCATTGGATGCTTGCTTTACTCAGCCTAATTTTTAAAAAGCTGTCTTTCAAAAATGAGAATGACAGTATCCACTATAGTCAGAGTTAAACTCGTGGATATTTTAGTAAAAAACAATATTTGGAAAGATGTCAATGCGCCAGTTAATAAAGAATTCAGCCGTGTAGCTGCCTGACAGACAAGTCACAGAATGTGTTAATTTGCACCAATTAACACTTGAAATTTTGTCTCAATTGCATTTCATAGGTTGGAACAAGGCTCTATCTCATGTGACATTAAACTGCTGAAAGATGACCTCGCTACTACACTGCCTATTTAT
Source organism: Okamejei kenojei (assembly GCA_035221665.1). Lineage (NCBI taxonomy): Eukaryota > Metazoa > Chordata > Chondrichthyes > Rajiformes > Rajidae > Okamejei > Okamejei kenojei. Next base: position 3,875,177 of record CM069148.1, on the reverse strand, counting down.
GATTGATTACACGCTGTTACATCTTGACAGCAATCAATTGTTCTTATGTAACTCATTTACATCCATTGCTAATGAAGTCTTTATAAATTGATTCCAAAGCCACACAACTACACAACATAAAGCCGATTTCTGCTCAGTTTACATACATGCATCTCATTGTAATTATAACCTAGATACAGATTATTGTTGTTTCTATCGGGCATATATTGTCTGGTTTGATAACCTTAAGAAATATTTCATAGAGGATACTACAAGATTGATGTTCAAATTACATTTTACATAAATATAATTTTATGCTCAATATCCATAATTATTTTGTCAGTCTCGTCTGAACCAAGTATAGTTTATTTTGGCCAAAGGCTGAAATTAGGCACTAAATTGAAGCAACCAGTCAGAAAAAGAAGTGGTTGAAAATTTGGATTTAGTGCAGAATTGCTATCCTTACATCTGTGATTTGGGTTTACTGGATGTGTCAACCCAGAAACCTGTCACCTTTATTTCTGAGCTCTCATGGATATCGAGATACCATCCAAGTCATCATAATCACCCTGAACTCCAAAAATTGGGTCACATACTACAAACCTGGAGCCTATGCATGCAAATGCAAACGCAGCCTTTCACTGTAGAATACAGACCCCAACCAAGCATGCATACTTGTTGGGTGGACTGCACACACTCAGCCAATGTCTGCAGATGGGGTTGATTGAAGGATGGGGTAGAGAAAACAAGCAATGGATATCCCCCTATGTAAAAAGGGGAAAACCGTGCACATGCATCAAACATTGCAATCATGCATCTGCACCCAAAAGTAAGAACTGCCTATGAGCTAGAGGACCAAGTAGAACATCTGCCAGCAAAAATCAAGGCGGTGGCCAAAGGCAGGAAAAGCTGCTTGATATAAAGGGTGCAAATGGACAAGTCCAAAAACATTTATCTCAGGAATAATGGGGAATGCAGGAAGCTTGAGAGGGAGAACCAATCATTGGTATGGGTATCATCTTTGTTTATCTAAAGTACTCCCTGCCTTAAACAAGCAAGCACAAAATCCAACACGGTAGATCAATCAATCTTTCAGTTCTTTAATCAGAGAGACAATTCACTCAAAAATGCATTCCAGAAAGACTGCCTTAAAAAAAGTCAAGATGGCATAACGCATCACAAATAGTTTGGGCATAGAGAAGTGTTAAGTGTCAACTTTCAAGTATCATTTCATGTAGCATCTTTGAAAACTATAAAAAGATGGTATTTCCTCAAGGGATAGTTCATTTTGACAAGCAGTCGTAAATAAATGTGATTTAATACATTTTGATTGTTAACCCATCATACTCAGTTAATGGATAAAAAAAACAGAAATAGTGAAGATGTGGTAACCAGACTGGGAAATCAATGACATGCCATCAATTACACCATCCCAAGTCAGAGCTGATGTACAAAACTGACATTATCTTGACCTTCTGCGTAAGTATTTATTCTTCTTTCCATAGATGCTGCCCGATCTATGATTTTCTGTTTTAGTTCCAGATTTCCCACCACCTGTACTTTTTTGAATTCCATATTCAAGAAGTTAAATATGTATTTTTAGCTGCATACATAAATATTTAAGCATAAGTGCCCAAGTTTCATAATGAGGAAATTGCATTGCTCTGACACCTTGCTCAGGATACTTTGAGATTAATTCAGAACTGAACCAATGCAGAAAATATTTTGGACAGTTATGAGCAGCAAAAATTCTGCATCAATTCGGGTATGTATGTGAGATCTACGATGTGTACAGACTGGCAGCAGGGTGTTTAACCAATCTGGTTGAAATCTAGTCTAACCCTTGCTGAGATAAACCATGAAACTGGGCAGCACAATGGTGCAGTGGGTAGAGGTGCTGCCACACATCTAGAGACCTGGGTTTGATCCTGACATCAGGTGCTGCCCACGTGGAATTATGTTTGCCCTGTGACTTCATGGGTTTCTCCCACATGCTCAGGATTCATCCCATATCTCAAAGACATGCAGGTCGGTGAGTTAGTTGTCTGCTGGCGTGCAGGAGAGTGGTAGAATCTGGGAGGAGTTACTGGGAATGCAGGGAGAGTAAAACAAAAATGTAGGACAGTGTAAATGGATAGTCAATGGTCAGCACAGATTTAGTGGACCTAAGGACCTGTCTCCCTGAAATGAAAGTTAGAATATTCTTTCAATGTGAAATCAAGTAGAGATACAGATAAAATAGGAAAGATCGACAGATCAAAGAATATATGACATGTCAAATAAAAATCCCCAATAATAATGAAAATCTAGAGACTCCAAAGGAATGAAAAGTTAATTTTCAAAAATAGGTTTACAGTAATTCATTAATCATTGTAAAATTTACTTCCATTTGCAAAGGAGCCAATTTTACCAATACATCTGCTATATATCTAGAGGGTAGGTACTGCAACATCCTACTTTGTGCTTTTGATCACCAAGTCTTTCATTGAGATATCTTTGACAATTGACAATAGATGCAGGAGTAGGCCATTCGGCCCTTCGAGCCAGCACCTCCATTCAATGCGATCATGGCTGGGATGATCACCAAGAGCTTTGGGATAAAGCTCCTGGTGAAATTGGACAACTTTGAAATTCAGCGTTAAATTTTCATGTGCAGACGCCGGAATTGCTGACCAATTTGGTCTTTAACTCTGACACATATTGACTAAACTATTATTTATACTGCAAGATGCGAGACAATTTTATTGCTATTTGTAAGAAGTTAAATCCCTATCCCTAATGCTTCTGCATGGAAAAAATAGAAAATGATGGGCACACAGTATCTGTGCAGGAAGAAATGTGTTGCCTTTCTACTTATGAATAGGATTGAGTGTGAAATAAATTAGGACAGAGTATTCAAATTCTTCCAAGGTACATGGTGTTCTTGAAGAACACCATGTACTTGAAGAACACAAGGGGAAAAGCAGTACGTCAGCCAATCCTTCAAGTCTGCCTTATCGTTCAATATAATCATGCCTGATCTGCCTCGGGCATCAACTCCCCTAATATGCCAGTTCCACATAGTTCCCACTTTGACTTACCTCCTCAGTATGTCCAGTAGATAGCTTTCATGACCCTCCATGGTAGAGAATTCCAGAGATTCACCATCCTTTGTGAGAAGCTCCAATATATCTCAGTTTTACACGATGATCCCTTGGCTTGTAACTATTCCACCAGCAGAGTTATCTCAATATGTGATTCAATAAGATCACTCCTCGTTCTTCTGAACTCCATAGAATAGCACTATACTTAATTATATGCAGTACTTGAATTTTTCAGTTTACTTTGATTCAGTCCAAGATATCTTTTTTGTTCAATTTTATTATGGTCTGGAAGAAATGGGTACTTTCATTTATTAAAATAAAATACTTTATCCAGTCCAATGCAAGAATCCATCTACGCCGCATCTGTGCCCAGGATGAGGTTTTCCATACCAGGTCATTGTAGATGTCCTCATTCTTTAGGAAACTGGGGTTCCCCTCTTCCATTATAGATGAGGCTCTCACTAGGATCTCGATATCCCGCAGCTCCACTCTTCCTACCCCTAGCCCCCATTCTAACAGGGACAGAGTCCCCCTTGTCCTAAACTTCCACCCCATCAGCCGTCACATCCAGCATATAATCCTCCAACATGTTTGCCACCTCCAACGGTACCCCACTACTGGCCACATCTTCCCATCTCCACCCCTTTCTGCTTTCCACAGAGAATGTTCCCTCCGCTACTCCCTGGTAAACTCATCCCTTCCCATCCAAACCATCCCCTCCCCAGGTACTTTCCCCTATGACTGCAGGAGATGCAACACCTGTCCCTTTACCTCCCCCCTCGACTGCATCCAAGGACCCCGACAGTCTTTCCAGGTGAAGCAGAGGTTCACTTGCATCTCCTCCAACCTCATCTACTGTACCAGGTGTCAACTCCTGTACATCGGCGAGAGCAAGCGCAGGCTCGGCAAACGTTTCGCTGAACACCTCCGCTCAGTCCGTCTTAAGCTACCTGATCTCGCGGTTGCTCAGCACTTTAACTCCCCCTCCAATTCCCAATCTGACCTTTCTGCCCTGGGCCTCCTCCAGTGTCAGTGAGACCCAGCGCAAATTGAAGGAACAGCACCTCATATTTTGCTTGGGTAGTTTACACCCCAATCAGTACCCCGTTCCTGCCTTCTCCCCATATCCCGACTCCGCTATTTTTAAGAGCCCTATCTAGCTCTCTCTAAAAAGCATCCAGAGAACCTGCCTCCACCATCCTCCGAGGCAGAGAATTCCATACTCTCCATCGCCTCCCCTTCCCAGTTCTCCCACCAGTCTTACTGTCTCTAACTACATTCTATCTCTGTCCCGCCCACTCCCCTGGCATCAGTCTGAAGAAGGGTCTTGACCCAAAACGTCACCCACTTCTTCCCTCAAGAAATGCCACCTGTTCCGCTGAGTTACTCCAGCATGTTGTGTCAACCAAGAGTCTCCTTAAACAGAGAACCACCTTCAAAGGGATAAGAACATTTTGCATATCAAATTGCTTTACTTGTAAATGACCCACATTGTTTTTGCTTAAAAATATTCAAAACTTTTAAACAGGGAATGAAAATTGTAGCGATAATTTTGTAATTGATTTTCACGCAGCATTTCTATTTCAAAACATTGATAAAACATTAACAACCTAATAGACTATATAGAACAATAAACAATTCACATTTGTATCAAAACCTTTTCCAACCCAAAGGATTTAATAGGCAAGTACATTTGAATTATATACACAGTAGTTTGAAAAGAAAATCACCCATGTACAGCAAGGTTTCATAAATAGCGTTTAATGTCTAAATAGATTTCAGGCATATATATATATATATATTTATATTCGACAGGAGAACCAATCTGCTGTTTGAATAAACCGATGGATAGAGACTTTCAATTCTTTCATGTCTTTCCAAAAGGGAACTGGGCCTCGGTTCAGTGGCGCCACTGACAGCACCATTTTCTTTGTAGTGCATATGGCGTCAGCTTGGAATAGATGCTCATGTTTCTGGACTGGAAACGAATTGCACTTACTGGATTCAGAGCTGAAATTCCCAAAGTTCACACCCAATTTAAGACTAGAAATCACAACTTGAATTTAAAAAGGATATTCAAAGAGAAAACATTACTTGCTGAAAATATTGCATCCAAGACATAAACTAGAGCAATTCTAAGTTCAAAAAATCAATTCACTGGAGAAGGTGCAAAAATAAATAAAAGCATAATGCTAGAACTGCGAAATTAAAAGCATCTATCGTAGATAAGAATAGGCTGGGAATTTTTCATGAGAGAAAAAAAGCACCAGGGATACCTTTAAAATTATGAAGTGTGACAAGATGGAAAATGTGGATGCAACGTAGTTTAAAACAAGGCCATAATTAGTGTTCAACAAAGAATTGAGAATAAAATTCTTAGCAAATGACTGACAGAACAAGGAAATAGCAATGTGGCACAACGGGGTGTGTGAAAGTCTGGGAAGGAATGGACAGGACAGATTTCTCTCTCCCCCCCCCCCCCCCCACACAAAATCACATGAGGATTGAACCAGAGGAAACGGGTTTAAGGTGAGAAATTTAAAGGTGATCTGAAATCTGAAATTACTAAAAGCACTGGGAAAACTTCGCAAGTCTGTGATATCATTTCTATTGTCATCCAACCTAATCATAAATGATTTTGTGTGAGAATCAAAAGCATTTGTAATATGTAAACAGAAGGGCCCTGGGACTGCCCAGCAGGCTAGACTATACATACAAAATACACATTGAGCCAAAGTATTTTGCCAAAGCTTTTCTTCTTTTAATTCTGTTGAGTCATCGATTTGAACATGCAACTGATTCTCTCCGCAGAACATGCAACTGATTCTCTCCGCAGAACTTGCCTAATCTGACCATGTTCAGGACTGTTAGCTTTATCTCAAAAACATTTAAATAATTTGAACCCCAACAGGAAATCATTACATAGCTGTACAAATATATTACCATATAGTTTTTATCTTCCAAGTCAAGTGCAGTTAAAAATGCAACATAAACTCAACAAGTATCTATATTTTAAAAGCAAGAGTAACCGATCTGTCCATAATCCGATCCTCCACATTTCAAACTCCATCCGTAGTCTTGCATCGCCATCTACAATTTTCAAAATTTTCAGTCGACTCAGTTTTATTTCAGACAATGTTCTTGTTTTTGATGCAAGTAACAGCTGTGTCTGTATGCTGATCCCCACATTTCGAAGTCTCCATCCACAGTTTTCAAACAGTTCAAAGTCATCTTTGCATCGACTCCTTGGGTAAATCTCAATTTACTAATGCAAGTAGCATGTTGTGTCAGCACACTGATCCCCACACTGCAAAGTCTCAGTCCATAGCAACGTTCGACTGCTTGGTTAAACTTCAAACAACTTTCTGTTGTTTTAATGCAAGTAACAGATCCGTCCACACGCTGATCCCCCACACTTCAAAGTCTCCATCCGCGGCTTTGAAAGAGTTTAACGTCCTTAGCGTCGACTCCCTGGTAGCAGGCGGCCCCTGCAAGAGGCCGGCAAAATGCTGCAGCAGCTTCTCCCAGTCTTGTTCGGGCGAGTCCGGGTGCAGCCAGCGACCGCTGCCGGCGTCGTACTGCATGCGGGCGGCATAGCGCTGCAGGTGGGCGGTGTAGCGGCGGGCGAAGGGCGGCCGGAGCACCGCGAGCTCGCTCAGCAGCGGGCAGGGTAGCGCGCGGCAGGCAGCGTCGGCGAGCGCGCGGCTGTCGCCAGGCAACCCCGGCCGGGCCGCACCGTCGCCTGGCAACCCCGGCCGGGCCGCACCGTCGCCAGGCAACCCCGGCCGGGCAGCCGGCGGCTCGTCGCCGTCCGCCGCAGTCAGTAGCGCGGCAAGCGGCCGCCAGCAGCCGGCATCGGCCGACACCGCCCGTCTCCACACCTCCTCCGGTAATTCCCTCTTCCGCTCCCTCCGGAGCTGGCGCAACACCTCGGCCTGCGTTACCCGCGTTGCCCGCTCGGTATGGTCCCCGTCCCCGCCGCCGCCGGCCAGCTGAAGCACCCGCGCTGCCGCCGCCAACCTCGCCGCCCGCCTCAGCGCCGCCGCCGCCCCCGCCCGCTCCTCCCCGCAACCCGCCCGGTACCAGGCGGCGGCCCGGTGGAAGGCGGCGGCCGAGGAGGCCGGGTTACACAGCAGGGCCTGGCCGAGCATCTGCTGGCCGCGGCCTAGCTCCTCCAGCCGCAGGCCGTGGAACCCGGGCAGCCAGGCCCGGCTCTCCGGCCGGAGCTGGAGCTGGAGCCGGCGCCAGGCTTCCCCCTGGCCCTGCCCTTCCAGCCGGCGGCTCAGCTGCTCCAAGTACCGCGCCCATTGGAAAGCCCGGCCGACGGCTGCCGTGTCCCAGTCGGCGGCCCAGGGGCTCCGCGCCACCGCCAGTACCTCAGCGAAGCGCTGGACGGCAACCGCCGCCTCCTCCATCGCTCAACGGCTCGCACATTCAAACCCGCCGCGCGCGCTACCGCTCCCGCCCCCGCCCAGCGGTCCACCTGACCCGGGGGAGGGGTCACGCGCTCGCGCGCCCCATGTGGCTCCAATCTATCATTGCAACCCAATTTGGGATAGTCACAAAAGAGTGGGGGAAGCAACTGCGGACGCTGGTTTAAAACCAAAGACTATACCTACTGATACAGAATTAGGTGCAGGAGTAGGCCATTCGGCCCTTCGAGCCAGCACCGCCATTCAATGTTTCAGAAGATGCTGGAAAATTGACGGTAGACAAAAATGCAGGTGAGACCAAGCGGAGGCTTGGCGATCGCTTCGCCGAACATCTCCGCTCGGTCCTTTGCACCATAGATGCTGCCTCACCCGCTGAGTTTCTCCTGCATTTTTGTCATTCAATGTGATCATGGCTGATCATCCCCAATCAGTACCCCGTTCCTGCTTTCTCCCCATATCCCCTGACTCCACTATCTTTAAGAGCCCTATCTAGACACAATCTATATATATATTTCCCTGTCCCTTTACCTCCCCCCTCGACTCCATCCAAGGACTCAATCAGTCTTTCCAGGTGAGGCAGAGGTTCACTTGCACCTCCTCCAACCTCATCTACTGTGTCCGCTGTTCCAGGTGTAAACCTCTCTACATCGGCGAGACCAAGCACAGCCTCGCCGATCCTTTCGCTGAACACCTCCGCTCAGTCCGTCATAAGCTACCTGATCTCCCGGTGACTCAACACTTCAACTGCCCCTCCCATTCCCAATCTGACCTTTCTCTTCCAGGCCTCCTCCAGTGAGTGAGGCCCAGCCCAAATTGGAGGAACAGTACCTTATATTTTGCTTGGATAATTTACACCCCAGTGGTATGAACATTGACCTCTAATTTCAGATAGCCGTGACTTTCTTTCCATCCCCTTACCCATCCCAGTTCTCACACTCATCTTACTGTTTCCGACTATATTCTATCTTTGTCCCGCCCCCTCCCCGACATCAGTCTGAAGAAGCGTCTCGACCCGAAACGTCGCCCATTCTCTCCAGAGATGCTGCCTCACCCGCTATATATATATATATATATATATATATATATATATAAAGCTGGAGCGACTAGCAGGATGGGCAGTGTCTCTGAAGAGATGGAGCGGGTGATATTTCAGGTCGAGACCCTTCAGAATTCTTTGGAGTCATAGATTGTGGAAACAGGCCCTTTGGTCCAACTTCCGCACACCGACCCAACATGTCCCATCTGTGTTTGGTCCATATTCCTCTAAGGAATAGGTGACGTTTCGGGTCGAGACCTTTCCTCAGACGTTGAATTCTCCCAATGTTAGATAACCTTTCTCTTTCCTGTGTCCCACCTGGATGCATACCAATTTCTTCCACCCTCCTGTTCCCCTTCTCTTTGTCTCTTCCATGTATTCTTATTCAATAACCCTCCTCCTATAGCCTCCCCCTTATCTCACAGCCTTTACTCCCCATCTCTGACTTTTGTCCACCATCTGCCGATCAACACCCCCCCCCCCCACCTGTGTATACCAATCACTTGGCAAACTTTGTCCGTACCCCACCTATCTTCCAGTTTTCTCCCCACCTACTACATTCAATCTGAAGAAGAGCCTTGACCCGAAAGGTCTTATCCATGTTCTCCAGAGATGCAGCCTGACTTGCTGAGTTCTTTAATACTTTGTGTCTGAAATACAATTACTTTCAAGTGGAGTGGAGAGTTAAATTGCGATAAATTTAGTGTGTTATCTCGCTCAGTTTGTGAGAGTTAAAAATAGATGTTGGTACAACAATAATTGGACTTTCATTGCTTGTAACGCAAATGTGAGGTGGCAAAGAAAAATTACACACACTCCGAAAACCAATGTTCTCGCACAAGGATTTAACGCAATAACTACAGAGGATCTACCTAGCTCCCTGTATTTGCTGCCTGCAACAACTTCTGGTCTGGCCAGAAAGTAATGGGTGCCTGAGGATGAAAACCCCCCACCATCTTAAAATGTGGCTGGAAGCAGAGGAAAGACAGCTCAGATTAATATAGTAGTAGTAGTAGGCCCCCCTCGGTCATGACTGACCATGGGTGATGCATCCTGGTCGGATGCAAGCCTGGGCGATGTCATGTGGAGAACAGGCTGTTGCCCATGCAGCACGTCCCCCCTCTCCACGTCGCTGATCGATCCAAAGGAACAGCAGGGCCGTTACAGTTTGGCACCAGCGCCGTCGCAGGAGCTGCCAGAGCGAGGTTGTAGACAACGACGAACTGCCTTAGGGGCTCCGACTCTGGATTTTCTTGAGGTTTACTCCTTTTCCATGACTGGATATGGCCACAAGGCAGTGGAGGTTTTAAATCAGAGTTTTCCCTCTCCTAGATGGACTGCCTTCCCAGGCTGAATAGCTCCATCTGCCCAAGACTCGTGGGGACAGGAGCGTCTACCTTCCCGTGCAGGTCTATAGGACCTGCCCACTAGTATAGAAACAGGTAATATGGCCCACTATGTCCAATGCGACCAGTATTAACCCTTTCTTTCAGCACTTTGCCCATAATCTTCTGTATCCCTATTTTCTAATTAATGAAAGGTAGAATATATCTGACAAAATTATGCACAACGATCTGTTAGTAATTGATCTATAGACTTTATATTTCAAGTTTTGTACTTAGATGCAAAAACTCATCTCGTTTTTATTTTTGTTTTAGCAATATCAAGTTTATTCTGTTTCTTTCTTGCCTAGGTTGCAATGGTAAACTGGAACGTAAGCCATTCCCATTACATCTCCTAATTATCCAGTGAGCACTTTGAAGGATTTCTTTGATATGCCAGTTGAGAGTGACCATGTGTATTGTGGAGAGATTACTTAAGCCATTTACAGGTTAATATCCTTTTCATTACTCTGTTGAATGGAATATTCAGTCAATGCTTGATCTCATTCCCACTGAACTAGATTCCAGCATGATCTGCAGCTTCATGTTTCTGCCCAATATGACAATAAACAAGGAGGTAATAGAAAACAGAGAATGATAGTTTCAGGTGAGGGAAATTGTGATGGTTTCTAAAGTAAATGAAACATAGAAAATAGGTGCAGGAGGAGGCCAATCGGCCCTTCGAGCCAGCACTGGTGTCAACAAAGAAGCTGTAAATTGCTGTGAAATGTATTTTTGATTTATTTCTTCACTCACAAAAAAGCAAATAAGTACAGAACGAATATTATAGGAAGGAGATTTTTAAGTGACGTGTTTGTTACAATGTGTTTTAATTAAGATTAAACAAGCACAGTCCATGGGAGGCACAGTGGTGCAGCTGGTAAAGCTGTTGCCTCGTTGTGCCAGAGACCTGGGTGGGACCCTGAGCTCGGGTGCTGTGTCTGTGCAGAGTTTGCACATTTTCCCTGTGACCACATGGGTTTCCTCCCACATCCCAGGAGGTTTGTATTTAATTGGCTTCTAAAATTGCCTTCCAACGAGTAGGTGAGAAACTGGGATAATATAGGACTAGTGTGAATGGGGGATCAGTGGCCGGCATGGACTTTGTGGGCCAAATAGCCTGTTTCCATGCTGTATCTCTAAAGTAAAGTAAATCAGGGATATAACTATGAAGGGATTAACAAAAGAGAGGGATGTGGCAATATATTTAATCACCTTAAATCTTGATGAGGCCTTGTTCAGTTTCCCAAGAATTCTAGAGCAAATAAATTGTTGTAGATAATTTGACAAAAGTCTCTTAATCATGAGGATAGACTGGTCAGATGATACATAATATAAAAAAGCTGGAAAGCAAAATTGATATAAACACTGCTGTAATTTCTACATGGTGAAACCAAAATGTATAAAAATGGCCTTTATTAAAATCTGGCTATGTGCACTTTAACCACATGTGATTTTTTTCTATTACAAATCTCAAATTGGGGAGTAATTTGAGATTGAGGCAGATAAATAAATGATGGGTCTATGTCCCAAACATTATGGAGGACACTAGTAGCAATTAGAAAATAGATACGAAAATGGTATGAGAGGATTTGTGCAGAATAAGTAAATAATGTCTTATTGTCGTTATTTAGAGCCTTGTTGAGACTGCGGCTAGAGTGTTGTGTACATTCTGATCCTTTCACCAAAGCAAAACTAGTCAAGGAGAGAACTCGATGAAAATTCATTATGCTGGTCGCCAAGTGGTGGCTTGCCATATAAGGAGAGATTGAGTAGACTGCTTTGTATTCTCAAGAGTTCATGTGAATGAAGATGATCTCATTGAAATTCACAAAATTCGTATGGAGCTGAAGAGGTTGACTGAGAGGGGATATTTCCCCAGGCTAGAACCGGGAACCAGAATCCCATGCACTTGCACCACATGGGTTCATTACTACACTGCCATCAAGTATACCATCGCTCCATCATCTCACTTTGGCCAGTCTGATAATCTGTTAGGGTGACAGGGTGACAAGTTCCACATCCCTAGGCATCTAAATCTCTAACAACCTTACCTGGTCCCATCATATTAATGTGATCAAGAAATTGTTTCAACATATTTATTTCCTCAAGCATCCGAGAAGATTTGGCATTCTATGAGAATTTTCCTCAAATTTATACAGATGTTTCTACACTAGAATGTATTCTGCAGGGAGACATCTCAAGACATCAGCAGTATGGCAACTGCACTGCTCTTGACCACCTGAACCTGCAGAGAGTGGTGAACACAGATCAACTAATCACAAGCTCGTCACTTCCTTCCATCCAGTTCATCTTCATGGTACGTTGCATCAGGAAGGTTGGAAGTATCCTCGTTACCCTGGTCATTCACTACCCCTTCTACCTTCTGGGAGAAGATACATGAACCTGAAAACTTGGATGTCCTGATTTAAGAACAACCGCTTCCCCACAGCTGTCTGACTCTTGAACCAATCGCTTCTTTCACACTCCCAGTTCCCAAAGTAGGGCCAAATATAGTGGCCATTTGGTGTAATTTTGTGTGTTATTAATTATGGTATTTGCCTTTAAATCTTGCCAGCCTGTAATTATGTGGGTGGGATTTATGATGTAGTTGGTGGCGTGTGTGCTGCTGGGTTTCTTGCACAGAAGCTGTTAATTTTTCAGTTTAGTTTTGGAGCTCAACATGGTAAGAAGGAATACCCTTCGACCATGTGGAGCTATGCTGAGACGTTTAAAAGCGATACGCTGGAAGTTGGACGCAGATTAAAGTGTACGAGGCAAAGAAGAAGGTTGCATGAATATCTTACTGTTTTTCTTCAACAATAAAGAAACTATTAATCAAAAGACTGTTATGAAGATTTATCTTTCGAGAAGCTCTGAAAGTCTCGTGGAGAGCTCACATGCATAAAATATCACTCTCCAAACCCATGCCTTATCCTAAGTGGATAGAGGGAACAATCTCTTGTATGATATAATAATCTGCCACTATACCTAATACTCTTCACCTCATTCAATTATTATATTGTACTTTCACATTTTTTTGCACTATTCAGATTTTTCATGGTAAACCTGCACTAGTTTGTAGTTTTGCATGTACTGTTGATCTATTTATTCACGTATACTGTTTGCTCTGTGAGCTTCATATGAGCAAAACATTTCATTGCACCCTAGTGTGTATAGCAATAAACTAATCTGATCGAATCTAAGAAAACTAAGCTTGATATTTGTGGCCACTTGGCTATGTATCTACCATGTGCTTTGTCAGCAGGTTATACCTATTGAGTACCTGGCCGTCTGCCAAAGGCTGTCTGCACCCTATTCTGATGGATAGATCCAAAATCATTCAATCCTCACCATACATTCTTTCCAATAATCTGTGTAGCATGTTTCAAAACTAAGTCCGTTTTCCAAGCAAAATGGAAATAATATCTTCACAATGCTTTTTGACAGCATGCTCTTTAATTCTTCAGTAATTTCTTCTCTAATTAAGTCAGATTTGGTGAATTTGTGGCAAATATGTAAGATGTCTGAGCTAATTTCAAGCCTGCAATATGTTGTCCTTAAAATACATTCTGACTTTCAACTGTGAACAGTTTGGTATTGTTATTTATCACCATTAGGTGGCACTACTACCCTTACTCTATCCTTACCTTCCTTTACAACTGCTCTGAATAGGGCTCTGGACTCTTTCATTTCCATTTCTCTTTCTTACGGAGATACATTTTGAGGCATTAGAGCATCAAAATGTATCTCCGTTTGAGGCATCGATTATTTTGGCTTTGTAGTACCAATCTGTTAGTATGCACATTGATCTCTATGCTGAAAGGATGCTAAGACATATGTGAATGGGTGGCACAGTGGCGCAGCGGTAGAGTTTCTCTCGCCTGTGTTCTTGTGGAGAGGGTAATGATCGTGGCATCCCTCATGTCCTGCAGTACAGCTCCTTCTTGTCAGCACTGGCAGAGGACTTCATACAACGGAAGCAGTAAGGTAGTCTTGCGATGCTTGATCAGGTCAGGGGGGAATCCCGTTGCGGCCTGGGGCCTTGCCTGAGACCGGGCTGTCAATGACCTTGCTGAGCTCTTCTACCGTCGGCTCTGCGTCTAATTCATCCATGGTCGGCAGGCACTCGATGGCATCAAGTGCTGAGGGGGACACAGTGTTCTCTCTCGAGTAGAGGTCAGAGTAGTGTTCCACCCATCTCTCCATCTGCTGGCATTCGTCTGTGATTACTTCCCCAGTGGAGGATTTGAGGGGGGCTACTGTCCTATTGTAATGCCATCGTACATTCCCTGGTTCGCATGATGCTGGATGTCTCACTAAGGCAGTCTGTTGAACCTTGCTCCTGGCAGCCCTGAGGATCTGAAGGTTCTTCTCGTTGACCACTTGTACTCGGCTACGGCGGCACGCGTGGCTTCGATGACGGGGTCATCTCGGTCGAGTTGTCCTCAAACCAGTCGTGCGTCTTCGAGGTCTTCTTCCCAAAGCTAGCCAAGGCTGTGCGGTGCATGGTGTCCCGCAGAATTTCCCACTTCTCTGTTGCAGAGTCTCCAGGACACGAGGTGCCAAGTTCTCTCTCAAAAGCCTCTGCAAACTGTTGCACGAGGTCTGGACGGGGCATCTTGCTGACATCGATGTGGGGGTTCCCCTGCTTCTTGGTACGGTAAAACCTCTTTGACTGCAGCCTGATCTTGCAACACATCAAGGAGTGGTCAGTGTCGCAGTCCGCACTGTGGTAGGAACGTGAGTGGAGAACATTCTTGATGGCGGCACGTCTGACTAGGATCAGATCCAGTTGATGCTTTGAGCGTGGGTGTCTCCAGGAAACCTTGTGCTGGAGCTTTGTCTGGAAGTATGAGCTGGCGATGCACAGGTCATGGTAAGTGCACAGCTCAAGCAGTCGCTGTCCGTTCTCATTCATCTTGCCCACACCAACCTGCCCACGATTCGTGGTCTGCTCCCACTCTGGCGTTGAAGTCGCCCAGGAGATCAAGTTCTTTCTTGCTGGGGATGCTGCTGATGATGGGTGCAAAGTTCTCATAGAACTCATCCTTTGTGCCTGATGTGGAGGACAGTGTCAGGGCATACACGCTGACAAGGGTGACTGGGCCTGCGGTGGTGTTGAGGCGGGGAGTCAGGAGTCGCTCTGATCGTGTTCAGCAGGCTGTTGCTTACTGTGAAGCCTTCGACGCCGCAAGCTCCAGGTTGTAGGTGTAGGTTTGCAGGTGATGTGTGGTCGGATGCAAGCCTGGGCGATGTCATATGGAGGACAGGCTGTTGGCCATGCAGCACGTCCCCCCTCTCCACGTCGCTGATCAATCCAACGGAACAGCAGGGCCGTTACAGTTTGGCACCAGCGCCGTCGCAGGAGCTGCCAGAGCGAGGTTGAAGACAACGACGAACTGCCTTAGGGGCTCAGACTCCGGATTTTCTTGAGGTTTACTCCGTGAGCCTTTTCCATGACTGGATATAGCCACAAGGCAGTGGAGGTTTTAAATCAAGAGTTTTCCCTCTCCTAGATGGACTGCCTTCCCAGGCTGACGAGCCCCATCGGCCCGAGACCCGTGGGGGCAGGAGCGTCTACATTCCCGTGCAGGTCTATAGCACCTGCTAAGATGTGCATGAATTAATAATTAATAAACAAATAAAAATAAATTAGTCTGAGGTCTAGGAGTCTGAAGAAAGGTTCCATTCTGAAATGTCACATTCCTTTTCTCCGGAGGTGCTGCCTGAGCTGCTGAGTTACTCCAGCATTTTGTGACTAATACCCAGTGAATTTTATTTCTTTAATTCCTCAAGAATCATGAGAGGAATAGATTGGGTAGATGCACTGAGTCTCTTGCCCAGAGTAGGTGAATCAAGGACAAGGTGATTAAGAAGAAACTGCTGATGCTGGAAAATAAAAGGTAGACATAGTGCTGGAGAAACTCAGCGGGTGCGGCAGCATCTATGGAGCGAAGGAAATAGGCAACGTTTCGGGCCGAAACCCTTCTTCAGACTAAGGACAAGATTCAACAGGAATCTGCGGGATAACTTTTTCACACATGGGTATATGGAACAAACTGCCGGAGGAGGTCGAGGCAGGGAATATCCCAATGTTTAAGAAACAGTTAAACAGGTACATGGATAGACCAGGTTTGGAGGGATATGGGCCAGACACAGGCAGGTGTGACTAGTGTAGCTTGGACATGTGGGGCCATTGGGCTTGTTTCCACGCTGCATCACTACAACTAATCTTTTAGTTCTTTTTTTTTAGATGTTACACAGTATAAATTTTCCAATGAAGCAAGTAAGTTAAAAGGAAATGAGGGAGCCAGTTCCGTATTGTTAAAAGGGTGCAGGAGATTGGGTCATGCTAAGTGAAATGGAAGTGTTGAAACAAAGGCCTCAGTGTGGAGAAAGGGAGTGAGGGAATTGGGATATAGATGAGTTTAAAGGGAGTGTGGGAACCAGAGCCCCAAAGAGTCATTACACGTTAAGCATTGCCTGATGAGCTGGAAGCGGAACTGTCGGGATTTTCGAATAGTTGGATACCGATTATTGACGTTTAGCTCTATTCATGGTGCTAAAGACAGAAACAGGCAGTTCAGCCCAACTTGTCCAAGCAACTAAGGTACCCCATCTAAGTCAGTCCCATTTGCTCGCGTTTGGCTTATATACCTCCGAACCATTCCTATCCATGTACCTGTCCAAATGTCTTAAATACTGTTATAGTACCTGCCTCAACTTCGTCTGGCAGCTTGTTCCATATACTCACCATACTCTGATTATTTTTTGAGTGACTGAGGTATACATATATATTTCTTGTATGTTTCTATTCTCCTTTGTTCCACACACAGAGGAATATCCAACAATGTCATATACAATGTTGCATATTTCTAGCACCCTTGCATACAAATGTAGATTAAAGTGGAGTGTAGCATTATAGAAGCTTTCACAACTTTAACAATGCAAATAACACATGGAATTCCTACAACTAAAAGTCGAATGAAAATATTCCATGTCTAATCATGTGGCTGACAAACAAATCCTGTTCTACATTGGTGTTGAGTGACTGAAATGGTACTGAGCACTGGCACTGAAAAGCTGATTACCTATTTGTTTATCTATAATGAATATGCCGGAGAATTGGTGCCACACTATCAAAAAATTAAGCAGTTCTCTCCCTTGCCCTATCATGTGAAGCATGACTATGTGCATCAAACCACTATGCTGGATAAAGAGAGATCTGATGCACCTGATGTCCATTAGCAAGACAATGGCTCAATAGCACACTTGGTGCCCAACTGCCTTGGCTCTATGCTCCGCCTGATGCAGCCACACAAGAAGGCTGCCCACCTCTTTGCAGAGTGTGGATTCGCAAAGAGAGTCCGGAGAGGTCTGCAAGAGTCCCTGACACGGTTTATTCCGAACAGCTTCGTCAGAGAGAATTCTGTGATTTACGGACTGTTCCCAGGGACGCATTCAGAGACAGACATCGAGTGCTGCTGGAAGGTCATGAACTCGGTGAAAGACGCTCTTTGGTCTGCCCGAGCGTTGTTGATCACCCAGAGGAGCAAGATGTCCGTAGGGGAATGTTGCCGACTGGCCCGCTGCAGACTGCAGGAGTACATGCTGAGGGACGCACTGAGGCTCGGTGCAGCCAAGGCTCGGTGTGGGGGGGGGGGGGGAACACACTATAGGGTCCTTCCGCTGCTGGACATGGGGGGGCAGGATGTGGTGGAGACTCCCCTCAAAAGAAGGGAAGGGATTCCACGCCAGTGGGCCACGTGAGTGGCAAGGGTGGGGTGTAAAATTGTGATTTGGGGAAACTATTGAATGTATGTATAGCCTCAGAGAATGTCGGATGGAGTTTTGAAAGGATCATGTATATATTTATTTCTCGAATAAAGTATATTTTGAAATTTAAAAAGGCTCAATAACACACTTGCCATCAATAAAAGGATATCTATCATAAGTATATATGCAAGGAATCACTGAAGCAGTTAAATTTCAAAGATCATTCAGATTTCTCATTTTATTCTTTTAATTAAATCAAGAATTATTTTAAAAATCTGGAGTGATAAAAGGAAGCTTTAGCTTCTGGCTACATTGAATCAAGAAATCTGCTTCTGAGTGCACACTTTGTTTCAACCCCCCAAAGATTATTTTTCTCTTCATCTTTGACTTGTAATTGTGGGTGAGTGAATATAGATAAATTGCCTCTGCTTAATGCTCAAGTGTAAAAGATGTTGGCTATCAATGCTTATGTCATTCTTTCAAAGTTTAAAGTGGGTACTAGATTCTTCAGGGTTGCGTAATATTAAAATATAATACTGCACACAATACTCCAAGGTGAGAGGGCCAAAGTTTAAAGGAGATGTGCGGAGGCAAGTTTTTTTACACAGAGGGTGGTGGGTTCATTGAACACACTGCAAGGATGGTGCTGGAGGCAGGTATAATAGTGGCATTTAAAATGCATTTAATATACCTTTTAAAAGGTACACATGGATATGCAGTGATATGGATTATGTATAGTCTAATACAAGTTTGTCTTCACTTTACGTTTACTATAGACATTGTGGGCTAAAGGACCTGTTCCTGCTGTGCTACTCTATACCTGTTTGAGATAATGTTTTCTAAAACATTCAAAAACATATCTGGCTGAAAAGAAAGCTGCCGTTTATAATGCAATAGAATGTTAGCCTTATCTCAAGGACATGATTAACAAGTGAGGTGACCAGGCATCAGCTGTACACAGCTTTAATTTTACTTCGGAGTCACGTGAGCAAGAGCTGCAGAGCGCAGCTCCTTGCAGCGGCCGGAACGGACCCGCAGGTAAGTGCAAGGAAAATAGGGGAGGTTCTAAAAAAGACGTTACGCTGGTAAAACCAGCAAAAGAGAAAGTAAAATTTAAAATCAGAGTCACGCTGGTGTACTGATTTAGCCAGATAATGAAAAAGAAAAATGGAGAAGTCTCAAAGGAAAATTTCGCGGGTAAAAAAGATCGTCCCGGGGTGAAGCTAAAGAGTCGGGACAAGAGTTTAGTGCGGATCCGGTTCCGATACCGGTGGCCGCTGATTCACCCGTTAGTGAGACTATAATTTCTCCAGAAATGCAAACCACGGAGGAAAATGTTCCTAGAAAAAGTAAAAAGATATCCGTGAGGCCCGTGGTTTCTGATAATGACTCTGATAATGAAAGTCCTCCGGATAATAAAGCTATATGGCTAAAAATGGAACATATGGAGAAAGTGCTCCAAAATATAATGAGACAAGGGTCACAGTACCCAGAAGTTTCCCAAAATGACCCCGAGGGGTTTGAATATACCCACCGGAAAACACCGGAAAATTGCACCTCATTGAAGGTACCTATGGTTAATCCGCCTATATGGACGCCTATGACTCCAGGCATGAGAGGACAAGAAATAAGATTTCAAAGAATCCTCAAATTGATATCAGCTGCCATTACTGCTTTTGGAAGGCAAATGGAGGGGTTGGAGATGGATAAAATCCAAAAAGATACTTTGGGCTTATTATGCAATTCCTTCTATGAAATTAATTGTATGAGGAAAATTGCGATTCGGCCCATATTTCATCCAAGGTTTGCAGGTCTGTGTCGATCAAGTGGTGTTCAAGCTCCTGGTTATCTATTTGGAGAGAACCTGCCTAAGCAAATAAGAGAAATGGATGAAGAGGCTAAATCTATTAACCACATGAGACCTTTCGTCTTTGGACAAAAAAGGTTTTTTTCGTCAAGAAGGGGATTTGATTTTGGAAATAGAGGCAGGAATATGTTAAGAAAATATTATCATCCGACACAGCCTAATGTTCACCCGTATACGGGGAGAAGGAGACCACCACGTTCATGTGGAGAGGTACAAAAAAATTATTCTATTCTTAAAGAAACTATGGACAAATCTCCAGTTGGAGGGAGATTACAAATGTTTTATGATGAATGGCTTGCCATCACATCTGATCGGTTTATTTTACAAACAGTTTCATTTTCAGAACTATTACATTCAAAGAAGGTGTTAATTCTCCGGTACAAAATAAACCTGCTTATATTGGTTTTCTGCAATTGAAGAGGCAGAAATTAATGTGTAAATTGACAAATTGTTTAAAAAAGGTGTTATTGAAAAAACTGTTGAACATGAACATCAATTTGTGTCAAATATATTTCCAAGAAGTAAAAAAGATGGTGGTTGCAGAATTATTCTGGACCTTACAAACTTTAATAAATTTGTTGAGTATAAACATTTTAAGATGGAAACATTCAACACTGCAAGACATTTGATATCAGCAGGTTGTTATATGGCTACAATTGATTTAAAGGATGCGTACTATTCAGTACTAATACATCAGTTCTTTCGAAGGTATTTAAAATTTAATTGGCTGGGACAGCTGTGGCAATTCAAAGCTTTACCAAATGGGTTAAGTTCAGCTCCCAGGCTCTTTACAAAGCTGTTGAAACCAGCTTTAGCACAATTAAGAGCACAAAAACACATCATTATGGTTTATCTGGATGACATTTTAATCATCAATAGTAATCAGGAATCAGCTGAAAAATCATTTTTAGCAACTAAAACTTTATTTGAGAAGTTAGGTTTCTTGATTCATCCAATTAAGTCCCAGCTGCAGCCAGCACAGTCAATTAACTATTTGGGGTTTGTGATTAATTCAGTTACTATGTTAGTAACTTTGCCAACAGATAAGATTGATGATATTTTAATGACCTGTAGGGGTCTCATTCACAAACCTTATCCCTCCATCCGAGAAGTAGCAAAGGTTATTGGTAAATTAGTGGCAGCATTTCCTGCAGTAGAATTTGGTCCATTACATTACCAAAACCTTCAAAGGGACAAAATAAGAGCTCTAAAAAAGAGAGCAGGCCATTTTGATAGGCCTATGCAATTAACAAAAGAAGCTTTATTGGAATTACAATGGTGGATTGAAAATGTCCCACAAGCTGCTAAAAACATTCTGATACAACAGCCTGAAGTAATTTTACAAACAGATGCTAGTGCTCTCGGATGGGGGGTGACAGATTCATTCACCAGCTGTGGGGGCAGATGGACTGTCCAAGAGGAAATGTTTCTCCAAACATATGGTATTAACTATTTAGAATTATTGGGAGCATTTTATGGGTTGAAAGCCTATTGTTCTACAAAAAAGAATCTGCATGTACTGATACAATTAGACAATAAAACGGCTGTTGCATATATTAATCACATGGGTGGAGTCAGATCGGTATCATGTGATTGTTTGGTCAATCAGATATGGCAGTGGTGTATTAAGCACCAAATTTGGATTTCGGCAAATTACATCCCAGGTAAAGACAATGTGGTGGCAGACAATAGATCAAGGATGTTTAAAGACAACACAGAATGGATGTTGAACCCAGTAATTTTCAGTAAAATTGTGATTCAATATGGGTTACCAGACATTGATCTGTTTGCATCAAGACTAAATGCATCAATTGCCTAAATATGTGTCTTGGGAACCAGATCCAGATGCAGTAGCAGTAGATGCTTTTTCACTACACTGGGGGAATATGTTCTTTTATGCCTTTCCGCTATTTGCTCTGGTTCAGCAATGTCTGAAGAAAATAGAACAAGATTCTGCCACAGGATTATTGGTGATTCCAAATTGGCCGACACAACCATGGTTCCCATTGATGTTAAACATGATTAAAGAACCATATATGTCAATTCCTAGCAGCAGTGATTTATTGATAAAACCAGTATCCAAAGAAATTCATCCATTACATGCTTATATGAATTTGTTAATCTGCAGGTTTTGACCAGACCACTACAAGAGCTTGGATTGTCGGATAGAACTATGGATATTATAGTCGCATCCCGGCGAGATAGCACTCAGAGACAATATATGACACATATAAAGAAATGGGAAAAATTTTGTAGACAATCAAATATATCCTATCATACTGTGAACATTGCAAACATATTGGAGTTCCTTGCCGAGTTGCATTTTGAACAACACTTAAGTTATAGTGCCATTAATAGTGCACGTAGTGCCTTATCATCTTATTTACGACAAATCTCTGACCAGAAATCAATTGGATCACATCCATTAATATCCAGATTTATGAAAGGAATCTTTAACAAAAATCCACCCAAACCAAGATATACAGAAATTTGGGATGTCAGCATTGTACTTACTTTACTTAGGCAATGGACTCCAATCGAAGTTTTGTCATTGGAAAAGTTAACATTTAAATTAGTAATGTTAATGGCATTGGTTTCAGCTCAAAGGGTGCAAACATTACAATTACTACGTTTAGACTGTATGCATGTGGCTGCAGATAACATTGTGTTCTATGTTTACGATCTGATCAAACAAAGCAGACCAGGGAGAACTGGAGCAAAGGTAATGTTTCAAGCTTACCCTATTGATCCAACGTTGTGTGTAGTTAAACATTTGAATCAATATGTAAAAGTTACCAAAACTCTTCGAGGTGATGAAAAAACATTAATGATTACGCATAAGAAACCACACACAAAAGCTTCAGTGCAAACAATCTCAAGGTGGTTAAAACAGGTGTTACTTTTAGCAGGAGTAGACACTGATGTGTTCAAATCTCACTCCACCAGGGCAACAGCTACATCCGCGACGAAGTTACAGGACGTACCACTCGAACATATTTTAGAAACCGCAGGGTGGTGTAAAGAAGAAACTTTTTCAAAGTTCTACAATAAACCTGTTCACACAATGACAGGCTTTGGACACACGGTGTTGGGTTCACTATAATCACCTGCTTTGTTTCACTAGCGATTGATATTATCAATTATGTTATCACTTATATCTTTTATCACTTTGTAATGGTTTCCCTCAGATGTAAAAAGAGGGTTATTATATGTTATTTTATCATTAAAAGATTTATGGAAAGAACTAAAACTAGTCTGGTAAAAGGTTTTTTACTCATGTATGTGTTGACCTAGCCGGACTGTCGTATGGAAGAATTCTACGACATGGAAAACACAGAAGCTTCAAAATCTTCACGTAGTCACTCACGTGACTCCGAAGTAAAATAGTAAGATTAAACGGGAACTTACCAGTTCGAAGTTTGATCGTTATTTTATGAGGAGTAACGATGAGGGATTACGTGCCCTCCACTCCACACCCTCATAAAATAAATTCATCATCTGGAAACTATCATCTGGTAGTTCTAAATCTATGATGAGCCTTACTATCTTACTCCGGCTATTGTGTTCTGTGTTTTTCATGCCGCTGCTTTGAAGTATGCCGTTCTAGCGCCAGGCGGGGCTTCTTCACGTAATCCCTCATCGTTACTCCTCATAAAATAACGATCAAACTTCGAACTGGTAAGTTCTCGTTTAATCTTACTATTTTATCCCATCTCAAGTACTGTGCTCAATTTTTGGGCAACAAATCTCAGAAAGTCTTGGCAGGAATGATGAGCAATTTACCAGGGTTAATGGATGGAATTGAGGCGAAGGTGGATAAATGGAGATACAATGAACAGCAGATGCTGTAATCTTGAACAAAATCTGCTAGGAGACTCTGAGGGCTAGAGAGCATCTGCGGAGGAAATGTACAGACAATGTTTTCAGGTAGGACTTTCTTCACACTGATGGAGTTGGAGAGAAAGCTAGAAATGAGAAATCGATTTGGGACAAAGGGTGGATAAAAAGGGTTTATCTCCCCTTTGAGTTTTGTATATTATGGCAGATAAGGGGAAAGGAAGATGCTAATACATGTTTTTCAATCGATCTAGAAATTCATTACGGAAGATATAGAGGATGTTTCCTCTCTGTGCTAGGAATTGGGAGCAAATGGTAATAATACCTACAAATAGAATAAATCATGGTTAGTGTCTTCTGTTACATATGGAATAAAATATATATTAACCATAATCAACTGAGTGAGGAGAGGAGCCAGTAGGGGGGCTGAATGGCCTAATTGTGTTCTTGCTTCATAATGTGTTTTGTCCTCCTTCGTGCAAAATAACTTACTGCAAAGGTTTCAGACAAGTTCATTAATTGTTAACGGGCAGAATGTCAAATTTCTCAAACAATAGTGTTGAGAAATTAAATAATTATCTATGAATTGCTTGGGAGCCTTGATTAATAAAAAATGGAATGACTTTACTTGAATGACTTTGTTTTATATTAAGGCAAGCTTTTTAACGGTTGCAGACGACAGTGTCAAAATTTAGTGGAACATTCCTTTTATAAGGCATTTTTACTTTTATACGAAAAGAAATAAAGAAACATAGCTTTCAATTGTGGTTTAAAACAGTTGGAAAAGTGCACTGTGAATATATGCACTTATAAGATTCTCTTCTAGACTTGTAGGATCAGAAAATTATCTCAATAATAAAATCGTCTTACTTATTTTCTTTAACATGCAGAGTTAAAAAGCAGTCTTTAAATATTTTGTGGATTTGAACCAACTTTCTGTGGTTTTGGATCCCATTACATCATAAGAAAAACCTTAATTTGCTCAAGTGTCCATATATCAATATTGCTTTTTGGTCTCCATGGTCTGCAGCAATTTTTAAAAATATTAGTTTCATTCCCTCCTTCCACATGTTTCCACCTGAATCAACTCCCAACAGCCTCCTTTCTGGCCTACACGCACCATTTTAAACTGCCAAAATGTCCGAGGCTAGTAATGCTAATCTTTACTTGTAATGTTATCCTTGCCCTTATTTCATTCCAATCCCTCTAACTTTTTCATAAAAGTTATCTTGAGATTTAAACCAGGTATGTTATAATACATGTAACTGCACATTTTATTATATATCAGCATTTTCATATTATTCATTAATTTTACATCCAAAGATTTTAATTTGAAGATGCCATGTCAACCTTTATTAAAATATTATAGTAAGTTATTGGCTTTCCCACCATATTTAACTTGGGCTTTTTTTAAAATTAAAGATTTCTTCTCTAATTCATTCACAATACATTTTTATTAAACCCTTCTCTTTTCTAAAACTCGTGGATCTTTGTCCTATCAGGGACAAAGAATTTCATTGTCCTATCAGGGACACATGACAATGAACTGTCTTGAATCTCTTGAATCTTGAATCTTTGGAAGATTCCTTCATTTTTCTCAAATTAAAAGTGATTTCCAAACCTAGATTAGGTGCATTTTTTCATATTTTATCCCGGTCTCAAATATATCCATTCTGATATCTTGTTTCCGCCCCACAATGCAGTCTATTTGGCTTTCATTTTGAGTGTTGAGCTGATCTTAGTAAGATGTCACTATGTTGGTGTAATGGAACACTTTTTCTATCCAGTGCCAATAATGAGTGTTCCAGGTCAGTTGAAGTTCAGGCTGAGGTTAGAAGGAGTGTAAAAATCCTTACTGTATGTACCTGTGTTTCAAAACCTACTTTCTCGTGTATGTATTTGCCAAAATAGTGTGGTACTGTGATGAGTTTGATCAGTTTTCATTTGTGGATCTGTTCCCAGAAGAAACTAAGCTGAAACTGTTGTAGTTAAAATTTGAGTTCTTTACATCAAACAAGAGAGACAACTTCCATCTGAGCAGCTTGTGTTCAGAATGACCTTAGACCTAAAGATATTGTTTATCTAGTAAACCAGTCAATTATATTAAGCAAACCACCAAGTCATTTTCGTTTGCATTTTTTAAGTGCCCACCCTGTCATGTCCATCATTATTGCTTCAGTGATATGTTCAGTTCAAATTCATGCTTTGCCATCATCAGAAGAAGCTCTGTGAGCACTTTTTGTAATACGTTGCAAATATACAGTCCTATTTGAATTACAGACAGCTGTTTAGATTGATGTAACATGGAGTCATAGCACATGGAAATAGATCCTTTGGCGCAACTCATCCACACGGACCAAGATGCCCCATCTAACCTAGTCCCAGCTACCCACATTTGACCCATAACCCTCCGAATCTTTCCTATCCACATACCTGTCCAAATGTCTTTTAAATGTTGTTATTGTACCTGCCTCAAGTATTTTCTCTGGCAGCTCATTCCGTATACTGTACCTACCACCCTCTATGTCTAAAAAGTTATCCCTCATGTTCCACTTAAATCCTTCACCTTAAACCATTACCCCTTCCTTCTTGATTCCCGTACTATGACAAAATGAATATGTACATTCACCCTTCTTATTCCCCTCATGATTTTATACAACTATAAAAACACCACGCTACTTCCTATGCTCCTAGCAATAAAGTCCTTGCTCGCCCAACATCTCGTTGGCATCGTAGTTGTAAATCTTCTCTGCACTCTTTCTAGTTAACAGCATATTTTCCATAACAGGGTGACCAAAATTGAACACAATACTCCAAGTGCAGCCTCATCTTTATGGCTTGGTTTGGTTTAGTTTATTATTTTCATGTATGTATTATCATCCCAGGGTACTTAAGGTGGTGGCTTTGGAAATTGTGGACTCATTGGTTAATGTTTAAGAAGGAACTGCAGATGCTGGAAAATTGAAGGTAGACAAAAATCTGGAGAAACTCAGCGGGTGAGGCAGCATCTATGGAGCGAAGGAAAAAGGCAAAGTTTCAAGTGGAGACCGTTCTTTAGACTCATTGGTGATCATTTTCCAATGTTCTATAGATTCAGGATCAGTTCATTATAGACCAGTTAGCCTGACATCGGTGGTGGGGACGATGCTGGAGTCAATTATAAAAGATGAAATAGCGGCACATTTGGATAGCAGTAGCAGGATCGATCCGAGTCAGCATGGATTTATGAAGGGGAAATCACGATTGATTAATCTTCTGGAATTTTTTGAGGATGTAACTATGAAAATGGATAAGGGAGAGCCATTGGATGTAGTGTACCTGGACTTTCAGAAAGCATTTGATAAGGTCCCACATAGGAGATTAGTGGGCAAAATTAGAGTACATGGTATTGGGGGTAGGGTGCTGACATGGATAGAAAATTGGTTGGCATTCAAGAAACAAAGAGTAGGGATTAAAGGTCCCTTTCAGAATGGCAGGCAGTGACTAGTGGGGTACCGCAAGGCTCGGTGCAGGGACCGCAGCTATTTACAATATATATTAATGATTTAGATGAAGGGGTTAAAAGTAACATTAGCAAATTTGCAGATGACACAAAGCTGGATGGCAGTGTGAACGGTGAGGAGGATGCTATGAGGATGCAGGGTGACTTGGACAGGTTGGGTGTGGGCAGATGCATGGCAGATGGAGTTTAATGTGGATAAATGTGAGGTTATCCACTTTGGTGGCAAAAACAGGAAGGCAGATTATTATCTAAATGGCATCAAGTTGAGAAAAGGGGAAGTACGACGGGATCGGGGGGATCCTTGTTCATCAGTCACCGACTGTAAGCTGGCAGGTACAGCAGGCAGTGAAGAAAGCGAATGGCATGTTGGACTTCATAACAATAGGAGATGAGTATAGAAGCAATGAGGTCCTTCTGCAGTTGTACAGTCCCTAGTGAGACCACACCTGGAGTATTGTGTGCAGTTTTGGTCTCCAAATTTGAGGGAGTGCAGCATAGGTTCAAAAGGTTAATTCCCGGGATGGCGGGACTGTCATATGTTGATAGAATGGAGCGGCTGGGTTTGTATACTGAGGAATTTAGAAGGATGAGAGGGTATCTTATTGAAACATATCAAATTATAAAGGGTTTGCACACGCTAGAGGCAGGAAACATGTTCCCGATGTTGGGGGAGTCCAGAATCAGGGACCATAGTTTAAGAATAAGGGGTAAGCCATTTAGAACGGAGATGAGGAAGAACTTTTTCACACAGAGAGTTGTGAGTCTGTGGAATTCTCTGCCAAAGAAGCTGGTTCTCTGGATGCTTTCAAGAGAGAGCTCTTAAAGATAGGGCTCTTAAAGATAGCGGAGTCAGGGGATATGGGGAGAAGGCAGGAATGGGGTACTGATTACGGATGATCAGCCATGATCACATTGAATGGCCCTTCAAGGCTCGAAGGGCCAAATGGCCTACTGCACCAATTGTCTATTGTCTATTGTCTATCAAGGTACAGTGAAAAGCTTTATTGCTGCATGCTATCCAGTCAGAGGAAAGACTATACATGATTACTCAAGCCGCCCACAGTGTACAGATGCAGGATAAAAGATATAATATTTAGTGCCAAGATAAAGTCCAATTAAGATAGTTTGTTCAAAGGTCTCTAATTAGGTGCAGGAGTAGGTCTCTAATGGGGTATATCTAATGAGGTAGACCAGGAACGCGCTCTAGTTGGTTCTATAATCTCCCAACCTCTTCTCAGTTCCCTGACTAACAAAGGCCAACATGCCAGAAGCTGTCTTCAACCTTTTATTGCATTACATGAAAAGACTCAGGAAATATTGATCATGAAAAGAGAAAGTTATTTTTTTTAGGGCATTGTAGGATTTCATGGTGGTGCAGCGGTAGAGTTGCTGTCTCACAGTGCCAGAGACCCGGGTTTGATCCTGTTTACGGGTACTGTCTACCCAATTGGTATGTTCGCCCCGTGGCCATGTGGGTTTTCTCTGGGCGCTCTGGTTTCCTCCCACATTCCCAAGATGTACAAGCTTGTCGGTTAATTGATTTTGGTAAAATTGTAAATTGTCCCTAGTGTGTAGGATAGTGCTGGTGTACAGGGTGATCGCAGGTCGGCGCAGACTCAGAGGGTCGAAGGGTCTGTTACTGCACTGTATCTCTAAACAAAAGTAAACCATGTTAAGCTGAAACTTAATCATTTGTGTAAATAAGCAAGCTGCACAATCTGAAGTTCAAGATCATCTTTAATCAGTAACCATATTATAACAGTACTGGAGGTCGTTAGTTCATCGTTACCGCTTCCAAGACTGACCAGTGTAGGAAGTGGGTGTTAGTATGAATCATACAGTAAGGTGGGGTTAGTGATGCTACTCTACGATTGGTTCACATGCAATAACCAATTCACATCCTTCCCCATAAAGAGCGAATATAGTTAAACACACATGCAGCTAGAATTCAAATATACTCACCATATCTGTCAGGCGGTCTACTAGGTCTACTAATACGGCCCAAACGCGTACGGACAAAGCCCTCTCCCCCTTCGCCAGAAAAGTTAGAGGGAGGCGGTGAACCCGGAAGTGAGAAAGCAGCAGGGGACACTCGTGTTGACCAACAGGGGGAGCATGCGGGAGAGGTAGTGTTGTTGTTAGTCATAGCTGCTGGTCGTGGTGGGGTAAGGGACATGCTGGGACTAGTGGTGGCCACGGCAGCAGACTGGAACAGTAGAGGTGGAGCGAAAGGGTCGGCTGGTGGTGGACGTGGCTCCGTCACAGCCAGCAAGTGTTGGCGGTTCCGACGGTGCAAGGCGCCATTGAAGTCAACAAGGTAGGACCGGGGTTCTTCGGACGGGTCAAGAACACAACCTAGATGGGAATGTCCCACTTAATTATGACACCGTCCTGTATGACTAGTTCATCACGGACTAAGAAGAACTGCTGCACCTCCAGCGGTGTGCTGGATTGCCTGGCTGGCCAGCCTCTCTTGATTATGGATGAGAGTAGCTGGAGGGTGGCGTCGTCGGCTATGTGTTCGGCTAGACGCCGCAGTTGTTCCGTGGGAACAATTAATGCTGAGAACCGTAAACTCGTCCCGTTCGTAGGATGCCCGTGGTGCGTGAGAGAGGGAGGCAGCCACGAGCATGTCCTTACCCTTTTTGTAAATAATTTTGAAGCCAAATCGCTGGAGTTGCATCATCATACGCTGCAGACGTGCAGGTGCTGCGTGGATAGGTTTGTTGAGGATGGTCACCAGAGGTTGGAGGTCTGTCTCGACCGTGAAAACATTCCCAAAGACAAAGTCCTTGAATTTGAATCCCACTTCTGACACCATGTAAATAAGCAAGCTGCACAATCTGAAGTTCAAGATCATCTTTAATCAGTAACCATATTATAACAGTACAGGAGGTGTTAGTTGTTAGTTATCGTTACCGCTTCCAAAACTGACAGTGTAGGAAGTGGGTGTTAGTATGAATCATACAGTAAGGTGGGGTTAATGCTGCTATTCTATTAGGGTTGGTTCACATGCAATAACCAATCTTCAATTTGGATTAAGGAAACATACTTGCATCAAATCACATCAAGTCATTTATAGCTAGAAGGTTTGTGAATATTCAAATGTAGTAACCATTTCTTCCACAGCAAGATCACACAAACACACTATTCGCAGAAAGTTAATCAGCTAATGTGTAAATGGTGAGGTAGGGATGTCCCCAAATGTTTGCCCAGGAACAAAGGACAGTATCCACCACAATAAATGGTGGACACTGTCTGGTTCATCATGGGCACTGACCTTCCCACCATCATAAGATCATAAGTGATAGGAGCAGAATTAGGCCATTCGGCCCATCAAGTCTACTCCGCCATTCCATCATGGCTGATCTATCTCTCCCTCCTAACCCCATTCTCCTGCCTTCTCGCCATAACCTCTGACGCCCGTACTGATGAAGAATCTATCTATCTCTGCCTTGAATATATATACTGAAGGCCTCCACGGCCTTCTGTGGCAAAGAATTCCACAGATTCACCATCCGCTAAATAAATTCATCCTCATCTCGTTCCTAAGAGAATGTCCATCGAAGGGGTCTGTAGGAGGCGCCGTCTCAAAAAGGCAGCCAGCATCATCAGGGACCCTCACCACCCAGGTCAATCTCTCATTTAACCCCTACCATTGGATGAAGGTACAGGAGTTTGAACATCTGATGTTCAGTTTCAAGAAATGCTTCCTCCCAACAACCATCATGTTCTGAACTCCAACTCCACTGCCAACTGTGTTGGTTACACTAGCCCTGTCCCACTGTGTGTGTTCATTCCAAGAGCTCTCCTGAGTTTAAAAAAAAAATCACACTCGGGGTAAGCACGTCTCTTAGCGGCTCGTAACGCTAACGGCAGGTACTCGGGAAGACTCGCTAACGGCAGGTAAGCACGGGAAGACTCGTGAAGATTTTTCAACATGTTGAAAAATGTCCATGAAAGCCCCGAGTTCCGACGAGTGGGCATTACCATAAATCTCCGAGTTCGAATCAGGGCAAACTCGGGAGAGCTCTTGGAATGAACTCGTACCGTGGGACAGGGCTTCAGGACTTTAGGCTCTTTTGGATTAAAACTGTTTTCATTAATTTATTGAACTGTTTGTTTATTCTGTTACATATGAGTACAGTATTTACAGACCTATTGTGCCGCTACAAGAATTTCGCTGTTGCCTTTTCGGTACATATGACAATTCAATTAAACACTTTTGACTCTTTAAAATAATGCAGGAGCACTCCAATGTACAGCGAGACCTTTGAACACGACAGGCAAAACTCTGCTCCCATCAGTGCAGCACCAGTACAAGTGGGAAACGCGTTGCCTGTTATTTGATCCATTATTACAAGTGTGTCAAATTCTGCCAAGTTTGAGCCTGTATAAATAAATTTAAAAAATCAAGTGATACAGATAAAACGGATTAGCACAAAACGGAAAACCAATGTGCAGATACTCTTAAGGTCTGAATTAACATTTGTGTGCGCGGTTAAATTAAATGCTACTTTTTTTTCTCTTATGCTCAAAGATCATGTTGCTCTCGTGATGTTAATTTCAAATTTGTCCGTCTTCAACAATAAGCCCCGATGTAAAGAATTGAGTTTCTTAAATCCTAGCTTTGCCAGATGCTGAAATGTATACGCGTTTCGGGGATAGATAGATCATGACAGCGAAATGCCTGGCAATGGAAAGGCATTGACTTCCGTTCTCATCTGACAGGATGATGTGAATGTGTGTAGGCAATGTGGCGTAACTCCGTGGTCGGCGCTACTTGAATCCTTCAAACTAAGATGCACACTTCATGAGCTGAATAATCGGCCATGCCAGGAGCCCTTTGCGGGGCGTGTTGTTTCATCCGTGTACGCGTCCCAGCCAGGTCGACCTGCAGAGTGTTGCATTGCAGTGGCAACTGAGTGAAATCGTCAGGACGGATCCGCTTGACCGCTTGGAGTGGGTGAGGTGCGATGCAGTGATTTTCCTGCAGCTGTGAGCTGTCCCGACACTACCAGTAAAGCAAGCATGAAATCATAGCGTAAACCAAGGAGTACCGACACCGTATCAGACTGATCGCAATCTCAATATACGATTTAAAACAATTAAGAGCTTTGAATGTGTACAGGCTAATGACACAGTGCGAGGTGCGGTTAACTGAATACTTTAAACCTGGTGTGCCATTATTTCTAAACTCTAAGCAATCTTGATTGTTTTAGTTTCTGCTTGAATCCTCGATTAATTCGTTCACCTGATTTAATTTAATGAAGAAATCTGGAAAACTAGAATGATTTATCCAATGAGTTTTCTATAATTTATGGATTATTCTAAAATCAAAAATAGTAGAATAATGCTGCAATTTCGCAGCCGGTGCTACGTTGTTTTATTAATCATCTCCGTTGCACAGTCGAATATTTAGGGGGATTTTATTTTACCTAGTCGATACTTTTTTTAAATTTTCTGAATTACTGCCCATTTCATTGTAGATGTCTCTGTAATATTTTGTACTTTGCATGTGCAGCTGTTAATAGTTTGAATTACAAATGATTAAAGACACTGTAACACTGCTCTCTATGCTAAGCCGCTGCTGTGAATGCATCTCTGTGCAGTCTTGTATAAACCCCTACTGTTCTGCTGGAGGGAGGGTATTGTGCCTTATAGCTGTGTTTGTTAAAAGGACCAGACTGCTGCATGCTCTTTGACGTATTATAAACTGTGCTAAACCAGGTCACTAACGTTGATTGTGCTGCCTGGAACTTGAGATGCAAGCTCAAATTTAGGTACAAAAAGGGCTCTTCTGAAGCAGAAAAACTGTACAATTAGAAGCTCCCTCTGCAAAAACACTGCAGACCCATTAGTAGCACAGTTGACTGGGACTAAGGTAAAGAAAAACACTCATATTCAGTGAACTGTTTATTTATTTTGGGAAAAAAACCTTGTATAACCTTTTTTTTCAGCTGTTAGATTCCTTTACCAAGTGTAATTAATGTCATTTTCGTTTTGAATACTAATGCAAAGATAAAAGCAGATTAGTATTTATTTGAAGCTAGACACAAAAAAGTGGAGTAAACTCAGCTGGTCAGACAGCATCTCTGGAGAAAAGGAATAGGTGACGTTTTGGGTCAAGAATCATCTTCAGACTTATTTATTTTATTTTCTTGAATTCCGATTCTTTCAATTGCTGAGTGTAAATATTGATAAACTACTTAATGGAGATACAGTTCATCTCCAGAGATGCTGCCTGTCCCGCTGAGTTACTCCAGCTTTTTGTGTCTATCTTCGGTTCCTTCTTACACAGTTCATTCATGACACCGTGTATGTTGTAAGTCATTACAACTTTATTTTTTCTCTGTTGTAAATTACAGGTGGATAAAGGAAGATGTACAGCTCGTTTAGTCCCAAAGAGCCCGGGCCCAGCCTCTCTGATGTGCACCAATATGGTCAATGGTTAGCAAGCAGGCATGAAGCTAGTTTATTACCCATGAAGGAGGACTTGGCTCTTTGGCTGACAAATTTACTAGGTAAGATTACAATAGAGATAACTTGTGTTTGATTAAAACAATTTAAAATGTTAGCAGTCTTCGGATTTTTCATAGTCGTGAAAGTTATGAAGCAACTGAGCAGAGCTTTCGAGGAATAGTATCTGGTTTGGTGATGTAAAAGAAAGAAAATAAGTGCATTTCCTTTGCACCTTCCGCAACTTCAGCATGTCCAAAAGTGGTTTGCAGCCAATGGAGTACTTTGGATGTGCAGTCACAGAAGTAATGTGGAAACTTGGCAGTGGTGTGTGCACAGAAAGCTTCCACCTAGAGTAATGTGAAAATGATCAGATAATTTGTTTCTAGTGATGTTGACTGAAGCACAAATATTGGCCCGAATGTATATTGGCAAAAACACCAGCCATAACTCTACTGTTCCTTGAAAATACCATGCAATTTCAAATTAACCTTAGGAGGAGCAAGTAGGGTCCTCCTTTATCATCTCATTTAATGGAAATCGCTTCCAATAGTGTGGTACTGACTTTGAATGCAAACAACATAGCCTGTTAGAGAGGAAATGACAGTACTTCATCTTGTCTGTTCCCTTGGTAGATGTTCTTTTCACAGAAGTTTCAGTGAACTGATTGTAGACAACTTTAGCCAGAGGGTGGTGAATCTGTGGGATCCATTGGCACAAATGGATGTGGAGGCCAAGTCATTGGTTATTTTTAATCCCTCCATCGACAAACTGTACACTGCAAGGGCCAGGAAGCGTGCGGGTAAGATCATCTCTGACCCCTCTCACCCTGGCCACAAACTCTTTGAATCACTTCCCTCTGGAAGGCGACTCCACACTGTCAAAATTGCCACAGCTAGACATAAAAACAGCTTTTTCCACGAGTAGTATCTCTACTCCATAACCAAAAATCTGTAGCCTCCTTTTCTCTGGTATTTTATTGCATTCACATATTCAATCACAAATATTTTATTATTAATGTTTTATGTGTCATTCCTAACTGTCACTGTGTGTCGTTGTCACTTGCGGGCGGAGCCCCAAGGCAAATTCCTTGTATGTGAATACTTGGCCAATAAACTTATTCATTCATTAAAGTGGAGATTGACAGGTTCTTGATTAGTACAGGTTTTCAAAGGTTACTGGTGGAAGGTAGGAGAGTGGGGTTGAGAGGGAAAGGTAGATCATTGATTGAATGGTGGAATAGATTCGATGGGCTGAATGGTCTGCTTATGAACTGCCCTCCCCAGCAATGCACTTCGTCATGTTTTTTCCTATGATAACAAAATGTCTAGGTGCTACAGTTGACAAGGTTCTCTGGTTGGTTGGTCTGCAGTTATTGTTGTTTCATAATTATTACTTGCACTCGGTGATCTACGTGCTCTGCACACTTAAGGATGGGCCATGCCAGACGCCCTTTGTGGGAAGCACTGCTTGATCCATTTATGCGTCCCAACAAGGCCAATCTGCAGGGTGTTGCATGGCAGGAGAAACTGAGTGAAATCATGAGGACAGATCCTGAAATAGGACTGTGGGTGGATTACTTCCAGCAGAATTTGATATAGCTCTTAGACCTAACAGAATCAAGGGATACAGGGAGAAAGCAGGAACAGGGTACTGATTCTGGATGACCAGCCATGATCATATTGAATGGTAGTGCTGGCTCAAAGGACCAAATGACCTACTCCTACACCCATTCTCTATGTTTGTAACCCTTGAGCCATTTTCTGTATAACATGCCCTTGTCCATATCTAGGATAGCCTCAGAATAAAAGGACTTGCCTTCAGAAAGGAAATGAGGAGAAATTTCATGGCTGTGGAGGCCTAGTCGATTGATATTTTTAAGGTGGAGATTGATCGGTACTTGATTTTTAGGGTGTCAGGGGTTGTGGGGATAAGGCAAGAGAATGGGGTTAGGAGGGAGAGATAGATCAGCCATGATTGAATGGCATAGACTTGATGGGCCGAATGGCCTAATTCTGCTTCTACAATTTATGTTAATTACCGCTTTGTGTGATCTAGCAGAAATGCATGAAGAGCTGTCCTGCAGATTCTAAGTTAATTTTCAGTATTGACTGTAAAACCTTTGAGTCACTAGCATCAGTGATTATCTTTTCTTTAATAATTGGTGATCTACATTCCATATTAAAATATATACAAATATCAGTTGAACAAAGATCATTCAATTTAATAATTGAAATGTCCATTTAATACTATTGAAATGTGCCAGATGACTTGGTCCTGATGTTTACAGGTATACCTTCTAATGTGTCTCTCTCTAACCCTGATATCAATGAGCAAAACTATTAACCACTGCAATATTTAGCCCCAGCTGGTTGGATTCTGCGGATTATAATTAAATGATTTCTGAAGAAGGGGCTTGACCCGAAACATCGCCTATTCCTTCTCTCCATAGATGCTGCCTCGCCTGCTGAGTTTCTCCAGCATTTTTCTCTACCAAATGATTTCCTACAATATTTTACGATCATTTCTTCGTATCCTACTTTCACATTTACTAAAAACATTGTAATTCAGGACCTGTTCATGGCAATAATCAATCAACATATTATTTGAATGAAGATGTACTATGCATATCTGTTACTTGATAAATATATTTTAATCTTTGGTCAAACATGAGATAAAGTGTAGGAAGGAACTGTAGATGCTAGTTTATACTGCTGATAGACACAAAATGCTGGAGTAACTCAGCGGGACAGGCAGCATCTCTGGAGAGAAGGAATGGATGATGTTTCAGGTCAAGATCCTTCTTTGAAGTTTTTGGGAAAAAACTTCAGACTTTCCATTATTTTAAATGAAACAGGAATAAATGTTTTATTTGGCCAAAATGTAAATAGTTTCAACCTGCAATTAAATGTACATGTCAGTATTTCTAGTAATTGCTTGGTCAAGAAACACATTAATCAGCAGTACCCAGCAACTTAACTTGTTGTGATCACTTTAAAATATTGTACTTCAGATAGGGGGTGGTGTATCTCAGGAATTCTCTACCCCAGAGGGTTGTGGGGGCTGGG
This sequence comes from Okamejei kenojei, assembly GCA_035221665.1. Lineage (NCBI taxonomy): Eukaryota > Metazoa > Chordata > Chondrichthyes > Rajiformes > Rajidae > Okamejei > Okamejei kenojei. Next base: position 3,838,752 of record CM069148.1, on the reverse strand, counting down.
TCATTAGAAGAATTATCATTTGAAGAAGAAGTTGATATATTTGAAAGATTGGGGAAGATTGGGGAATTGAGAGCAATGGGGAACTGGCACAGAAGAGAAATTGAGGCCTGGGACAGATCAACCACAATTTAGAATGGCTGGGCAGGTTTACGGGAGAAGATACAATGTGCTGAAAACCTGTTCAGTACTTTGGAGTACTGGGGTCCAGATTTACGGGACCTGATGTCTCACCCCCTGATCCTAATTTCTTGTGTTTTTATTCATTTTTTTGATCTGAATTACTTGGGCACATAGTATGATGTCATTATGCTGACACAAAAGGACATGAAGCTTTCTTCTCCCCCGTACAATCTGTTTGAAGAAAGATCTTGACCCAAAACATCACCTATCCATGTTCTCTACAGATGCTGCCTGACCCGTTGAGTAAAGGGCCTGTCCCACTTGGGCGTCATTTTGCGAATCCCAAAATCCTGGGGCGCCACACGACCGAGTGTCACTGCCTACGCCACCACGCCTCACCACGCGTAATGCGTGCAATACGCGCGTCATGACGCGTGTGTCGTGATGCGTAAATGACGCCCAAATGGGACAGGCCCTTTACTCTAGCACTTTGTGCCTTTTTGTGTATTAGGCAGCATCTGCAGTTCTTTGTTTCTACATTCTTTGTCATTAATATGAAGTTGGATGAAGAGGTTGTTATGTCCATAGTAAGTTTTTTTCGTAGATAAATAAGCAAATAACATTGGCAGTAATCGGCATAATATTCTTTATTGGAGGTCTTAGCTCTCGACTAAATAGCAGTGTCTTGTGCCTACAGTTTACCTCCTGGTAACACGATTCTTAACATATCTCTTAAACATAGAAACATAGAAATTAGGTGCAGGAGCAGGCCATTTGGCCCTTCGAACCTGCACCGCCATTCAATATGATCATGGCTGATCATCCAACTCGGTATCCTGTACCTGCCTTCTCTCCATACCCCCTGATCCCTTCAGCCACAAGGGCCACATCTAACTCCCTCTTAAATATGGCCAACGAACTGGCCTAAGGGACAAGTACACACTGCACTGCTTCTCCTTTTGTGGAAATGTGGCAAATAACATTCCTATGCATACCATTAACAATTCATTTAGATAAAACTGTCATCAGTTAATTATTTATATTGCCAATGGTTGCAAATTCAACTAATTATAAATTCATTAATTCGCTTTGTCTCTGCTCTCTGAACTCTTCACTGCAAGCTGTTCTTGACGTCTTTGAAGTATCCACTCCATGTGGTAATAACTCCAGTCGATCTCCTCACTGGGTAGGCTTCATGTGCACCTGGCCACATGACTTACTCTGCAATTGTTATTTCAATGTAAGTGACTTTATAATCAGAAATAGATTTCATGTCTTGACCACCTGTGTATAACAAACTTTTCACTAAATTTGGTACAGGCTACATTCTTATCAGTACCTACAGGTGTTATTATTATACCTCATTTAGTATGTAGTGAATGCCATGAGCTTAGTTGCAATAGTTCCTACAATTTTTCAGACTCTCCACCCTTGTACGTTTGCTTTCACAACTTCTTGCAACTTGACTTTCTCATCGGCTGTCTGTAGATATTGGATCTAGCCTCCATTTTGGAGTCCCCTCTTGATGTCTAAAGAGTCACTGCCTTTCTGTATCATCTCCATGTTTTCCACTCTACCATGACGGGGTATGGACCTAAACCGGGCAAATAGGATTAGTATAGATGGGCAAAAAGATCAGCATGGATGTAGCGGGCTGAAGGGCTTGTTTCTGTGCTGTACAATTCTGTGACGGATTTCAGCCTGTACTGTTGCAGTCTGACAGGGTTGGCAGACAATAAGTCTACATATTGTGATATCCTTCAAAGAATCGTTACAGCTTTTGAACTGCTTCCACATTCCTTTAAGAGAAAGTTATACTTGATCTAAACTTAAATTGCCCAGTCATAAATTCTGTAAATAGTAAAAATATTTTGGGCACTGAACCAGCACAGTCTCATCTTCTTTGCCATTAGTGTTTGTGCCAGACTTGGGCGTTACTACCTTGCTACAGAACCTGTTGCTTCACATCTTTCCCATGGATTCTTGCAGCTGTGCAGCTGTACACTGGCTGTCCTGTGTTGTTCAAACTGATTGCAGAATCTTCCTCTGCTATCAAAGTTTGCGAGCAGTCCCGCTGTTATGTAATTGCCAAATCACTATGAAAGTGCTTAATTACTCAAAATAGATTAACCTCTGATCGCTGGAGTCAAAATGCCATTTCCTCCAAAATATCTCATTTTTGTCTAATTTTCTATCTAGCTTGTTGCTTTGCTGGCCCATCTCCCAACTATACAGTGCTTCTGTAATTGATATAATTAGGGCCCGAGTTGTGGAATCCTACAGGGATAGGCTCTCCATAACATCAATAGACAATAGGTGCAGGAGTAGGCCATTCGGCCCTTCAAGCCAGCACCGCCATTCAATGTGATCATGGCTGATCATCCCCAATCAGTACCCCGTTCCTGCTTTCTCCCCATACCTCTTGACTCCACTATCTTTAAGAGCCCTATCTAGCTCTCTTGAAAGTATCCAGAGAACCGGCCTCCACCGCCCTCTGAGGCAGAGAATTCCACAGACTCACAACTCTGTGTGTGGAAAAAGTGTTTCCTCATCTCCATTCTAAATGACTTACCCCTTATTCTTAAACTGTGGCCCCTGGTTCTGGACTTCCCCTAACATCGGGAACATGTTTCCTGCCTCTAGCGTGTCCAAACCCTAAATAATCTTATATGTTTCATTAAGATCCCCTCTCATCTTTCTGAACTCCAGAGTGTACGAGCCTAGCCGCTCCATTCTCTCAGCATATGACAGTCCCGGGAATTAACCTGGTGAACCAATGCTGCACTCCCTTAATACGTCGTTAAGTCAGGGAGAAGTACAACTCACAAACTGGCCCTTTGACCCACCAAGTCTGGGCCAACCATCAGCCACCTGCTTACCCTAATCCCTATTTTTATTCTCCTCACATTCCCATCAACCTCCCCCGTTTATCTGCAATTGGGGATAGTTTCCAATAACCAGTCAACCTACCAACCTACACATCTCTTGGGTATGGAGGGAACTGCAGCAGTATGAGGAAACCTGCACGGTCACAGGGAGAACGTGCACGCCCCACACAAACAGGATTGTAATTGGGTCTCCAGCACCGTGAGGCATTACTGTGTCACTCTGGCACAGAACCATCATCGTCTTCCCCGGTATTTTCTTGTGCCATCACGATGCATCTGCTTCAGTTATTGAGCTGTGCTGAGATAAATCAATGCCTATCACTTACTGTCATATACACACGCTGATAGCACTGTAAATCCATGAATCCTAAAAAAAATGCTCTCATTATTCCCTTTGCCTCGGAAGCTATATCCTTTGTGAATATTACCTGCTCTCAAGGGGAAATCGCTACTGAAGATATCACATTTTCATTAATTACCAGGCCGCTTCACTTGGCGTTTTGTCTGGGTACATTCTTTCAAGTTTCTTGGTACATCTACTTGCTTTAGCTAAACTGCTGTCTTGCCTTCTTCAAGGAATGTCTCACATTTATCCGCTTGGCTTTCTTTGCAGCCTGAACATCACATTCCTTGTCAGATGTGTTGAGCATTCAACATGTCCACTGCCTGCCAGGATCACTGCTCCACGTAGAGAAGCCCAGTAAGCCTCTAAATTCCTCAAACTGCATCACTTTTGTGTTATTCCCTCAAACTGCATCAATTCAAACCAGATGCCAGTCTGGTACCTGTTGTGTCTTTGTATTGCTTCAGCGATAATCAAACAAGAGGGAGAGATATCAAAAAAGCATGAATTATTGTAGCCAGTAACTGTCAAATTCACAACTATTATGTATGAAAGTCATATCCAAGTCAGGTTTTAAAGATGGACTCTTGTTGAAAAACTGTTGCAAACCAGTCAGCGGAAAGGCAATACATGATTACAATCGAACCATCCACAGTACAGAAACATGATATAGGGAATAACGTAAGTAACGTTTAGTGCAAGGCACTAAAGATAATCCAAGGTAGACAAAAATGCTGGAGAAACTCAGCTGAAGAGGCAGAATCTATGGAGCGAATAGGTGACGTTTTGGGTCTATTTTTCTAGCATCTGCAGTTCCTTCTTAAAGATAATCCGAGGGTCTCCAATGAAGTAGATGGTAGCTCAGGACTGCACTCTAGTTGGTTGTGGGATGGTTCAGTTGGCTGATAACGCTGGGAAGAAACTCCCTGATTCTGCAGATGTGCATCTTCACACTTCTATACCTTTTTACAAGGATAAAGCAAAGAATTTTGATTATCAGATCTTCCTCTTTTTAATTGAAGAGCTAAAAGATTTATTTCTATACATTGCTCATGAAATTTGGAAAAGTGTATATTTTTGGCACCAGAGCTGCTCATTTGCTTCCAATTTTCTTTAGAAATGTGCACTCAATTTCCATTATTTGGAAAATTGTACACTGTGGCAGCAATTGCATCCTGTGTTAAACTGAAAATATGCAGAATAGGTAGCTGATTGTCAATCCTCGTGCAACAAGGATTTGGCAACAGCCCTCAAATTGGGCTGTCCCGATCCAGCTACAAGCCTATGTTAATCACCTGCAGGAAAACCACTACTTATGGTACAGTCTTTAAGGTGATTTTGATTTGTTGCTGAATTTGATTTAAAGTGGAGTTTGTGGGAGAAATCTATATTTATGAGTGAGTAGATTACAGTCTGTCAACTCCAGAGAAAGTGCTGTAAAAGGGGTGAGTTTACAAGCCCATGTGTGTCTTCAGCATGAAAACAACCCCTTTGGCCCACCAAGTCAATGCTGACCATCGATCACTCGAACACAGCCCACTGCTGTAGATCCTTTTCTTGTCCTAGATCAGGGGTTCCCAACCTTTTTCGTCCCTGGCAACTTTAATAGCACACAACAATGTTATTTCACTTATTTATGAACAACTAATGATGAACAGATACCGGTATACCAGAACCAAACACAGTCAGTCAATGAGAAAAAATATGTACAAATCCAGAATCAACAAATTTGCCCCCTGGGTGGGTGAAATTTACCCCTTGGGGGTAAGTTTACCTCAGGTTGGGAACCCTTGTCCTAGGTCATGTTGAAGAGCGAGAAGAATGTCAACAAAATGATCCATACACTTGGGCTTCCAACCCCACCTGCGGAGAAATTTCTATACACAGAGGTGATACATATGTGGAATGAGCTGTCAGAGAAAGCTGGTGAGGTGGGTACAATAGTGATGATTAAAAGACGTTTAGACATTTAGATATACAGAAACCGTTGTGAGGCATATAGTCCAAACACAAGCAAAAGGGACTAGCTCAGTTTTATAAAACCCAGTCCGCATGCACGAGTTGGGCTGAAGGTTCTGTTCTCATGCTGCATGACTCTATGTTTTCCAGTCAAAGTGTATCAGCATAACCCTGTATCCTCTCTGACATGGAAGTGCTTATTGTCCTTGTATAAAAGCCCTTGATATACTTTAGCACTGTCATAATATAATCAGATACTGAATAAGGGGTCCCAACCCTATCCATGTTCTCCAGAGATGCTGCCTGACCTGCTTAGTTACTTCAGGGCTTTATGGGTTTTTTTTTTGTAAACCAGCACCTGCAGTTCTTTCTATCTACATTTATTTTACATATGCATTTGTGTTTGGACACTTTTTTTCTTATAGCGAAAACTATAAAGAAGAATCCAAAATCTGTATACTCTAGAATGTTTGCAGAGTTACAAAAAACATAAGCCTTTCAGAAATTTTCAAATTAAACCATTTTGGAAAATGGAAATGGCCCACACTTCATTGGCTTCTGAAGAATACAACTGAGATTGAGACTTAATGGAGGAACGTAACTGGTCAACAGCTGTAAAACAAAAATAATTTCTTTGAACTTAATTATTTTACACTTTAGATGAAAGTGTAGCATGGATTATGTAATATTTTTACAGATAGAGCATGACAGTCATATTATGAAAAAAAATCTGTTTATTATTATATGTTAGATTTTTAGATTGATCTGATGATTGTTTGGTCCTATTTGATGATAGAATGGAGTTTTGTACACCATGATATTATCTTTTGCAGGAATGATTGCAGGCAGCTGAAAGTTGACACTTTATAAATTTTTCATTGACTGCATATGGGAAATGCAGGGAGCCAGCTGGTTAGTTAAATGGAGATAAACAAGTGTAACTTGAATGCTTGTAAAGAAAACTACAAATAAGAGGTTTCAGAATAGAAATACGTACCTTGAAATTACCTGTGAGTGTATGGAAAAACTCTTGTGCTTGATCACCTACACATTAGTGACATTTTCAGAGGCCAAAATGTAAAAATTTATTGCTGTTATTTCTCGGCAGAGTTTGCATTGGCATTTGACTTGAAAGTGAATCCAAAAATGTGCAATGAGGAATGCAATTATTCAGGAAGAAAATGTTTATTCTTGCTTTGTATCTCGTGGTGGATTTATTTCACAACCAAAGCCAATCAATTCAGTTTCGATTTTCAGAAGATTGGAAAACATAAAATAGTATTTTGTGGTGTATCATTTCTTTTTTTAAACAAATCTTTATCCTGGTTAAAAAAAAAGCCTATCTTTTAAAGCAATTATTATTTTTTCTGTGGCTTTACATATCTAAGCAGCTTAAGGGATATCATCTAAATATATGTCAATTCTTTTCTCAATGGAAAATGAAATAGTGCTTGAAGATGCTCACAATTTCTTTATTAGCATGGGGCTAATAAAGATTTACTACAAGCAAGTTAAATCATTTTATACATGAGTGTAATTCATAAATAGCATTTTTAAAATGTTGGAGCATTAGACAATAGGTGCAGGAGTAGGCCATTCTGCCCTTCGAGTCAGCACCGCCATTCAATGTGATCATGGCCGATCATCCCCAATCAGTACCCCGTTCCTGCCTTCTTCCCATATCCCCTGACTCCGCTATCTTTAAGAGCCCTATCTAGCTCTCTCTTGAAAGTGTCCAGAGAACCGGCCTCCACCGCCCTCTGAGGCAGAGAATTCCACAGACCCACAACTCTCTGTGAGAAAAAGTGTTTCCTCGTCTCCGTTCTAAATGGCTTACCCCTTATTCTTAAACTGTGGCCCCTGGTTCTGGACTCCCCCAACATCGGTTGGCTTTATTATCATTATTAATTTTATATTTAACTGTTGGATTTAATTGTTGGATTTGAAACACTTTGAACTTTTTAAAGCAGGGCATGATGGACAATGACTTGAAATAAAAGCACACTGAGAACAAATTTAACCAGCTTCTGTATAGTTTAATAAACACATTTACAAATTGGGGCATGAACAAGGGCGGTAAAGTGGCGCAGTGGTAGAGTTGCTGCCTTACAGCTTTTGCAGCGCCGGAAACCCGGGTTTGATCCTGATTACGAGTGCTGTCTGTACCGAATTTGTATGCTCTGTCGGTGACCGCATGGGTTTTTCCCGAGATCTTCGGTTTCCTCGCACACTCCAAAGACGTACACGTTTGTAGGTTAATTTGCTCGGTTTAATTATAAATTGTCCCTAGTGTGTGTGTAAAGTAGTGTTAATGTACGGGTCAGTGTGGACTCAATGGGCCGAAGGGCCTGTTTATGTGCTGTATCTCTAAAACTAAAAACTAAGTTAATGGAGAAATGCTTTGTATAAATGGATGGGATATAAATCCAACAAACAAATGTGATGTAAATATGATTTATTTGTATGGTAGTGCAAGTAGTTAAGAAATATACTAGAATGGCTTTTGTTGCTTATTGCTCGGGGAATTGAATCCAAAAATGGAGACAATATGTTTTAGTCATATGAGGCACAGATGAGTCCATTATTGGTGTTCGGCATGCATTATTATTCTCCTGTATTTCCCCTGTATTTCTCCTGTATTTTATGGATTTCAATGCTTTGGAAACAGTTTGGAGAAGGGTGACCAGACGGATATTCGGAATGGACGGGTAGTCTCTTAAGGAAGGATTTGACAGGCTAAGATTGATTCTGGTAACATAATGAAGAGTTGGATGCGACTGAATCAAAACAAATAATCCCGAATGGTCTTGAGTGGGACGATGTGGAGAGGATGTTTAGTGCGTGGGTCAATCTGGAACAAAGGGTTATGGTTCAAAAATAAGGAATCACTCGTATGAGGCAGATGATGTTGTTATTTCTCTGAGGATCTCTTTTCTTTAAAGACTTGCGAAAGCAAACTTGAGCTGTCTGCTGAGTGTCGTCAAGGTCTCTGAAGCAGAAAGGACGACAAAAACTACAGCCACCTAAGAGATCATTATCTTTTTTGCCACGTCTGAGTTTTTGATCTTCATAAACCTTATTCTTTAGGATTGACTGTTTAGCTGATCAAATTAGGCATGGTTGGAATTGGTTGTTTTGGCTCGGTTCATATCTAGATTCTCATTGGTATCAGCTGTGGCTCATTTACTGGCTCACTACCCAAAAAATGAATATAACCATATAACAATTACAGCACGGAGACAGGCCCTCTCGGCCCTTCCAGTCCGTGCCGACCATTTGTTTTCCCCTAGTCCCATCTACCTGCACTCAGACCATACCCCTCCATTCCCTTCACGTCCATATACCTATCCACTTTACTTTTAAATGTTAAAATCGATCCTGCCTCCACCACCTCTGCTGGAAGCTCATTCCACACAGCCACCACCCTCTGAGTAAAGAAGTTCCCCCTCACGTTACCCCTAAACTTCTGTCCCTTAATTCTCATGTCATGCCCTCTTGTTTGAATCTTCCCTACCCTCAATGGGAAAAGCTTATCCATGTCAACTCTGTCTATCCCTTCATCATTTTAAAGACCTCAATCAAGTCCCCACTTAACCTTCTGCGCTCCAAAGAATAAAGACCTAACTTGTTCAACCTTTCTCTGTAACATAGTTGCTGGAACCCTGGCAACATTCTAGTAAATCTCCTCTGTACTCTCTCTATTTTGTTGACATCCTTCCTATAACTAGGCGACCAAATATGTGTAAGAAGGAACTGCAGATGCTGGTTTAAACGGAAGATAGACACCAAAACTGGAGTAACTCAGCAGGACAGGCAGCATCTCTGGAGAGAAGGAATGTGTGACATTTTCAGGTCGAGACCCTTCTCTCCAGAAATGCTGCCTATCCCGCTGAGTTACTCCAGCTTTTTGTGTCTAAAAATGAATATGACAATAGACAATAAGCAATAAGTGCAGGAGTAGGCTATTTGGCCCTTCGAGCCAGCACCGCCATTCAATGTATCATGGCTGATCATCCCCAATCAGTACCCCAATATGGCGGGGCTGAGGGACATGCCAAGGACTTGAACACAAAAATGTAAACTGACGCCCCAGAGCCACGTGGAAAATAGTGATGTACTTTTGAATGAGGCATTAAACCCCAAGTTTTGTCTCTTGTTTGGGTGTAATTGAAGGTAGTTTTGAGAAGTGATGGCAAGTTATTCCAGGTGACGTATACATACTTAATCTTCATTCCATATGTTGCAACGCCGATGGGAGCCAATAACACTTCATTGGTAATAAAGGTCAGAAAGGGACATAAAATGTGTTTTATAATTGGAAATATATTTTTTTACCTTGACTATTGCAACTACACTCATGCAAGCAAATGGAGAATATTACATAACCACCATGATTAGTCCTGTTAGTTAGTTAATAAGTTAGTTAATTAGAAGATTTGAGGAATTTGTGAGGTGAACTACTTGTCATACACTGTCTGGTCTCTGTTCTGCTCAGTTGTGTGCCTGGATTAGTTGAATTTACAGTCAGTGGTGCTCAGGATGTTGTTGGTAAAGTCTTTTGAAGCTGGGTTTCAATCTTGTGTGTCATAAATGCAGCATTGGACTGCTTTACAAGCCAAGGTCAGAACAAGCTGAATGGTTTATGCCAGCCCTGCTTCTGAACCTGAGAAGGAGAGAAAGTCATTGATGAAATGGTTCACGACAGCTGACCTCAAAATGTTGTCCTGGGAATTCTGAGATCAATTGATGTTCAGGCCAGTGCCAAATGGTCTCCAGTAATCAATGTAACGTTCATTTTTTTGCCAAAAAACGATTCCAGCCACTATAGAATTGTTTCCTGTTCCTCAATGATACTAATTTTGCATTTGACCATGATGCCACACTTGGTCAAATGGTGCTTTAATGGCACAAGTTGCCATTCTCATCTTGGTCGTATTTATACCCTTATGATCTATTTAGTGATGAGATTTGGAGCCGATTGGTCCTGGAATTAAAATCAGCAGGTTGTTGGTAACTTCTTCGTGATTGTTGAGATCTATCATCAATCTGTGGGTGTCTTGGAGCAGGCCAAGGTAATAATTAAAGGTAAACAAAAATGCTGGAGAAACTCAGTGGGTGCAGCAGCATCTATGGAGCGAAGGAAATAGACAACGTTTCGGGCCGAAACCATTCTTCAGACTGATGGGGGGTGGGGGGTGGCCGGGAGAAGAAAGGAAAAAGGAGGAGGAGGAGCCCGAGGGCTGAGGGAGAGGTAGGAAGGGGAGGAGACAGCAAGGGCTAACAGAATTGTGGGAATTCAATGTTCATGCCACCAGGATGAAGAATCCCCAAGCGGAATATGAGGTGCTTTTCCTCCAATTTCCGGTGTTGCTCACTCTGGCCGAGGAGGAGGCCCAGGACAGAGAGGTCGGATACGGAATGGGAGGGGGAGTTGAAGTGCTGAGCCACCGGGAGGTCAGGTTGGTTATTGCGGACCGAGCGGAGGTGTTCGGCGAAACGATCGCCAAGCCTACGCTTGGTCTCACCGATATGGATCAGCTGACATCTACAGCAGCGGATGCTTTAGATTGGCAAGGTAATAGATTGATAAAGTAAGGTAATAATTAGCCAGGTTACTTCTGTCCTGCTTTATGTATACTGAAGATAACCTGGTCATTGAAATATGCTAGTGCTTGTAAATGTAATGTAATAACTTGGTTAAATGTGCTGCTGGCTCTGATGCAATATATTTGATATAGAAACCAGAATGTTCCAATCCGAATTGGACACTTGGTTGGATGGTTGGTAGGAATAAAAAGTGTGTAAATATACGTTGTTGATACGCAGCCTTTAGGTGCTCCCGTGCTGATTGTTATCGAGTCTGACACGTTTCCACCAATTGTTCGTATTGGTGGAAATGTGTCAGACTCGATAACAATCAGCACGGGAGCACCTCAAGGCTGCGTGCTCAGCCCTCTGCTGTACTCACTCTATACTCATGACTGCGTAGCCGGTCACAGTGCGAACTCCATCATCAAGTTCGCCGACGACACCATTATAGTGGGACGTATCACTGATGGGGATGAGTCGGAGTACAGAAGAGAGATCGAGCGACTGTCCATATGGTGCCAGCACAATAACCTGGCCCTCAACACCAGCAAAACCAAGGAACTGATTGTGGACTTTGGAAGGAGTAGGATGGGGACCCACAGTATTGTTTATATCAACGGGTCGATGGTTGAAAGGGTCAAGAGCTTCAAATTCCTGGGCGTGCACATCTGTGAAGATCTTTCCTGGTCCGAGAACACAGATGCAATTATTAAGAAAGCTCATCAGTGCCTCTACTTCCTGAGAAGATTACGGAGAGTCGGTCTGTCAAGGAGGACTCTCTCTAACTTCTACAGGTGCACAGTAGAGAGCTTGCTGACTGGTTGCATCGTGGCTTGGTTCGGCAACTTGAGTGCCCTGGAGAGGAAAAGACTACAAAAAGTAGTAAACACTGCCCAGTCCATCATTGGCTCTGACCTTCCTTCCATCGAGGGGATCTACCACAGCCGTTGCCTCAAAAAGGCTGGCAGCATCATCAAGGACCCACACCACCCTGGCCACACACTCATCTCCCTGCTACCTTCGGGTAGAAGGTACAGGAGCCTGAGAACTGCAACAACCCAGTTCAGGAATAGCTACTTCCCCACCGCCATCAGGCTATTAAACCTGGCTCGGACAAAACACTGACATTAATACCCCTCCATCTGTTATTTGCACTTTATTAATTTATTAATTAATGTGTGTATTTAAGTATATAACTGTAGTCAATGCCTACTATGTTCTGTTGTGCTATGCAAAGAAAGAATTTCATTGTCCTGTCAGGGACACATGACAATAAACTCTTTTGACCTTTACTTTGATGTATATAATTCTTTTGCTGCTGACAGTCCATTTCATCTCAATGAAAACAGAGAATCAGTGCCCTTTGTCCCACCAAGTCCACACCGAACACTAACACTATCCTTCATGCTAGGAACAATGTACAATTTTACCAAAGCCAATTAAACTCCAAACCTGTACGTCTTTGGAGTGTGGGAGGAAACCGGAGCACTCGGGGAAAGTCCAAGCGGTCACAGGGAGAACGTACAAACTCCGTACAGAGAGCACCTATAGTCAGGATCAAACCCGAGACTGTGGCATGTAAGGCCACAGCTCTACTGCTGCGCCACTGTGCCGCCCCAACTGTTAGATTTGTTGATTTATCCCACACCCTTTGCCAAGGCTGTCACGGAACGTGTATCGACAACTGAAAAGAGGACAAGTGGGACTAATCTGGCAGTTGTATTCTTCAAGACTTGTTTAGTGTTTGAGCCTTTGAACCATTCCCGAAGATTGCATTCTATGTCATTTTTATCCTTAAAACACAAAAGTTTATTGGGCAGGTACAGCAAGTAACAAGGAATGCTCATGGAACGTTGCCTTTGTTGCAAGGAATCTGGAGTGTAAAAATAAGGACGTTTTGACAGATTAATAGGGTGTTGGTGAGGCCACATCTGGATTGCTATGTATAGTTTTGTTCTCCATATTTAAGGAAGGTTAAACTTGCTTTGAAGGCAATGCAGAGAAGGTTCTCTTGTTAATTCCTGGAGTAAAGTTATGAAAATATTTCATGAAAATACATGGAACAGAAATATTGGGCTATACATGGTAGTGGAGAAAATGATAGGTGATCTTATTGAAAGCATTAAGATTCTGTGGGGTTTTGATAGAGTTGATGCTGCGAGGATGTTTCCCCTAGCAATAATGGCCAGAATTTGGAGTGGATGGCCAGAGAACATGGAGCGGAATTTCTTCTCATAGAGGGGTGTAAATCTTAGCTAATCAAAGTGCTGTGAAGACTGAGCCAATGTATAAATTCATGGCATAGAGATTTGATCTGCAAGAGAATCGACTGGTTTGTAGAGAGAGAGAGAGAGAGCGTGTATGTGGCTCCAAAGCCAAGATTGGATACGATACGATACAATAGGATAGGATAGAATTTTATTTATCCCAGGAGGGAAATTGGTCTGCCAACGGTCATAAAACCCAACAAGATACATGAAATAATGAAATTGAAGTGACGAGTGGAAAGTCCAGGATTGGGGATGTGCAAGGATTGGGGAGGCGGGAGGGGAGTCAGTCTCTACCCCACGAGGCCACGACAGAAGAGGGAGGAGTTGTAGAGCTTGATAGCCACAGGGAAGAAGGATCTCCTGTGGCGTTCTGTGCTGCATCTTGGTGGAGGTGCTCCTCAGGTTGACCAGTGTGCCATGGAGGGGGTGAGCTGTATTGTCCAGGATGCTCCGCAGTTTGAGGAGCATCCTCCCCTCCAAGACCACCTCCCATGAATTCAACTCCACACCCAGGACTCTGCTTCTTGGGCTTTAGGTGATCCGTAAATAGGGATTCAGAGTTTATATTTTAGATTTCTAAGACCAGTCTATGCATAATTCTGTAGCCGTAATTCTGCTTAGTTTTTTTGTTTAGAGATACAGCGCGGAAACAGGCTCTTCAGCTCATCGAGTCCAAACCGACCAGCGATCCCTGCACACCAACACTATCTTACGCACACTAGGGATATATTTTTACTTTTTTTTATACCAAGCTAAATAACCTGCAAACATTTACATCTTTGGAGTGTGGGAGGAAACCGAAGATCTCGGAGAAAACCCATGCAGATCACAGGGAGAACGTGCAAACTCCGTACAGACAGCACCCGTAGCCAGGATCGAACCTGAGTCTCTGGCGCTGTAAGGCAGTAGCTCTACCTCTGTGCTGCCGCTATGTGCTATTCTTTTTCATGCTGCCTTTACCCAACCGGGATATTTATTGAGTAAATAGAATTAAAATGAACGACTCAAGGAATTTTAGCTCAGTATTCTGAATTTTGGAACCAGATTACTGAGCAGGAATGCAAGAAAAAAAATAATTGTTCTGTTTCAGGACATATGACATTAAAACACTCATGATGTTTGAGCTCCATGAGCCTTTGTTGTGGTTTATGAGACCTGGGTTTGATCCCGACAACGGGTGCTGTCTGTACGGAGTTTGCACGCTCTCCCCGTGACCTGCGTGGGTTTTCTCCGAGATCTTCGGTTTCCTCCAACACTCCAAAGACGTGCAGGTTTGTAGGTTAATTGGCTTATGTAAAAAATGTACCTAGTCGGTGTAGGATAGTTAGTGTGCGGCGATGGCTAGTCGGCGCGGACCTGGTGGGCCAAAGGGCCTGTTTCCGCTCTGTAACTCTTAACTAACCTTAACTAAGAATGGTCCATGTATTTTTTTTAAAACTTTTTTAAAATTATGTCTCAATGCAATCCAGGCCTTGGTAACATGTTAAGATAATTGAAAGCTTCAAAGTTTGAAATGCAAGTATTCGGTTATATATTTGGCAGAAAGTATCCTAATATTTAAATTGTGTAGAAATCCAATTCTGAATGCCTTCACATGGTGTCAATTGCCTTGCGTTGTTGTAAAGTCTCATTGCTTCATTTTTGTTTGAAAGCCTATTGTTCAGCTGTTACTTCACCCTTTTCCCAATGTGAGTTTTCATTAATATTAACTTGTAATTATATAATACTGCTTAATAGGTCTGAACACGAAATGGATGCCAAACACAATGGAAAATAATTGTCAGAAATTGAGCTGAGATGTAGAATGAAATGAGGAGTAGAAATATAAGTATTCAGAGTCTTTTTGAAATATGGCTGGGGGCGTAGTAAATCTGTGGAATTCTCTGCCGCAGAAGGCAGTGGGGGCCAATTCACTGGATGTTTTCAAGAGAGAGAGGTTTAGCCATTAGGGCTAAGGGAATAAAGGGATATGGGGGAAAATGTGGGAACGGGGTACTGATTTTGGATGATAAACCATTATCATATTGAATGGCAGTGCTGGCTCGAAGGGCCAAATGGCCTACTTCTGCACCTATTTTTTATGTTTCTATGCGGAAAGGCAGAGAGTTGTTTGAAACGTTATCCAGAGTTGTAGTAACAGAGAAGTGATTACAAGGTGGTGGCACAGTGTTGCAGCGGTAGAGCTGTTGCCTCACAGCGTCAGAGACCCAGGTTCGATCCTGACTGGGGGTGCTGTCTGTACGGAGTTTGTACGTTTTTCCTATAACCGTGTGGGTTTTCTCCTGGTGCTCCGGTTTCCTCCCACAGTCCAAAGACGTACAGGTGGCTTTCCCCTAGTGTGTAGAATGTAAAAGTGGGAAACCATAGAACATTTGTACGGGTGATCGATGGTCAGAATGGACTCGGTTGGCCAAAGGGCCTGCGTCCATGCTGTATCTCTAAAACTAAAAATGAAACTAAGCCAGGGGTTACTCCTTAAGAAAGAACCATGAGAATCTGGAGTGGCCAAGGTTGAATGAATATTGTTCCTGTGTCAGTAATTTATTAAATATAATTATAGCCTCAATTTAGTGATAATAGCCTAAATTGTTGTAAGAATGAGTATTTAATCGCATTCAGTAAATTATGTTCCCCAAATCGCAATAATAAATAGTCTGAGGATAATTAACATGGGAGCAAAATATTTTGAAGTACTACAAAGGGAAATTATATGATGACAAAGAGTCTTAAAAAATGATTTTAAACAGAATATAGCAAATTAATATTCTACAAAATATATATTTTTAAAATCCTCTATCTTAGTTTAGATTACAGCAAGGATACAGGCTCTTCGACCCACCGCATACTAACACACTCCTACACACATGAGGGACAATTTTCAATTTTACCAAGCCAATTAGCCTACAAACCTGTACGTCTTTGAAGTGTGGGAGGAAACCAGAGCACCCGGAAAAAACCCATGCAGGTCAGGGGGAGAATTTACAAACTCCATGCAGACAGGATCGAACCCGGGTCTACTGCAGCTCCACAGTGGGCACTTCAAAGATGGGCATTATCAAATTGGGCAGCAATCTATAATCTGAATTTCATCTTCTGGCTTCCTTCAGTGTCCCGCTGAGTTACTCCAGCTTTTTGTGTCTATCTTCGGTTTAAACCAGCATCTGCAGTTCCTTCTTGCGCACTGGATTATAATACTCTGAAACATCGACATGTTACAGAATGTACCTGCCACCTTATATTATCTTGCTTTTATTTTATACAGGGAAAGAGATTACTGCGGAAAGCTTTATGGGAAAGCTGGATAACGGAGCTCTTCTCTGCCAACTTGCACAAACATTGCAAGAAAAGTTCAAAGAAAACAACAGTGAAAACAAAGTTGCCAAGGTATCTGTGAAAGCCATGCTAATGATCCTTTTACATTTTAACTGTTAAACGTGCAAGGCACTAACGTTTTGTTAATTTGGGTTAATTAGCTTTATTTGCAATGAGAACTTGTTTCCAGCGAATTGATTTGTTTCATCTGAATTTCAATTGGGTGTTTGTTACATTGCATTAAAAAATAATCAATTCAATTCCTGAATTTGAAGAAGGGTCTCGACCTGAAACGTCACCTATTTCCTTCGCTCCTTAGATGCTGCCTCACCCGCTGAGTTTCTCCAGCATTTTTGTCTAATTCAATTCCCGATGTTGGGGGAGTCCAGAACCAGGGGCCACAGTTTAAGAATAAGGGGTAAGCCATTTAGAATGGAGACGAGAAACACTTCTTCACACAGAGAGTTGTGAGTCTGTGGAAATCTCTGCCTCGGAGGGCGGTGGAGGCCGGTTCTCTGGATACTTTCAAGAGAGAGCTAGATAGGGCTCTTAAAGATAGCGGAGTCAGGGGATATGGGGAGAAGGCAGGAACGGGGTACTGATTGGGGAGTATCAGCCATGATCACATTGAATGGCGGTGCTGGCTCGAAGGGCCGAATGGCCTACTCCTGCACCTATTGTCTATTGTCAAATCAACACCAACACTGACATTCGTAACCATTTGCATTTTGTTTGTGGGTGATTTTAACCCGCTGATAATTATAATTAAAAATGAAACGATCTTAATATTATTGTGACATTATTGTGACCTTAAAGGCATCATGATCACTAATCAATTGCAGTCTTTATTTCTTAAGAAGCTCAGGTTAATTCGGGTTATGCACAGATACTGTGCAGTTCTAGTCATCCCATTACAGGAAGGATGTGGTGGGTTTGAATGTGATGCAGAAGTAGATGACTGGAGTGCTGCAGGATTAGAAGGTATTAGCTAAAAGGAGAGGTTGGATAAACTCTCTGGAGCATTAGAGATTGAGGGAAGACATCATAGAAATATATAAAATGATGAGAGGCATAGACAGGCTTGACAGTCAGAATTTTTTTTTCTCCGGGCCGAAATGTAAAAAACAAGAGAACATAGCTTTAAGGTCGCTGGGAGAAAGTTTAAAGGAGATATGTGGTGTGGGGGGGGTTCAACAAAGTGCATGGTGGTTGCCTGGAATGTGCTGCCAGGGTTGGTGGTGGAAGAAGATACAATAGTGGTGCTTAAGAGGATTTTCGATAGCATATGGTATGGAGGGATGTGGATCACATGCAGACAGAGGAGATTAGATCAACTTGACATCATATTCAGTGCAGACATTGTGGGCCAAAGGGCCTCATCATGTGCTGCTCTTCGTAAAACAGAAAATGCATGAAGTACCCAGCAGGTCGGCTGGCACCTTTGGTAAGAGTAACAGAGTTAATGTTTCAGGGTAAAGATCTGCTCTTGTTTGTGATAACATCAAAATAGGAAGGACTGTGAATACTTTATTGTCACATGGGACTAAGCACAGTGAGATTCTTTGCTTGCACACACAATGTATACAAATAGCCGCCACCTACGGTGCTGACAAAGTTACAAAGCACAGCGGCTCCCCCTTTTGTTCCCCCTTTAGTTCCCCCTTCCCCCCCCCCCCCCCCCCCGCAACAGTTTACCCCACACCGGGTCCCCATTGTCCTTTGTTTCCCCCCCAACATTGTCCATTGTTCTTCCCCTCTCCCCTCACGGCGGTCCCCCCACGCCGGGTCCTCCATTGTTCTTCTCCTCCCCCCTCATGGTGGTTCTCCACGCGCTCGTCGACTGTCGACCCACGAGGCGTCGCCGCCACCGCGGGGCTTCACCACCGCCGAGACCCCATCGTCGTTATAACCTAAAATGTAATGTGTCGTACATTGTACTCTGCCTTTTACAATAGTCAGAACCTTCGACACAAGAATTGGCTTATGGGACACTCTGAGGATCTTGCACTGGTAGATTCTGTACAAACATCTCCACAATAGTTGTTACATGGTTTGGTGCATTCTCCTTTGGAATGCAGGAAGGAAGAGCTGGTAATAATCACAGGTAAAAGTAGAAAACCATGAAGCACGTGGGTTTGAAAATGTTAAAATAAATTCCTTCATCAAAACTGTCAGATAAGTAGTGCAGAGAAAATCACACAATAGAACTGTAATCCAATTCCATTAAATTAGGAACAAGTGTGGTCCCAAAGCAAAATCACTTTTGCGATTGAAATGGTACTATTATAAATAAGGATCAATGATACAAGTTAATTGTTCTGTGCAGTGCCTTGGATATACCATGCCAGACCACAGGCTAATAGCTAAGGACAAAATAATTAATTTAAAGCCATTTTGATTACACATTACAAATATCAGACATAGATCTCAGGCAATGCTACCAGTTGAATATTTCATCAAATATTCCGGCAGTCCAAATGTTTCAATCATATATTTTTATAGTTCACTATTAGATTTATGTTATAACTCTTGTTGGTTCAACTCAATGTATTGAGTTATGTACATTGTACACCTATAGTGGTTAAAGGCTGGGTAACATTAAACCACCAAGATTCTAGGGACTGGTGATAATGTTAAACCTCTCCTTGCTTGGGATATAGTGCAGGAAAATGCCTCTTGTCATCATTAATCTTTGCTCTGCCAGATATCATTGAAGTGATGCCAGATGTAAAGCGACTCAAGAACATTCTCACCAATGCAAATTGTTACCTCTGCATTAGAACTCAGTGTTACTGGTGGTGAGACTGGGCATTATTGTTTATAAGGTCAGAAGCGATAGGAGCAGAATTAGGCCATTCGTCCCATCAAATCTGCTCCACCATTCAATCATGGCTGATCTATCTCTCCCTCCTAACTCCATTCTCCTGCCTTCTCCTCATAACCTCTGACACCCGTACTAATCAAGAATCTATCTTTTTCTGCCTTAAAAATACCCATTGACATGGCCTCCACAGCCTTCTGTGCCAAAGAATTCCACAGATTCACCACCCTCTGACTAAGTAAATTTCTCCTCATTCCCTTCATAAAAGAATGTCCTTTAATTCTGAGGCTATGACCTCTAGTCCCAGACTCTCCCACTAGCGAAACAATCCACTCCATATCCAATCTATCCAAGCCTTTCACTATTCGGTAAGTTTCAATGTGGTCCTCCCTCATCCTTCTAAACTCCAGCGAGTACAGGCCCAGTGTCATGAAACGCTCATCATATGTTAACCCAACATGTCATTGTTCATGACATTTTGTATTTTAAAATTCTGCCCTGTTGCCTATGGGCTTGAATGACACTTATGAGGAAAGGAAAATATTTTTTCATTAACACCTGAATAATTAGACTTGCATTTGTATCTAGATTAACTTCCCATTTCTCTTAATTGTGACATATCTTGAAGAAGGGTTCCAAACCGAAATGCCACATATCCTTTTTCTCCAGAGATGCTGCCTGACATGTTACTCCAGCATTTTCAATGTTTAATCATGGCTTTAAGAAGGAACTGCAGATGCAGGAAAATCGAAGATAGACAAAAATGCTGGAGAAACTCAGCGGGTGAGGCAGCATCTATGGAGCTAAGGAAAAAGGCAACGTTTCAGGTCGAGATCCTTCTTCAGACTGA
Source organism: Okamejei kenojei (assembly GCA_035221665.1). Taxonomy (NCBI): domain Eukaryota; kingdom Metazoa; phylum Chordata; class Chondrichthyes; order Rajiformes; family Rajidae; genus Okamejei; species Okamejei kenojei. Next base: position 3,818,600 of record CM069148.1, on the reverse strand, counting down.
TGGGTATCCACCACCCGCTGCCTCACCCGCTGAGTTTCTCCAGCATTTTCGTCTACCAGCATTTTCAATGATAATTTATTGTCACATGTACCTGGGTACAGTGAATTCTTTGTTTTTGCATACAATCTGGTAAACTCTTACAGCAGACCCCACCAAGGCAGTACATGGAGTCGCCACGTTTCAGAAAGTTAATTGAACTGGCTATATTCCTTGCAGCGGAATATAGCCAGTTCCTCTTTGATCTTCAACCTCAGCGGCCCCGAGACCGTGTCTATTTTCAGTTTGAACCAGCATCTGCAGTTCCTTCCTACACACTGCGACATATTCTATCCACCTTTCTCTTTTTGGCTTTCTATTACGCGTGTCCCTTTAAGCAAGGCGCCAAGCAGGTGATCTTATTCAAGACCTTAGCAAATGCTCCCCCTTGGGTTGCTTCCTGTGCAACGTGCCAGAGGAATCGGCTTTTTTCTCTTGCTTTTCTTTCTTCCTTTTGGGGAAACTCCGGCCTCTATTTTTTGTCTCTCTGCGCTGGCAAGGCGGAAATTAAAACATGCTGAATGAGGAACGACAGACTTAAATCTGTGTTCTGGCATTCGGCGGCTTAAAGCACAGACACTTTACACCACATTGCTATTTCATTGCTTTGTGCGTTGATATTCTACCGACATTTAGAATTAAGCCAACCCACTCCCCTTGCTTTTAGCACTGCTTTGCGAAGGCAGGCAGCAACCTGCATGTGGTGAAGACATTACTTTCTGAATCTAGCCTTCACCATCTGGAGAAGAGATTTTCTCAACTGGTTTGTGAAATTCAATTCTGATCTCTAAACAATTGAAAACATAATAGAGTCAATTTGCCTTTTCCCAGCAGAGGTGCATTTTTGTACAAAAATTTGAATGTAATATAATTTTGTACGTCAGTTTGCTTGGTGTGATGGTTATAGCACATTTGAATGGTAATACTGACAGGCACCCAGTGTAGACAATTGTATCAATCTGTTTGACACAAAGAGGATTGGCTACTGCAGCCGTAAATATTGATTGATTGCCAGATATAGCATGGAAACAGGCCCTTCGGCCCACCGAGTCCATGCCAGCCATCGATCACCCGATCACACTAGTTCAAAGGACAAAGGACATTTATTATCACATACACCAATTGGTGCAGTGAAATTTGAGTTACCGTGCAGCACACAAATAAGATAAACACAACACTGTAGAATGTAACATTAAACATAAAATCAACGTTTCCCACTGTGAGTGAAGGCAATAAAGTTCAGTTCTCTTCCTCTTGTTCACCCGTGGTCGGGGCCTATTGAGGCCTCCGCAGTCGCTGCAACGGCGGCCCGATGTTTCAGGCCCTCTCACCGGATGATGGTACTCCAGCGTCGGAAGACCGGAGACGTGGCGCCCGAAGTCCACAGGCCGAGCTGGGCGGAGCTCCAACACTGGCGATCTTGGCGAAAGATCCCAGGCCTCTGCGATGTTAAAGTCAACGCCGCCCGCGGCTGGAAGCTCCGCAGAGCACAGCTTCACAATGTTGAAGTCAGCAGTCCTAGCACTCCGGAGCTTCCAACACGGCGACCCTAGTAAGGCATCGCCCGCTCCGTGATGGCACTTCAGTGCTGCGCCGCCGCTGAAGCTCTGGCCGGTCTCCAGCACGAAAGGCCGCGCCAACCCAGATGGTAGGCCGCAAGGACGGGGCGAAGATGCGGCTCGGAGGAAAGACGCATCCTCGACCAGGAAGTGACCGAGAAAAACAGTTTCCCCCTCCCCCCCCCCCCCCCCATCCCCCACATAAAAATACTAAAAGACCTCCAAAACAACTTTTTGACAGACTAAAAATTCTTTAAAAAGGATGAAAGGACAAACAGCTGCAGGCGAGGCTGCCATACTTGGAGGCATCACTGCTCAGAAGGACCGTAATGAATGCTGGATTCACTCCACTAGTTCAATGTTATCGTACTTTTGCATCCATTCCATACACACTAGGAGCAATTTAGAAGCCAATTGATTTAGAAGACCGCACGTCTTTGGAATGTGGGAGGAAACCAGAGCACCCAGAGGAAATCCATACAGTTGCAGGGAGAGTGTGCACACTCCACATAGACAATAAACTAGGTCAGCATCAAATCTGGGTCTCTGGCGCAGTGAGACAGTAGCTCTATCTGCTGTACCACTCTGCTGGTGCAGATATCGATGGCTAACTTTGATTGTAATCATAATTTTCTGCTAGCAGCCCAGAATACAGCCATCTTGAAGGCATAGTTCTTGCCTGCTGTGCAAAGGCAGAGTAGAAGGAGGAGGGAGAGAATGGCAATGAATGAGAATGAAAGGGGGGCTCTGTCTGAAATCCCAACATGCATTAAAGGCCTGCTAATCTTCTGTTGACCCAACTCTGCCAGCTCTGGTCACACAGAGTGAGATGATCTTAGTTCCAACTGAAGGACTGAGTTGATCAACTGCGGGCGATTGTAGTACTCTGATTTTGGATAGCTTCAGCCTGCGTTGCAATGGAAATTGAGACCACTGCCATCAACTATGTTAACATGATTTACCCCACAAGTATTTGACATAGAACTATCCACTATTCACAAAGTCAAACTGAAAAGACCTGTGGAAATTTGGATTCCACTTTCCTCCATCTAGCTAAGTTTCTAGGCAGAGACAATTCCCTTAAGTTTGCTGTTGTGAATAGTAGGCGCACACAATCTGCCCCTGCCAGAAAGGGGAAAGTGTGAGTGAGTGTATTACAAATTATGTGTCATGAATTGACAGTTGTGTCTTAGTGTTGAAGTACCAGTATCTGTAGAAGTAGTAGTGCTAGTGATGGCAGATGGATTTGTTGCAGTCTCCATTGATCTTGACTGGATCTGCCAGGTCTATAAACTTGCTTTGACACTGAGAACAGACTCTCAGGCATTACTCCAGATTTTACTTTGTTTGACCGCCTTTTAGACGTTTCCAGTGTGGAGATCTCCTGGGGTGTCCGACAACTATGATATATATGTAATTGTCTACCTCCTCCATGAACAGAAGAGCATGTGAAGTAGGAACACAAAGTATGTAGGAAAAAACTGCAGATGCTGGATTAAATCGAAGGTAAACACAAAACGTTGGGGTAACTCAGCGGGACATCTCTGGAAAGAAGGAATGGGTGACTTTTTGGGTCAAGACCCTCCTTCAGAAAGTATTCATTCTGTTCCTTGAGGCAAGGCTAATCTTCTCCAATCACTATTTTATTTCTCCATACCCCAATAATACCTAATTCTGTTCATACCCACCAAACTATTTGATTTCGGTTTTGAATGCAAATATGACTGATTCTCCAAAGTCTTGGGTGAATAATTCCAAAAATTCACCACCAACTTGGCTATCCCCCTATTATGAGATGGCTATCACCTTAGACAGCAAAGAAAATCATCCCCAAAACTACCCTGTCAAGTCCTCCAAACATTTTGATTGTTTAAATAAAGTCATTTATTGAACTAAAGACCATGGGTCTTGGCTAATTGTTGTCAATGCTTATGATAACCTGCCATCTCAGGAACCAATCTGGTGAATCTCTTTTGCACTGCCTTCATATAAGGGGAAAAAAAGACTAAACTATTCATAATAGTGCAGGTGTGGCCTCCTGGTATAATTATATGAAGAAAAAACAAAGTGATGGAGGAACTCAGTATGTCAGGCAGCGACTGTGTTGGGAAATGGAAAGAATGCCGTTTTATGTTTGTTAATCCTGGCTAAATTGGAACAGCCATGGCATTAAAATTGAGTAAGGGCTTATGTGCTGCTAGGCCATTTTGGTCAAGTTAAATGTGCCTTTGCAGAGCTGAGACAAGCTGCTGAATGGTGCCAGCATGTCTCTGGCCCAGATAAGTGCTGCAGATAAAGAATGGGACATCTGCAGAGTTCTTATAATGAAGTGTGAAATGCATAGAGCTAATTGGATCAATGCAAACCAAGTATACATATTGTAAATAATGTTGCGTGACAGTTACCGTGTAGTTGTTGATTGGTTGAAATGTTAAGCCTTGTGTGGGTTCTTTGACTCCCGAGGCACATGTTGCATTATTCATCTCTGTTAGCTTCCTTCTCGAAGCCTTACCAGATACATGTATTAGTTACTATGTTATTCGGTTGGGGAACTGTCAATCATATACTGTTAAGATCGATATGTGTTATTGGACTGTACAGAGACCACCTCCATGTAGTTCGGCCCCTCAAGGTTGGGGGACCTATAGAAGGCAGCCCCCACGAGGTGCTTTGTCGATCTTCTGGAAGAGCACTTGGGACTGCATGACCTTTTGGAGTGTGTCTGCTTGCACTAGGCTAGAGGGCTTGGCCAAGCAGATACAAGGATTGAATCCGTGATGATTAGGTATCGTATAGGGGAATTTGTGTTGTGTTATCCAAAATAAAGTTTAATAGCCATTCGGCCCTTCGAGCCAGCACCATATCGACCACGGAATAGTGAAATTGTTATTTGTTGCCGCTTAACAGGCCTGTAAACACAATAATATACAACCAATAATAACAATTATTATAGACTAATAACTGCAATACATGAAATTAGTCATGTTAGCATTATTGACATGTGTACAAAGGGACACGGGTCGCCTTGAAAATTAACATTTTGAAAACTATTTTTGCAGTATTTCTGCTGCATTGCCCAAGAGGAAACCTAATCCTCTTCCACGTTATACTCATCTGCCTTGTTAAGCTCTCTCACTCAACTTGCCTATATTGTCTCCCTGCGTTCTTATCATTATTCATACTCCACTTACCTTTGGAAATCTTGCATACATGTACTGTACATGTAGCAGGTAGACAAAAGTGCTGGAGAAACTTGGCGGGTGCAGCAGCATCTATGGAGCGAAGGAAGGCAATGTTTTGGGCCGAAACCCATCTTCGCTCCATAGATGCTGTTGCACCTGCTGAGTTTCTCCAGCACTTTTGTCTACCTTCAATTTTCCAGCATCTGCAGTTTCTTCTTAAACAGTATATGTAGCACAATGGTGCAGTTAGTAGAACCCCTGCCTCAATGCACCAGTCCTAACCTCGGGTCCTGCCTGAGTGGAGTTTTCCCGTTCTCCCCGTGGCCTCAAGTGTTGCTCTGGGTGCTTTGGTTTCCTCCCATGTACCCAAGACCTGTTGCAGCAAGAAGAGGGCCTTGCTCAGATGGCGATGATCCTTGGATAGATACCACCTACTTGAGGCAGCGCTGCAAGGAGATGCTTTTGTTTGATTGGGCTTGCCATGGACCTGGCTGAATCAACCACTTACTGCAGCCTCTTGCGTTCCTGTTCATTGAGACTGCCACATCAGGCCACGATGACGTGCATACATTATCTCAATACTATTTCTTTGGAAACTCTGAGATGCAGATTATAAGCTCATAAGTGATAGGAGCAGAATTAGGCCATTCTACCCGTCGTCCACTCCACCATTGAATCATGGCAGATCTATCCCTCCTTCCTAAACCCATTCACTTGCCATCTCCCCATAATCCCCGGTACCCGTACTAATCAAGAATCTATCTATCTCTGCCTTAAAAATATCCATAGACCTGGCCTCCACAGCCACCTGTGGCGATGAATATCGACATTCTCCGCCTGACCCGTTTGTTTACTCAAGCTCTTTTTGTTTTATTCACTTATGGCCTTGGTTTTCTTAAAGCTTTTTGATGTTTTACCTCCAATCTGTGACAGTGTGGTGAACTCCGGTTGTGTAGTCTACTTCATTTTCCACAGTTGCATCCAGCTGCACTCAATCAATATGTTTCCAAAGTATTTTTATTTCCTGGCCAGTATTCTCTCTTCAATTTAAAAAGAGAGGCCATTTTCTGGTAAGTAAAATTTATATTGTGGGCTTTTAGAGATAATGCCTACAGTGAAAAAAATAATAACAGACTTATTGCAATGCTCATTTTGCTGTTATATTGCAAGGAAATATATTGTATTAATACAAAGGAAAAAAAATTGGCTGAGGAAAGGATTAGGACAGGGGGATCACAATCAAAAGAATAGATAGAAAAAGGCTTGTGAGGCAGTGGTGAGAGAACTACACATCCTGAGCTAGACTATTTTGGATTCAGCCAGCTGCCTGGATACACCATCCATGATCTCTACCTGCTCGGACTTACACAGATTCCACAGAATGAATTCCACAGATCCACCACCCTCTAAAGAAATTCCTAAAGGAATGTCCTTTAATTCTGAGGCCATGACCTCTGAAATTTGGATTTGGATGAAGGGATTCAAAGTAACATTAGCAAATTTGCAGATGACGCAAAGCTGGGTGGCAGAGTGAACTGTGAGGAGGATGCTATGAGAATGCAGGGTGACTTGAACAGGTTGGGAGAGTGGGCAGTTGCATGGCAGATGAAATTTAATGCGGATAAATGTGAGGTTATCCACTTTGGTAGCAAAAACAGGAAGGCAGAATATTATCTAAATGGCGTCAAGTTTGGAAAACGGGAAGTACAACGGGATCTGGGGGTCCTTGTACATCAGTCTATGAAAGTAAGCATGCAGGTACAACAGGCAGTGAAGAAAGAGAATGGTACGTTGGCCTTTATAACAAGAGGAATCGAATATAGGAGCAAAGAGGTCCTTCGGCAGTTATACAGAGCCCTAGTGAGACCACACCTGGAGTATTGTGTGCAGTTTTGGTCCCCTAATTTGAGGAAGGACATTCTTGCTATTGAGGGAGTGCAGCATAGGTTTTCAAGGTTAATTCCCGGGATGGCAGGACTATCATATGCTAAGAGAATGGAGCAGCTGGGCTTGTACACTCTGGAATTTAGAAGGATAAGAGGGCATCTCATTGAAACATATAAGATTGTTAAGGGCTTGGACACGCTAGAGGCAGGAAATATGTTCCCGATGTTGGGGGAGTCCAGAACCAGTGGCCACAGTTTAAGAATAAGAAGTAACCCAGGTCGAAATTCCCATAGAAACCAGTAGAAACCAGTAGAGACCTTCTACTGGTTTATACTGGTTTCAGGATCCTAGTGGTTTCTATGGGAATTTCCAGTGGTTCAATATATGATTCCATTAGAAACCAGTAGATCCAACTGGAACGAAGACCAGAAGAAGCCAATAGAAACCAGTAGATTCTATTGGTTTTAAGAGGGGTATAAAATTCCAAAGTCAAACCAGTAGAAACCATTAGAAACTAGTACAGTGTCATGGTTTCAAGTAGGGAGTCAAACCTGTAGAAAACAGTAGAAACCTGTAGAGTCTACTGGTTTGAAATGGTGTGTTATATACGAAGTTAAACCAGTAGAAAAACCAGTGAAGACCACTACAATTTTGCATGTAAAAATAACAAGTCAAACCACTTGAGACCAATATAAACCAGTAGAGTCTACTGGTTTAAGAGTAGGGTGGCAATAATGTTAAGTCAAACCAGTAGAGTCCAGTAGAGTCTACTGGTTCAAAGAGATTTGAAAAAACATGAAGTCAGACCAGTAGAAACCACTAGAAGCAATTAGAGTCTACTGGTTTGAATTGGGTGGAAAACGCCATGTCAAAAACAGCAGAGACCATTAGAAACCAGAAGTCTACTGGTATAAGAGATTTATAGGGTGGAAAAAATATGAAGTCAAACCAGTAGAATCCAGTAGAGTCTACTGGTTCAAAGAGATTGTAAATAATGCAGTACAACATTAAATATGCAATTCAAACAACAAAAATATAAACACACTTGAAAAAATTATTACATGATTTTAAGAAATATTAATTTTTTTCGATGCATCAATATTATAACAAACCACGGAGTTACGGCAATTGGTTGCAATACTACGTCATACAATTCGGCCCTTGAGTTCAAGCGAGACAACAAAGAGCGCGGGTCAATTTGATTTTCAAGGTATACGACATGCGTGCGTGGCGTGCGACGTGACACATACATCCGGCCAGTGTACGTACGTGCAAACCGTGGGGAACGAACACAACGATATTTCTGAATTATCCTGTACCGTTGAGTGTTAAAATCGATGAGCTCCGCATATTTCTACACAATAGTCTAGCTAGCGTTTACTTTCATTCTTTATGTAATAGCCCATAACGTTATTATAAGTATCGTCCACGCGTCTCTCGAAGTGTCAGCATCATTATTCAAGCCATCACTACCAGTTGATGTTCATGTCGCAACTTCGAGCAATGGCGCAGCCAAAATTCTTGTACGCTTGCGTGCGTTTCAGAGACGACAATGTCCATTAAGCCATTGTTCGAACCAGTGATATTGTGAAGTTCGATGAAGCCAGTGGGTATTGTGTACTATCAAAGCAAACATGTGGATTTTAATGTCTGAATGATTGATTGTATTTGTTGACGTAGAAAATAGTAATAGAAACCAGCAGTGGTCTGTAGAACTATTATGACTTATGGTTGTATGGCTGAAGGTTTGCAGTTTCTTGTGTCTCTATCTTCTGCTATAACTTCATCTACAAGTTTGCAGATGACACCACCGTAGCGGGCCAGATCTCAAACAATGATGAGATGGAGTACATGAAGATAGAGAGTAACATGGTGTCAAGCCAACAACCTCTCCCTCAATGTCAGCAAGACAAAGTTATTGAAAAAAACCACACAGAGTGCAGGAGTAACTCAGGTCAGGCAGCATCGCTGAAGAAGATGGTAAGCCATTTAGAACGGAAACAAGGAAACACTTTTTTCGCACTGAGAGTGGTGAGTGTGGAATTCTCTGCCTCAGAGGGCGGTGGAGGCAGGTTCTCTGGATGCTTTCAAGAGCGAGCTAGATAGGGCTCTTAAAAATAGCGGAGTCAGGGGATATGGGGAGAAGGCAGGAACGGGGTACTGATTGGGGATGATCAGCCATAATCATATTGAATGGCGGTGCTGGCTCGAAGGGCCAAATGTCCTACTCCTGTACCTATTGTTCATTGTCTATTGGTCCAAGACTCTCCCACTAGTGGATATTATTATGGTGCTGATGTCTCCAGCTGTGAATTAGGGTGCCTGGCGTCATGTCTTACTATCATAGTTAGTGCTTTGGTTCCCACCACGAACAGTGATACGCAACAGGGTTTGGATTCACTGATCACCTTTCCTTTTGCAAATGGAGGCAGCAATTCCTTCAGCAGTGGTTGACTTCTACAGATGTGGAGTACTCATGAAATCACTTGATGCTTATAGTTTGGAGAAACAAATGCAACTAATTTCTCCAATGGCACATACGTCAGCAGAACATACAAAATGCCCTGGGGCCAGCATAGAGAATTACTTTAGTGGATACTTTTTAATGCGAAATACAATTTCTAACCCTCAATGTATTCACACATCTGTGCTTATAAGTGCACACTGAAGAACATTTAAAGTTCTACTTTTATTATTTTTGGAAATGTTGCTGGAGTTCTTTTGTGACCCCAATATTAAAAATCTATGCTGACATTTCCTTAAGGCCTGCACAAGAGAAATTAATCTAAAAATATAGAGAGACAAGGAACTGCAGATGCAAAACACAGCGCTGGAGTACAGTTTAGTTTTAGGTCCATTATTGTCACATGTACCGAGGTACAGTGAAAAGCTTTATGTTGCATGCTACCCAGTCAAAGGAAAGACTATACATGATACAATCAATACAAATAGCAGATGATGGGTAAAACAATTAGTGTAAGATAAAGTCCAATGAAAGATAGCTCAAAGGTGTCCTGAGTTAGATGGGAGGTCAGGACCACTCTCTAGCTGTCGAGAGGACGGTTCAGTTGGCTGATAATATCTGGGTAGAAACTGTCCCTGAATCTGGAGGTGTGTGTTTTCAAACTTCCGTACCTCTTGCCTGATGGGAGAGAGTAGATGATGGAGTGATTGGGGTGAGATTGGTCCTTGAATTTGCTGGTGGCTTCCCCGAGGCAGCATGTAGATGGAGTAGATACAAAATGCAGAAGTAACTCAGCTGGTCAGGCAGCATCTCTGGAGAACGTGGATGGGTGACGTTTCGGGTCAGAACTCTTCTTCAGTTCAGCGGGTCAAACAGCATCCGAGGAGGAAATGGACAGACAATGCTTTGGGTTGGGGCTTTTCTTCAGATCGATTGTAGTTGGGAGGAGAAAATTAGAAAAAAGAAGTGGGGGTGGGGTAAAGTTGCCAAACGATAGGTGGTTACAAGTTAGGGGGATTTGATTGGAATGGTAAAAATAATGAAAAAGAGGTCTGAAAATACAACACTTTGGCTGGTGGAATATTGGTTGCTCAGAGAATACTTTGTTAGGAGTTCACAACTGTGTAGCATTTTCAAATTAGTCTTTTTGTTTTATTGTCCTCAATTAGACATCTACCTTAAGATGCCTCAACGATTACAGAAGTACTTACATGCACCTGTGGCACACATTATGGTGAATGCCATCCTTGTGAGAAAAGTAATGCACTCTCTCAATCAGAGAAGGCAGAACAGTCCAACACTGATCTGATGTTAGTGGTGGCAGATTGGCCGTCAACGTTTCAGCAAATGTCACTCTTCACACAGCTGAACGCGTGCTTGGTAGCAGGAAAATATCCTTCCCCACAGTTGCTATTTACAGGGATCACCAACCACAGATTAATTTCTAGAAGGAACTGCAGATGCTGGTTTAAACCGAAGATAGACACAAAATGTTGGAGTAACTCAGCAGGACAGACAGCATCCCTGGAGAGAAGGAACGGGTGACGTTTGAGGTTGAGTCAGACCCGAAACGTCACCCGTTCCTTCTTTCCGGAGATGCTGCCTGTCCCGCTGAGTTACTCCAGCATTTTGTGTCTATCATAGATTAGTTTCTAATTAATTTCCAACTGCTGTTGGTGTACTTTCTATAAGGTTTTGGTGTTTGTCAAAATCAGTGGCGTTTATAGGGAGTGGTAATCCCAGTGCCAAAGTAATTTGTAGAAAGGAACTGCAGATGCTGGTGTACACCGAAGATAGACACAAGATGCTGGAGATAGTGGGACAGGTAGCATCTCCGGAGAGATTGAATGGGTGATAGGGTCTGAAGAAAGGTCTTGACCCGAAACGTCACCCATTCCTTCTCTCCAGCGATGTTGCCTGTCCCGCTGAGTTACTCCAGCATTTTGAGCTAAAGTAATTTGTCTTGATTTAAAGGCTTTTGGATAAATTCGCATCTTCCAGATCTGGATGTATTAGTGGGCATTCTATTTGTCATATGGCAGGACTAGGCGAATGAGCAGAGGGCATAAGGAGCAAAGCAACTATGGAGAACATAGTTGACGTTTCAGGTCAGGAACCTTCTTCAGTTTGTTTCCCTGAGATGCTGCCTGACCCGTTGAGATACTCCAGCACTTTGTGTCTTTTTGGGATGCTTAGGGAGTCATTCTCACACCTGAACTTTAGAGTTCTCAATACTATAATAATCTGCCCCATCGCTTAAAAAGTTGGATTAAAAATCCATGTCACTGTTGTAAAATAGTTGTGAAACCATGTGGCTATAGGTTTTGTATTTGTTCCATCCATCATTGTGTTGCAGTTGTCGTCAATATTGATCCAATACGTGACTGGCTTCAGAATTATTGGAATGGAATAAAGAGCCCGATTACTGTGAATAGCAATGTTCTGACGAGCATTTGGCAGCTAAATGTCTTTAATGTCAGTAACTATGCTGCTGTAAAGATATACCTCAACAGACTTCTTAGAAAATACATTTTCATTTTGTCACTACTATTCATTTTAATTTTAGACGGCACCTTTAGCTATAAATTGTAATTTTTTATAGTGTAAGTCATTGTATCTTTATTGATGTCACTGCCAACCCCTAAATAATTAAAAAGAAATTCATTATCCAGCATCAAGACAATTTCAATTTATTATTTCATCATAATTTCCATTATCATTTTCACTATTCACTGACTGTTGAAAAGTGGTATTCACTGACTATTTTTATATATGCGTTCCAAATCTTGGAAATTATCTAATTATTTGAACATTTTTGACATAATTTGGGATACAATATAAACCTCAATATTTAACTTGAATACATCTTGATCACAACAATAAATTCATTATTTTGTTGTAGTCTCTGACTCCTGCTTTTGTGGATGTGATTTCCTCATTGGGTGCAAGGATTTTACTGTATATACATTAATGTAGTCCCATATTTAACCAGAGAAGCTGAGCTATAGTGTTGCTGAAATACATTGTGTTTCGTTGCTTGAAATTGTCATTAGTCAAGAAGAAGGGTCTTGACCCGAAACGTTACCCGTTCCTTCTCTCCAGCGATGCTGCATGTCCCGCTGAGTTACTCCAGCATTTTGTGTCTAACTTCGAATTAAACCAGCATCTGCAGTTCCTTCTTACTTATTGGCCTATTAATACTGGACATCAATAAGAGGCAGCATTTTACTTTGACTTTCAGAGCAGGCAGGAATCCCATTACTCACAAGAATCCTTCTATATGAAAGAGAAGATGATTTGTTCTTTTTTCTTAAACCAACAGAGGTGTATGAGGTCTCGCTAGAATTTAGAAAATTGAGGGGGGATCTTATAGAAACGTACAACATTTTTAAGGGGTTGGACAGGTTAGGTGCAGGATGATGGTTCCCGATGTTGGGGAGGTCCAGAACAATGGGTTACAGTTTAAGGATAAGGGGGAATTCCTTTAGGACCGAGATGAGGAAAACATTTTTCACACAGAGAGTGGTGAGTCTCTGGAATTCTCTGCCACAGAAGGTAGTTGAGGCCAGTTCATTGGCTATATTTAAGAGGGAGTTAGATGTGGCCCTTGTGGCTAAAGGGATCAGGGGGTATGGAGAGAAGGCAGGTACAGGATACTGAGTTGAATGATCTGCCATTATCATATTGAATGGCGGTGCAGGCTCAAAGGGCCGAATGGCCTACTCCTGCACCTATTTTCTATGTTTCTATGTATAAAAAAGATTAAACTATGTGAGATTATACTAGATGACAGTTCAAACTTTTATTATACAACGAGCTTGGTTGCATTCCAACAAAATGACCACACCTTTCTGGAAGTGTATTTTAAAGGTATTTGATATTTTTGCTCTGTATAAATTGCTAACATTGTGGATTTATTAAATGTAATTCAATAATCATGTCCCATGCATGCACTTTAACTTCAGAAGAATCATGGAACACCAAAGAGACGGCTTAGACATTGCCATTAAAGTTGTAATCAAAGTTGTAGAGAACGAAGGAATACCAGTGAGTAATTCAGTGATACCCATCTACCTATTTGAGTTGCATGCCAGTATAATTTGCTGGCTACGTAATTGAGCTTGTGCTGAGAAGCAGATAGTCGTGGTGAATAGAAAACTTCTCCATACTGACTCTGTTTCATTGCTAAAATGGAGCTGGCCTGGTTTAACCCAGTGTCCATCTAGCAAATTTGGAATGTGATTCCATCACTCTCTACAAAGAGTTGATATTTGAAAATTAAAAGCCTACAAAGATGTCATTGCCACAGATCATTCTTTACAATATTCCGATTTCACCGTTCCAATGGAAAATTAAATGAATTTTTTACTGTATCTTTCTTCCACTGGCATTTGGTGTGTGAATATCATAAGGTCATGAATAAATCAAGTCGAATGTGGATACAATATCTCTTTTATTAGCCTGCATAATGTGATATTGTTGTAGTATTAGTTGAGCATTCTCAGTTTAAAGAAATTGGCTGGATATCGATGTGAAATGTTGAAAGTCTGCACTCAGACTTTCTGAACTTGCTGGCCATTCTTCATTGGTGATTTCCTGACTGGGTTCCAACAATGCGAATGTGAGCCCTCTGTAATTCTCCAGTAGTTACACTGGGGCATCTGCACCTATGCACTGGGGTATCTGCACCTATGCACTGGGGTATCTGCACCTATGCACAGACTAATTTTAACAAACACCAAAACCTTATAGAAATTACACCAACAGCTGTTGGAAATCAATCAGAAACTAATCTAAGATAGACACGAAATGCTGGAGTAACTCAGCGGGTCAGGCAGCATCTCTGGAGAGAAGGAGCGGGCGACGTTTCAGGTCTGACTCTCGACCCGAAACGTCACCTGTTCCTTCTCTCCAGAGATGCTGCCTGCCCCACTGTGTTACTCCAGCATTTTGTGTCGATCTTCAGTTTAAACCAGCATCTGCAGTTCTTTCTAGAAATTAATCTGTGGTTGGTGATCCCTGTAAATTTCAACTGTGGGGAAGGGTCTCTAAGGAACTATGACATTCCTTTCATCTGAATGAAGAATACCTCAAGGAACTTGTGTACTTGATTCATACGGGTGTCCAGAGTTATGGGGAGGAGGCAAGAGAATGAGGTTAGGAGGGACAGATAGATCAGCCATGATTGAATGGCAGAGTTGACTTGATGGGCCAAATGGCCTAATTCTGCTCCTATCACTATAAACTTATGAAGTAATACACATTTTTTGTCTACCTTCCTTAAAGAATTAGGTTTATTTAAAAGGTTTATAATTTGTTAATGATTTTTTAAAACAACTTAACATTTAAATATTAAATGTTCAATTGAATTTTAATAAATTTTAAATGTTTTGAAGGGTTCTGAATATCAGAGAGATTCAGCTGCCTTCAAAGTTGTTGCCAGCAGTGACACTTGCTCAAGTCCGAGATGTTGGTCTAACCCAGGTCATGGTTTAAGCCAATTCTTGATTTTCCTCATGTTTTTAGGGCAGGGCCTCTAGTAGCTTACCCAGGTGATGGTATAGCATTGTGATCGTTTTGCCTTTGGATAGCGAGGTAAAATAAACAGATCGAAGAAAAGTACGTTTGAGTTTACCATGTCATCAGTGAGAGCTACTTGTTACCAGTTGGAATCTCTGGACTAATGTTCCTTGGTGTAGTCTTTAGCAAGTACAATATTAATATTATGAAGTATACATATACATACGTTTTTGTGTATGAAGGAACTGCTGATGCTGGTTTAAACCACAGACGGACACAAAAAAGATAAACACAGTAGGAAGAAGCGTCTCGACCTGAAACGTCACCCATTCCTTCTCTTCAGAGATGTTGCCTGTCCCACTGAGTTACTCCAGCATTTTGTGTACCTAAGTTTTCCATTTGTGTTGCTTCTTCTTCTTATCGAATGTACACGCACAAGATTAGAAGTTGTTCAGCCAGAGCTGTGTTTTGCGCTTCTTGTGCGTGGTGGTGGAAAGATTGGTAGAAACGGGGCCGCGACATGAACGCTCTTTCCTTGACCCCTTTTGTATTGCTGGCTGACTGTAAATGCCAATAACAAGTATGACTCTGATATTCTGACTCTATAACCGTTGAGCCATAAAGATACGCAGCATGGAAACCGGCCCGACAACCTAATTTATCCATGTCGGCAAAGAAGGCTGTCCAACCAAGAGCTATTTTCCTGTGTTTGGGCCATATTGGAAGGAGGGGAATGGTTATGTGAAACGAACACGCAAACATCCCTAAGGAGAGGGTAATTGAAAATAAGAAGACTTCAATGTTCAAACCATTGGATTGTAGACTACCCTGGCGAAATATGAGGCGTTGCTTCTTCAGGTTACATTGGGGCTCACCCTGGCAGTGGAGAATGCTGAGGATGGACAGGTCAGCGTGGGATTGGAAAGTGGAATTGCAATTGACAAGCAACTGGGAACTTGGGTTGGCAACTGCCGACATAGACCAGATGCCCAGTAAAATTAGTTTCCCAGTCTTTCTGACACGGACAAGGCCACATCCTCGGCCGAAATCTGTAGACGGGGGCGGGGGAGGTGGACTGTACTGGAGCTGGTTTAAAAACATTTAGGTTATCGGAGCATGCGCTCCTTTCTGTTTTAATATATTCCCATAGAAGTTGCTACTGTTGGACTTAATCTTGCACTAAACGTCATTCCCTTTATCATGTATCTGTACACTGTGGATGGCTCGATTGTAATCATGTATTGTCTTTCTGCTGACTGGTTGACATTCAACAAGAGCTTTTCGCTGTACCTTGGAACATGTGACAATAAACCTATCTAAATTATACTGTAATCCATATCCTAATGTAAAATCCTCCACATTTTGGTATTATAGTGGTTATTTGGTTTGTATATTCTTCTTTATTAAATGAACATATATTGTGTAAATGCTAACATTCGTCACTGTGCCTGACGTTAATATATGTCATAAATTCTTGAAAAACTTGTATTGATAGCAATATTAAGCTATAATTACGACCTTTGATTCTTGTTTACACACACACATCACAAGGTTATGTTCAGTGACTTAGGCAGATGATAGCATTCATGCCAACAAACCTCTTGTAATTGAGTATTTATAAAATTAGAATCATAAGGCAAGATGGGCTGCTTAGCTAAATTAGTTAAGGATTAAATAATTGTACATCTTTAGATGTATTGATGTTTTTGTTAACTGTGAAAAGGGTCTTTGGTTTTCTACATGCCTGGGGAGATGTTTAAGATTGCAGATGTTGTGTGGATGCTTTTGGGGGGGGGGGGGGGGGGGGGGGGGGGGGGGAAAGGAAGAGTCACCTAGGATCACCTTCAATGGTTGTGGAATTTTTGATCCCGAAAACCCATGAAATCAGACTCTTAATGGACACTGAGGTTCGCTTAATGAATGAGGAAAAAAACGAACTCATCATGAGGGGGAATATTTCGCAGGCTTAAATAACATTTGGGAAGATAGGAAAGAATAGAATGGATTGAAGATAAGGTCATCTCTGTCAAGGGTGTCCAGAGACCAAGGGTAAGGAACTACTTATCAACTTGCCTGCTGTTAAGTATAGAAATTTGTACTTAAACGAATCATGTGTAAAATATCAAATGTCCTAGATTTTTTTTTAAACTTTTATTTATTCCTTAAATTATTTACGACGCCTTGAATGGTTCTGACCATCTCTGTCTATTAACAATCGACTTGACTTCCAGATAGTCGAAAACAGTTCAAAAAACTTTGACGGTGATTTGATTGTTGCAGGATTTGGGGACAAGGCTTCAAGATATGAAGCACGGAGGCCACTCTGCCTTTTTACTGTACATCGCTCTGGTGTGAAGGGCCAGCTTGTTTGGTCTTCCACATCCAGAAAATGGAGGATTTTAAATTAGGATAAGGTTTACAGTACAGTTTTGTTTATTGTCACGGGTGCCGAGGCACAGTGAAAAGCTCTTGTTGCGTGCTAATACGTGATTACAATTTAGCCATCCACAGTGTACAGTACTGGCAGGTAGAAATATGGATGATGTAACCAGACTGCTGGCTGAATCCAAAATGGTTTGGTTCAATGTCACGCTGAGTTACTCCAGCATGTTGCGCCTACCTTCGATTTAGACCAGCATCTGCAGTTCTTTCCTACACATGGTTTGGTTCAGGGTGTGTAATTCTCTCATCACCGCCACACAGGCTTGATAGCCTTTTCCTATCCAACCTTTTGATTGTGATCTCCTGTCATAATCTTTTCCACAGCCAATTTTTTTTCTTTGCATTAATATATATATTTTTTTTAAGTTCTTGTAACATAAGGGCAAAATCAGCACTACAATAAGTCTGTTATCATTTTTCTCACTTCCTCTGCAGGCATTATCTCTGAAAGCCCTCAATATAAAATTTACTTCCAATAAAATCGCCCCTCTTTTTAAATTAAAGGAAGAATACTAGCCAGGACATAAAAATACTTTAGAAACATGTTGATTGAATGCAGCTGGAAGAATTGTACTGATGCAAATGAGGTAAATGAAGTAGACTTCATAACTCGAGTGCAGCCCATAATGTCACAGGTTTGAGGTAAAACATGGAAAAGCTTAGGCTTCAGGAAAACCAAGGCCTTAAGTAAATAAGACACAAAGCCCTTGAGTGAATCAGCGGGCCAGGCGGCATCCCTGGAGAATGTGGATTATCATTGCCACAGAAGGCTGTGGCAAGTGAATATTTTTAAGGCAGAGATAGATAGATTCTTGATTAGTACAGATATCAGGGGTTATGGGGAGAAGGCAGGAGAATGGGGTTAAGAGGGAGAGATAGATCACCCATGATTGAATGTCGGAGTAGACTTGATGGACCAAATGGCATAATTCTCCTCACATATGAACTTATATACAGGTGACATTTCGGGTTGGGACTCTTCTTCAGATCTCCTTTTAAGTAATCCTCATCGGATTTTTTAGTTTGTATACAGGGTCGTGCTGTCATTGGCATGGTCAACATTTATCACATATCCTTGCTTGTTCTTGAGAAGGTGGTGGTGAACCACCTCCTTGCACCGCTGCTATTCCCGTGTGTTCTAGATATCTCCGATCAAAACAATAGATATCAAAACAGTCTTCCAACAGTAGAATCATACTATGGTATATATATATTAATAATTGTATTTTAAAACTTGCTTTTATTTGCCTTTATTTTTGTTAACACTATTTGGATGCTGGAAGATTGTTTCCTGAAGAATTAAATGACAGGATTTTTGTTTTTACCTCCATGAAACAAGTTATGAGCATTGATGGACTCCGCAGTAAACCATAAAGCATTCAGCATCCAGTCAATGTGGATAGATCCCATAGACGGACACAAAACGCTGGAGTAACTCAGCGGGACACGCTGCATTACTGGAGGGAAGGAATGGGTGACGTTTCGGGTCGAGACATTCCCTTTATTATTTCAGATATAAGAATTGACATTGTGGAAATGATAAGTGTGACAACAATTGTTAAAAAGCTTATGATATCTTTTACTGAATTGATATCATGTTTGTATTCACAGAGACTGCTTCTGAAGAAGATTCCTTGTCGAGCAAATGCCCCTCCAGGTTCATTCTTTGCCCGTGACAACACTGCCAACTTCCTCTCCTGGTGTCGGGAAGTGGGGGTGGATGATACTTGTCCTTTTTGAATCCGAAGGTTTGGGTACGTAGTCAAACGCGTCTATCTATATTACTAAAAGTCTAATCTTGACCATTCTGTTGTTCTGCATAATGATTTTAGAAAAAACGCTGCCACTTACGGCAGTGGTTTTTGGCCATCTTACTCAGTCCCCCTCTGCTGCGCAGGACAAGAGGATTTTTCCCATCGATGAAAAATAAAAGAGTTATTAGTGTGTAAAAAATGTTCAGATTCTCTCTCCTGAAGGCCACACCCCTTCCGGAGGGACTATAAAACCCGGAAATGTGGAGGTGCCTCAGTTCTCTGCAAGATGGGAGAGTGAGAGGTCGCAATTCTCAGTCTGAGCTGTGAATAACACTGAACACATGTCTACTAAACTGTGAGTGGTTTCACTGAACTGTCAGTGCCCTTAATGTGGTTTGAAAATGTAGTTTGAAAATGCAAAAGTGTGTTTTGGTTTGAAAGTGCTAAAGCAAGCTGCCTTGCCTTTGGTTTTGAAAATGCTAAAGCAAGCTGTGTTGCCTTTGGTTTTGAAAGTGCTAAAGCAAGCTGCCTTGCCTTTGGTTTTGAAAGTGCTAAAGCAAGCTGCCTTGTCTAATTAGAGCGGCCTTGTCTAATTAGAGCGGCCTTGTCTAATTAGAGCGGCCTTGCCTAATTAGAGCTGCCTTGCCTTCTATATAATTAAATGTCTAATCTTGACCAGTTTGCGCTTTATATTGATTTTAGTAAAAACGCTACCACGTACGGCTGTAATTTTTGGCCATCTTACTCAGAGTCGCCCTCTGCTCATCAGGTGCCGAGGATTTTTCCCATCGATGAAAAATAAAAGAGTTATTATTGTTTTAAAAATGTTGAGATTCTCTCTCCTGTCAATCACGCCATGAAGGCCATGCCCTTTCTGGGGGGAGGGACTATGAAACCCAGAAGTGTGGGCATGGCTCAGTCTCTGCAAGATGAGGCAGGGGGGAGGTCACGACTCGCTGTCTTTAGTGGCCTTGCACCCTGCTTGAAATGGTATGAAACTGCACTTGAATTTGGTGCCCATGCACCCTGCTTGAAATGGAATTTCAAGGAATAGCCGTGAGTCAACTGCGAGCCCTCCAGCCTTGAGTGAGTGAGCTGCCAGCACAACAGGCTTGAGCCACCAGCCCAAGAATCCATTCGGCCCACCCACAATGTCCATACTATCCCTCTGGAAGCCAGTCCCTTCAGCGCACAACACCCATACTAGTGCTCCAGAAAGCCACCCCCCCCCCCCCCACTGGCCCCTCAATATTGGAATTGGTGGAGAGGTGGAATATTGTATTGGGGGACCAGCCCTCCCGTGTGATGCTGGGACCCAACGGGTCGCACTTAGTCTAGTATATATATACTTTTTGCTTGGGGATCATCTGTCACATGGGATACGTTAAAGGACGATATCCACAATACGAAGCGTTTTTCTCCTTGGGCTGCATTGGTACCCTGACTTGATTTTGAAAAGCACTATTTAGTTTGATGAATGCACTATCTGTACTGTCTGGGGAATAAGTGAGCCTTTGTACGCAGTTGAGTGACCTCCTTTCTGAGAAAGACAAAAGGTCACTTGAGGAAGACTGACTGCAGTGCTTATCTTTCATGTAACTGATATGCAATTTCTGTGTGTTAATGGCACTGTTTTGCACTATTATTTCCAACTGACAGCTTGACATACTTATCGCTGTTTTTTCCCTGACATTCTTTCATGCAAATAAAGCTGTTGCTGGTGATCTCCAGAGAAATGTTATCAAAGATTACAATCTGTGCTTTTGACACTATTGGCTCAAATATTGCTTTTTTTAGGATGTGCCAGCAGTGGGAAGAACCTTCCTCATTGTAGGACAAAGAAGAACTGAAGCAGGAATATTTATAAAGGTTGCACCTCAGTCAGTGTTAGTGCTGTCTGTGATATCATTATATCGTATCCTCAGTGTTGTAATTGTCTTTCAGTTGAACTCAGTAACAATTCCATTCATGAACCATTATCTTTTGTTAGTTGCAGCATATAATACAACATTCATATCTGTTTCTCATCAGCCCATGTGAAACAAATGTGCGTTAAAGTTCTTCAATTCCACAAATAAATGTCTGCATGATTTTTTTTAGTTAAAGGTATTCTTTGATTAAAAAAATAATCCCCTTTAACCCTGCACTGAAAGTGGCACGGTTGTGCAGCGGTAGAGTTGCTGCTTTTCGATGCCAGACCCCGTGCTGTCTGTACGGAGTTTGTATGTTCTCCCTGTGACCGCGGGTGCTCCGGTTTCCTCCCACACCCCAAAGACGTGCAGGCTTGTAGTGTAATTGTCCCTAGTGTGTAGGATAGTGCTAACGTACGGGGTGATTCGATGGTCAGTGCGGACCCGGTGGGCCGAAGGACCTGTTTCCACGCTGTATCTCTAAAGTCTAAAGTGAAGAGTTAATAATAGGTATTTGGTTACGTCAGAGTTGATCAAAGGTTCGCTGTTGGTTCCCAATTTGGATGCAATTCAACTTTAATGTTTTTTTTAAATTATAACTAATTCTTTGAGCATTAAATATATATTTTCATTTTAAAAGTGTATGTGGTTGTTCTGCAAAACATAAGGGAATTTTGAATCAATGTCATGAGCTGTTCTATCTAGCCA
This sequence comes from Okamejei kenojei, assembly GCA_035221665.1. NCBI lineage: Eukaryota > Metazoa > Chordata > Chondrichthyes > Rajiformes > Rajidae > Okamejei > Okamejei kenojei. The sequence continues at coordinate 3,797,138 of CM069148.1, read as the reverse complement.
GAGGATGTTGAAATATTCCATCAGCATATTTCTTTAGATTATTCAGGGTTGTTCTGAAGAAAGATTCTAAACATCCTATAATTAAACAAAATAATTGCATTTATTTGTGTAAATGTTCAAACTAATCAACAACATCACAGTATATTTCTAGTCGTGATCTCTGGGCAGAGCCAGTAACACGTTTCTCAATGAGTTTAGCCACATGCTGTCTGCAATGAGGTCAGCTGCTTTTAAAAGGCAGGGAACAACTCAATCCATTTTGAAACACCACAGAGTAGAAATTGGACTGTTGCGACCCTTTTACAGTCATAAAATACGCTTGCCAGGACCAATTTGCGAGATTAATATCCAGTACTTTGAGAATGCCTGAAAAACATCTCTTCAGGCTTGGCTATTTTGTCAGAGTACTGGCTAAAACGGGTGTTATGCTCTCGACAGGAGCAGAGATTGAGATTATTCTGCTTGGGTTTAGCCAGCAGCAGCAAGGCAATTACTCTTACTGAAAACGCAAAGATGAGGAACCGTTCCTGCAAGGTTGCTTCAGTCCAGGCACACATAACATTGCCAACATCATTAAATGCATTTTAATGCCAACATCATGACTTACTATAACATTTGAAAACAAATGAATCGTAGAGGTTTATAAAAGCAGGTCATTTGGCAAGCAATGTCCAGAGGGGTGGGAAAAAAACAGGCAGATTAATTCTGCTTGGGTGAACTTGGTCCGTAGCCTTGCTTGGTCAGGCACTTTGGGAATGGTGAAGGTTGTTGCCTCCAACACCCTTTCAGGCTGTTAATTCCAGATCCCATCGCACCGGTGGTTGTTTTCTTTCTTCTCTCTCATCTTCCTTGAAATGCCCTTATCGATTACACACATTCAATCTCAACTCCCAATTACTTAACTTCACTTTCTCGCCCTATCTGGGCCCCTCGTAATTTTATCCATCTAAAACTGTTCATCAGTGGTAGGGAAGTTGTTGAAGATTCAAAGGACCAAGATGTATTTGGAAAAGCTCAGACTTATTAGGGATTATTGGCATGGCTTTGTGAGAGGGAGGTCCTGATGCCCAAATTTAATTGAGTGCCTTTATTTGAAGAAATTACAAAGATGATTGAGATTCTTGCAGTTACCGTGGTCCACATGGACCCTGGCAAAATCCTTGTAGATCTCCTTTGCATTATTTCTTTCTACTAACATATCTACCTTGTAATATGGTGACCCAAACAATAAACATAATATCACCACATTCGTGTGATATTGTAATGCTTAGAGTGTGCTGGCATGATCTTCCGCCCCAGTGTGATGTGTTATCCAGTAAAGGCAAGTTTCGATGTATTATTTCATACAGAGAGTTGTGAGTCTGTGGAATTTTCTGCCTCGGAGGGCGGTGGAGGCCGGTTCTCTGGACACTTTCAAGAGAGAGCTAGATAGGGCTCTTAAAGATAGCGGAGTCAGGGGATATGGGGAGAAGGCAGGAACGGGGTACTGATTGGGGATGATCAGCCATGATCACATTGAATGGCAGTGCTGGCTCAAAGGGCCAAATGGCCTGCTCCTGCACCTATTGTCTATTGTCATGTGTACTGAGGTACAGTGAAAAGCTTGGTTTTGCATGCTGTCCAAAAGGATCAGATATAACACACATAAAACAAGCGAGCCAAACTCGAGTACGATAGATAGTGCAAAGGTATGGAGTGCAGAATATAGTTCTCCACATTGCAGCACATCACTTCCATAGACAAAGTCCAACATCCACAATTGGGTAGGATCATCAAATCTGCAGGAATATTAAATGAAAATATAATTAGAGCATTTAGAAATGGTGCTGTACCTACAGGTAAAAAAGAGATTTAAGAGTCAAACGATTGTATGGGATGGCAGGGTTAGGGTTCAGTTACTCTTTTCCAGGAAGAGTACACAGACTCGCCACACTCTGGCATATCTCTCATGCTACTTAACTTATCTTACTCTGCAATCTTCATATGATTTATGGCAAGCCTCTGTTAGTTTTGATCTGTTTAATATCAGCTAGTCTGCTCCTCCCACTTCTGTGTGCAATGTAATAATGTTCTCAGATACCATTTTTATTTAGAGTGGTAATGGGCTAGAGATTCTCAGGAATCGCTGGAGATTTAGCATTCTTTCAGTGAGGTTTGGAACATCCAAGAGCCCTTTTCTTTGGTTGATGATAATCTAGTCCCACCACAGAGCTTGGAATAGACTATTTTTTTACCCTGGTGCCTAGCCTGCCCATCCTAACTGACAGTGTGACTAAAGGTCCCTATATTGGACTGGGAGAGGGACTGATGTTGATTTGCTTATCCTTCCAGTGCCTTTGCAGGATATTGTAGTAACGATGTTGGTGATATTTCTCCAGTGCCTTGAGATGCCTGCCCTCCCTTGTAGTCAGAAGTCACCACGTTAATTGATTTGTGCGGGAAAGAGCTGGCTTAAGGATCTGGCTTATACCGAGGATAGTCACAAAGTGCTGGAGCAGCTCAACGGGTCAGGCAGCATCTCTTGAGAAAAGGAATAGATTTCTTCAGACTGAAAGATAGACAAGGCTAGAACAAAACAGGTAGGCCACAGATGACCTCTGGAAGGGTGGAGTCCATAATGGCCCATTGTTGGTTGATTTCCTTTCCTCATCTCCCCTATAATCCACCTACCAGTTACCCTGGTTATTTAATGTCACTGATCAGAGAAGTAGGTCCTTGCGTTTTGCCCAGTTTGGGCATCATCTTGATATTTAATCTCCCCATCTATCATATCCAATATTTCACATATTACTATCTTGACTTCCAGGAAGCTTATTCATAACTATAGTTTGGCTCGAAAATAAGAAAGGACCAAAACATATTTGCATTTCTGGGATGTTAAGTCATTTAAGGGAATCCTTCACCATAGAAATTTGAGTATTTGTTCTGATTGTAAATCAGTTTTATGATAGTGAAGGCACATTTTTAGATTGCGTCGGAAAGAACTGGTTTAAATCTAAGTTAGACACAAAATGCTGGAGTAACTCAGCGGGACAGACAGGATATCTGGAGAGAAAGAATGGGTGATGTTTTGGGTCGAGACCCTTCTTCAGTGCCTGTCCCGCTGAGGTAGTCCAGTATTTTTATATTGTTGCTTTGTATTATTAACTCTGTTGCATTCAGTTGAGCCATATGAGAAAATAGATTAAATTCATAATGTTTGTTCTATGGATTTGATTCAAATGTAAATTGCAACTTGTGCAACCTACATGAAAACATAAATACAATAACATAGAATAATGCCGCATGGAAACAGGCCCTTTGGCCCAACACATCTATGCTGGTCAAGTTGCTCATCTAAGATGGTCCCATTTGCTTGCATTTTGCACATCCTATCTACAGTATGTACCAATCCAAATGTCTTAAGTGTTGTTATTTTTAGTTAAGTTTAGTTTAGAGATACAGCGCGGAAACAGGCCCTTCGGCCTACCAATTCCGCACCAACCAGCGATCCCTATCCTACACACACTAAGGACTATTTACATGTATACCAAGCCAATTATCCCACAAATATGTATCTTTGAAGAGTGGGAAAAACTGAAGATCTCGGAGAAAGCCCACGCGAATGTACAAACTCTGCGCAGGCAGCACCCGTAGTCGGGATCCAACCCGCGTCACTGGCGCTGCATTCGCTGTAAGGCAACAACTCTACTGCTGCGCCACTGTGCCGCCCAGTGTTTTTATTGCACCTGCCAAAGGGCTTGTTTCCACGCTATATCTCTAAACCAAACTAAGTAAACTACTGTAAATGCCTTTCTAAAGTTCATATGAACAACATCTACCATCATCAATCTTCTTGATTACTTAAAAAAAAACACTACAGATTTGTTAATTGGATAAACAAACTTTACATCATAAAGCCCCTAGTTTAAAATTTAAAAAGCATGGTGTAAATATGATTATTTTAAAATAATTGACTGTCAGCAATTATACAATTGAAATATTATATCTTAACTGAAGCATGTATTTTATAAAGTTCTTTTGATTAATGCTTGTCATTAAATCATAATTGTTTTTTGTGTCCTGTGTTGACAGTCCTTCACAAACAACCCAGAGAGGTTTGCCTGTGCTTGCTGGAGCTGGGGAGGATAGCTTCCAGGTAAAATTAAATGTTCCTGCTTTCTCTGTAAATGTAAACATGGAACACATTTGCATTATTAATTATGTTTGAAAGAACTGCAGATGCTGGTTTAAATCGAAGATAGACACAAAATGCTGCAGTAACTCAGCGGGACAGGCAGCATCTCTGTAGAGAAGGAATGGGTGACGTTTCGGGTCGAAACCCTTCTCCAGACTGATTCAAGGGAGTGGGTGGTACAGAGATATAATGTAGTCGAAGACAGTAAGACTGGTCGGAGAACTGAAGGGGGAGGGGATGGAGAGAGGGGTAGCAAGTCCTACTTGAAGTTAGATCAGTCAATGTTCATACCGCTGGGGTGTTAGCTGCCCAAGTGAAATATGAGGTGCTGTTCCTCCAATTTGCGCTGGGCCTCACAACTGACAACGGAGGAGGTCCATGACAGAAAGGTCAGTGTGGGAATGGGAGGGGGTGTTAAAGTGCTGAGCAACCGGGAGATCAGGTAGGCTTAGGTGGTCTGAGCGGAGATGTTCAGTGAAACGATCGCTGAGCCTGTGCTTGGTCTCGCCGATATACAGGAGTCCACACCTGGAACAGCAGATACAGTAGATGAGGTTGGAGGAGGTGCAAGTGAACCTCTGCCTGACCTGAAAAGGCTGTCGGGTTCTTGAATGGAGTCGAGAGGGGAGGTATAGGGACAGGGGTTGCAGGGGAAGGTACCTGGGGTGAGGGTGGTTTGGATGGGGAGGGACTAGTTGACCAGGGAGTTGTGGTGGGAACGGTCTCTGTGGAAATGATTAATTACCTGAGCTCGTATCATCCGCAGTAGAGCAGTAAATAGTAAAAAGAAATGCGATGTTCAAGTTCATATTCTGCAACATCTTGTGTGCAGGTTAAACAGCTGTTCATTATGCAATGATGTGGCATAGTTACTGTGAGAGTCACAAGAATGTTTCTAACCACAATAGGGAAAGAAACTGGAAAGGATTATTTTTCTCACTGCAGGTTGGGAAAACATTTCAATCAGAAATTACTCCATAGTTTGGAATAAATTCAAAAATGCATGCTTACTTTTTAAATCTTCCATGCACATTACCCACCAGATACAATGCAAATGAAGCCAAATCCACGTGCAGGAAGGAACTGCAGATGCTGGTTTAAATTGAAGATGGACACAAAATGCTGGAGTAGCTCAGTGGGACAGGCAGCATCTCTGGAGAGAAGGAATGGGTGATGTTTCGGGTCGAGATCCTTGTTCAGACTGATGGCTCCGGAGAGAAGGAATGGGTTACGTTTCGGGTCTCGACCCGAAATGTCACCCATTCCTTCTCTCTAGAGATACTGCCTGTCCCACTGAGTTGCTCCAGCATTTTGTGTCTATCTTTGTAGCCAAATCCATAATGCACTTACAGAAATAAATTGTGAAGAGTGAGTTCAATAACACCATGAGTGTAATTTATTCAGTAGAAATGGAGAACTGCAGATGCTGGTTAATACATAAAATGCTGGAGTGGCTCAGGCAGTATCTTTGGAGAACATGGACAGGCAATGTTTTGGGTCGAGACTGAATAAGGAGTCCTAACCCAAAATATCATCTATCCAGGTTCTCCAGAGATGCTGCCAGGCTCACTGAGTTACTCCAGCACTTTATGAAAAGTCATCTATCCATGTTCTCCAGAGATGCTGCCAGACCCAATGAATTACTCCAGCACTCTGTGAAACGTCACCTATCCATGTTCTCTACAGATACTGCCTGACCCGCTGAGTTACTTCAGCACTTTGTGCCTTTTTATTTACTAGTCAGCAGAAGTCTATGAGAATAGAGACATTTTGATCTCCAAGTCAAGTTAATCCACACCATCGTATAGTACCTGATTAGTTCTTGAATTAGTTGCTGCCTGAGATATTTTTAAATTATTTATGACATTTTTATCACTTTAGGTCATTGTGGTGACAGTGAAGAGGGCCTCAATTTAAATTCCATTTTAATCTTGCCTCTGAATCTAGATGTTTTCTTTATGGATTTGCTTCTGTTTAAACTTTAGAGATGCAGCATGGAAACAGGCCCTTCAGCCCACCGAGTCCGTGCCGACCAGTGATCCCGTACACTAATACTATCCTACACCTGGGACAATTTTACAATATAAGTGAAGCAATTAACCTAGTCTTTAGGGTGTGGGTGGAAACCGGAGCAGCTGGAGAAAACCCATGCGGCCTCAGGGAGAACGTACAAACTCCGTCCAGACAGCACCCATAATCAGGGTCGAACCCGGGTCTCAGGTAATGTAAGGTAGCAACTCTACCGCTGCGCCACCGTGCCACCACTCTCATATTTATAGATGTAAAGTATTTTCATCATGGTTTTAAACTAATATGGTAAGAGTGTACGTGGCTAGAGTTGAGATTTTTTGTCGGAAAGTAGTTCTTGGCGATATCGGCATGGTCATATTTATCGTTCCTCAAACTGCTGCATTACTTGTGATGATAGAGTCGCAAGAATGGAATCAATTAAAACGTTAATTTGGATTAGGATGACTTTATACTGAAGCACAAAGGGCAGAAATGATATCTGTAACCACACTGCAACCAAAGATAAATGTCCCCAACGTAAAAATATCAACTGGTTGTTTAATATTTTGTACATATCAGATAGCTGTGAGATGGCTCACCATCTGAAAAATTCTGTCACATGTGGCTATTTGCTTTTAAAGTTCTGAAAGTAAAGTTCAAACAAAATGCAGATTCCTTATGTGATCAAGATAGAGATAAAATGTTGGAGTAACTCAGCGGGTCAGACAGCATCTCTAGAGAAAATGGATGGATGACTTTTGGGGTTGTAACCCTTCTTCAGACCGATTGAGATCTACAATCAGTCTGAAGAAGGGTCCCATCCCGAAACACCATCTATCCATTTTCTCCAGGGATGTTGCCTGACCCACTGAGTTAATCCAGCACTTTATATCTTATCTTTGGTATAAACCAGCATCTGCAGTTCCTTTTTATTGCATATTCCATATGTGCTCAATGTTGTGAAGCCTATTATATCCTACCTGAAATAAATGTATGTTCAATAATCATAGAAAATAGTATTCTTTATTAAAATTTCTTTAATTAAGAAATAATAAATAGCATGTTTTTTTGACTAAAATTTACATTGATTAGAAGATATTTTATAATAAATTTGAAGAACCTCGTGAAACTTGGCATTGTGACATATTGAAAATAATTGCAGCATTATCATCTGTTTGCAATTTCTGTAGAAAGGGACGAGTGCACATTAATGTCCAGGATATCGTGATTAGTGGAGTGCTGCCCAGGCTCGATGCTAATAAATGAAAGAGATCCTAGTGCAGTTTGCCCAACAGAAACATGCTAAGAGAAGCAGGCCAAATCCATAACGTTAAAGCATTCGTTTTCCAAGAAAAAGTAAAAGGAGTTCTAAAAAGAAGTTTAGAAGAATGAGGGGGGGACCTCATTGAGACATACAGAATAGTGAAAGGCTTGGATAGAGTGGATATGGAGAGGATCTTTTCACGTGGGAGAATCTAGGGCTAGAGGTCATAAATGAAAGGACATTCTTTTAGGACATTGAGGGAAGGTCCTTTTGTTTTGCAGAGGCTGCAACATCCCATGCTAGATAACAGAAGACCATGGAGCAGCTTTGCTGAATGGATTAAACTATTTCTGTAGCCATTGGCATTCTATAACATTATATAACAAATGAGTCAAGGGTGGAAAAGTAGCCAATCAAGGATCCAACAGTTAGGCTTTCCTGAAATTAGGAGCAGCGCACATTGGTGCAGCGATAGAGTCGCTTCTTTACAGCAACCAGAGACCCAGGTTCGATCCTGACCACGGATGCTGTGTACACAGTTTGTACGTTCTCCCTGTGACCGCTTGAGCTTTCTCTGGGTGCTCTGGTTTCCACCCACACTCTCAAATCATACAGGTTTGTAGCTTAATTGGCTTAGGGGAAAAGTGATAAATTGCCCCTAGTGTGTAGGATAGTGCTCGTATACAGAGTGATCGCTGGGTCGGCGTGGACTTGGTTTCTACGGTGTATCTCTATAGTCTAAAGAAATCAGACCTAACTCTAAAGGTAATGCTCCAAGCTATTTCAAAAATATATAAAAGTCACTTTTTTTTCATCAAAAACTAGTTTTCTTACTTTAAAAAAACAAGAAGTGCTGGAGTAACTCAACAGGTCAGACAGCATGTCGGGAGAACATGGATAGGTGACAGTGTGGATTTGGAAGGATTCCAAACCAAAACGGTGCCTATCCATGTCCTCCAGCAGATAAGCAGAGATAGGAACCATTCACTTTGGGGCCAAATGAGCTGAATTTGTCACCTCTTGTACATTAAACTCCTGATTGCGCAACAGTCAAGGTGATTTCTCTTTCTCTCCCTCCTGTCTATCCCCTAACCTCATTTGTGTTGCCAAAGCCAACGACTCGTATTATATCCAGTTACATGATTCATCTCTTCAAACAGCAAGATTTTGTGAGAAGTGCAGATTTTTCTGAGAATTTTCCAGGGCTATGGATTGCAATCCCACATTTATCTAGACGGTGAAAGTGCTTCTTCCACATGTGAGCAGTTTGTTCCATTGGATGCAAGGTGTTCTTCGTTGCTTTTGTCTGATGTCAATAACCAGTCAAAAAACTGGAGGAGACATTTACAAACCCACAAACCTGTACGTCTTTGGAGTGTGGGAGGAAACTGAGCACCTGGAGAAAACCCACGCAGGTCACGGGGAGAACGTACAAACTTCGTACAGACAGCGCCCATAGTCAGGATGGAAACTGGGTCTCTGGCGCTGTAAGACAGCAATTCCACCGCTGTGCCACCGTGCCACACAAGGTGAAGAACTTGCAAATGAAGACTGAAGAAGGGTCTCGACCCTAAACGTCACCTATTCCTTCGCTCCGTAGATGCTACCTCACCCGCCGAGTTTCTCCAGCATTTTTGTCTACCTTCAATTTTTCCAGCATCTGCAGTTCCTTCTTAAACAAACTTTCAAATGAGGATCTGTGGGAGCTTGAACAACAGAGGTCACAAACGGAACAATAAGCTACCCGAGGAATCTGAGGAAAGACATTCTTGCCATAGAGGGGGTACAGAGAAGGTTCACCAGACTGATTCCTGGGATGGCAGGACTTCCATATGAAGAAAGACTGGACAGACTTGGCTTGTACTTGCTGGAATTTAGAAGATTGAGGGGGGATCTTATAGAGACTTACAAAATTCTTATGCGGTTGGACAAGCTAGATGCTGGAAGATTGTTCCCGATGTTGGGGATGTCCAGAACAAGGGGTCACAGTTTAAGGGTAAGGGGGAAGTCTTTTAGGACCGAGATGAGAAAATCATTTTTCACACAGAGAGTGGTGAATCTCTGGAATTCTCTGCCACAGAAGGTAGCTGAGGCCAGTTCATTGGCTATATTTAGAGGTAGTTAGGTGTGGCCCGTGTGGCTAAAGGGTTCAGGGGGTATGGAGAGAAGGCAGGTACAGGATACTGAGTTGGATGATCAGCCATGATCATATTGAATGACGGTGCAGGCTCGAAGGGCCAAATGGCCTACACCTGCACTTATTTTCTATGTTTCTATGTTACCAGCCAAGCATCACCGTCATCAAAACTGCTCACCATGAGAATGCCAGTGGAGCACTTTTGTGACAGCTAGAAAATGAGACAATCTGAAAATGGAATGCCTAGAGCCATACAGCGCAGAAATGGGTCTATCAGCACAACTCATCCATGTGACCAAGTTGCTCAACCAAGCTAGCCCCACTCGGCCCACATCCCTCCAAAGCTTTCCTGTCCATGTATCTGTCCAAGTATCTTTAAAATGCCCTAATTGTAGCCACCGCCACCGTTCCGTGTACACACCACCCTCGATGTCAAAGTGTTACTCCCTCAGCACCCTTTTAAAATCTTTCATGCAGAATCTCAGTTAACTTTTAACAGCTCCCCCTCCCTTATTTATCAAGAATTTGCTCCTAAAGTCGATATTGTGGCCTTTGAGAAAGAGAATTTAAAAGATTTGAGCTTTAAGGGAAAACAAATTGTTTATTCCTTTCTTATAATGATCAAACAGTTAGATAGACCTGCCTGCCTGTGTTTGGACCATATCCCTCCAAGCCTATCCTATCCATATACCTGTCTAAATGTTTCTGAGATGTGGTAATTGTACCTGCCTCAATTATCTCCTCCAGCAGCTCATTCCATTTATCTACCCCACTTTGTTTAAAAAAAATTCTTATTCGATAGCACATTCTTATGTGGGCAGCACGGTGGCGCAGCAGTAGAACTACTGCCTTACAGCGCCAGAAAACAAGGCTCGTTCCCGACTATGTTCTCCTCGTGACCTGCATGGGTTTTCTCTGAGATCTTTGGTTTCCTTCCTAAGACGTGCAGTTTTGTAGGTTAATTGACTTGGTACAAATGTCAAATTGTCCCAAGTGTGTGTAAGGTAGCGTTAATGTGCGGGGATCGCTGGTCGGTGCGGACTGGGTGGGCTGAGGGGCCTGTTTCCGCGCTACTTTTCTAAACTGAACTAAACTAAATGAAACAATGCCTCTATCTTTTATGGACACCAATTATTTGTTTTCTGCACAAGAGGCAATTAAAAGTTGTCGTGTTAATTAAATCATTAAAGAAGCGATGCTCCGCAGGCTCCTGCACAGAAGCAGACTGTTTAGTGCAATAAGTGAGTGTGAAGCCAGGTACAGGGAGAGGTCCAGTGAGAATAACAAGATTTACAGCATGTCAGCCTCCCCAGACACACAGGAAAGGAATATATCCAGTTTAAGCAATCATGGCGATGCTGGCTGGCTTTTCATTAAACGGGCCACATGAGTTAGTCGCTGAGGAAAGCAGCTCCAATTTCATTTATGCAGGAATGAAATGCATTTGGACGAATATGATTTAAACTAGTTATTGTTTTATCCCTATTTACTTTTCACCCTAGCTACCATTAATGATGAGCCAAACCAAACTGTTTCTTTTATTTTCTAGCTGTTACTGTGCATACCTTTGATGTGAATCACCGGCCCTGACGGGAATCTCTCAAACTTGCCTTTTACATTCTGTGAATTTTAACACATCTCCAGCTTATACTAATTTAAAAAGCATTACTTTTCCAGCTTGAAACCAAACGTGAGGTATCCTTGGGTCGCTTTTTGGTGCTCTGTCTTTTCCTTTCCTGTTTGTACAGCTTTCCCATCGCAGATAAGTTGATTGAAAATCTAATCCCCTGCTTATATTCTCTTTCAAAAGTCAAAGAACACCAAACATCTGCTTGCATTCAACCTCTGGAAGTTTAAAGTCACACATCCTGTGCTTCAGATAGTTCCTGGCTTAGAGTAAACTCAGTTCATGGGTAGATTGTGTTTTATTCAGGGAAGGATGGCTGAAATCTTATTGAGACGTATAAAATCATGAGAGGAATAGATTTGGTATACGCGCAGAGTCTCTTGCCCAGAGTAGGTGAATCGAGAACCAGACATAGTTTCGAGGTGAAAGGGAAAAGATTTAATAGGAATCTGAGGGGTCAGTCACAAAGGGTGGTGGGTGTATGGAACGGATTTGCCAGGATATGGGCCAAACATCGGCAGGTGGGATGAGAGTAACTGGGACATGTTGCCCATGTGGGTAAGTTGGGCCAAAGGGTCTGTTTCCACACTGTATCACTCTATGACTATATGACTCTAAATATATAATTGACTAATGTACAAAAACATCCATTATATTTTCTAATCACATTTCTGGATTTGATCCCTTCTCTGCTATCTCTTCATTCTGTGGATGCCTGAAGGAAGATTGATAACCAGATTAGTTATCATTTGTAGTGCTGTTCTACTATTCTACCAAAAAGAAATGAAGAAAAACTAACAATTCAGCATTTCAGCCTCACTTAAGGAACAATAGCCTGGGTTCTGGTTAAATTGTGCTCCTGTTCTGAGACTGGGACTAGAGAATTGATTCATTACAACAAAGCCTTCTTGTGGCCAAATTACATTGGATTTTGAATATTTTCGTATCACAAGTATGACGTTGACGTTTTTAAAGAAAAATAAAAACTCTGCTCAGGTTCAAAACCGCAACTTGGTCTCTGCTGAGAGAAGTGTTTTTATTTTCTTGACAAACTTCATACTCATGATGTAAAGATATTCAAAATGCAGTGTAAATGTTGAGGTGTTATTTTAACTTTGCTGCCAAGAAGAACTCTGTTTGCAGTGACATGTGAAGTGAAGTTAAAATACAACTTCAGTAAAATAAACAAACTACTTTTTTTGTTCGACATAAATCAAGGTAATACAAGGTCTACACTGCTGTTCGTTCACAATAAAGACATTTGAGAAGGATGTTTAACAAGTATAACCGGATTTTGGGGGGAAATGGAAATTTGGCAGGGAAATAGCTTGACAGTAAGGTTCCACATTTTATCGTCCGTTATCACTAAGGTTTATGCAGTTGATGGAGTATCATTAACCTGGTTAGATTGGTTGCTCGTGAAGACTGCACAGGGAAAATGTCTTTGTAATCAACTTGGAAATGAACCATGTTGTTTTGTAAGGATCGATTATTCATTATGTTTTTTAATGACGTATAACAGGGTCGAGTGCAATGTATCGAAGTTTGTGGATGACTCAAAGAAAAATGGCGCAGTAAACAGTGTAAATAGTTACATTAAAAAAAGCTAGTCTTTATAGACAAGTTAAGTCGTTGGATAAAACTGTGATCATGGATTTTAATGCAGATAAGGCATCACAGCGCCAGGGCTCCAGGTTTGATCCAGACCACGGGTGCAGTCTGTCTGGAGTTTGTACATTCTCCCTGTGACCTGCGTGGGTTTTCTCCGGGTGCTCCGGTTTCCTCCCACACTCCAAAGACGTGCAGGTTTGTAGGTTAATTGGCTTTGGTAAAATTGGAAATTCTCCCTAGTGTGTGTAGGATAGTGGTAGTGTATGGGAATCGCTGGTCAGCACGGACTCGGTGGGCCAAAAGGTCTGTATCTCTAAACTAAACTGAAGTATGTGGTCATAGTGTCGCACAGCATGGAAACGGGCTCAGCAGCCAAACCTGATAATGTAGTAGAATGAAAAAAAATACACAACACTAAGACATAAGACTACTACATGCAAATTCAGTTTGTAATTATACAGTCATCCATCACAGAAATGGGCTCTTCAACCCAGCCCATCCATGCTGACCAAGATGCCCCATCTAAGATAATGCCATATGCCTGGTAAACCCTTCCTATCCATGTACCTGTCCAAGTGTCTATTAAATGCTCTTAAAGTACCGGCCTCAACTGCCTCCTCTGGCAGCTCGCTCCATACACCCACCCACACACTGAGCAATAAATCTGCTAGTCAGGTGCCTATTAAATCTTGCCCCTCTCACCTTAACCCTATGTCCTCTGCTTCTTGATTTCCTACCCAAGGTAAGAGACAAACATTTATATGAAGTTTTGTGTCGGGCCCTTTAGTCTGAAGATGTTCAGATAATCAGTCTGATGAAATCGCCTATCCATGTTCCCCAGAGATGCTGCCTGACCCACTTATTCCAGCACTTTGTGATTCCGAAGATAGACACAAAATGCTGGAGTAACTCAGCGGGTCAAGCAGCATCGCTGGAGAAAAGGAATAGGTGACTTTTCGGGCCGAGACCCTTCTTCAGAGTTCAGGCTTCTCTCAGTCTGAAGAAGGGTCTCGACCCGAAACATTACCTACTCTTTTTCTCCAGAGATGCTGCCTGACCCGCTGAGTTACTCCAGCATTTTGTGTTTATCTTCGGTGTAAACCAACATCTGCAGTTCCTTCCTATGCACTTTGTGATTCCTTCAATTTGTTCTTCTTAATGCATATAGAATGTGATCATAAACACATCGTCTTAAAATGGCAGATTGCAAATCTATTGATTTTTTTTTCTTTCTTAAAAAGGTTGGCTGTACATCTCCATGACTAAATTGTAGATCTAGATGTATGGTGGTGCTGTGCCATTGTCAGGCTGCTGTTTTAATGGATAGAAAGAAGATATCCACTCTGTACTTCAGCGGCAGTGAGAAACAGATTGAAATGCTTGAATCAATGCCATATGTCAAAACCATTTTGGTTAGCATTCAATAATGGAGAGAGGCACCAGACATATGTTAAACTTCATTTCAGTAATGGATGTATAATCGGTTGTTTGGACTGGGGAAGTGATAATTAGGAGATGCAGTGTAATTCTGTATTAATAAGTGCAACAAACAATTTGCATAATTATGCAACGGCTTCTGACAGTGCATTTATGTTGGTTAGAAGTTGCGATATTTATGACATTTCTTAATCCAGCAGAGTTAATACGTAGACTCTTCCAGTGGCATTTCAAAGGAACTGGCAGGTGTTTCTCCCATCACTTTCAAAGCTGAACAAAAGCAGATTGGTCAGGGAGTTCATTGGCTGTGTGCCTTGATTTCAGGCACCAAGCAGGAAACCGTGTTCCTTAAGCTACTTAACTCCAGTTCTTAAAGGGATTGCTGGAGGGTGTCGTAAAAAGGGTACCAAAGCACAAAGAATAAACTGGAATCAGGAGCTTCTTCATGTCACTTCGGCTCCCAGTCTCAAGATCTATCACGGCCCCACTGTTGATTGACTATGTGGAGCTATGTCTGTTACCCTTTTTAAGTGGCCTTAATAAACCTAAAATGTTGCTGGTTTCGAAAGAGATTTATTAAGCACAAACCCCTGTGTTTGTCCAGAGCTTTCAAAGAAACAGTGGCGTAGCAGTAGAATTGCAACCTTTACAACGGCAGAGACACGGGTTCGATCCTGACCACGGGTGATGTCAGTACGGAGTTTGTACGTACTCCCCGTGACCTGCGTGGGTTTTCTCCGGGTGCTCCGCTTTCCTCCCACACTCTAAAGATGTGCAGGTTCATTGGCTTGATTTAATTGTAAATTGTCCTCTGGTGTGTGTAGAATAATGTTAGTGTGCGGGGATCGATGGTCGACGTGGACTCTGCGGGCTGAAGAACCTGTTTCCATGCTGTATCTCGAAACTAAGCTAAACAACACTCAAATACACCTGGTCCATTTCCGACACTTCCCTACCGATTCTAGACCTCACTATCTCCATCGCAGGTGACACACTACTGACCGACATCTACTATAAACCCACTGACTCCCATGGCTGTCTGGACTACACTCCTTCCCACCCTGCTTCCTGCAAGGACTCCATCCCCTACTCCCAATTCCTCCGTCTATGCCGCATCTGCACCCAGGATGAGGTGTTCCACACCAGGGCATCGGAGATATCCTCATTCTTCAGCGAACGGGGGTTCCACTCTTCTACTATAAATGATGCCCTTCTATACCCCGTAACTCTGCTCTCACTCCCCACCCCCCCCCCCCCCCCACTCGTAACAAGGGCAGAGTCCCCCTTGTCCTCAACTTCCACCCTACCAGCTGCCACATACAACAGATAATCCTCCAACATTTTCGCCACCTCCAACGGGATCCCACCACTGGCCGCATCTTCCCATCTCCTCCCCTTTCAGCTTTCCCTAGAGACTGCTCACTCCATAACTCCCTGGTCAATTCGTCCCTTCCGACCCAAACTACCCCCTCTCCTGGTACTTTCCCTTACAACTGCAGGAAATGCTACACATGTCGCTTTACCTCCCCCCTTGACTCCATCTAAGGACCCAAGCAGTCTTTCCAGGTGCGGCAGAGGTTCATCTGCACCTCCTCCAACCTCAGAGGAGATGAGATATTGCATCCGCTGCTCTAGGTGTCAGCTGCTGTACATCTGTGAGACCAAACGTAGGCTTGGCGATAGCTTCGCCCAACACCTCCGCTCGGTTCGCAATAACCAACCTTATCTCCCAGTGGCTCAGCACTTCAACTCCCCCTCCATTCCGAATCTGACCTTTCTGTCCTGGGCCCCCTCCATGGCCAGAGTGAGGACCTCCGTAAATTGGAGGAGCAGCACCTCATATTTCACTTGGGTAGATTACACCCCAGCGGTATGAACATTGACTTCTCCAATTTCAGGTAGTCCCTGCTTTCTCCCTCCTTCCCCTCCCCTTCCCAGCTCCCCCACAGCCCACTGTCTCCGCCTCTTCCTTTCTTCTTCCCGCCCCCCCCCCCCCACCCCAACATCAGCCTGAAGAAGGATCTTGACCCGAAACATCGCCTATGTCCTTCGATCCATAGATGCTGCCTCACCCGCTGAGTTTCTCCAGCATTTTTGTCTACCTTAAACTAAAGAACTTGAGCTTAAAAAAACATTTTAACCCTTCAGTTGAAATGTCTATGATGCAGCCATGATTAATTTGACAATGAGGTTTAAAATCTGTGAACCATTTTATTCTCCAGCTTGCACATTTTTGTATAATTGCTTCCATCCCCGTGGAATGTATATCATATCAGTATCACTGAGGTTTCAAAGTTAATGTGAATTTTGGCAATCGTTGCATATGAATAGAAACAATTAAATTAAAATCATACGCTTCAGCACAAACGCCATACCAGTCCATACAATCAAATAAAGGTTGAGCTAAGAAAAGGACACAGAATGCTGGAGTAACTCAACGGGGTCAGCTAGCATCTCTGGAGAACACAGATTCTTGATGAGTACGGGTGTCGGTGGTTATGGGGAGAAGGCAGGAGAACGGGGTTAAGTGCCTGTCCCACTGTACGAGGTAATTCCAGAGTTCTCCCCTGATTCGAGCTTGTGTAATGTACGTAGGGGCTCATACGAGTAAAAAGTAACAATATATTTCATCACTATTTTTTTACTCGTGGACATTTTTGACAGTGTTTAAAAAAGTCACGAGTTTACCGGATTTCTCGAGTATCTACCGATACTCGTACGAGCCGTTACGTGACATCCACGAGCTCCTACGTACCCGCTACGTACATTACACGAGCTCAAATCGGGGGAGAACTCGGGAGAACTCTTGAATTACCTCATACAGTGGGACACACCCTTTAGGAGGGAGAGATGGATCAACCATGATTGAATGGCGTAGTAGACCTGATGGGCCGAATGGCCTAATTCTACTCCTATCACTTACGACTTTATGACCTTACGATAGGTGATGTTTTGGGTCAGGACCCTTCTTCTCGAACTACCTTTCTTGAAAGTGGAATCTTAAATGTATGTATCTCAATTCATTGATCAACATATTTATTAACAACATACTGTATGACATGAACTGCTTTCATTTGCCATCCAGGTTTGGAGTCGAACCATCAGGGCTGGTCAAATTAGAAAAAGAAATTGAACAAGAAGAGTCGCATTCTACACCACCCCCCTCTCCATCTCCAACTAAATCCCCTGGGAAGAAGAGTGCAGGGAAGCTGCTCGATGATGCTGTAAGTAAAACACATCAAAAACTGCACTCAAAGTAACAAGTTAGACCTTCTCCATTGGTCTGTCATTATTCTCATCTTTGAGAGGCATTCTTCCTGACTGGGTGATGATCATGGTATTCAAAGTCAAAAATCGCAATCCTCACAGGTGCTATCTGAGCAATCAGAAGAAGTCTCTCCCCTCAGTCCAGTCTGAAGAACGGTCCCGACCCGAAACGTCACCCATCTATTTTCTCCTGATGCTGCTTAATCCGCTGAGTTACTCCAGCACTTTGTGTCTACCTTCGGTATAAACCAGCATGTGCAGTTCCTTCCTACACATCTCTGTGGAGTGTTGGTCAGTTGCTGCAGTGGTGCAACCTACGGGTGGTGCAAAGTGCTGCTACTGTGTAATGGTGAAGGAATGATATGCCTTTTATATGGGCTGCAATATCCTGTGTGTTATTGAAGCTGCACTCATCCCGTGGACAAAATCATGAGGGCAATCGGTTGTGTCTCTTGTCCAGAGCAGGGGAATCAAGAACTATAGGAGATAGGTTTAAGGTGAGAGGGGGAAAGATTTAATAAGAACCTGAGGAGTAACGTTTTCACACAAAGGACGATGGATGTATGGAACAAGCTGCCGGAGGAGGTAGTTGAGGCTGGGACTATTGCAATATTTAAGAAACAGATAGACAGGTACATGGATAGGACAGGTTACACGGATATGGGCCAATCACGGGCAGGTGGGACTAGAGTAGATGGGACATGTTGGTCGGTGTGGGCAAGTTGGGCCGAAGGGTCTGTTTTCACGCATGACTCTAATTTAGTTTAGTTTATTGTCACGTGCACCGAGGTACAGTGAAAATGTTTTGTTGCATGCCATCCAGTCAGCAGAAAGACAATAGGTGATTACGATCGAGACATTTACAGTGTATGAAATAGTTGTCATGTTGAATATTCCTACTCTGGGATATGATTTTTAATATGGTTAATGTAATTTCAGGTGAAACAGATTTCAGAAGATCCTCCATGCAAATGTCCACAGAAGTTTTATGTCGAGCGACTTTCTCAGGGACGGTATCGTGTTGGAGAAAAGATTCTCTTCATTCGGGTAAACCTTTAGATTCACTTTTACAAAAGACAAATTCAATAGACAATAGGTGCAGGAGTAGGCCCTTCGAGCCAGCACCGCCATTCAATGTGATCATGGCTGATAAGAGCCCTATCTAGCTCTCACTTGGAAGTATCCACAGAACTGGCCTCCACCACCTTCTGAGGCAGAGAATTCCACAGACTCACAACTCTCTGTGAGAAAATGTGTTTTCTCATCTACTTTCTAAATGGCTTACCTCTTATTCTTAAACTGTGGCCCCTGGATCTGGACCCCCCAACATCGGGAACATGTTTTCTGCCTCTACCATGTCCAAACCCTTAATAATCTTGTTTCAATAAGATCCCCTCTCATTCTTCTAAATTCCAGAGTATATAACCCCAGCTGCTCCATTCTATTGAACCATGATCATATTGAATGGCGGTGCAGGCTCGAAGGGCTGAATGGCCTACTCCTGCACCTAATTTCTATGTTTCTATGTTTCTATTCTCTCAGCATATAACAGTCCCGCCATCCCGGGAATTAACCTTGTAAACCTACGTTGGATTCCATCAATAGCAAGAATGTCCTTCCTCAAATTAGGGGACCAAAACTGCTTACCATACTCCTGGTGTGGTCTCACCAGGGCACTGTACAACTGCAGTTGGACCTCTTTGCTCCTGTACTCACTCCTCTTGTTGTGAAGGCCAACATGCCATTCAGTTTCTTCACTGCCTGCTGTACCTGCATGCTTACTTTGACTGATGAACAAGGACCCCTAGATCCCGCTGTACTTCCCCTTTTCCCAACTTGATGCCATTTAGATAGTAAATCTAAATTCAATAGACACTAGTGTCTCCCTGTGGCACAGAAACAAATATTGTGATAGAGCATTTATTTTTTCCAGTTTGCATGAAATGATAACGAGAATCAGACTTAACACTTAATTTTCAATGATTCAATTATATTTTATTGTTACATGTACTGAGGTACAGTGAAATTAATTGTTTCACATACAACCTGGTAAAGGTCTAGATCAGGTGGATGCTTAGAGTCTCTTGCCCAGAGTAGGTGAATCGAGAACCAGGGGACATAGGTTTAAGGTGCAGGGGAAAAGATTTACTAGGAATCTAGGGGGTAACCTTTTCACACAAAGGGTGGTGGGCGTATGGAATGAGCTGCCAGAGGAGGTAGTTGAGGCTGGGACTGTCCCAACATTTAAGAAACAGTTAGACAGATACATGGATAGGACAGGATTGGACGGGATATGGGCCAAATGCAGGCAGGTGGGACTAGTGTATCTGGGACATGTTGGCCGGTGTGGACAAGTTGGGCCGAATGTTTGACTCCACATTGTATGACTCTGTGACTTTAGAATCATACAGCATACACTGTAATGCATGGGAATGGATAAAATAGTCGAGTTAATGCTGCCATTTTACAAACTAAGGACTCAGTTCTAATCGTTCAATCTGTATAAAGCAAAAAAATAGATCATTGCTGAAAAAGTCTTTGAAAGATATGTGACTGAGGGGAAGCACAAAGTTACTGGCTCAATAGTTTAATCTTACTTCAGTTTCCTTTGTTCTTGTGTTCTGCCTGCCCATGCTTTGTAACAGCAATGAAAGGAGGCTGTTGTCTCTTTAGACAGCACTGGTTGGGAACTGCCCAGACACTGTTTTAGCTTCGTAGTCACTTGATTCACGCTCAAAATCACCCACGGGTTTGACTTCCAAATTTCCCAACATCTTGCAGGTCAGCTGATGGGAGATCTGTGCCACAAAGCATGTCCTTTTAACATAAAATGTGAACTCCAGATTCAAGGCATGCTTCACCTTACCAGTTCATCCAACTAAACTCCAGTGTTGTGTTGGAAAACCTTGGTGATCAGTCACGGAACTGTACGGCATTGAAACAAGCCCTTCAGCCCACAATGGCCATGCCGAACATGATGCCAAGTTAAACTAATCTCCTCTGCCTGCACAATCCATATGCCTCTATCAGTCTGAAGAAGGGTTTCGGCCCGAAACGTTACCTATCTCCTTCGCTCCATAGATGCTGCTGTACCCACTGAGTTTCTCCAGCATTTTGTGTACCCCATATGCCTCTATCCCCTCCCTGCATATCCATGTGCCTATCTAAAAGCCTCTTAAATTCCACTATCGTATCTGCCTTCACTACCACTCGGCAGCACGTTCCAGGTACCCACCACGCTCGGTGTAAAAATCTCTTAAACATTGCCCCTCTCAACTAAAAGCATTTCCTTTTTGTCCTTGACATTTTCGAACTGGGCGAATGGTTCTGTCTGCCTACCCTATCCAAGTGCCTCATCATTTTATATATGGTCCATATAAGGTCTACTCTTAACCACTGGTGTTCCAGAGAAAACAATCCAAGTCTGTCTGACCTTGCCTTCTAATTCAGGCAGCATTCTGCTAAATCTCTTCTGCAGCCTCTCCAAAGCCTCCACATCCTTCCTGTAATGGAGGCGACTAGAACTGCACAAAACCGCTGTAACTGAGCGAGGTTAGCCCAAGGCCGGGAGGGATGAAACGTGGGGTGGGGGGGGGGGGGGGGGGGGTTAAACCAGGGGGAATTCCCAGGCCGGGAAGCCACAGAGGCCCTGGCCCCACACTCAGTGCGCCGGGGAGGGGCCCGATACTCACGATGCCTTCATGTTGCATGCTCTCTTCCGTACTGCCACCAAAAGCTGCCACCTGTTCATTAGTCAACTGGTGGAAGTGAGGGAGCTACTGTCCGCTGTAAGCAAAATCCGTTATATCGAGGTTTGTTATTGTGAGGATTAACTGTATACTTTTAGCAGTATATTGAATCTCAGTATCTCACAAAAAATTTAAAGATGCACCATTTATAAATAAGCTAGACCAAGTGGAGACACGTTAGGTCAGCTCCCCCAATGCAAGATTCCACCACTCACGTTCCCCCAACGCAATATTGCACCACCCACACCAACTACGCAGAGGGGGGGGGGGGGAGTGGGAGGGCGAGAGGGTAGAGAGGGAGAGGGAGGGGGTTAGAGACAGAGGGGGAGGGGGTAGAGAGGGAGAGGGGCATAGAGGGAGGTGGGTAGAGAGGGAGGGGATAGAGGGAGAGGAGGGGGGCAAATTGGGGGGGAGGGAGGGTAGAGAGGGAAAGGGCGAGAGAAGGAGGGGGGTAGAGAGGGCGAGGGATGCAGGTAGAGACAGATGGGAGGAGGTAGAGAGGGAGCGGGAGGGGAATAGAGGGGGAGGGGGGGTAGGGGGAAGAGAGGGAGGGGTAGCGAAAGAGAGGGAGAGGAGGGGGTAGATTCGGAGGGAGGGAGGGTAGAGAGGGAGGGGGGTAGAGAGGATAGGAGTGCGGGTAGATAGGGAGGGGGCATCTCCCTCCTCCACCCCTCCCCATCTTCCTCTACCACCCCACTCCCCACCCCATTTCCCTCCTTATTTCCCTCATCCTCCTCCCCTCACTCCCATTCCCTGCCCCACGACCTACCCAGGTCGTAGAGCAGTGCCAAGGCCTGGAACTTGGCCTGGTTCTTGTACTCGGCGTGGCCATAGACTCCAGCCGTCAGCTCAGCCTCCACCTGTGCTGCAGTCCAGATCCCGACTTCATTTCCGGGCTCGTCCCTGACCCTGGACCAGCGGCGGCTTTCTTCTCGGCCCCATCCCAAGCCCCGGGCTCGGCTCTCACTCCAGCTCGAGCACCAGGCTCGGCTCCAGCCAGGCCCCACGGCACCACCCCTGCCAACGGGCGCCGGGCGCCGCCGCCACGTGAGCGCTGGAGTGCCCCTCCATCCCGGAGTGTCCAGTCCTGCATTGCGAGTGCATTGTGACGTCACTGGGGGTTTTTTTCCGTAAAGGATGAGTTTTGGTGGGTTTTTTTATTTTAAACCATTAAAAACTTCAGAAATGTAGGTGTGAATGCGACGGGAAGATGTTTATCGCCTCAACGGTAAAAATGTGAGTAGAATGTGTGAAAATGGAAAGGCTGTGACCTAGCGTTTTGAAGAAAATCGGAATTAACCAGATATTCACACACACACACACACACACACACACACACACACACACACACACACACACACACACACACACACACACACACACACACACACACACACACACACACACAGCCACAAACACGACGAAGAGTTTTAGTATTATAGATAATCACAATATATCTGAAGTTTATCGTGCATGGCTTAGTTGTTCATAAAGGAACAGAATTAGGCCATTCGGCCCATCGTCTAATCCGCCATTCAATCATAGCTGATCTATCTCTCCCTCCTAACCCCATTCTCCTGCCTTTTCCCCATAACCAGCGAGTGGGGGCGCCGTCGAGTATGGCTGCACACCCTGCAGCTGTTCGTCCTTTCACCCTTTTTTTAATTTTTAGTATGTTAAAAAGTTTTGTTTTGGAGGTCTAGACTTTTTATGTGGAGGGCGGATGGGGTGGGGTGGGGGGACCAGTCCCTACCTGGTCTTTCCTCCTCGCGGCCTACCACCTGGACTGGAGCGGCATTTCCTGCCGGGACCGGCCGGAATCTTCAGCTTCGGCGGCGGCTCAGCACTGAAGCATCATCACGGAGCGGGCGGTGTCTTACCGAGGGCCGCCATGTGGTAAGCTCCGGAGTGCTGAGACCGTCGGCTCCAACATCGCGGAGCCGTGAGGTCTGCGGAGCATCCAGCTGCGGGCGGCGCTCAGTTTAAACACAGCGGAGCCTGGGATCTTTCGCCGAGATCGCCAGTGTCGGAGCTCCGACCAGTGCGGCCTGTGGACTTTGGGAGCCGCGGTCTCTGGCTGCAAGCGGCCGTTCCAGACACTCCAAGCCGCTGAAGAGTGTTCTTCTGACGCCGGAGCTCCATCATCCGGTGAGAGGGCCTGAAACAGCGGACCTCCATTGCGGCGACTGCGGAGGCCTCAAATAGGCCCCGGGGTAAACAAGAGGAAGAGGACTGGACTTTGCTGCCTTCTCTCACAGTGGGAACCATTGTGGGGGATGTTTTTATGTTTAATATTAAATTCTCCTTTAATGTTGTGTTTTATTTTTATTGGTTAATGGCAACTCAAATTTCACTGCACCAATTGGTGTATGTGACAATAAATGTCCTTTGTCCTTTGTAACCCCTGACACCCGCACTAATCAAGAATCTATCTCTGCGTTAAATATACCTATTGACTTAGCCTCCACAGCCTTCTGGGGCAATGAATTCCACAGATTGACCACCCTCTGACTAAAGAATTGCTCCTATATCTAATTTCTAATTGTTATTTTAGTTTTGCAACTATTAATCCATAAGCAGCTGAATTTGTCATTTTATTCTGACAGTAAGTGGAAGCTGGTGATTTAATAACCTGGCATTGTCCAAGATTTTATATATATATATATATATAGATATATATATATATATATATATATATATATATATATATATATATATATATATATTTCTATGAAAAATAATCTCTGCAGGGAGTAGCAGAATACTGTCAATCCTGGTTATATAAATACCTAACTATTGCAGCCGATACATAACCTTGAACAGAGAGGACTGGAGTATTTTCAATTTGTTTAGTTAGATAGCAACATAATTTAACCTTGATTTCCAGAATCCTTTTGTGTCTGGGATAACAGACATGATTCATGATGAGTCAGCAGAGCGCAAACCATCAGGGTGCTTCAAGGAATGGTAAAACCATCAAAAGTTAATGTATGTAACATTCACTCTGATATAGCGTAGCTTTGCCGAAACTGTTTTTCTTGTTATAGACTCGAGTATGGAATCCTGGACAAATAATGTTTCATTGTTCTTTTGAAAAAAAAAAGTAGCTGCCAAAAATTGCAATGATCTCAAACAAAAGCACTCTGCCCATTTTAGGGGGGGAAAAAAAACTTAAATCAACATATAAGAACATTATCTCAGTATGAATTTCTCAAATTCCTATCAAATTCCTTCCCAATTGCCAAGGACTTACTGCTTTGATTCTGTGTCTCTGCAATTAAACGACTTTTACCAGTTACAATATTCTGTATATTGTTGACCATTCATACACTCACAAGGTGATGAAAACTGGTTCAAGCACGTCAGAACTTTGAAGTGCCATATGTTTTTCTACTTTTGTTTCTACTATATATATATATATTTTTTTTTTTTCCTTGAAATACATATTCTCGAGTTTGCTTACAAAGTTGTGTTTTATTTGCTACCCTTTTGAATGCATGTTGCTGTACCACCTTCTTGAAACGTGGTTGGCACACCCTGGTTGCAATTATGTTGAAATTTATAGGACTTTCATCTGGGGAACAATGAAAGAATGGTGACTTATTTTATGTTAGGATACGGTGTGAGTGAAGCAATTAAATTCCTATGCATTCGCTGGTGTTGTCCTTAAGGAGGTGAAGTTCACATCTTCAGAAGCTGAGATGTAGAAACAAAGAACTCCAGTTGCTGGTTTATAGCAGGGGTGGACACAAAATGCTGGAGAAACTCAGCAGGTCAGGCAACAAATTAGGAGAAAAAGGGTCGATACCCTTCTGAATTGTTGAGTCTGAAGAAGGGTCCCAGCTGGAAACGTCACCCATCCTTTTTCTCTAGAGATGCTGCCTGCCCCTCTGACGTACTCCAGCACTTTGTGTCTATCTTCAGAAGGTGACATCTATAGGCTTTTGTTACTTTTTGCAATGCATCCAGCATATGGTACACATGTAGTATCATCTACTGTGGAGGGTCTGGGTACTAAAGCTAGTGGATGGATTATTTTTCAAATGGGTTACTTTGTCGCAGAAATCGGTCTGTGTCCATCCAATGAAATGGAGCTTATGACTCTGACACTAATCTTTGTCGTTTAGTTTAGAGAAACAGACTGTTCGGCCCACTGTGTCCACGAAGATGATCGATCACCCGATCATACAAGTGATATTATCTGGCAGCTTGTTCCATACACCCATCACCCTTTAGGATCGGGTGGCCAATAGCCAGCAAAGCAGTAGGCAGGTAGTGCAGGGGTCCCCTGCAGTCATCTCCCTCCTAAACAGGTATACCATTTTGGATGCTGTTGAGGGAGATGGCTCATCAGGGGAACGCAGCAGCAGCCAAGTTCATGGCACCATAGGTGGCTCTGCGGCACATGAGGGGGGAAAAAAGAGGGGAAGGGCAATAGTAATAGGGGATTCAGTTGTCAGGGGAATAGATAGTTGTTTCTACAGCCGCAAACGTGACTCCAGGATGGTATGTTGCC
The DNA here is from genome assembly GCA_035221665.1 of Okamejei kenojei. Lineage (NCBI taxonomy): Eukaryota > Metazoa > Chordata > Chondrichthyes > Rajiformes > Rajidae > Okamejei > Okamejei kenojei. The sequence continues at coordinate 3,771,343 of CM069148.1, read as the reverse complement.
TCCCTGGTGCAAGGGTCAGGGATGTCACTGAACAGCTGCAGAACATTCTGGAGAGGGGGGGTGAACAGCCAGTTGTTATGGTGCATATTGGCACCAACGGTATAGGTAAAAAAAGGGATGAGGTCCTACACAGTGAATTTAGGGAGCTAGGAGATAAACTTAAAAGTAGGACCTCAAAGGTAATAATCTCTGGATTACTATCAGTACCACGGGCCAGTCAGAGTAGAAATAGGAGGATATTGCAGATGAATACATGGCTTGAAAAATGGTGCAAGGGGGAGGGATTCAAATTTTTAGGGCACTGGAACCATTTCTGGGGGAGGTGGGACCAGTACAAACAGGACGGTCTGCACCTGGGCTGGAATGGAACCAATGTCCTTGGGGGAGTGTTTGCTAGTGCTGTCGGGGAGGATTTAAACTAATGTGGCAGGGGGATGGGTACAAGAGCAGAGAGGCAGGTGGGTGTAAAATGAGGGTAGAAGCAATAGGGAGCAAGGTGAAAAATAAAAGTGGCTGGCAGACAAAACCAGGGCAAAAATCAAAAATGGCCACTTTTCAACATAATTGTATAAGGGGTAAGAGCGTTGTAAAAACAAGCCTGAAGGCTTTGTGTCTCATTGCAAGGAGTATTCGTAATAAGGTGGATGAGTTGAATGTGCAGATAGCTATTAATGATTATGATATAGTTGGGATCACGGAGACATGGCTCCAGGGTGACCAAGGCTGGGAGCTGAACATCCATGGATATTCAATATTCAGGAGGGATAGACAGAAAGGAAAAGGAGGTGGGGTAGCGTTACTGGTTAGAGAGGAGATTAATGCAATGGAAAGAAAGGACGTTAGCTTGGAGGATGTGGAATCGGTATGGGTAGAGCTGCGAAACACTAAGGGGCAGAAAACGCTGGTGGGTGTTGTGTACAGGCCTCCTAACAGTAGTAGTGAAGTTGGGGATGGTATCAAACAGGAAATTAGAAATGCGTGCGACAAAGGCAAAACAGTTATAATGGGTGACTAAGGACTGGGAGAAATTCAGAGACCAGCAGAGGAGGACAAAGGGCTTAATTAGGAAAGGAAAAATAGATTATGAAAGAAAACTGGCAGGGAACATAAAAACTGACTGCAAACGTTTTTATAGATATGTGAAGAGAAAGAGATTAGTTAAAACAAATGTAGGTCCCTTGCAGTCAGAAACGGGTGAGTTGATCATGGGGAACAAGGATATGGCGGACCAATTGAATAACTACTTTGGTTCCGTCTTCACCAAGGAAGACATAAATAATCTGCCGGAAATAGCAGGGGACCACAGGTCAAAGGAGGAATTGAGTGAAATCCAGGTTAGTCGAGAAGTGGTGTTGGGTAAATTGAATGGATTAAAGGCCGATAAATCCCCAGGGCCAGATGGGCTGCATCCCAGAGTACTTAAGGAAGTAGCTCCGGAAATAGTGGATGCATTAGTGATAATCTTTCAAAACTCTTTAGATTCTGGAGTAGTTCCTGAGGATTGGCAGGTTGCAAACGTAACCCCTCTTTTTAAGAAGGCAGGGAGTGAGAAAACGGGGAATTACAGACCAGTTAGTCTAACATCGGTAGTGGGGAAACTGCTAGAGTCAGTTATTAAAGATGGGATAGCAGCACATTTGGGAAGTGGTGAAATCATTGAACAAAGTCAGCGTGGATTTACGAAAGGTAAATCATGTCTGACGAATCTTGTGGAATTTTTCGAGGATGTAACTAGTAGCATGGATAGGGGAGAACCAGTAGATGTGGTGTATCTGGATTTCCAGAAGGCTTTCGACAAGATCCCACATAAGAGATTAGTATACAAACTTAAAGCATACGGCATTGGGGGTTCAGTATTGATGTGGATAGAGAACTGGCTGGCAAACAGGAAGCAAAAAGTAGGAGTAAACGGGTCCTTTTCACAATGGCAGACAGTGACTAGTAGGGTACTGCAAGGCTCAGTGCTGGGACCCCAGCTATTTACAATATATATTAACAATCTGGATGAGGGAATTTAAGGCAATATCTCCAAGTTTGCGGATGACACTAAGCTGGGGGGCAGTGTTAGCTGTGAGGAGGATGCTATGAGACTGCAAGGTGACTTGGATAGGCTGGGTGAGTGGGCAAATGTTTGACAGATGCAGTATAATGTGGATAAATGTGAGGTTATCCACTTTGGTGGCAAAAACAGGAAAGCAGACTATTATCTAAATGGTGGCCGATTAGGAAAAGGGGAGATGCAGCGAGACCTGGGTGTCATGGTACACCAGTCATTGAAAGTAGGCATGCAGGTGCAGCAGGCAGTGAAGAAAGCGAATGGTATGTTAGCTTTCATAGCAAAAGGATTTGAGTATAGGAGCAGGGAGGTTCTACTTCAGTTGTATAGGATCTTGGTGAGACCACACCTGGAGTATTGCATACAGTTCTGGTCTCCAAATCTGAGGAAGGACATTATTGCCATAGAAGGAGTGCAGAGAAGGTTCACCAGACTGATTCCTGGGATGTCAGGACTGTCTTATGAAGAAAGACTGGATAGACTCGGTTTATACTCTCTAGAATATAGGAGATTGAGAGGGGATCTTTATAGAAACTTACAAAATTCTTAAGGGGTTGGACAGGCTAGATGCAGGAAGATTGTTCCCGATGTTGGGGAAGTCCAGGACAAGGGGTCACAGCTTAAGGATAAGCAGAGATGCCAAGTGTCCCGGATTCGCCGTATTTTGTCCCGGCGAAATAACCTTTTTACGGTGTTCCGGCAGCCAAACATGCTGTTACGGAACACCGCCGCGCCGGTGTTCCTCCCGTGGTGAACGCCGGCGCCATGTGTCCCCGGTTTGCCGGCCCGCGCGATCAGCGGCACTTTGCCGGGCCCTAGTGTCCGCGCCTGCGCAGTTGGGGAGGATTGCCGGGCCCCAGTGGCCGCGCGTGCGCAGTGGGGGAGGGTTGCCGGGCCCTAGTGTCCGCGCCTGCGCAGTGGGGGAGGGTTGCCGGGCCCCAGTGGCCGCGCGTGCGCAGTGGGGGGGAGGGTTGCCGGGCCCCAGTGGCCGCGCGTGCGCAGTGGGGGAGGGTTGCCGGGCCTGGCGCCATTTCGAGCCACGCCACGCCCGGCCCAGAGCCCGGGCGGCGCCGGCCCGCGCGATCAGCGGCACTTTCTTGCCGCCAGCCGGCCGCTCGCGGCAGCCCCATCACCGGGCCTCCCCCCCACCCCCACCCAGTGCGCAGGCGCAGACCCGCCGGCAACCTTGCCAAGTGCGCATGTGCCGCACCCGCCCGCCGGCAGCCCGCTGATCTGCACCAGTGCGCAGGCGCAGACCCGCCGGCAACAACCCCAAGTGAGTACGGAGAGAAATGCATTTAACCCCATTTGTTACGGACAAATGGGTTGAATGTTACTGTGAACTAAATTTAGGGTTGGCATCTCTGGATAAGAGGGAAATCCTTTAAGACCGAGATGAGAAATACTTTTTTCACAGAGAGTGGTGAATCTGTGGAATTCTCTGCCACAGAGGGTAGTTGAGGCCAGTTCATTGGTTACATGTAAGGGAGTTAGATGTGGCCCTTGTGGCTAAGGGGATCGGGGGTATGGAGAGAAGCTAGATGATCAGCCATGATCATATTGAATGGCGGTGCAGGCTCGAAGAGCCGAATGGCCTACTCCTGCGCCTATTTTCTATGTTTCTATGTTTGTGTAAAAAAGTTACCCCATTATTCTTATTAAATCTTTTCCCCTTCACCTTAAACCTATGTCCTCTGGTTTTCAATTCACCTGTTCTGGGTAAGAGACTCTGTGCATCTACCCGATCTATTCTTCTCATGATTTTATACATCTCTATAAGATCATTCCTTATCCTCCTGAGCTACTCAACCTTTCCCTATAGCTCAGACCCTCTAGTCCTGGCAACATTCTCGTAAATCTTCTCTGTACCCTTTCCAGCTTGACTATACTATGATCTCATCAAATTCTGTTTGATATCAGCAAGTCTTGTACTCCAATCCCCTTGAAATACTGTTTCTTCAGACCATTTACTTTCCTAATTACTTGCTGCAGTGGCACCTTAACTCCCTGTGTTTGGTGTGCAGTGTTGCGTGGATTCTGCTGAACAACGATATTCCCTAATTTCCCTATGTGTATAGACGTTAAAACAATCACTCGTCCAGAATTTGCTTGGGCAATGGGCCAACTGGACTCTCAGCTCGGGAGCAGACAAAATGTGTAGGAAGAAACTGCAGATGCTGGTTTACACCGAAGATGGACACAAAATGCTGGAGTAACTCAGCGGGACAGGCAGCATCTCTGGAGAGAAGGAATGGGTGACGTTTCGGTTCGGAACCTTTCTTCGCACTGTAACATGGACAAGGCCAGAACAAAAGGGGGCCGGCAACAGCTGACCTCTGGAAGGGTAGAGTCCATAATGGTCCATTGTTGGCTGGGGAAGATGTGCTTACGACAGGGATACAAGGATGCGGACAGTGGAACTAGTAGGACAATAAGGGTGGGCACGCATGAGAGAAGGGTGGGGGGGGGGGTGCGGGGATACAAACTGCAAATAATGGTTGATACAATAAAATACCCAAAGTGCTGGAGTAACTTAGCAGCATCTCTGGAGAACATTGATAGGTGATGCCCTGTACCTCTTGCCTGATGGGGGAGGGGAGAAAGAGGGATTGACCAGGGTGAGACTCGTCTGTAATTATGCTTGATATTTGCAATTGTAAGTAGAAATAATCAAGTAGCAAGTTGGACTAAAGGGCCTGTTCCACGCTGCATGACTCTATGACTAGGTCTTTATAAATTGGGGTACATTACTGGGACAGAGGGAGGACAATGTCAGGACTTGGGCAAGGTAGGGTTTAGAAAATGTTAAGCCGAAGGAGACAAAGTTTAGGGGTTTACTTGGAAGGCCGTTGGGATACTCTGAGTTTAATAAGCAAGCAAGGTAATAGATACTCCACTGTCCACTCCACCAATTTCCATATAATCTGCAAATTTACAATTTACTAGCCTACTAACTAAGGAGAAGGGGTGGTGAAGAGAATAGTGAGGGGGAGAGAGGGAGTTTGTGAACGAAAGATAGGCAGAGATTGGGGGATGGTCGCTGCTCCTGAAATCTACAGTCGTGACCACAGCTATGGACTACCACATGCCATACATCTTAGCATGTGCGGGGGGGGGGGGAGGGGGGGATCCTCAAAGCTGTCGGGACTGATGGAACTAATTAGGTTTGCAGTTCCACTATTTAGTGAGTGCTTCCAAGTCTGAACCAGTAGCACTGATTTGGCGGTATATCAAGTTGGCCTCCAACACAATTTCTGCTAATGGAAACTGAAAGACAAATGGGAAGGAGTTGGATTGCATGCTGCTCAAGCTAGGAACAATTATTTCAGCGAGTCCAAGTTAGAATTCAGGGTTAAACTTTCACAGTTCCTGAAGCATGCCAGCACATAAACCTCAAGCAACTAGCTGAATTGCTAATTGCTAATCCAGTATCTGATACAGGTGTCAGAGGTTATGGAGAGAAGTGCAGGAGAATGGGGTTGGGCGGGAGAGATACTGTAGAGTAGACTTGATGGGCCAAATGGCCTAATTCTACTTCCTATCACCTATGAGCTGGAGCAACTCAACCACTCAAGTAGCATTCGTGGGGGAGAAAGACATTGCTGGTGTTTTGCGTTGAAGCCTTATGTTTTGACCTGAAACATTAAGAATTTCATCATGAGATGCTCCTCGACTTGCTGTGTTTCTTTAGCAAGTGTTTATTGCTCCAGTTTGCAGCAAGTGCAGTGTCAAGCGAAGTGCAAGATGTTGGTCTGTCAGCACCAACATCTCAATTGTTTATTAATGTTTATAATTCTCTGTCACCAAAGTTAACCTCTGAGTAAAAGTGCCATTTCTAATCCAATGATTATTCTGCCAAAGCTGTTATCACCTCGGCAAATATAATGAATGAATGAATAAATACTGTATTGTCACATGTGACAAGTCACAGTGATATTATTTGTTTTGCTTGCCCAAGGTGTGCAAAGGTTCACCTAATAAAGGCTGGCAACAAAGAATTATAGATTTTATTGGCTGCAACCTTCCCTCCATTGATGAACTGTACACTGCAAGGGCCAGGAAGCGAGCGGGCAAGATCATCTCTAACCCCACTCACCCTGGCCACAAATTCTTTGAATCACTTCCCTCTGGAAGGCGACTCCGGACTGTCAAAGCTGCCACAGCCAGATATAAAAACAGTTTTTATCCACGAGTAGTTGCTCTATTCAACAGCCAAAAATCTGTAGCTTCCCTTTGATCTGGTATTTTGTTGGTTCACATGCTTGATCGATGGTGTGTTATCATTAATGTTTTATTATTATTAATGTTTAGTGTTATCTGAGTCATTCGTAACTGTCACTGTATGTCATGTTACTTGTGGGCGGAGCACCAAGGCAAATTCCTTGTATGTGAATACTTGGTGAATAAACTTACTTACGTACTTACTTATAAAGGATTTATAAAGAATAAAGCAATTCTTAATCCCTATGTCTGCCCAGCCCCCCCCTGACTTCCTATCCAAATTCTCCACTCTATCCACTCTAAATGTATATGACATGGACCAAGTTGGAGGAGTTCACCTTAGTCCTTCACTATTGACCAAAGAGTGCACAATTCAACCATTCAATCATCACAGTAAAAAGTTATGTATATATAATTTAAACCCATTTACTCTCATTAGTTAAGAACCATATTTATATCAAGGTTGCACAATCTTTCGTATAATAAACTAATCCTGGAAAGTTCATGACCCTGGAGAATGGTGCTATCGTCATTAATTGATGAAGATAAAGCCAATTGTGTAGGAAAGAACTGCAGATGCTGGTTTAAATCAAAGGTAGACACAAAATGCTGGAGTAACTCAGCGGGACAATCAGCATCTCTGGAGAGAAGGAATGGGTGATGTTTCGGGTCGAGATGAAGGGTCTGAAGAAGGGTCTCGACCCGAAAGGTCACCCATTCCTTCTCTCAAGAGATGCTGCCTGTCCCGCTAAGTTACTCCAGCATTTTGTGTCTACCTTTGATAAATCCAATTCATTTTAAAAAAAGGAATTGAAAATAGAAATTGAAAATAAATTTTGAACTAAATGCAGACCACTGCCAATGTAAATGACCTAATCGTACCATGTTAAGTTCCACCTTGATAAGATGGTTCGGGTTAGCATCTCTGCGTTGGAACAATGTGCAATTTAATCTGTACCATCAGGAGCATGTGTATCGTTTACCGAATCAAATATGATGAACCCCTTTTTTAGACGTTACTGTTCAGTTAATCAAGAGCAAGAAAACACTATTGTTAAAAAATTAGACGTCATTCTTATTCGATACACAAAACCTGACAGAAGTATATAAAATGATGAGAGGCATAGATAGGTTAGACAATAAGAACTTTTGACGGAAAAGTCAAATGCTGGAAGGCATCACTTTAAGATGCGAGGAGCAAACTTTAAGGTTAATTCCCGGGATGGCGGGACTGTCATGTGCTGAGAGAATGGAGCGGCTGGGCTCGTATACTCTGGAGTTTAGAAGGATGCGAGGATCTTAATGAAACATATAAGATTATTAAGGGTCAGGACACGCTAGAGGCAGGAAACACGTTCCTGATGTTGGGGGAGTCCAGAATCAGGGGACACAGTTTAAGAATAAGGGGTAAGCCATTTAGAACAGAGATGAGGAAACACTTTTTCTCACAGAGAGTTGTGGAGTCTGTAGAATTCTCTGCCTCAGAGGGTGGTAGAGGCTGGTTTTCTGGATACTTTCAAGAGAGAGCTAGATAGGGCTCTTAAAGATAGCGGAGTCAGGGGATATGGGGAGAAGGCAGGAACGGGGTACTGATTGGGGATGATCAGCCATGATCACATTGAATGGCGGTGCTGGCTCAAAGGGCCGAATGGCCTACTCCTGCACCTATTGTCTATTGTCAAACTTCAAAGATGTACGGGGGAAGTTTTATACGCAGAAGGTAGTGAGTGCCCAGGATGCATGGCTGAGGTCGGTGGTGGGGGAGACAGATATGACAGCGGCACTTTTGGATAGACACACAGATGTGCAGGGAACAGATCATGTGCAGGCACATAAGAGTTGATTCTAGCATCATTTTCGGCATAAACATTATGGGCCGAAGGGCCTGTTTTTTGTGCTGTACTTTACATTCTGTGTTCTAACCGGTGCAGTGTTTGGCACCAACACTCCAATCAGGTGACCAACTACAAAATTGGTTGCAAAAATGTACTCTTAAGAGTATTTTACGCGATCTTTAACCTGATTGTTCCCATGAAGATCTACACAGGTTGCAGAGATCTTTTGATCAGGATTCAATGATTCAATAGTTCAATTATACTTTATTGTCGCATGCACCTAGGAATGATGTAAAGAATGTCTCAGAACATGGATAGGTGGTGCTCCTGTACCTCTTGCCTGATGGGAGTGGGAGACCAGGGTGAGATTCGTCCTTGATTATGCTTGAAATCTGCTATTATGAGTAGAAATATTCAAATATCAAGCAGGGCTAAAGGTTTACAGAGATATTTTGATCAGAATTCAATTGTTTAATGATACTTTATTAATAGTCACATGTACCTCGGTACAGGTACCTATAATAACTATAATCATAGGAAAAATGTCTCAGTCTTAAAGAGCACCCTGCAGGGCAGACACATAAAAGTCAGACACAAAATGCTGGAGTAACTCAGAGGGACAATCAGCATCTCTGGAGAGAAGGAATGGGTGATGTTTCGGGTCGAGATGAAGGGTCTGAAGAAGGGTCTCGACCCGAAAGGTCACCCATTCCTTCTCTCAAGAGATGCTGCCTGTCCCGCTGAGTTACTCCAGCATTTTGTGTCTACCTTCGATAAATCCAATTCATTTTAAAAAAAAGGCAGCATCTCTGGAGAGAAGCAATTGGGTGACGTTTCGGGCCGAGACCCTTCTTCAGCCTCGACCCAAAATGTCACAAACTCCGTCTATCCAGAGATGCGGCCTGTCCCGCTGAGTTACTCCATCATTTTGTGTCTATCTTCGATTTAAACCAGCATCTACCGTTCCTCAGATCCACAGATGCACAAAAGGCTGGTGGGAAGGGAAAACCAGGAGCAACATCTTCGCAGTACATACCATGCGTGACTTTGAAAGTCTGCAATCGCCTCGTGAAATCCAGCAAATATGCGACAAATGTGTGAAACACTGAAAACTCAGACAGGCGGTGGCTAGCACCCAGAAGCTGGCAATAAAACCAGCATCCACACAGTCTCTCTCTCTCGGCTGCAACGATATACCATGCAGCCATCTGAAAAAGTCATCAACCTTTAAAGGCACTCTCCTCACTGCAGCATGTCCTCAGCTACTAGCAATGGCTGCAGGGGATGGACAGAGAGTTTCCAGACTCACTCGAGGGCACATGTATGTGCCCAGTAAAGTAGGATAGAGAAGGGGTACAGTAGGAAAGAGAAGGGGCAGGAGAGCAGTAGGGAGCACCACTGGAAGACCCCGGCAGGGAGTGACTGCAACTGAATTCAGTTTAGTTTAGTTTAGTGTCGCGTGTACCGAGGTTGCTGCGTGCTAACCAGCCAGCGGAAAGACAATTAGGCAATTAGACAATTAACCCTAAAGATACATCATAAGGGAATAACGTTTTGTGCAAGGCAAAGGCAATAAAGGATGACCAAAGATAGTCCGAAGGTCCCCGATGAGGTAGATAGTAGTTCAGGGCTGCTCTCTAGTGTGGTAGGATGGTTCGGTCGCCTGATAACTGCTCATAAGGTCATAAGGAGTAGAATAAGACCATTCGGCCCATCAAGTCTACTCCACCATTCAATTGTGGCTGATCCATCTCCATCTCCCTCCTAACCCCATTCTCCTGCCTTCTCCCCATAACCTCTGACACCCGTACTAATCAAGGATCTATCTATCTCTGCCTTAAAATTATCCACTGACTTGGCCTTCTGTAGCAAAGAATTCCACAGATTCACCACCCTCTGATTAAAGAAATGTCTCCTCATTTTCCTAAAAGAATGTCCTTTAATACTGAGGCTATGACCTCTAGTCTTGGACTCTCCCACTAGTGGAAACATCCTCTCCACATTCACTCTATCCAAGCCTTTCACTATTCTTCATGACAAGCTGGGAAGAAACTGTCACTGAATCTGGAGGTGTACGTTTTCCCACTTTTATAACTTTTGCCCGATTGGAGAGGGGAGAAGAGGGAGGTGCCAGGGTGAGGCTGGTCCTTGATGATGCTGCTGGCCTTGCCGAGGCAGGGTGAGGTATAAATGGAGTAAATGGAAGGAAGGTTGGTTTGTGTGATGTCCTGGGCTGCGTCCACAATTCTCTGCAATTTCTTGCGGTCTTGGATGGAGCTGTTCCCAAACCAAGCTGTGAAGTCAGCTATGACTGCTGACTTCTCCGGGGCCGAGAAACACACTTATTCTAACGACGCAAAAATAAATTTAACGTCCTCACAGGATATGTCTGGTGAGCTACCTCATAACATAAAACAATCTGTAATGTAAATGCCAGTGCCCTCTTGAGGCGAGGAGTAGAAGCTGGCGAGTTTGCCATTGGCCTCGTGACTGATGACGAGTGACCTTCTGGAAGCTTCTGTTTTGGAGTGGGAAATAAAGCTCTTCTTACAAGATGCCGTCGGTGTCGGACGTCTCTTTGTTGTGCTAGTCACAACCGGGTTATACCAAAGACATTACATGGTGTCAGAAGTAAAAATGGCGGGACTCAAGCCACTGAGACCACTCTCCATGCAAGGAGCGACTGCGGACCGAAAAAGAAGGAAAGGAAGAAAGTTCGGAGCCGGGGACGGTCCACCAGTCCCAATGCTCGGTCAAAGGATGGGAAGAAAAAGAAAGAAAAAAGTTTGAAAAAAAAAGCAGGTCATAGTCCAAGGCAAAGAGCAAGAGGAAACGCAGGTCTGGCAGCCCGAAGAGACATTACACAGTCGTAACATGAATGCCAGCACCCAGCAGCACGTCCCTCTCTGTCTTATTCCCATCCCAGTTCCATGCAACTTAGTCTCAAAATTCAAGTGTGTTAGTTTTCGTTCAGTTTTGGAGAAACAGCGTGGAAACAGGCCCGTCGGCTCACCGCGTCCGTACTGACCTGCGATCACCCCGTACACCAGGTCTATCCTACACAATTTACAGAAGCCAATTAAGGAAACAAACCTGCAAGTCTTTTGAAGGTGGGAGGAAACTCGAGCACCCGGAGAAAAACCACGCGGTCACAGGGGGAACATACAAACTCCACACAGACAGCACCTGGTCAGGATCAAAGCCCGGTCTCTGCCGCTGTAAGGCAGCAATTTTGCCACTGTGCCACTCCAAAAGTAAACTAAAAATCAGTCGTTGCATATTTTCATAGCCTCTTCAAATAACTAATGCACTGATTTTATTAACTGCATTTGCACCAAGCGTGGGCCAAGGACATATGACTCTTAATAGCAACAGGAGGTACAATAGTGTATCATAAGTTATACCACATGGTATATTCAGTTCTTTAAAGTGCACTCGTACTGAGTTGGGGGATATAGACTTCATGGGCAGTTAAATTCCTCACACATAGCTTGAGCAGCAAGGGGCTGTCTCAGTTTCCTTCTCTCCTTTTCCTTGTGTTCTTATATCTCATCTGCCTGATGTCTTGCTGGTGCCATGGGCTATTGAATTACAATGGGGTCTATTTGAAGAGGCTATGGAAATATGCAACAACTCTGATTCCACACTTACTCCACCAAGTACTGCTACTGTATATTGCTATAGAAAGGATGTTGTTGAGCTGGAAAGGGTGCAGAGAAGAGTTATGAGAACGTTGCCAGGTCCTGGCGGCCTGACCTATAGGGAGAAACATTGGGGAAGCTGGGACTTAGGATGAGGACTCTTCCTTAGAGTGTAAGAGGCTAATGGGCCTGTCCCACTTCCGTGACTTTTTCGACGACTTGCCGGCACCCGTCATAGGTCGTTGCAGGTCGCCGAAAATTGTCAGCAGACCAGAACAAGGTACGACTCTTTGGGCGACTACTCACGACCTTACAGTCTTCGCCCCACCACACGTTGCCAGGGTGTCGCCTGTATGGTCGTGAGCAGTCTCCTCAGTCGCCCAGAGTCGTAGCGTATTTCGGGTTGCCGCTGGATTTTCAACATGTTGAACATTTTCGGCGACCTGCAAAGACCTATAACGGGTGCCGGCAATCGACAAAATAGTCGCATAAGTGGGACAGGCCCATCAGGCTAAAGGTTTATAAAATCATGAGGGGAATTGATATGGTGAATACACAAAGGCTTGTGCCCAAGGTAGGGGTATCAGGAACCAAAGTTTAAGGTAAGAGGGGAAAGATTTAATAGTAACCTTGAGGGACAATTTTTTCACTCAGAGGGTGGTGGCTGTATGGAATGGGCCACCAGAGGAGATAGTTCAAGCGGGTAGAATTACTACAATTAAAAGATGGGCATACAGATAAGATGGGGTTAGGGGTGTATGGGCAAAATTTGGGTAAATGTGACAAGTTTAGATGGGGCATCTTGGTCAGCATGGATGAGCGGTACTGAATGGCCTGTTTCAATGCTGTATCTCTAAACTAGAGAGTTTAGAGCTTAGAAACTAAAAACATGAAAACGCACTTACAAGGTTACAAAGTATCCCTGCGCCAGGTCCCCCTTTGTTCTCCCCTCCCCCCTTGTTCTGGAGGGTGCTCCTAACAATCAAGATTTGTTTTTATCCCCCTATTTTATTTATTGTCTGTACATATTTAGCTCAGCCTTAGGCACAGTCTGATGGTTTTATTTACAGCTTTTGACTTGGTGTGTAGCTTTTAGAAATTGTGATAAACCTGACTGTGATTTCATTGCCCATAGAAATCCCAATAATATTTTTACCAAAAGCATCTTATCAATTTCCTGGTCAATTCGTCCCTTCCCACCCAAACCACCCCCTCCACTGGCACTTTCCCTTGCAACCGCAGGAAATGCTACACTTGTTGCTTTACCTCCCCCCTTGACTCCATCCAAGGACCCAAGCAGTCTTTCCAGGTGCGGCAGAGGTTCACCTGCACCTCCTCCAACCTCATATATTGCATCCGCTGCTCTAGGTGTCAGCTGCTCTACATCGGTGAGACCAAGCGTAGGCTTGGCGATCGCTTCGCCGAACACCTCCACTCAGTTCGCAATAACCAACCTTATCTCCCGGTGGCTCAGCAATTCAACTCGCTCTCCCATTCCGAATTTGACTTTCTGTCCTGGGCCTGCTCCATGGCCAGAGTGAGTCCCACCGTAAATTGGAGGACCAGCACCTCATATTTCACTTGGGTAGTTTAAGAAGTGGTATGAACATTGACTTCTCCAATTTCAGGTAGTCCTTGCTTTCTCCCTCTTTCTCCTCTCCTTCCCTGCTCTCCCACAACCGACTGTCTCCGCAGCTTCCTTTCTTCTTCCCGCTCCCCCCCCTCCCACACATCAGTCTGTAGAAGGGTCTCGACCCAAAACACATATTCCTTCGCTCCATAGATGCTGCCTCATCCGCTGAGTTTCTCCAGCATTTCTATCTACCTTATCAATTTCCATGGTATTTTTAATTGCAACACTACCACCTATATAATCACACATTTTCTTTTTGTGCATTATAACTGCTACATAACATCAGATTGGCAACTGGGTAAAATAGATGTTGCCTCTGTCAGAAGGGATTCTTTTAAATCATTACCCGACTGTAATAGAGTATAACATTAGAGAATCGTCTTTTTTGGCAAAATAATTGCTAGCTGTGGGCAATATTTTCATTCAGTCTGACGTTTGAAATGACACTTGTCTGTTGGCATGTCTCTGAAGTTACTGAACACCGGGGGAGTTTTACATTGATTGCAAAATTGTCACTGCCCGATACAATTATTTCATCATTTCGAAACAGGAGGAATGACTAGTCTCCAGACAGAAAACACAGCAGGATAATTAGTCTCTTTCCCTCTGTATGTGATAGTAGGAAACACAATAGACAATAGCTGCAGGAGTAGGCCATTCGGCCATTCCATTCAATGTGATCATGGCTGATCATCCCCAATCAGTACCCCGTTCCTGTCTTCTCCCCATATCCCCTATCTTTAAGAGCCCTATCTAGCTCTCTCTTGAAAGTATCCAGAGAATCGGCCTCCACTGCCCTCTGAGACAGAGAATTCCACAGACTCACAACTCTCTGTGTGAAAAAGTGTTTCATCGTGTTTCCACTTGGTTCAAAGTCAAAATTTTCTTTTAGCACAAATTGTAGATCGCCAAGGAAGTATTTGCTTTGAAATTAAACTAAGGATAATATTGGCAACTCGCAATAATAATCCAAGGTTAAAAACAAATTCAGTAAGGTCATGAATTTATCGAGAGTGTTGTATTATAAACATGTTTGTTTAGTTTAGTTTAGAGATACAGCGTGGAAACATGCCCTTTGGCCCACAGAATCCACAGCAACCATCGATCACCCGTGCACTAGTTTTATCCTTCACACGAGGGCCAATTTACAGAAGCCTATTAACTAATCAATCGGCGCTGTAAGTTAGCAACTCTACTGCTGCACGATCATGCCACCGCACAAGGTGTGTTGTGACGTTTGAACATTTGATTTATATGTGTTCCGAATGACACATTGGAAAGAGAACAGACTATCTTCACCAATAAGGTTTGATGGGCAAAGTCAGAAATGTTCTCCTAGTATGGACTTCAGGTGCTATCTGTGTGGAGTTTCCACGTTCTCCTTGTAACCGCATGCGTTTTCTCCAGGTGCTTTGGTTTCCTCCCACATCCCAAAGATGTGCGGGTTAGTAGATTGCCTCTAATGTGTAGGGAGTGGATGAGAAACATAGAACTAGTGTGAACAGGTGATCGATGGCGGCATGGAATCGGTGGGCTGAAGTGCCTGTTTCTGTGCTGTATCTCTTAAAAAAGTGGCATCCAAATATTACTCAGACAGCTTGAAGACCAGGGTGGCATAGCGGTAGCATTGCTGCCTTACAGCGCTTGCAGCACCGGAGACCTGGGTGTGATCCCGACTACGTGTGCAGTCTGCACAAAGTTAGCACGTTTTCCCCGTGACCTGCGTGGGTTTTCTCCGAGATCGGTTTTTTTCTCACACTCCAAGGACGTTAATTGGCTTGGTAAATGTAAAAAACAATTGTCCCTCGTATGTGTAGGATAGTGTTAATATGTGGGGATCGCTGGTCGGCGCAGACTCGGTGGGCCGTAGGACCTGTTTCCGTGCTGTATCTCTACATGGTTTAGTTTAGTTTAATGAAACAAATTTGATCGATTCTGTACCTGAGATGAAAAAATACACTTGGATTCAAAATATGCTGGGATTAGATCTGTGGGTTAAAATGCCACAGGTCACATAATACAATAGGTGCAGGTGTAGGCCATTCGGACCTTTGAGCCAGCACATTCAATGTGATCATGGCTGATCATCCCCAATCAGTACCCCATTCCTGCCTTCTCCCCATATCCCCTGACTGCTATTTTTAAGAGCCCTATCTAGCTCTCTCTTGAAAGTATCCAGGGAACCTGCTTCCACCGCCCTCCGAGGCAGAGAATTCCAGAGAGAATTTCCTTACCTTAGACAGTGGTGGCACGGTGGCGCAGAGGTAGAGTTGCTGTTGTACAGCACCAGTGACCCGTGTTCGATCCTGACTCCGTGTTCGGTGCTGTCTGAACGGAGTTTGTATGTTCTCCCTGTGAGTTTCTTTTGGGTGCTCGGGTTTCCTCCCATGCTCCATAGACGTGCAGGTTTGTAGGTTAATTGGTTTCAGTAAAAATTGTAAATTGTCCCTCGTGTAGGATAGTGGTGAAGCACAGGGTTGTTGCTGGTCGGCGTGGAAACGGTGGGCAAAGGGCGTGTTTCCGCGCTGTCTCTCTAAAATAAACTAAACTAGACTAAACTAAACTAGACATACACAGCTTTTCTCTTTGGAAGCAAATAAACATGAGGTAAATAGCCGCACTATAATGTTTGGTAGACAAAAATGCTGAAGAAACTCAGCAGGTGAGGCAGCATTTATGGAGCGAAGGAATAGGTGACGTTTCGGGCCGAAACCCTGAAGGAAATAGGCAACATTTCGGGCCGAAACCCAGAAGGGTTTCGGCCCGAAACGTTGCCTATTTCCTTCGCCCCATTGATGCTGCCTCACCCGCTGAGCTTTTTCGATTTTTCCAGCATCTGCAGTTCCTTCTTAAGCACTATCATGTTTGGTGGGTTATTAATAATATAAAATGTTAATAATATTATAAACTAATTTGTTTTAATGTCCTTCACTGAACACTGGTGTGCCACAGGGCTGTGTGCTCAGCCCTCTCCTCTACTCCCTCTTCACCCATGACTGCATCCCTAAGCATGGCTCCAACGCCATCATAAAATTTGCCAATGACACCACGGTGGTAGGACTGATCAGTGACAACGACGAGTCAGCCTACAGGGAGGAGGTCCAGCACCTGACAACCTGGTGTGCCAACAATAACCTCGTCCTCAACTCCCAGAAGACGAAGAAAATCATTGTTGACTTCAGAAAGAACAGAGGGGGCAGACACACCCCCATCCATATAAACGGGACTGAGGTGGAGCGGGTCTCCAACTACAAATTCCTCAGGGTACACATCTCGGAGGATCTGTCCTGGTCCCTCAACACCTCCAAGCTGATCAAAAAGGCGCAGCAGCGCCTGTACTTCCTGAGGAGGCTCAAAAAATCCCACCTGTCCCCCCAGATCCTGACCAACTTTTACCGCTGTAACATCGAAAGCATCCTGACCACCTGCTTTACGGTATGGTACAGCAGTTGCACCGTAGCAGACAGGAAGGCACTACAACGGGTGGTGAAAACCGCCCAGTACATCATCGGTGCCCCGCCCCCTGCCATGGATGCCCTCCACCAAAAACGGTGTCTGAGACGGGCCGGGAAGATCATCGAAGACCCCTCCCACCCTAACCATGGACTGTTTACCCTCCTACCATCAGGGAGGCGGTACAGGAGCCTCAGGTCCCGCACTAGTAGGATGAGGAGTAGCTTCTACAACAACACCATCACTCTGCTGAACTCGGAGTCCCGCCGATAGATTTCTCCAGTCTCTCTGTCCACATTGTCTGCATTCTGTATTTATTTCTATATTGCTATTACTACGAACTGACGCTAAACTGCATTTCGTTGTACCCATACTTATATCTGTGCAATGACATTAAAGTTGAATTGAATTGAATTGAATTGAATAAATAAATGATTTATTAAAGGGAACCTGAGGTATAAGACTCACTATCACTGAGAATATCCTCCAAGGCTAGACACAAAAAGCTCGAGTAACTCAGCGGGACGGGCAACATCTCTGAAGAGAAGAAATGGGTGAAGTTTCGGGTCGAGTCTGAAGAAGGGTCTCAACCCGAAACATCACCCATTCCTTCTCTCCAGAGATGCTGCCTGACCCGCTGAGTTACTACAGCTTTTTGTGTCTACCTTCGAATGAAACCAGCATCAGCAGTTCCTTCCTGTACATCTCTTCCAGGGCTCGTGGCTATAATGATGCGGAGAATTAAACAGTGCTTCACTCGGACGTTTTGCCAGAGCAACACAGCAGAATGTGAAACATCTGGTGTTGCAAAACAGACTTTAAAACATTAATGAATCGTAAGATTAATACTTTACAAATTAACTCTTTTGTGAGCAAAGAACACAAGTACATTTTTAGTTCATGTCTCACAAATGTTTTAAGTTGCCTCCATAATCTTATGGGCAGCTTGTGAAGTTGATGAACCAGAGGGAAGACATGAATTTTAATTTCTTGCCTGTAATGGTTATTTATTTTCATTATAATGTGCAACATCATGCTGCTTGCATGACAGCATGTCCCAGCGGATTAGGAACGTGCATGGCTTGCTTCAAGAGAAAATATGCGGTTTAAGTCAATACTCATACTTGATATTTTATTCATATTAAATATTATCCCTCTGTTAGAAACAAACAGTGTTTTCCATTTTTATGTCAAGCAGTTTTAAAATGTGTAGGGCGTGATCTCATTACTAAGTTACAAAACTCAGTGGTGCGGCGGTAGATTTGCTGCCTTATAACGCTGGAGACCCGGGTTCGATCCTGACTACGGGTGCTGTCTGTAGGGAGTTTGCACGTTCTCCCCGTGATCATGTGGGTTTTCTCCGGTTTACTCCATTTCCCCCCACAATCCAAAGACCTGCAGGTTTGTATGTTAATTGACTTTGTGTCGAGTGTGTAGGGTGGAGCTAGTGTGAGCAGGTAGTGTGTGGTCAGCGCAGGTAGTGGGCCGAAGGGCCTGTTTCCACGCTGTATCTCCAAACTCCATCTAGACATTCTGAAGAAGCCAGCAGTGCTACCAGCCTGCGAGTCTGAAAAAGGTACCGACCCGAAACATCACCTATGCATTTATTCCAGAGATGTTGCCTGACCGCTGCTACTCCAGCACTTTGTGTCTATCGTTAGCTCCATCGGCCTATTGGTTTGCCGCTCTACCGTGTTGTTCAATAACTACTCCACAGTCAAAAAGGCACAACAGAGGATGTACTTCCCACGGCAGCTGAGGAAGCACAATCTGCCACAGGCAATGATGGTCCAATTCTACACGGCAATCGTAGAGTCTGTTCTCACCTTCTCCATCATGGTCTGGTTTGGCTCAGCCACCAAGCACGACACCTGGAGGCTGCAGCGAATCGTACGATCAGCAGAGAAGATTGTTGGCTGCAACCTTTCCTCCATTGATGAACTGTACACTGCAAGGGCCAGGAAGCGAGCGGGCAAGATCATCTCTGACCCCTCTCACCCTGGCCACACACTCTTTGAATCACTTCCCTCTGGAAGGCGACTCCAGATTGTCAAAGCTGCCACAGCCTGACATAAAAACAGTTTTTATCCACGAGTAGTTGCTCTACTCAACAGCCAAAAATCTGTAGACTCCCTTTGATCTGGTATTTTGTTGGTTCACATGCTTGATCAATAGTGTTTTATCATTAATGGCTTATTATTATTATTATTATTATTATTATTATTATTATTAATATTTAGTGTTTTCTGAGTCATTCGTAACTGTTACTGTATGTCATGTTGTTATTTGTGGGCGGAGCACCAAGGCAAATTCCTTGTATGTGAATACTTGGCCAATAAACGTACTTACTTACTCTTGTGTTGCAGATGCTGCACAACAAGCACGTGATGGTGCGTGTAGGAGGGGGCTGGGAGACCTTTGAAGGCTACCTGCTGAAGCACGACCCCTGCCGGATGCTGCAGATCTCCAGGGTGGACGGCAAGACCTCTCCAGTCCCCAACAAGTCCCTGCCGATCAAAGATCCAAGCCCTGATAGCTACCTGGTGGTGGCTGCCCACTACAGGGGCAGAAGAGAGAACGCAAGTCACAATAGTGGTAACTGGGGAACAAAATGATGGCAGAGTATTCACCATGCCACTCCGGATTCAAGCAAATATCTCAACTAACACCAAATATCAAAAGTACCTTCCAAACCGAGCAGTCCCACAGTAATTCTACCCAATCACCCGAGACTGGATTTTTGGTGAAACTAAAAAGAACCAAAAAATGCAGATAATAATACGGAGAAAAAAAAACTCGTGACAAAGCTGTAGTAGATTTAGAGACAGTGATTGGCATTTAATGACTTGAACAATTTTACTTCACTGGTTTAAATCCCAGTGTGGGGAAATTCAAAGTGGTAAGATTGTAACTGTGCCTATTTTGATTACACATTGCTTGACTATCATACTTCCTGCCTTGTTAAGAAAAAGAAAAGCTTAGTGTTAAACATAATATTAATGATATTCCTGTACCACTGACAGACCAAATGGGCTGCACTGGTCTGAATGTCTGCACATTACCGAGCAGCTTTAACTGCACTAACTTCACTCTGCCATCCGTACCAACATTCCCTTAAACTATTGGGATTTGACTCCCAATATTGAGCATTCCAAATTCACAGTAGTTGACTGATTCATAAGTGATAGCAGCATAATTAGGCCATTCGGCCCATCAAGTCTACTCCGCTAATCAATCGTGGCTGATCTACCTCTCCCTCCTAACCCCATTCTCCTGCCTTCTCCCCATAATCCCTGACACCCGTACTAATCAAGAATCTGGGGTACTTATTGTGAATGTTCAGCCATGATCACATTGAATGGCGGCCTGGCTCGAAGGGCCGAATGGCCTACTCCTGCACCTATTGTGTATTGTCTATCTATTTCTGCCTTAAAATATCCATGGTCTCCACAGCCTTCTGTGGCAACGAGTTCCACAGATTGACCACCGCCTGGCTAAATAATTGCTTCTATTTCTAATTTCTAATTGTCCTATTAGTTTTGCAACTATTAATTCATAAGCAGCTGAATTTGTCATTTTATTCTGACAGTAAGTGGAAGCTGGTGATTTAATAACCTGGCATTGTCCAAGATTCCAGGATATCTATATATGAAAAATAATCTTTGCAGGGAGTAGCAGAATACTGTCAATCCAGGTTATATCAATACCTAACTGTTGCAGCCGATGCATAACCTATAACAGAGAGAACCACAGCTTTCTGTGGTAGATTCCACACCCTCTGACTAAAGATTCTTTTAGCCAGGCAACTAACACTTGGTATTATCCGTCTTTATTGTAGTTATAACGTTATCCCAGTGGTCCAATGCAATTTATTCTGCTTTCTATTATTTTTTCAGTTGTGAAATTTGCACATTGTGTGCCTTGTAAAAAAGCATCCGCCTAACAACACGTTGTTTCAAAAGCATCAGATTGCATAAAGAACCATTTTCAACCAGACAGAATCCTTAAAAGGATTCTGAATGTTTAGTTGCTCATATTTTCAAAACACTGAAAGCAATGTCGCTTCAGTTGCATAGTAACATTGCTAGTCCAGTCTTGACCTCCCCACCATTTTCCCTGCTCTCTCCCCATATCCCTTGCCTTCCTTGTTGGGAACCTATAGATTCATTTCAACAACACTCAAACATAAAACACTGCACTGTCAGGAAGCTGGGCCGAGAGGGAGAACAAAAGCTTCTAGCTTCATGAGCTTTTGCAAATTCCCTCTCCAACATGTAGACCAAAAAAAGTGACCAATGTGCCTCATGACACGCGCCCAGATTTGCTGCTGAGATTAAAGAATAGCAAAACGCACTCCTCAAATGCATGCCTATAAGTTGGATCAAATTCACCATTCAAGCTAAAGGGGTATTTCCCCTCATCTCATTAAGGTGCATGTAAATATTAACATTTTACTCATAAAGGTAGACAGAAATAGCAGCAAATCATTAAATGTTGTGCATGATAACACAGAATTGCTGTATTTCCCTTGACCGTATACCACTGAAATGTCAAACTAGTAGCGAGAATAAGTGCAAATAATGGTGCTGACTGGTTAACTGAAAGACTGGGTCAGATTGTGCTGTATCAGGCTGGCTGCCTCGAACATTTGGAGAAGAAACAAGGAACTGCAGCGGCTGATTTACAAAAAAAGACACCAAGTTCTGGAATAGCTCGGCGAGTCAGGCAGCAGGTTTGGATAATGTGGAAACGTCACCCATCCATGTCCTTCACACATGTTGCCTGACCCGCTGAATTACTCCAGCACTTTGTGTTCCATGGTGATATTTAACATAACTTTTGTTAAATAAAGAAGAAAAAAAACAGGTGAAAAAAACAAATCTAAGCTGACAAAATTATTCACATTCTATTCATTTATTGTCCCTTCTCAAGATAAACTTAAGTGCAGCAGATGCTGAACAGCGTAACAGAGAACGCAAAATGTAGCAATGTTACAAAATTTTGCTTTTTAAAAAATCAAGTCTGAAATTTATCCCATCAGATAAAGCATTAAAATAAATTTAATTTGACACCTAATTCACTTTGATATCTTCAGTATTAAAAAAAGTTATGGCCATTTTTATATTCGGAAATTAGCATCTTGTTCCCTATTGTTTTTCCATTGACTTAACACAAAAGCCTTGATCGGGGACAGTGAAAAGCCCATAACTTTCTTAAAAATTAAGAGAACTGAAAGACATTTTCAGTTATTATAGATTGAAGTATTCTGAAACAAATATGAAACAATCTTACTTGGATGACCTGAAATTAAAGCATATAATTAGTTAGTTACCCAATTGTAGCTAATTACAAAATTCAATTACTAGATCTAAACATCTATCAATTTCTTAAGAAAAGATAAACATTTTTAAATAGCCGAAGTGTCCAAATAACATTCACACAAGAATTCACAATATAACATGATTTTTAAATCTCATTGTCATTCATTTATAGGCCAAATGGAAGGAATTTAATGTTTAATTCCCGTAAATGAATGGCCATTTAAATCATTGGTACACAAAAAGCTGGAGAAACTCAGCGGGTGTAGCAGCATCTAAGGAGCGAAGGAGATAGGCGACGTTTCGGGTCGAGACCCTTCTTCAGACTGGTCAGGGATCAGGGAAACGAGAGATATAGACGGTGATGTGGAGAGATAAGGAACAATGAATGAAAGATATGCAAAAAAGTATCGATGATAAAGGGAACAAGCCATTGTAAGCTGTTTGTGGTGTGAAAATGAGAAGCTGGTGCGACTGGGGTGGGGGAGGGAGATAGAGATAGAGGGAATGCCAGGGCCCGAGGGCTGAGGGAGAGGTGGGAAGGAGAGGAGACAGCAAGGGTTAACAGAATTGAGAAAATTCAATGTTCAAGCCCAAAGGATGCAGACTCCCCAAGCGGAATATGAGGTGCTGTTCCTCCAGCTTGCGGTGTTGCTCACTCTGGCCGTGGAGGAGGCCCAGGACCGAGAGGTCGGATGCGGAATGGGAGGGGGAGTTGAAGTGCTGAGCCACCGGGAGGTCGGGTTGGTTATTGCGGACCAAGCGGAGGTGTTCGGCGAAGCGATCGCCAAGCCTCCGCTTGGTCTCATTTAAATCATCTTGCGAGTGGGATTTTCTGGAACGCGATCGATTGGAACGTTGCATTTGCGGTGAATTTAAACCCCATAAATGCTGCCGGTTCGTATGGGGAATAAATCACCTGCTGGCAACGTGAAATTTTGATTAAAGGTATCCTAAGAAGCACTTTTTAATGAAAAAATAAACTGTGTACCTTGCCTTGTCCCCTACGCGAGGTCCGTCCCGTTGTCGGCGTTTACGGATTTAGAAGATGATTTTAAATTTACTACAGCAATTAAATTAGCAAGCGCAGTTTAAAAATCACTTCAGAGAATGGCAGTCGAAGTGATTCTTCTTCATCAACTAAATAGCCTGTTCAAGATCGACTTGAATTGGCTTCCGAAATACCGCATTTTAAACCCGCCCCCCCCTCTCAAAGGCGCCAAAGTCGCGCACACGGGCAGTGACAGAATTGCAGCGCCGCTCAAAGTAAGTATTGTAACATACCTACAAAATGTTAGAAACTGTTCCAGTAATCAGACAGAATCAGAAACCCTTCTTCAGACTGAGAGTCAGGAGAGATTTCAGAATGGCAGGCAGTGAGTAGTGGGGTACCGCAAGGCTCAGCGCTGGGACCCCAGCTATTTACAATATACATTAATGATTTGGACGAGGGAATTGAATGCAACATCTCCAAGTTTGCAGATGACACCAAGCTGGGGGGTATAGCTAGGTGTGAGGAGGATGCTAGGAGGCTGCAGGATGATTTGGATAGGTTGGGTGAGTGGGCAGATGCAGTATAATGTGGATAAATGTGAGGTTATCCACTTTGGTGGCAAAAACATGAGGGTAGACTATTATCTGAATGGTGGCAGATTAGGAAAAGGGGAGATGCAACGAGACCTGGGTGTCATGGTACACCAGTCATTGAAAGTAGGCATGCAGGTGCAGCAGGCAGTGAAGAAAGCGAATGGTATATTAGCATTCATAGCGAAAGGATTTGAGTATAGGAGCAGGGAGGTTCTACTGCAGTTGTACAGGGTTTTGGTGAGACCACACCTGGAGTATTGTGTACAGTTTTGGTCTCGAAATCTGAGGAAAGACATTCTTGCAATAGAGGGGATT
This sequence comes from Okamejei kenojei, assembly GCA_035221665.1. Taxonomy (NCBI): domain Eukaryota; kingdom Metazoa; phylum Chordata; class Chondrichthyes; order Rajiformes; family Rajidae; genus Okamejei; species Okamejei kenojei. The sequence continues at coordinate 3,747,284 of CM069148.1, read as the reverse complement.
CAGAGAAGGTTCACCAGATTGATTCCTGGGATGTCAGGACTTTCATATGAAGAAAGACTGGATAGACTCGGCTTGTACTCACTGGAATTTAGAAGATTGAGGGGGGATCTTATAGAAACTTACAAAATTCTTAAGGGGTTAGACAAGCTAGATGCAGGAAGATTGTTCCCGATGTTGGGGAGTCCAGAACAAGGGGTCACAGTCTAAGGATAAGGGGGAATTCCTTTAGGACCGAGATGAGGAAAACATTCTTTACACAGAGAGTGGTGAGTCTCTGGAATTCTCTGCCACAGAAGGTCATTGAGGCCAGTTCATTGGCTATATTCAAGAGGGAGTTGGATGTGGCTAAAGGGATCAGGGGATATGGAGAGAAGGCAGGTACGGGATACTGAGTTGGATGATCAGCATTGATCATATTGAATGGCGGTGCAGGCTCGAAGGGCCGAATGGCCTACTGCACCTATTTTTCTATGTTTCTATGAGAGGGAGACGAGAAATATGGAAGGGTAAGGTGTGAAAATGACAATTCTACATTTCCTTGATGATCGGCTGCTTTGATCTGTCGTTTTCACACCTTACCCTTCCATATCACTAGACTCCATCTCCCCTGACTCTCAGTCTGAAGAAAGGTCTCAACCCGAAACGTCACCCATTCCTTTTCCCCACAAATGCTACATGAACCGCTGAGTCTTTATCTTCACTTTAAAAAGGTAGTTTTGTCCGTTGAATAGTTTCTATACAATTGTGAAATGTATAGAAACATCTACTTAACATTATTCAACGAGATTATTAAAATATACACTGGTTTTACTTACACAAAACTATCTAAGTCACCAATAATATAAAGCATTCCATTTTGGTTCATTGTCATAAGTATATGTGGAGTTATGTCATTCATTTGACTTAAAGCAATAGAGAAGCCATGTTTTTTATGGATAATTTATGCAATTATGTTTGTTAGTGAATTGCTATCAATACATATGGGCGGCACAGTGGTGCCTCGCAGCACCAGAGACCAGGATTAAATCCCAATCTTGGTTGCTGCCGGTGTGGAGTGTGACCGCATGAGTTTGTTCCTGATGCTCCAGTTTCCTCCCATTCTGGCAGGAAGACCTGCAAATTTGTAGGTTAATCGGACCTCTGTAAAATTGCCCCTAGCGTGTAGAGAAAGTGGGATAACATAGAACTAGTGTGAGCGATGGTCGGCAAGGACTTGGTAGGCCTATTCCAATGCTGCAACACTAAAACTAAAAAACTTATCTATGAAGAACTGTGAATATATATATATGCAATACATGACTGGAAAATGTCCCCTCAAATGGACCATCGGATACTGCACATGTGAGTTCAATGTTGTAAATCGTTAGACCACATTCTAGTAGATTTAGATAGATGCTCTACTGTGTAAGAAATAGAATTCAAGTGCCTAATTGATTAATTAATTCGCACTTCAAGCCTCAGCTAATAACAATCTCAATCAATTTGTATGTTCAAGTGGATAAGGGCCAAACGCAAGCAAACGGGACTAGCTTAGGTGGTCGGCATGGATGAGATGACAAATGGGGCTGTTTCTGTGCTGTCTAACCCTATGGCAGTGCCTTTTTTACTTCAGTTTAGTTTAGTTTAGTGTCACGTGTACCGAGGTACAGTGAAAAGCTTTTGTTGCGTGCGAACCGGTCAGCGGAAAGACCAACACATGATTACAATCGAGCCGTTTTGCAGCGTATAGATACATGATAACGGAATGAATGTTGCCATGGGAGGAGAGATTTAATAGTGTGGAGCGATTGTAATATGTGATTGTAGTCCTGCTTCTGTAGCGAGCACACAGATAGACGCCATCTCGGAAGCAACTATAACACAACATAATACACAACAAATCTAACAACAAAATTAATGTAAGGAAAAAGCTGCAGGTGCTGGTTTAAACCGAAGGAAGACACAAAATGCTAGTGTAACTCAGCGAGACAGGCAGCATCTGGTTTGAAGGAATGGTCACAGGAGTGGAAGGCAACCTCATCTCCATTACACAGCTACATCTCTTCGCCAGATAAAAGCTGTCCAGGGTCTGAGCTCCCCAGAGGAGCGTGGGTGAAGCTCAACAGACTTGGTACAGGAGTTGGGCATTTCAATGCCAGCGTGTGGAGATGGGGGCTCCGCCAGAGCCCAGCCTGTGAATGCGGAGCAGAACAACAGACAGCCAACCATGTCGTCTCTGGGTGCCCGCTCTACCACCCACCAAATGGAGCTCTGGGCCTGGCAGACATTGACACCAACAGAGGCAACAACCTGGTTGCTCAACACCCGGCTTGAGATCTAACTATTCCTTTGAGTTATGTTTCATTCGCAAGAAGAAACGTCACCCATTCCTTCTATCCACGGATGCAGCCTGTCCTGCTGAGTTACTCCAGCATTTTGTGTCTAACAAAATTAAAGCCACCAGGAAGGATTGTTGGGAGCTGTTCGTTCTGCCTGAAGTTAGCACTGAATCAGTGATGGTCTGAACTATAACCGAATCACGACTATCCTTAGAGCTATTGATGCCTAGCAGGTCCCCAGCAACCTATATGTAAGTAAGTAAGTAAGTTTATTGGCCAAGTATTCACATACAAGGAATTTACCTTGGTGCTCCACCCACAAGTAATATTACTGAGCCCGTTTAAATAAATAGTAGATAAAACATGCTTATATCCCCCAACCCAAATTTCCATTCCTTGTAAGCATCATAGCACATTTTTAATAAGCATGAATTATTTTAAATGCATTTCGTAAAGTAATGGAAGACTCCATTTGATGCAATGGCTTAAAATTTGCAATAAGAATAACGTTGGGGTTATGACGTCAAATTCTAGATTGCACTTGTGTGGTTACATGCAGAAGCTGCCAGTGGTGATCACCTACTCTTATACAGGGCGAGTTTTCTTTTGCGGCCTTTTCAAGTGGAAAAATATCTAAATGTGTTACACCTTGTTGAATGAGTTTTTAATAGTTGTACAGTTTCATCAGTTTATAGTTACTGTTTAATAACTTTGTTGGACCTTAAAATCTGTGAATGCCAATTCCACCATTATTTTAAAATTCCATGCTTTTTAAAAAATCAATAAATGAAGTTTATGATATTTCCGCTTCAGCCTCAATCTCTTGTGTCTGTCTCAATCCTCACCCTTTGGAAGGTTTTTAAAATTAGTTCAGACTTCATCTCCTGGTAAGTTGCTTCTGCAAATACTTCAATCTAATCGGCAGCTCGGCCACAGCACGGTGGATTCAGTTTGAATAGATGTCTGCAATTCCCCCCAAGCAGGCAGTAGAACACGGAGGCACAAGAACAGGCTCTTAAGATCACAATGTCTGTGCGTGCATGGTGCCAAGACCATCTCTCATCTGCCTGCACATACTGTAATCCATATCCCTCCACTCCATGCACATCCAGCACATTGTGTTTTATGCAAGACTGCAGCACTTGTAGTTCCTTTTGCCTACATCTTAAATGTCAACTACCTTGTTAAAGTAATTTATCTACGTACTTGACAAGGGAATAAGAAGGCTGTTATAATCAGGCCATGCCAACATGACAACTTGCCAAATTTATAGTGAAAAGTTCATTGAATAAGTTAGACATTTAGAACTATCTAACTACCTGATTACATAATCCAAGATAGGTAGATTCATTATATTTCTCATCCTTTGATAATAGACATTGTCCAGTATTGAGGAAAGTGTAACATTGCTGGCTCAAAAAACTGGCTAGATGATTGCATATCTAACTCACTTGTACACAAATCCCCTGATACGTTAGTTAGAAAATTATAAACCAGTTACTGTCACTTCAAGAGATAGACACAAAATGCTGGAGCAACGCAGCAGATCAGACAGCATCTCTAGAGAAATGGAAAAGGTGACGTTTTTGGTTGAGGCCCTTCTCCAGACTGTCCACTGTCACTTCGATTATTGACAATACACTATACCGTGCAATATGGGATGAAATACCAAAGTCAGCGTATATGAAGCGATAAACCAGGAAAACGAGGACATAAAATGGAAGAAATGGCAGTAGTTTAGTTTAGTTTAGAGATACAACATGGAAACAGGCCCTTCGGCCCACCGAGCGCGCACCAACCAGCAATCCCCACGCATTAACACTATCCTGCACAAACTAGGGCCATTTTTTTTTACACATACACCAAGCCAATTAACCTACATACGTGAACATCTTGGAGCGTGGGAGGAAACTGAAGATCTCGGAGAAAACCCAGGCGGTCACGGAGAGAACGTACAAACTCCGTATAGACAGCACCCGTAGTCGGGACCGGTCCCGGGTCTCCGGCGCTGCAAGCGCTGTAAGGCAGCAACTCTAGTTAGCTGTAGTTCGCACTCTGCATCTAACATAGAAGATTATAAAAGCAGAGGAAAAGGTGTACAATAGATCCAAGAACTGAATATATAGAAGTGGTTGGTTTCCTTTGACAGCAAACTACTGTAAAAAGCCATCAATTTAAGATGACAAAGATATTGACAAGAGATCTTTTTGGTTTGGCAATCCATGAATTCCTAGAAAGAGAATTAGGTGCTTTAAATGGGAATGGGAGTGGAACTGAGCAACTCATTTAGACTTTCGACTTCAGAGATACAGCACGGGAACAGGCCCTTCGGCCCACTGAGTCTGCGCTAACCAGCGATCCCCGTACACTAGCGCTATCCTACACACCAGCGATAATTTATAATTTGACCGAAGCCGATTGACCTACAAACCTGTACGTCATTGGAGTGTGGGAGGAGACCGGAGCACCCGGAGTAAACCCACGCGGTCACGGGGGAAAAATGTACAAAACTCCGTGCAGACAGCACCCGTAGTCAGGATCGAACATGGGTCTCTGGCGCTGCAAGGCAGCAACTCTACCGCTGCGCCACTGTGCTGCCCTTTTCTCTGGTTTAACATTCCATGTTCTGGATTTTGGAATAAAAATTGTGCATTTTTGTTTTTTTGTATTCCATAATTTGATTTGGTATGTCTTGAATTGTCAGACACACCACCTTCAGGTCGGAAGCATTTCTTCCTTACAACATCTTTGAAACCTATACAACTATGAGAAATAATTCCAAGACCTGCCAGCACATCAACTTTTATCGACGTGCATTTTGAGAAATATATGCACATCCTGAATTATAGGCGAAACTTAGGAAATCTAAAGTTACCGTACGATATTTTTTTAGGACAAATTACAATAGTTAATGGAACATTGAGAAACAATAAAGGATAATTACATGCCCTTACATAATTACATTGCAGCCAAATGAGAGTTCTGATATTTCTATTCAGCCGAGAATTAGGACAGACTGTTTCTCCAAAGTCAATGGGACGTAAAAATATCAAATAAACACTGATAATTTGATCTATTGTTTCATGAATAGGAGTGAATTAATATATACATTGGGCAGACTGTATAACTTGTACGTAAAGAAGTTTGCAAGGAAAAGTTGACTACTTGCAGTCAAGAACCTTAAATGGAGGTGGAATGTAAAGGTAGTAATGTTACAAAATTTTGAGATGTTAAAAATCAAGTCTGCAATTTATTGCATCAGAAAAGCATAAAAAGAAGTTTAATTTGACACCTAATTCACTTTCATATCTTCAATATTAAAAAAAGTTATGGCCATTTTCATACTCGGAAATTAGCATCTTGTTCCCTATTGCTTTTCCATTGACTTAACACAAAAGCCTTGATCGAGGACAGTGAAAAACCCATAACTTTCTTAAAAATTAAGAGAACTGAAAGAAATGTTCAGTTATTATAGATTGAAGTATTCTGAAACAAATATGAAACATTCTTACTTGGATGACCTGAAATTAAAGCATATAATTAGTTAGTTACCCAATTGTAGCTAATTACAAAATTCAATTATTAGATCTGAACTTCTATAAATTTCTTAAGAAAAGATGAACATTTTTAAATAGCCTGTGTCTAAATAACATTCACACAAGAATTCACAATATAACATGATTTTTAAATCTCATTGTCATGCATTTATAGGCCAAATGGAAGGAATTTAATGTTTAATTCCTGTAAATTAATGGCCATTTAAATCATCTTGCGAGTGGGATTTTCTGGAACGCGAACGTTGCATTTGCGGTGAATTTAAACCCCATATCGGCAGGAAAAACACTGCCGGTTCATATGGTGCCCAAATCACATTTTCGCATCGTAAAATTTGATTAAAGCCATCCCTAGAAACAAGATTATATGTAAAATACACAACTTACATTTTGTCCCGTTCATGTGATCGGTAATTCTGTAGGCGTTGAGGGCGTTAGAAGTCGCTTTTTAATATAATGTAATTATTAAATTGTCTTGCGATTAAATAAATAAATAAAAATCGAGAACAGAAGTCTGATCGATTGTTCTTCAGCAGCTAGCAGCCCGAGGAAGTCCGCCTCCGATAAGCAGTAGAAAACAGCATTTTAATCCCCCCCCCAAAGGCGCCAAAGTCGCGCACACGGCCAGTGGCACAACTGCAGCGCCGCTGAAGGTAAGTTTTGTAACATCGCTCGTAAAGGGCCTGTCCCACTTATACGACTTTTTCGGCGACTGCCGGCACCGTCATAGGTCGCCGATAAATGTCAACATGTTGACACCCATGTGAAGCCTGTATGGTCATGAGTAGTCGCCCAAAGAATCGTACCTTGTTCTGGTCGCCGCTGGATTTTCAACATGACCTGCAGCGACTATGACGGGTGCCAGCAGTCGTCGATAAAATTGCGTAAGTGGGACAGGCCCATAAGGGGAAGCTGTAAGGACAGGCCCATAAGGGGAAGGGGGAAACTTTATTTCCTAGTTCCTACCTGGTCGGAGAGGCGGCTTCCCTCCAAGCTGCTTCTTCGCCCCTTTCTTGCGGCCTACCATCGGACTGGAGTGGCGTTTCCTGTCGGGACCAGCTGGGACTATGGCTTCGGTGGTGGCGCTGCGCCGGGACACCATCACGGAGCGGGCGATGCCTTACCGGGTCGCCGTGCGGTAAGCTCCGGAGTTCGGTGACCGCCGACTCCAACATCCGAGGAGCTGTGGCTGCGGGCGTCCAGCCACGGGCGGCGCTGGATTTGGAACACCGCGGAGCCTGGGATCCGAGATCGCCAGAGTCGATCTCCAACCAGCGCGGCCTGAGGACAACGGGTGCCGCGGTCTCCGGGGAGGAAGCGGCCGCTCCAGTCATTCCAAGCCGCTGAGGAGTGTTCACCCGACGCCGGAGTTCCATCTTCCGGCAAGAGGGCCTGAAAACATCGGGCTGGCTGCGGAGGCCACAAGTAGGCCCCGACCGCGGGTGATCACAGAGGAAGAGGACTGAACTTTCTGTTGCCTTTCCCCACAGCGGACAATTTTTGATTCTGTTGTGGGGAGACGTTCATGTTGAATTCTATAATGTGTTGTGTCATTTTTCTTTTTTTTTACATTTTTCTATGGATGTACGGAAACTTAATTATTTCTTCTATGTAAAGCACTTTGGTTTCAACGCGAGTTGATTTAAACGTGCTATATAAATAAAATGTACTTAATTACTTACTATATGGCCGGTGGCAAGATCCTTAACAGCATTGTCATCTTGGGATCTAGGTCATATTTCACTTGGGCAGCTTACACCCCAGCGGTATGAATATTGACCTCTCTAACTTCAAGTAACCCTTGCTTTCCCACTCTCTCCATCCCTTCCACCTTCCTAGTTCTCCGACCAGTCTGACTGTCCTGATTAAATTTTAACTTTGTATGTGTCGTTGTTACCTTCCACTAGCTAACAACAATCTATTCTACATTTTCCCTAAGCTTTGTCCCCTTTGATGTCTCGTTTTCACACCTTACCCTTCCTTATCTCTGCATCTCCCTCAGTCTGAAGAAGGGTCTCTACCAGAAATGTCGCTCATTCCTTCTCTCCGGAGATGCTGCCTGTCCCGCTGAGTTACTCCAGCACTTTGAGACTATCTTTGGAGCCCAGCTCTATGGCTTCCTGAAAGTGGCGACACGTGTAGATAGAGAGGTAAAAGTGGTATATGGCATGCTCACTGGCTGGAGCATTGGGTTCTGATTGCCCCATTACAGGATGTGGAGGCTTTGGAAAGTGTGCTGAAGAGGTTTACCAGAATGTTCTCTGGATTAGGGGTATTAGCTACAAGAAGAGATTGGACAAACTACTTGCATTGTTTTCTCTGGAATGCTGGAGGTTGACAATAGACAATAGGTGCAGGAGTAGGCCATTCGGCCCTTTCAGTCAGCACCGCCATTCAATGTGATCATGGCTGATCATCCCCAATCAGTACCCCGTTCCTGCTTTCTCCCCATATCCCCTGACTCCGCTATCTTTAAGAGCCCTATCTAGCTCTCTCTTGAAAGTATCCAGAGAACCGGCCTCCACCGCCCTCCGAGGCAGAGAATTCCACAGACCCACAAATCTCTGTGTGAAAAAGTGTTTCCTCATCTCCGTTATAAATGGCTTACCCCTTATTCTTAAACTGTGGCCCCTTGATCTGGACTCCCCCAACATCGGGAACATGAGGGGAGACCTGGTATAAGAAATGCAAGGGCACAATTTAAAGGAGATTTGTGGGGCTATTTTGACTACACACAGCCGTGGGTGCTGGATTGTACTGCTGGAGGTGGCGGTCGAGGAAGAAATGATAGGGACATTTAAGAATATTTTAGATGGGCACATGGATATGTAGGGAATGAGACATTGAGTTGTAAAGTCATACAGTGTGGAAACAGACCCTTCGGCCAAAATTGTCCACCTCGACCAACATGCCCCATCTACACTAGTCCCATCTGCTCGCTCTTGGCTGAAATCCCTCTAAACCTGCCCCCTCCATGTACCTGTCCAAATGTCTCTTAAATGTTATGATGGTACCTGTCTCAACTACCTCCTAGAAACATAGAAAATAGGTGCAGGAGGAGGCCATTTGGCCCTTCGAGCCAGCACCGCCATTCATTGTGATCATGGCTGATCGTCCCCAATCAATAACCCGTGCCTGCCTTCTCCCCACATCCCTTGACTCCACTAGCCCCTAGAGCTCTATCTAACTCTCTCTTAAATCCATCCAGTGATTTGGCCCCCACTGCCATCTGTGGCAGGGAATTCCACAAATTCACAATTCTCTGGGTGAAAACGTTTTTTCTCACCTCAGTCTTAAATGACCTCCCCTTTATTCTGAGACTGTGGCCCCTGGTTCTGGACTCGCCCACAACTTTGGGAACATTTTTCATGCATCTAGCATTCTCTCCTCTGGCAGCTTCCCCTACTCTGGGTAATACTCTGTGCATCTTCCAGATCTATTCCTCTCATGAAATTGTACACCTCAAAATGGAGGGACATGATCACGTGCAGGCCAGTTAGTTTATCTTCTATGTTTATATTCATTGTGATCATGTTCGATTTCGCAAATTCAAATAGTACATATTGCGGAAGCTGATAGCAAAGAACTTCAAGTTCTTTTCATGAGATATTACTGGCCTTATTTAACTCCCCTCATTAAATTAAAATGCTTTGAAAACTAAGGTAACTGCCAGTACTTGGCTTATGTGGTTAGATAATGAAAAATAGAATGAATTATGATCTCAGCCTGGGTAAGAAAATCACATGGTAACACTGCCCCCAAGTGGGCAATCCATCAAACTGCTATCTACTGGAAAACAAAATGTTGGAAACACTCAGCATGTCCGGCAGCATCCACGGAGAGAGCAAGCCGTTAACGTTCCAAGTAGAAGACCCTGTCAGAAGGACATCCAACATATCCCTCTCATCAAACTATTGAGCTGCTGACCAGGGTCACTGGGAATTGCCAACAGTTTAGTTGAGAGATTCAGCTGGTCCGCGCCGACCAGCGATCCCCACACCCTAACACTATCCTACGCACACTGAGGACAATTTATACCAAGCTAATTAAACTTACAAACCTGTACGTCTTTGGAGTGTGGGACGAAACCAAAGTTTGTGGAGAAAGCACACGCAGGTCACGGGAAGAACGTGCAAACTCTGTACAGACAGCACCCGTAGTCAGGATTGAACCAGGGTCATTAGTGATAGGAGCAGAATTAAGCAATTCGGCCCATCAAGTCTACTCTGCCATTCAATCCTGGCTGACCTATCTCTCCCTCCTATCCCCATTCTCCTGCCTTCTCCCCATAACCCGACTGGTGGGTCTCTGGCGTTGTAAGGCTGAGTCTCGAGAAGGGTCTCCAGAGATGCAGCCTCACCCGCTGAGATACCCCAGCATTTAGTGTCTACCTTTGTTGTAAAGCAGCTGCATCACCAGTTGCGTTCATAAAACGTGCACACATCACTGGCTGGAGTTTCCGTGGACATCTTCAACCTCTCACTACTGTGGCCCAAGGTCTCCTCACCTGCCTTAATGGTCATCCACAACACCACTATCCAAAGAAGAGCAATATGAGTTGGAAAGAACTGCAGATGCTGGTTTAAAATGCTGGAGTAACTCAGCGTGACAGGCAGCATCTCTGGAGAGAAGGAATGGGTGACGTTTCGGGTCGAGACCCTTCTTCAGACATGACTACTGAACAGTGGTGCTCATGTCTGCCGTGGTGAAGTGCTATGAGAGGTTGATTATGACGCAATCAACTCTACCTTAGTAAGGAATGTTTGGTTTAGATTTAGTACAGAGATACAGCGTGGAAACAGTCTTATCAGCCCACCGTGAATGCCTATGATTAGTTTAATTTAGATTAGAGATGCAGCATGGAAACAGGCCTTTCAGCCCGCCGAGCGCGCTGACCAGCGGTCACCCTTACGGTCCTACACGGGTAATTTACAAAAGCCAATTAACCTACAAACCTGCACGTCTTTGGACTGTGGGAGGAAACCGGAGCACCCGGAGAAAACCCACGTGGTCGCAGGGAGAATGTACAAACTCAACATAGACGGCACCCGAAGTCAGGATTGAACCAGAGTCTCTGGCGCTGAGGCAGCAACTCTACCGCTGTGCCACCGTGCTCACCCCAGTCAATTGGACTTGCTACCATTCACCTACCTACAGATGAACAGCGGATGCGATCTTGCTGGCTCCCCCCACTCTGCACTGGACCACTTGGGCAACACGTACATCAGGCTGTAGTTTAGAGCTACAGCATTGAGACAGGCATTTTGACACTCCAATAGACAATAGGTACAGCAGTGGGCCATTCAGCACCTCGAGCCATTTAATGTGATCATGGCTGATCATCCCCAATCAGTACCCCGTTCCTGCCTTCTTCCCATATCCCCTGACTCCGCTATCTGTAAGAGCTCTGTCTCTCTCTCTTGAAAGCATCCAGAGAAGGATCCACAGTCCATGCTGAATATTGATCAGCAACTCGCACTAGTTCTCTTATTCCAGTTTCTCATCCACTCCTCACACACAAGGGGCGGTGATTTAAGGATACCAGAAGGGGAACAACCACAAGAACAGCTGAGTGGCATCCGCAGTAGCGTACTGCTCCCGAGACGAGCCGCTCGGAAATAAAGCTGTGGGATTATAGAACTGCTTATGTGAAGATGCAGAGGCAGAGATTAGTTTAGCCTGGTATTGTTCTTCACAATAGCCTTGTGAGTTGGAGGGGGGGGGGGGGGGAGAGTCTAAGACTGGGGGAGAGAAGAGGGGAGAGACAGGGAGTTGACAAGAGGGAGAGAAGTGGGTGGGTTAGATCTGTGGGGGTGGGAGAGAAGTAGTGCGTTGGAGATGGGAATGGAGATGGGGGGGAAAGAAAGAATACCAATTAAATGTTTGCTTGACAAATGCACGTGAGATGTTTATTGCTTGAGATGTGGATAAAGCTTTTTATATTTATGCATATTTACATTTATTTTGTTTTTTCTCCTATTAGTCAACGTGTATATTAAAGGCCTGTCCCACTGCACGAGTTCATTCAAGAGTTCTCCCCAAGTTTCCCCGGATTCGAACTCGATGAATTACAGTAATAGCCACTCGTAAGTACTCGGGGCTCTCGTGGACATTTTTCATCATGTTGAAAAATCTTCACGAGTCTTCCCGAGTACCTGCCGTTAGCATTACGCGCCGCTAAGAGACGTCCCCGAGCTCCGACGTACCCGCTACGTTCATTCTACGTGCTTACGAGTTTGATTTTTTTTTAAACTCGGAATTGCTCTTGGAATGAACTCGTACCATGGGACAGACCTTTAAATAGGCCTTTCCCACTGTACTCAGCGATGCGCTGAGGCCTATCGCGGAGCTGGCGGCCTCCAACTTTAACTGCGACCGACGCGAGGCTCTGGAGACAGTGTCAGCCAGGACTTACCAGCGCGGGGCTGGCCGACTTCGGGGCTGCGGCGGGTTCAGGCGTCCCGGCGGCCCGACTCGGTGCTGTGGCGGCTTTCCGGCGGTGGTGGCGGCGGCAGCAACTTCGGAGGCCCGGCTGCGGGCCCAGTGGACGACATCGTCGGGAGCTCGCAGGTCACAGGTTGGTGACCTTTTTTCCGGAGCTCCCGCGGCAACAGCTGCGTCCGCTGGACTGGAGGGCGGCAGCTTCGACCGCCCCGGGCCGCGGAGTTGAGCCGGCCCGCTCGCGGAGCGCGGTTCACCCGCGGGACTTAGTTACATCACCCGGTGCGCTCACAACATCGGAGGCCCGGGTCGCTTCAGCGCAGAGGAAGAGGAAGAGGAAGAAGGGAAGAGACAAAGACAAGATTTTTGCCTTCCACCACAGTGAGGAGGTGTCTGGTGAACTCACTGTGGTGGATGTTAAATATGTGTTTATTGTGTGTTTTTGTTATTTACTATATGTATGACTGCAGGCAACGAAATTTCGTTCAGACCGCAAGGTCTGAATGACAATAAAGTTTTCCAAGTTCGTACCGCGGGACAGGGCCATTAGTCGCCAAATATGCCTCAAAATTCAAGACAAGTTCAATCAGAATCACAAATAGAGATTTTTATTTAGTCATATAAAGGCCTTTTCCTAAATGACTCAAGTACTTAGAGTTAGAGATAGTTCAGTGTAGTGATCTTGTCTGGTAAGAGTCCACAATTTGACAGCAAAAAAAAAATTAGTGGAATAAATTAAAGAGATAAATTAAATACTGCTATTTCAATTGGTGATTACAGCATTAAACGAAAGCACATTACATCTCTCTACACTAATATCCAAGGCACAAAGGTTTAGAAAATTGTTTTATAAATATAGAAAACCTTGGCTATTAAAGATGCAGCAAAATTATCTACAGAAATCTGAAAATCAACATTGGTCGACAAGTAATGGCAACGCAGGAAATAAATATCTGGCAATATAATATTTAAGAAGGGACTGCAGATGCTGGAAAATCGAAGGTGGACAAAAATGCAGGAGAAACTGAGCGGGTGAGGCAGCATCTATGGGGCGAAGGAAATAGGCAACGTTTTAGCCCGAAACCCTTCCGGGTTTCGGCCCGAAACATTGCCTATTTCCTTCAGGGTTTGGCCTGAAACGTTGCCCATTTCCTTCAGGGTTTCGGCCCGAAGCGTTGCCTATCTCCTTCGCTCCAGAGATGCTGCCTCACCCGCTGAGTTTCCCCAGCATTTTTGTCTACCTCTGGCAATATAATCTCTGGTAAAACAGAAGCAATGTAAAGGACTCTGGGCAAGTAACATCCAAGCCAAGTGCAGTCTTCACAGTTTGATAAGCACGTCTGAGTTAGCCGAATGATACATTAACGGGCAGGTTGTTAAGTTGCAAGAGACATTGTACTTTTCTGTCGGGGCACAGAGAGCACTAGTACGAGACATTCAACGTGAAGTAGCATGGCACATTTCTGCATGGCTCTAACCACAGCACTGAAAGCCACGCGGAGAACATCAACAACTCTGTGATCGGGGGGGGGGGGGGGGCTGGCAAGGTCACGCTACATCGGCGGTTCTCAATCCGTGCGTCAGCTCTTCGTGTCCTTTAGCCAACCTGCCACTGAAATTTAAAAGAAAAGTACTGTTATTTACATCACATTGAATGGCGCTGCTGGCTGGAAGGGCCAAATGGCCTGTTCCTGCACCTATCGGCTATTGAACTAGGGGGCGCCGCGGTGGGGCAGCGGTAGAGTCGCTGCCTCACAGCGCCAGAGACCCGGGCTCCGTCCTGACCGCGGGTCTTTATTTACAAACGTGCAAACTCCGGCACTACAGAGTTTGTACGTTCTCCCCGTGACCTGTGTGGGTTTTCTCGGAGATCTTCGGTTTCCTCCAACACTCCAAAGGCGTACAGGTTTGCAGGTTAATTGGCTTGGTGTAAATGTAACATTGTCCCCAGTGTTTGTGGGATAACGTTGATGTGCGGGGATCGCTGGTCGGCGCAGACACAGTGGGCCGAAGGGCCAGTTTCTGTGCTGTCTCTCTAGACTAAACTAATTTTGTGAGCACGAGGTGCGGTGTTGGCCAAATAAATCCCCTTAATTTCATGGCCAGTGCTACAGACATTTCAATATACAGGTCCACCACCAATTTCCCAGCATCCTTGGTTGCAGAGCCTTTTTGGATTATCCGTTTGGCCATACAGTTTATATTGTATAATCTCCCAAGGTTTATGACCCAAAACATAGTCATAAGGTCATTACTGATAGGAGCAGAATTAGGCCATTAGCCCATCAAGTCTGCTCCAACATTCAATCAAGGCTGATCTATCTTTCCCTCCTAACCCCATTCTCCTGCCTTCTCCCCATAACCTGACATCCGTACTAATCAAGAATCTATCTATCTCTGCCTTAAAAATATCCATTGACTTGGCCTACATAGCCTTCTGTGGCAAAGAATCCACAGATTCACCACCCTCTGACTAAAGACATTCCTCCAAATCTCCTTCCTAAAAGAAGGTCCTTTAATTTTGAGACCATGACCTCTAGTCCTAGACTCTCCCACTAGTGGAACCATTCTCTCTATCCAAACCCTTTGCTTATTCTGTCAGGGCAGTGTGTCCATTCGTCCCACAATTGCTGCCTGGCCCACTGGGTTCCTCCCGCACTGGGTGTTTTACTCAAATCTATCACCTGCCCTAAAGTATTTACTTGGATCAATTGGCAAACCCCCTCATTGAGTAGTGTGAACCTTCTCTCACCCTGAGGCCACCTCCACCCGAAGATGAGGAGTTCATCTGCTGCTTTTCCATCTCCTCCTGCTTCCTCTTCTTTCGTTCCACTGCTTCTGGATTCTTAATGCCTCTGTGCACGTTCTGTGGAGAGAAATGTCCACATTTTAGATACATCATTGACATGGTGTCATCTTAAAGTCACATAGGAAAAGAGTATTTTTTTTTTTAAATGGTGGCATGGTGGCCCCCATTTGCTGCCTCACAGCGGCAGAGTCCCGGGTTCAATCCACTCTACGGGTGCTGTCTGTACGGAGTTTGTACGTTCTCCCCATGACCTGCGTGGGTTTTCTCTGAGATCTTCGGTTTCTTCCCACACCCCAAAGACGTACAGGTTTGTAGGTTAATTGGCTTGGTGTAATTATAAATTGTCCCTAGTGCGTGTGGGGATCAGCGCGGACTCGGTGGGCCAAAGGGCTCATTTCCACGTGGTATCTATAAATGAAACTAAGTAGTTTTAGTGCAAAAGAGATGCATTGCGAGATGTAAACATTCACAGGCACAAGTTTAAAGAATATTACCACCTTTTGGCAAACTAAAAATCTGGGGTAGACAAAAATGCTGGAGAAACTCAGTGGGTGAGGCAGCATCTATGGAGGGAAGGAAATAGGCGAGTCATCTATTCCTTCGCTCCATAGGTGCTGCCTCACCCACTGAGTTTCTCCAGCATTTTTGTCTACTCCAGATTTTCCAGCATTTGCAGTTCCTTATTAAACTAAAAATCTGGGAACACTTTAGAAAATGAGAGGGAGCATGCCCGACAATTCCCAATTCAGTGACTACACATTAGTGTTCCTGCCCCAAGTACACACATTTACACCCTACGTTTGCAGGGAAGAGGTTGCTGCTGAACCTAGACGTTACATTTTTCAGGCTCCTGCACCTTCTTCCCGATGGTAGGAGTGAATTGAGAGTGTGACTTGGTTGGTGTTTGAGTTGAGTTTATTGTCACGTGTACCGAGGTACAGTGAAAAACTTGTGTTGTGTGCTATCCAGTCAGCGGAAAGGCAAGACATGATTACAATCCCGCCATCCACAGTGTACAGCTGCATGATATTGGGAATAACATGAATTACTGCAAGATACAGCCAGTAAAGTCTGATCAAAGCTAGTCCGAGCGTATCCAATGAGGTAGATAGTAGTCCGGGACTGCTCTTTAGTTGTGGTAGGATGGTTCAGTTGCCTGATAACAGCCGGGAAGAAAATGTCCCTGAATCTGGAGGTGTGCGTTTTCACTCTTCTGTAGGTAACTCTTTTGCTCGGAGGTAATGCCTTGATGATGCTGGCTGCCATCTTGACAAAATATCTCCTGCAAAAACAATGCTAATTTGCACGCTTACCTCTTTCTGTCGCTTTTCTGCAGCGTCAGCTAATTGTCTCCTTCTTGTGTCCTAGATGGTTAAAATAAATCAAAATTACAACAGTCAGTGTGGAACAATGGTGATTACCCTCGCCTCCATTTCACATCACTGTACCCTAACCACAGCCATTAGTTTCAGCTGGCCTTCAAGCTTGAAATAATAGATCTAATCTGAACCTCCCAATTGCTCAATCTTAACAGACCGACAGTACTCCAGGAATACAGCAACGATACACATGAAATGGTGGTTCGATTACACGTGGCATTAAGATGGACACAGAGTGCTGGAGTAACTCAGCGGGTCAGGCAGCATCTGTGGAGAACATGGATAGGTGACGTTTCACAGAGTGCTGGAGTAACTCAGCTGGGTCAGGCAGCATCTCTGGAGAACATGGATAGGTGACGTTTCACAGAGTGCTGGAGTAACTCAGCAGGTCAGGCAGCATCTGTGGAGAAAAGGAACAGCTGACGTTTTTGGTCGAGACCCTTCTTCAGACTAGGTAGACCTGCAAGATCCCTCTAACTAGACAACTCAGATAATTGGTCCCTGACAGAGTTGTACAGAAACGGACCTTGCTGCGAAGAACATCCATACTGACCACTTTATCTTTGCACACTAATCCCATTTACCGGCATCCAGTGTGTATCCTTCTGGTGCCGTGTCTATTCAAGTGTTTAGTTTAGTGTCTTGTCTCGTGTACCGAGGTAGAGTGAAAAGCCTGTCTAAACAGTGATTCTATCTGACTCCATGCATGTTCCAGATATCAACCATGATAAAACTTCCCTTCAAGTCACCTTCCTCTCACCTGAAACCTGCACCCACTTGTTTTTGATACCCCTAATTCTATCAACCTTATCCGCATCTCTTATAATTTCATAAACTTCTATCAGGTCACCCTCGGCCTCCTTAGCTCTAGCGTCGAGGGTGGCACGGTGGCGCAGCGGGTAGAGCTGCTGCCTCACAGCGCCAGACCCTGGTGCTGTCTGTATGCGATAACGCCGGTTTCCTCCCACATCCAACGACATGCAGGTTTGTAGGTTCATTGGCTTCTGCAAACTGTCCACAGTGTGTAGGATAGTGCCAGAATACAGGGGGATCGTTGGTCGACATGGACTCGGTGGGCCGAAGGGCCCGTTTCCACACTGTATCTCCAAACTGAAGTAAACCTCTCTCCCTTATCCATCAAACCAGAATTATGGCATCACTGTACTCCATCTGCATCTTTTCCAAGAGCTTGACGTTCTTCTGAAGGCGGAGTGCCCAGAATTGGCTCCACAAGCTCCGGCCTAACTCGTTTAAGAATGATTTGTGGATCTACCTCTACTTTACAGACATGGCCCTCTTTTAGAAAGCCATCTTCATACGTTCTCATGCTCTCAAGTATTCACACACATCGTTAATTGTCTCTGCTTATACATCTTTTTAACGCCACGTTCAAAAGTGCTGAAGTATTAAATATTTGACCTCCTCCCTTAGCAAGCTTGATTAGGAAAGGAGTCGGGGGTTATGGGGAGAAAGCAGAAGGATGGGGTTGATAGGGAAAGATAGATCAGCCATGATTGTATGGCGGAGTATGGGACTTGATGGGACCAATTGCCTAATTCTGCTCGTATTACTTATGAACTTAGGAAGCTCATCTATAACATCTTTCTGCATCTACAAACTATCTGCTCCATCACCATTTGTACTTTGCTTGTTAACAAAAAATCCACTTTGCGGATTAGCAATTGGTTCGATAATGAACATGGGATTTAATGGATAAAGACTAATGTAAATCTTTAATGCAAGCGGTCAGCTTTTGCATGTCTCATAACAGCATCAGTGATATCAATCGTCAGCATATTTGACCACAACTGGTTGTTTGTGTGTTCACAAATCACGACCAGTTCTGTAACTCTGTTAGTGACCCACACACAAACGGTGCTTGCTTTAAACCTTTGTAATGGATCCTCTGCAAACTATTCAATTATTCATTATGGATAGGATAAGTTTTGACAATAAACAATAGACAATAGGTGCAGGAGTAGGCCATTCGGCCCTTTGAGCCAGCTGTGATCATGGCTGATCATCCACAATCAGTACCCCGTTCCTGCCTTCTGCCCACATCCCTTGACTCCGCTATCTTTAAGAGCTCTATCTAACTCTCTCTTGAAAGCATCCAGAGAACCTGCCTCCATTGTCTTCTATGGGCCAAAAGCAGACAGGTGGGCCTATTGTAGCTGGGACATGTTGGTCCTTGTTGGCAAATTGGGCCGAAGGACCTGTATCCACGCTATATGACTCGATCACACAAATCTCAGACGTTTACAAACTCTAAATGTAAATGGGTTTGGATGAACAAGTGTGTTTTTCTGGGGTAATTAAATCAACTGTTTTCCCTAATCAGAACACACCAAGTATATATGCCAGGCTTTGATTCAAACAGGCAAAGTCCCACACAAATAATTGCAAGGGAATGCACTGTGAATAAAGGCTATTGTAGTCTGCAGAACATTAAACCCACTGTTCAAATTTTGATTTTAAATTCAGTTTCTGGCAAGCAAGAATTTATTTCTAGTGAGAGGAACACTGAAAATTACTTGCTAATTTGTTCAACAGAGAAAACAATTTTAAGATTAGACAGTGTCCAAAAGCGAGACACACTGCAATTGAGCCAAAGCCAATTATCACGGTACAATCAAAAGGCTCCAATTACATTGTTTAAAGATACAGTGCGGAAACAGGCCCTTTGACTGGCAAACGGCCATTAACAGTTCTGTCCTATAAACTGGGGACGATTTACAACCGTAGCCAATTGACCTACAAACCTGCACGTTTTTGGATTGTGGGAGGAACCCGTAGAAAACCCACGCAGGTAACAGGGAGAGCGTGCAAACTCCGTACAAACAGCACCAGTAGTCAGGATCGAACCTGGGATCTGGCACTGTGAGGCAGCAACTCTAGCCCTGAGCCATTGTGCCACCCATAATTCAAACATTCCTCCCAAACAAGCCTTTGGGCACACATCATAACTAGTTATGTGCCCGAGTAAAGTTAGGTATTCTTCATAAAGCACCACATCTAAATAGAGAACTTGCAGAATATTCTTCATGTTCTCCTCAAGTTGGGTCTTTGGTATTTCCCTGGTTTCAGCAGGAACATGATACAGATGATCAAACATCAGCATAATCAGGCCTGAAAATCCAAATAGCCCAGTCATGTGGTTATAAGGAATAGTAGAATTAGGCCATTCGGCCCATCAAGTCTATTCCGCCATTCAATCATGGCTGATCTATCTCTCCCTCCTAACTCCATTCTCCTGCCTCCTCCGCATAAGCTCTGACACCCGTACTAATCAAGAACCTATCTATTTCTGCCTTAAATATATCCAATGACTTGGCCTCCACAGCCGTCTGTGGCAAATAATTCCACAGATTCACCACCCTCTGACTGTGCCTGTGACGTTTCATGTTTTACCCAAACAACCTTTATACCAATCATTGATCAACCCTTCCACCACTCTCCCTAAAGTGAGGACATACTTCTGAAAATGGGAAACTGAGACAATAATCCATCGGTAAGCAAAACAGTGCTTTGGAAAAGGTTTATTCCGACTTCCTTCTTGTACTCTTTGTCACCAGCATAAAGCTTATGTTTAAGAAGGAACTGCAGATGCTGGAATAATCGAAGCTAGACAAAAATGCTGGAGAAACTCAGCGCGTGAGGGAACAAAGGAAATAGGCGACATTTGGGTCTGAAGAAGGGTCTCGACCCGAAACGTCGCCCATTTCCTTTGCCCCATAGGTGCTGCCTCACCCGCTGAGTTTCTCCAGCATTTTTGCCTACCTTAGCATGAAGCTTACAATCATTTTTAGTTTTACAATCATGTATGTCCCTTCTAAACCATTTTCTCAACCTGCTTTGCCACTGTTAATGAACTACACACATCTCACTCTTCTTGCATCCATTTTACAATTAGGCCCTCCAGTTTGTATCATCTCATCTCATTCTTCTTACCAAAATATCACTTCAATTAAATTTAATTTGCGAAATATCTCTCAATGTGATCATGCGTGATATTTCAGGTCAGAAGAAGGGTCTCGACCCGAAACGTCACCCATTCCTTCTCTCCAGAGATGCAGCCTGACCCAGTGAGTTACTCCAGCACTTGTCGTTCTTGCATCTGTACGTCTTTATGTCTCCAATGCTATACGTCTTGCTAATCAATCCATGTCAGTCACGGGCTCCCTGCCAATGCTGCAGCGAGAATGTTTTTTATGAGAAAATTGGATTTTCCAAATGGCAGAACGTAAAAACAGGAAGCACCTGAGTAAAATGAATAGTATTATTCTCTCTGGACAAGACATAGATACCAGGTCTGAGTACAAATCTCCTCACTCATTGGTGAACTTGAGGAGTTCCCCACCACAAAAGACTATACAGGTCCACCACCGAATTTCCGGCAACTGGTGATCCGGTACCTCCATTCATCCTGACAAAATTATGAGAGCGCACTTGAAATCCCCTCTGGAGGTCCCCCCGAAAATGTGATGCCTAGGCCGGGTGAGGCGGCTGATCTCGACCTCATCGGGATTTCCGGGGCCGGGATGAATTTTCCCCTCTGCGGCCGGGGCTCTGGAACTCTGGCCCGACCAGAGCCGGCAGACCATTTCCCTCCCGAGGTCCTCTTTGCAGGCCGGTATCTCGGCCCCCCCTGTCGCCCTGGGTGGAGCGTTCTGGTGCAGTTGGACTCCTCTCGGAGGCCTTGACCTCTGTTGGTTCTGCAACGCTGATAACCAGAAAGGCTCAGGAATCAAGGGTGCTGTAAAATCGGCGGTGGATCTGTAGTTGAGGTGGTAGATGAATGCAAGACAAAGGGCCACTATGGGGATTAGGAACATGGCATCGACGCAAGACGATCAGCTACGATCATATTGAATAGTGGAGCTGACTCGGTAGGTTGTCAGAAGGGTCCCAACACAAAACGTCACCTGTCCATATTCTCCAGAGATGCTGCCTAACCCATTGAGTTACTCCAGCACTGAATAGCCTACTATATTACCACATTTTTGTTTTTAAATCCAATTGTATTTTAGTCTCACATAACTTTTATGCACCTCACAACGGGATTGTAAACTTCACATAGATACTTCTGTAGTAATCTATTTAACTGCAGATGCTGGAAAAATCAAAGGTAGACAAAAATGCCGGAGAAACTCAGCGGGTTGAGGCAGCAGCTATGAAGAGAAGGAATAGGCGACGTTTCGGGTCACATAGATACTTCTGTAGTAATCTATGTCACTTACATATATTTAAACTTCAACAGGAATATATGTTTTTGTTGAACTGCAAAGATATACTTTGCATTCTATATTTAAAATGTTGGGCTCAGCATTTAAATGAATTAAGATTAAGTGTTCCACATAGCACGCTGTATGATAAGAGGAATTATGCATGCATCATGACTAGGGATTTAACACTGCAGCAGTGAATTATTGATAGCAACATTGCATTTATTTGGTTGTACATATACACCAAATATCAGTTTCAGGGTAAATGCTAACAGGTTAACTGTTACTGACTGGCGTTAGCAAACATCTCAACTGACCTCCTTTTATGCTCTTTACTAATGCTAATTCTTGCAGCCTACAGGTTGAGACAGTCCATTAAAATAAGCAAAATAAACCTAGGCTAATGTCTGTACCCTTTGTCATCGTTCTTTTTTGCATATCTTTCATTCATTCCATATCTCTCTACATCCCCGTCTATATCTCCCATTACCATTTACCCTGACTCAGTCTGCAGAAGGGTCTCGACCTGAAACGTCACCCATTCCTTTTCTCCAGAGATGCTGCCTGTCCCACTGAGTTACTCCAGCATTTTGAGTCTATCTTCAGTTTAAACCAACATCTGCAGTTCCTTCCTATACAAATATTCCACTCCAGATTGACTAGGCCACGCGACTTTTTTAATACTTAAGCGTTACCCGAGTTACTGAGAATTATAAGAAATTAAATGATGTGGCATTAAGCGAACATTTGCATTCTACAACACGACAGCACACACCCATAGAATACAATGGTATCCTGTAAAGCAAATCACAAAGGTTTGGGCTATTTAGTGACAATGGGAAAGATTTATTTTGCCAAAAATATTTGGAACTAAAATCTAATGTAGACTAGTGGTTCTTAACAGAAAGGGCTCGATTCCCTTATGCCATGCTCACCCAACATCACTGTTCCAGACACTCGCATACTACCCTCACATAATCATCTTTCCTCTGCCCTCACCCCAAGACCAGAATATTTCACTATGCCTTAAAGCAATCTTGACTCCCTCTCTATCCCCCTCCCTCACCCCCACTCCATTTCCTCTCCCTCCCCATCTCTCCCTCTCCTCACCTCCCTCATTTCTCTCTCTCTGCCCTCTCACTCCCTCGTTACCCCCTCCACCATTGCTTCTCCCTCTCCCCATCCACAACTCTTTTCCTCTCCCACCCACTTTTCCTTTTCCCTACTCCCTCTCACCCATCTCACTCTGACTCCTCCTTCTCCCCTTCTCCTCCTTGTCTTTTCACCCTCTCCCTCATTTTTAACCCTCGTCTCTCTGCCTCCCTCTCACCCCTCTGCTAGTATCTCACATTCATTGCACCGATTAAGGTCCAGTGATACTTGAGTTACAATGCACACACATCCCCTCTCCTTCACTCCTCACCGTCCCCCACCCTCCTTTCCCTCAGCCCCTTGTTTCCTCCCTTCCTCTCCCCCTACCCCCTCATTCCTCCACCTCATTTTCCATTCCTTTCCATCCCTCTCTCCCCTTCCCTCATTTCTCACCCTACTCTCTCATCCCCGTCTCCCCCCCACCCACCCCACCCTCCTTTCCCCCTCTCATTTCTCTCCCCCCCACTCTCCCCTCCTTTTTCCCCTCACCCCCCCCTTTACTCCCCCTCACTCCCCCCTTTACCCCCCTCACTCTCCCCTTTACCCCCCTCACCCCCCCCCCCTCCACATACCGGGTCGGGGGTCTGCACCACGGCCTCGGTGGCGCCGCCCAGACAGGGCAGACACATCCCCATCACCCGCTGCCCGCCGCCGCCCGCCCGCGCGCTCACGGTAACGGCGCGGCCGCCCCGCCCCGCCCCGCCCCGCGCCCCCGGGCCCGGCCTCCCGCCACACCGCCCCGCGCCGCCCCGCCGGCCTCCCGCCGCCACTGCAGGGCCTGCACCGGCGTCTCACCCGGGCCAGCCTCAGCCCCCTGGGGCCCACAGTCGGTAGCAACTGTACTGGGTGGGGAATACTGGAGTGGCTGGGAAATAACTACTGGGTGGGAAATTACTCTACTGGCAAATAACTACTGGGTGGGAAATTACTCTACTGGCAAATAACTACTGGGTGGCAAATAACTACTGGGAAATAATTGTACCGGGAAAACTGCAGGAAAAATGTTCAAAATGTTGGGCGAGTCCAGAACCATGGGCCACAGTCTTAGAATAAAGGGGAGGTCATTTAAGACTGAGGTGAGAAAAAACTTTTTCATCCAGAGAATTGTGAATTTGTGGAATTCCCTGCCGCAGAGGGCAGTGGAGGCCAAATCACTGGATGGATTTAAGAGAGAGTTACATAGAGCTCTAGGGGCTAGTGGAGTCAAGGGATATGGGGAGAAGGGTTATTGATTGGGGATAATCAGCCCTTATCACAATGAATGGTGGTGCTGGCTCAAAGGGCCAAATGGCCCTCTCCTGCACCTATTTTCTATGTTACTATGTACTGAGTGCGAATAGTATATTAGCTTTCATAGCAAAAGGATTTGAGTATAGGAGCAGGGAGGTTCTACCTCAGGGTCTTGGTGAGACCACACCTGGAGTATTGCGTACAGTTCTGGTCTCCAAATCTGAGGAAGGACATTATTGCCATAGAGGGAGTGCAGAGAAAGTTCACCAGACTGATTCCTGGGATGTCAGGACTGTCTTATGAAGAAAGACTGGATAGACTTGGTTTATACTCTCTAGAATATAGGCGATTGAGAGGGGATCTTATAGAAACTTACAAAATTCTTAAGGGGTTGGACAGGCTAGATGCAGGAAGATTGTTCCCAATGTTGGGGAAGTCCAGGACAAGGTGTCACAGCTTAAGGATAAGGGGGAAATCCTTTAGGCCGAGATGAGAAAGACTTTTTTCACACAGAGAGTGGTGAATCTCTGGAACTCTCTGCCACAGAGGGTAGTTGAGGCCAGTTCATTGGCTATATTTAAGAGGGAGTTAGATGTGGCCCTTGTGGCTAAGGGGATCAGGGGGTATGGAGAGAAGGCAGGTACGGGATACTGAGTTGGATGATCAGCCATGATCATATTGAATGGCGGTGCAGGCTCGAAGGGCCGAATGGCCTACTCCTGCACCTAATTTCTATGTTTCTATGAAATGACTACTGGGAAATGACTGTACTGGGTGGGAAGATTATATATCCATGGACTATCCCAGAGTGGAACACCACCAGGTGTGCACCACCTTATCACTCTTCAAGTCACAGTGCGACAACTTGGACATGGATCATCTCTCCAAACTTGCCCACATAAAAATCTAAATAACCCTTTTGCAACCAGTGCCCATGCGAGGGTAATCTGCACGAGATCGACCTGCTGTTGGCGGTTGTGCAGTAAACAAGCAGAAGCAGAAACTGGGGAAATAACTATAGTCAGCAACTGTGGGAAGAAACTACAGTGAAGGAAGCAACTGTGGAAAGAAACTGGGAAGAATCTACTGTGCAGGAAGGAACTGTACTGTAGGAAGGAATGGTGAAAGAAGCAACTTCTTCTTGCGTATGGCGTGCACAGCCTGAAGCTGTCGGACAGCTTGTTCTATTTGATCTTATTTGATTGTGCACACCGGGTTGATTGCATTCGTCAAAACAGGGTGGACCACGTGAAGGTTGCAATCTCCCACCCCAAGGAAGCAACTTAGGAAGGAATGGCAGATAGAGGGAATGGGTGACGTTTCAGGTTGAGACCCTTCTTCAGACTTCTCTAAATTCAAGTAACCCATAAATCTGTTCTGTCTCTCTCTCTCAATCCCTTCCCCATCCTAGTTCTCAGACTAGTTTTACAGTCCTGATTACATTTTACTGATTGTCTGCCTCGTTGTCACCTTCCCCTCAGCCAACAGTGAACAGCACCTCATATTTTGCTTGGGCAGCTTCCAACCCAGCGGTATAAATTTTGACTTCTCTAACCTCGAGCAACCCTTGCTTTCCCCCTCTCTCTCCGTCCCTCCCCAACCTTAGGTGTCGTACTAGTTTCACTGTCATCCTGTTGAGTTTCACTGTCTGTATAACTCATCACCTACCCCACAGCCAACAATAGACCATTGTGGCCTCCATCTTTTCTTGATCATCGTTACTCTGCTTGCATTTCTTTCATCCGTTTGTTCTATATCTTTCTACATCTCTGGGTTTCCTTTCCCCTGACTCTCAATCTGAAGAAGGGTCTCGACCCAAAGCGTCACATGCTGCGGCCTGTCCCGTTGAGTTACCCCAGCACATTGTGTCTATCTTCAAAAGTCAATAATGGTTCAATGGTGCCTCATTGAACCATGTACCCAACACAACAACATGGAAATTCTTTCTCGATTTGTTTGCAAAGTCCGGTCGGCGTGCTGGGCGTTGAGTGTTCCTCCTACCATTGCCTTCGTCTGGATCGTTCATCGAATTGACGTTCCTCTCCTCGCCCGGCCGCCCTCGTGCCCCGGGGGCAACCCCCTTAGCCAACCCTGAGTGCTTTGGAACTTAGAGATACAGCATGGATAAAGGCCCCTCAGCCCACCGAATCCGTGCCCACCAGCGATCCCTGTACACCAGTTCATTCCTTTACACTGGGGACAATTTTTACCAAAGCCAATTAACCTCCAAACCTATTGTGTTTGGAAACCAGAGTGCCCGGAGAAAATCCACGTGGTCACGGGGAGAACGTGCAAACTCTGTACGGACCGGATCGAACCCGGGTCTCTGATGTTGCAGGGCAGCAACTCTACCGCTGCGCCGCTCTTGGACACGCAAGGTAAGAACCCGATTGTAACATAGGTTCACCAGGTTAATTCCCGGGATGGTGGGACTGATATATGATGAAAGAATGGCGGGACTGATATATGATGAAAGAACGGCGGCCCGATGTTATAGGCCCGCCTGCCGGGAAGATGGAACTCCGGCGTCGGGTGAACATTCCTCAGGGGCTTGGAAACAGGCTAGTTGCAGGAAAAATGTTCCCGATGTTGGGGGAGTCCAAAACCAGGGGTCACAGTATAAAAGTAAGGGGTAGGTCATTTAGGACTGAGATGATTTCACCCAGAGAGTTGTGAATCTGTGTAATTATCTGCCACAGAAGCCAATTCACTGGATGTTTTAAAGGGAGAGCTAGATTTAGCTCTTAGGGTTAACGGAATCAAGGTATATGGGGAGAAAGCAGGAACGGGGTACTGATTTTGGATGATCAGCCATGATCATATTGAATGGCGGTGCTGGCTCGAAGGGCCGAATGATCTACTCCTGGACCTATTTTCAATGCTTATGTGTAAACAGTAGTCATAGATAACCCAATAAGCAGTAGTTTCATTATTGCCATTTCTGAACATTTTTCTTTGTATTAATCCCAAATTAAATTAGTAAGTAAGTAAATTTTATTTATATAGCACGTTTAAATCAACTCGCGTTGAAACCAAAGTGCTTTACATAAAAGAAATAATAAAGTTTCCGTACATCCATAGAAAAATTAAAAATAAGAAAAATGACACAACACATTATAGAATTCAACATGAACGTCCCCCCACAACAGAATCAAAATTTTCCACTGTGGGGGAAGGCATCAAAATGTTTAGTCCTCTTCCTCTGTGAAACACCCGAGGTCGGGGCCTATTACTTGGATTTTACTTGATTTTACAAAATTAATTACTTGGATTTAAACTCTTGAAACTGTGAGATTTAAACTCGTGTATCTGGATCAATGATCATGAACTGGCTGCTAATCCTGTAATTAATCATGGCCGTCCCACACCACTCCAAAAGAAAGGTTTCAATCACTGCCAGCACATGAAGAAGGGTCTCGACCCGAAACGTCGCCTATCTCCTTCGTTCCTTAGATGCTGCTGCACCCGCTGAGTTTCTCCAGCTTTTTGTGTAACCCCCCCCCTGTTTCTTTTCAGTGTTCTGTTTGGGACTAATTAATATGACACAACATTAATGTTGTCGAGGACTAGAATGAATATGGTCTAACTATTTTGTGAAGGATATAATGGATATATCCCATGAATACCTGAAAATTCACTCTCGCATATATCTGAATCCCGTGTTTCTCTGTGAAATATTGTATGGCCTGTCATCTCGGACAGAATCTGTCTGATTTCTGCACTTCACTGCACAGGTAGAATTGCCAGAAATGGTATTAGACTTTAATAGTAGTCTGAAGAAGCGTCTCGAGCCGAAACATCACAATTTCCTTCGCTCCAGAGATGATGCCTGTCCCACTGAGTTACTCCAGCATTTTGTGTCTATCTTCGGTGTAAACCAGCATCTGCAGTTCCTTCCTGCGCACTATACAGCGTGGAAACAGACCCATTTGCCCAGCGAATCCGCGCCGACCGGCGATCACCCCTGTACACTAGCACTCCCCTGCACACCAGGGACAATTTATAATTTGCAGAATTTCTTGAGAACTTTCATTAAGTCATGTTATGCACCAGCGGACAGCATTTCAGGCCTGAAGGAGGATTCTGAACCAAGATGATGTCTGTCCATTCCCTCTACAGATGCTGCCTTCAATGCATCTTGAAACCACACAGATAATTAGTTGGAAATTCATTTATCATAATATGAAAATCAGACAGGCCCAGTGGAGAGAAAAATAACAGGTAATATTTCTGACCCGTGCCCCTGAAGAGTGAGAAAACTAGTTTTGCCTTAAATCTAAACATTTTTAATCTCCTAATTTCATCTTTTGTGTTTTTTGCTTTCCGTTTATTAGGGTCTAATAACAATTATTAACAATATTAGCATATCTTGTACATAATAATGAAAAAAAAAATCAAGCGATATCAGGAAATGTAACAAAAGAAAAGTCTATCAGATTCTTGTTTTTGTTCGTTTAAAGCCAGCAACTACAACAGTTTAAAGCCTATTATAATTTACAGTTGATTAAAGTTTATTGCACAACTTCTGATATTGTTTTGTCCATGGGGAACTTAGCTTATTAGATCTCAGAACAGTACAGAAATTAACAGAACCAAACTGTGAAAAGAAAATAAAGAGCTTGCATTTCTTCATGAACTTTTTAAGTTCCCAAGACATCGCAAAACAATTTGCAATCAATTAAGTGCCTTTAAAATGAAATGAGGGTAATTATATGCAGCACATTTCTGCCAAAAATGCATTGAGAAAAATGGATGAGCAATCTGTTTTCATGGTGTTGCTTAAGGGATAAATGTTGACCAAAGTATTTTGTTAAACCAGTATCATGGGTGCTCTCGCATTTGGGATGCCCGGTGGCACGGCAGTAGAGTTGCTGCCTTGCAGCGCTTACAGTGCCAGACACCCGGGATCGATCCCGACTACGGGTGCTTCTGTACGGAGTTTGTACTTTCTCCCCGTGACCTGCGAGGGTTTTCTCCGAGATCTTCGGTTTCCTCCCACACTCCACAGGTTTGTAGGTTAATTGGCTTGGTATAAATGTAAATTGTCCCCAGTGTGTGTAGGATAGTGTTAGTGTGCGGGGATCGCTGGTCGGCGCGGACTTCGGTGAGGCCGAAGGGCCTGTTTCTGCGCTGTATCTCTAAACTAAACTAAACTAAATTTACCTGAGGGTGTGGATGTCTAATAGACATGCCTCAACTATCACGCTGAACTGTATTTTAATATTAATTTAGATCAAGGGCTCCTCAAATATGACCCACTGGCAAAACATGATCCACTGAGTTTGGCACGGTGGTGCAGTGGTAGAGTTGCTGCTGCCTTACAGCGCCAGAGACCCGGGTTCGATCCTGACTGTGGGTGCTGTCTGTGTGGAGTTTATACGTTCTGCCTGTGACGGCTTAGGTTTTTCTGGGGTGCTCTGCTTTCCTCCCACACCTCAAAGACATGCAGGTTTGTAGGTTAATTGGCTTCAGTAAAAACAGTAAATTGGCCCAAGTCTGCACCGACCAGCGATCTCCGCACACTAACGCCATCCTACACACTAGAGACAATTTCCAATTTTACTGAAGCCAATTAACCTACAAACCTGTAAGTCTTTGGAGTGTGGGAGAAAAACAGAGCTCCCGGAGAAAACCCACGCAGGTCACGGGGAGAAGGTACAGACTCCACACAGACAGCACCCGTAGTCGGGATCGAGCCCGGGTCTCAGACCCTGTAAAGCAGCAAGTCCACCGCTGCGTCACCGTGACCGCCCCAAAGGCTGTATCTTCAACTAAATTGATTTCAATCGAAATGAAGAAATGACAAAATTGACAAAAACATCAAGGGCTAATACTGTATATATTTTATTCCGCACATTATTGGCAGGGCTTCACGCACAACAACGGAGTATTTTTGAGGTTTCTGCAGGGAACATTTGCAGCACCTGCAAGTCTACTGCATAGATATGGGGAGAAGGCAGGCACGGGTTTTTGATTGGGGGCGATCAGCCATGATCACAATGAATGGCGGTGCTGGCTCGAAGGGCCGAATGGCCTCCTCCTGCACCTATTTTCTATGTTTCTATATGGGCCTAGAAAATCATTCTTGACATGTTGGTTCATACGTAATAATTTGCTAGTCTCCTAATGGAGTCCAGAACTCTAACCAGCAGGCAGTTTTCCCAAGGCATTGCAAATAATTATCATGGTCATCAGAGCTTTGATATTTTTTCTAAAAAGATAACAATCGCAGTTCTTCAATATTTAGAATATAAACTGCACTTACATGTGTCTGGCTACTATCCAGTAATACGCCATTTATTGTACGAGCCAAATAATTTGTCAGAGGATAAATACTAGTTAATTGTATTTTATTTTATTGTCACGTGTACCGAGGTGATTAGTAAGGTTTTAGTTTAGAAATGCAGCACGGAAACAGGCCCTTCGGCCCCCTGGATCCACGCCGACCAGCGATCCCCCGCACCCTAACACTATCCTACACCTATTAGGGACAGTTTTTTTGCATTTACCAAGCCAATTAACCTACGAACCTGTGCGTCTTTGGAGTGTGGGAGAAAACCGAAGATCTCGGAGAAAACCCACGCAGGTCACGGGGAGAACGTACAAACTCCGTACAGACAGCACCCGTGGTCTGGATCGAACCCGGGTCTCCAAAGCTGCATTCGCTGTAAGGCAGCAACTCTACCGCTGCACCACCGTGACTGCCCTTTCAGGGCGTCAGGGTTTACAGAGAGAAGGCAGAAGAATGGGGTTGCGAGGGAAAGATAGATCAGCCATTATTGAATGGCAGAGTTGACCGGATGGGCCGATTGGCCTACTTCTGCTCCTGATTTTATACGCCTCTATAAGATCTCCCCTCATACTCCTGCACTCGGGGAATAGAATCCCAGCCTGCTCAATCCCTCGCTTTACCTCAGACCCTCGAGTCATGGTAACATCTTTGCAAATCTTCACTGCGCTCTTTCTAACTTAACAACATAATTCCTACAACACGGTGCCCGGAGCTGAACACAATACTCTAAATGCGGCCTCATAATGCCACAAAATTATTCTGACTTACTGTCAAGCTGCGTTCTACGTTCAGTATGAAGCCTCGCTTTTCTGCAGCAGGTGGTGCTGCTCACTGTCAAATGGAAGCCAGCAAAGGAAAAAAGTGTCTGAAAGGAAGCAGGTTACTAAGACTGCATCTTTTGTTTTGCTGTTCACGAGTTAGTTGTATTCGCTGCCCTAATTAAACTAAATCTACCGGCCCGTGTAACTATTTCTGTGTTTTTTTTTGTGTTTTGAACAATTGCCCATTCGGAAACATGCTTTAGGTCTTAAGTTAGAGAGATATTACGGCACATGAGACTCTCAGCATGTCTCACAGTGCCAAGAATACTGATGCATGTGCTGCACCCAGACACTAGAGAGAAATGGATGTGTCTAACTTCTCTTGAGCCTCTCTCCTGCTGATTCTAACCTTCTGTTAATGGTGCATTCGTCCTCAGAGCTCAGGGCCATGGGAAGTTATGAAGGAACATTTTCATTAGGGTTGGGTTTGAAACACAGCGAAGTGTAACGTGCCAGCAATAATGGCCATTCCGTGTTCCTCAAGTGGTTTTACAGTCATTAAATTAATGTGTATATAATGGGAAGCGCTGTTAGGCCGACTGTGAAGTTTGTAAAACGGTAGAAATATCTCAGAAGTGGGTGTAAGTATCCCGGCTAACTAGAAGGGCTACTGCATGCGTGGAATTTTGAGAGCTGGGAGGGTATTTTTAAGGCAGAGATAGATAGATTCTTAAAGAGTACGGGTGTCAGGGGTTCTGGGGAGAAGGCAGGAGAATGGGGTTGAGAGGGAAAGATATATCAGTCATGAAGAAGGGTCTCGACCCGAAACATCACCTGTTCCTTCGGTCCATTGACGCTGCCTCGCCCGCTGAGTTTCTCCAGTATATTTGTCTAACTTTGTCTACTTCCAGCATCTGCAGTTCTTTCTGAAATCTTGAGCCATGATTGAATGGTGGGGTAGACTTGATGGGCCGAATGGCCTAATTCCGCTCCGATCGCTTATGAACTTATGAAATGCTGACATTTGGCCCATTCTACAGGGAATCTAATGAACAATCTTTTTATTTGGAGAATCAAGGAACCGCATGTTGGTTTACAAAATAAAACAAAGGAAATTGCAAAAAGATGGTGTACACTGCCCAGTCTATCATGGGTATCGACCTCCCCACCATAGAAGGGATCTATAGAAGGCACTGCCTCTAAAAGGCAGCCAGCATCATCAGGGGCACATACGCTCATGTTAGAAGAGCAATATTAGGCCATTCGGCCCATCAAGTCTGCTCCACCATTCAGTCACGGCTGATCTATCTTTCCCTCTCAACCGCATCCTCCTCCCTTCTCCCCATAGCCCCTGACACTCTCACTAAACAAGAACCTGGCAACCTCTGCCTTAATAATATCTGGGGACTTCTAAACTGTTTAAGAAGGAACTGTAGATGCTGGAAAATCGAAGGTAGACAAAAGTGCTGGAGAAACTCAGCGGGTGCAGCAGCATCTCGAAAGGCCGAATGGCCTACTCCTGCACCTATTTTCTATCTATGGAGCGAAGGAAATAGGCAACGTTTCGGGCCAAAACCCTTCTTCAGTCTGATCTACAAACTGTTGTTTGCACTCGGGAGTTTGAGCATTTATTTAGTTTTGCACAATTGTTTTCTTAGTTTTTGGTTTAGTTCAGTTTATTGGCACCTTTCCTGAGGTACAGTGAAAAGCTGTTTCGTTGCGTGCTATCCAGTCAGCAGAAAGACTTTCATTTTATTTTATTTATTGTACAAGATTATTCTTTGTTTTTATTATGTCATTTATCAGATGCAGTGTTTACAAACCTTTTATCAGCTGCAAGCAAGAATTTCATAGTTCTGTTTTGGTAATAAGTCAATTAAATACTCTTGACTCTTGGATATTTTTCCTTTAAATGTACACAGTTGATACATATTTTATTCGACCAAATGATTTTAGAAAGGCATATCATAGACCCCAGATAGACACAAAATGCTGGAGTAACTCAGTGGCGCAGGCAGCATCTCTGGAGAGACGGAATGGGCGCCGTTTGGAGATGCAGGAGCTTGATCGCCCTGACGCGGAGAGCCCGACCGCCGGCTAAGGGAGAAAGATCAACGGAAGGCCCGAGGCCCCTGACCGCGGGAGAACAAAGAAGGGAAGAGATGGAACTTTTTTTCATCGTCCATCACAGTGAGGAATGTGGAGGAGTCACTGTGGTGGATGTTTATGTTAAAATGTATTTTGTGTGTTCTGTTGTTTCTTATTTGTATGACTGATTTGGCAAATGAATTTTTTAAGAAAGAACGGCAGATGCTGGAAAAATCGAAGGTAGACAAAAAGCTGGAGGCACTCAGCGAGTGAGGCAGCATCTATGATGCTGCCTCACCCGCTGAGTGGCTCCAGCTTTTTTTCTACCTTTGGCAAATGAAATTCCTCGTATATTGCAAAACATACATGGCCAATAAAGTATTATTGTATTGTTATCGTTTTGGGTTGAGACCCTTCTTCAGGCTGAGAGTCGGGGGGGGGGGGGGGGAGGGGGGGGGGGGGGAGAGGGAGATGAGAGATATGGAGTGGTAAGGTGTGAATACTGGAGAGCACAAGCCGGCTCCTTTTGGAGACTCATGGGGCCTGAATGAAGGAAGAACTTAGCGAGATTGTAAAACTAACCTTTAGAAATAATGTGTCAGCATGCCTGTTCTCTGCAATGAGATTTAAAGCATATGAAGTAGGAATAGGAATAGGTTATTGTCACATAGGAACAGTGATATTATTTGCTTGCATAGCCAATGTATACAAATAGCAGACCTACGGCGCTAACAACGTTACATAGCACGCCGGCTCCCCCTTTTGTTCTAACCCCACCCCCGACAGCAGTCACCCCCATGCCGGGTCCCCATTATCCATTGTTCTCACCCCCCCCCTGCCTCCTTATATATTGCCCAGTAGACGATTAACTGGGCAATGTTCTTCCTCTTCTTGCGTATGGCGTGCACAGCCTAAGGTTGTCGGACAACTTGTTCTATTTGATCTTATTTGATTGTGCACGCCGGGTTGATTGCATTCGTCGAAACAGGGCGGACCACGTGAAGGCTGCAATCTCCCACCCCACTGGGCAATGTGTAATTATACAAGCACCCTGGGGTTTACTAATGCAAACACCATGGCAGCAGATGTATGTCATTGTAAAGATTATTTCTACCGGAATTAAGTGTGTGGTATGTCCTGAGACAATGAATTGACTGAAACATAACCAACATTGGTTACCACACAACAAAAGCTTTTCACTGTATCTCAGTACACGTGACAACAAACTAAACTGAGCTAAACTAACCAACTCCACGCCGACCATGGATGTCGGGAATAGGTTGGGCTCAGGAGACCATTAACCAGCACCTGCAGTTCTTGGTTTCTACATTCTTCCAATGATTCAATGACACCTGGAGGCTGCAGAGAATCGTCCGATCAGCAGAGAAGATTATTGGCTGCAACCTTCCCTCCATTGATGAACTGTACACTGCAAGGGCCAGGAAGCAAGCGGGCAAGATCATCTCTGACCCCTCTCGTCCTGGCCACAAACTCTTTGAATCACTTCCCTCTGGAAGGCGACTCCGGACTGTCAAAGCTGCCACAGCCAGATATAAAAACAGTTTTTATCCACGAGTAGTTGCTCTACTCAACAGCCAAAAATCTGTAGCCTCCCCTTAATCTGCTTTGTTGGTTTACATGCTTGATCAATGGTGTTTTATCATTAATGTCTTATTATTATTAATGTTTAGTGTTTTCTGAGTCATTCGTAACTGTCACCGTATGTCATGTTGTTACTTGTGGGCGGAGCACCAAGGCAAATTCCTTGTATGTGAATGCTTGGCGTATAAACGTACTTACTTCATTATCACATTCCTTGCTTTGTACACAATACACAATGGGTTCCTACGTTTCTGGCGCCGACAAGTTTACAAAGTACTCATTAGAGTCAAAGACAGACGCAAAAAGCTGGAGTAACTCAGCGGGTTCAGCCAGCATCTCAGGAGAGAATGAAAATAAGTGATGTTTCGAGCCGAGACCCTCTTCAGACTGAAACGTCACCTATTCCTTCTCTCCAGAGATGCTGCCTGACCTGCTGATGTTACTCCAGCATTTTGAGTCTATCTTCGGTTGCAGTTCCTTCCTGCTCATTAGGACTCACATTGAACCCATCGTCGTTCTCGGCCCCCCACTGCTGGGTCCCTCTTTGCTCCGAAAATCTTTCATTGGTTGCAACGCCCTTTGGTACATGGAAGGTGCTACTATTCCTGGCTTCCTTGAAGGTGTTAAATTCTACCTGACAGTCTGCAGTCGGAGCTGGCTGTTATGTAGAAAAATGACTCCGGAGAAATGACAGTCTCAGAATTTTAACTGTCTACCTATTCCGAATCCATCAGCAGTTTGCAAATGTCAAAAAATCATCAGTTACTCCTCCAGAGCAGATAATGACGACTGACACTTGCAGTGATTAATTCATTCCCAACAAAGCATGGTCTAACACTGGCATCATTGCTTGTGTGTTGGCTTTTCAGTAATATTTTTTTCTAATCTCTTTAGCTTGTTTGTGTGTGTGTGTGTGTTTTTGACTGTGTGTGTGTGTGTGTGTGTGTGTGCGCTTATTTGTGCTGTGTGTGTGTTTATATGTGCATGTGTGTGTGTGTACTTATGTATGTGTACTTATATGTGCTTGTGTGTGTGTACTTGTGTGTGTGTATTTGTGTGTGTGTGTGTGTGTGCTTATATGTGCTTGTGTGTGTGTACTTGTGTGTGTGTATTTGTGTGTGTGTGTGTGTGTGCTTATATGTGCTTGTGTGTGTGCTTATGTTTGTGTGTGTGCGTGTATATGTGTACGTGTGTTCTTATGTGTGCGTGTGTGTGTATATGTGTGTGATGTGTGTGTGTGTGCTTATTTGTGCTGTGTGTGTGTTTATATGTGCATGTGTGTGTGTGTACTTATGTATGTGTACTTATATGTGCTTGTGTGTGTACTTATGTGTGTGTGTGTACTTCTGTGTGTGTGTATTTGTGTGTGTGTGTGTGCTTATGTTTGTGTGTGTGTGAGTGTATATGTGTATGTGTGTTCTTATGTGGGCGTGTATATGTGTATGTGTGTTATGTGTGTGTGCGTGTGTGTGTGTGTGTGCGTGTGAGAGATGATAAGTGTTTGTGGCTGGGAACGAAGGGAAAGGGATTTCATGGATTTTTTTCCCTTGCATCAATGCTTGTTTTGGCAGTGCAGGTTTCTAATAATCTTCATGCCCAGTGTCGATATCACCTCAGTGATTTATAAAATAAGATTCCTCTAATGTCGTGTCTTATTTCCAGCTGCAGCGTGTACAACAAACAGCACCCACTTCCATTTCTCACGTCCTCGTGGCCTTTTGGAGTTAGAATGACAACGAAAGGCACGCGTCAATTAATGGTGAGTCATTGGGGGTCTTATTCTGTGGGTATCTTTGATAATATTGGCCAATTTAGTCTGTGACAAAATGGAGAATTTCTGCCTTTGCAAAACCTGCCTGGCATCTTTCTGCAAAAGCTGCAAAACCACGAGATTCGTGGCTCCAGAATGTCTGGGTCCTGGGAGGAAGCTGAGTACAGGGTGATGTCCAGATGTCCTCTCAATTGTTAATATGTATAAAGGTTTTGCAGAAGGAGCTGAGCTTTGCTGCAAATGCATGAACAGGATTGGTTGGGAAAGGTATGTTATAGTAGGCCCCTCTTGGCCATGGGTGATGCATCCTGGTCGGATGCAAGCCTGGGCGATGTCATATGGAGGACAGGCTGTTGCCCATGCAGCATGTCCCCCCTCTCCACGTTTCTGATCGATCCAAAGGAACAGCAGGGCCGTTACAGTTTGGCACCAGCGCCGTCGCAGGAGCTGCCAGAGCGAGGTTGTAGACAACGACGAACTGCCTTAGGGGCTCCACCCCCCCCTCCCCATGTATTTTGCGCCACGGGTCCGATACAGTATATAAAAGGGGACACGACATGGATCGGTGTCGATCTACTGGGGGAGCACTTGGGACTGTGCTGACCATCTGGAGATGTCTGCTCGCACGAGGCTGAAGGGCTTGGACGAGTAGAGAAGGATCGGACCCACAGTGTTGGATAGGTATCGTATAGGAAGTGTGGTTGCGATTGAGAAATAAAGAAGTTTAGTTGATCCAGCACTTGACTCAGTGTTTTACTGAACCAGACTAACGGGGAGAGATTAGGAGCAGAATTACACCTTGAGATTTCACATCGGCCCTTTATAATTGCTGGAAGGAGATGAGTTTCATCCTTCTAGCCTGTGCAGGATTTAGACTTCACTCCCTGGGGCTGCTACAATAGCAATCTAAATCGATGCACTGCTGCTGTGTTAATATTTAAAATATGTCCTCTGATAGCACTTTTCATTTGTTTATATTTGTTCAAGCTGTTACACATATCTGTCTTGATTCTAATCTGCCCATAATGCACAATAATTGGCCAAAGAAAAAAAGAGAATTGTTGACTGCAGATAGGTACAAAACTGAAATCATGATTAAATCAATCATTGAGGTGATTAATTAAGCATTGTAACCAAGGTTAATTCCCGGGATGGCGGGACTGTCATATGCTGAGAGAATGGAGCAGCTGGGCTTGTACACTCTGGAGTTTAGAAGGATGAGAGGGGATTTTATTGAAACATATAAGTTTGATAAGGGTTTGGACATGCTGGAGGCAGGAAA
Source organism: Okamejei kenojei (assembly GCA_035221665.1). NCBI lineage: Eukaryota > Metazoa > Chordata > Chondrichthyes > Rajiformes > Rajidae > Okamejei > Okamejei kenojei. Next base: position 3,709,380 of record CM069148.1, on the reverse strand, counting down.
CATGTTCCCGGTGTTGGGGGAGTCCAGAACCAGGGGCCACAGTTTAAGAATAAGGGGTAAGCCATTTAGAACGGAGACGAGGAAACAATTTTTCTCACAGAGAGTTGTGAGTCTGTGGAATTCTCTGCCTCAGTGGGCGGTGGAGGTCGGTTCTCTGGAAACTTTCAAGAGAGAGCTAGACAGGGCTCTCAAAGATAGCGGAGTCAGGGGATATGGGGAAAAGGCAGGAACGGGGTACTGATTGGGGATGATCAGCCACGATGAGGAAAAGCTTTTTCACCCAGAGAGTTGTGAATCTGTGGAATTCTTTGTCTCAGAAGGCAGTGGAGCCCAATTCTCTGGAGGCCAATTCTCTGGAGGCTTTCAAGAGAAAGTTTGATCTCTTAAAGATAGCAGAGTCAAGGGATATGGAGAGAAGGCAGGAATGATTGTAGATGGTCAGCCATGATCACAGTGAATGGCGGTGCTGGCTTGAAGGGCCGAATGGCCTACTCCTGCACCTATTGTCTATTGTCTATCTCGCTTACGTTGCTGTTCTGCATTCCATTTATTTTTGTTGTTAATCATGTTATTCCCATCTCCATTCATAATTACTTCATGAAACAGGCTGCATTTACAAGTAGCCCTCCCTTGGCTCTGACGTTTCTATCATGAAGGTACAACTCGACAAAGATGAACGTAGCTTTCCAATTGGCGTACTGAAAATGCAAGTATTTTTAGTTTAGTTTAGTTTAGAGATACAGCGCGGAGACAGGCCCTTCGGCCCACCGGGTCCGCGGCAACCAGCGATCCCCGCACACTAACACTATCCTACACACACTTGGGACAATTTTTACATTTACACCAAGCCAATTAGCCTACAAACCTGTACGTCTTTGGAGTGTGGGAGGAAACCGAAGATCTCGGAGAAAACCCACACAGGTCACGGGGAGAACGTACAAACTCCGTACAGACAGCACCCGTAGTCGGGATCGAACCCGGGTCTCCGGCGCTGCAAGCGCTGTAAGACGGTAACTCTACCCCTGCGCCACCGTGGCCGGCCCTATTTCTACCTCGTACGCATACGTTTTAAGCTGAGGGATGTCAATATTCTGGATGTTAATTTAATTTGCACTGATTTTCGCTGAAACTACCATATAAGATTGGAAGTATTTTTCATTCAGCATGCTTCAGGAACCATTTTCCGACCAATATTTGTTATCTTCTCCCACTGTCCCCATTCCCCACCCACACATCATTCCAATACATGGGTTTGGGTTTATAGGCAATGAAAGAGCCACCTGGACAGAACAAATGGAAGCAAGTGTAGATCATATGTCACTCTGTGCCCGATCTGTCATTCAATACGATCATGCATAATCTTTCACCTCAGCCGCATCTTTCTGCATTAATCTTATGTACTTTGGTTCCTTTCACATCTTAAAATCTATCACCCTAATGTAACTATTGAACCTTCACAACCCTCTAAAGTATAGAATTATAAAGATTCTCTATCCTCTGTGTGAATAAATTTAGATTTAGTTTCCGAGATACAGCATGAAAACAGGCCCTTCAGCCCACCAACCCCATGCCGACCAAAGATACTAGAGGAGCTCCTCTAGTATCTTTGATGCCAACCATTGATCGCCCGTTCACACTAGTTCTTCGTTATCTCACTTTCTACTAGGCTCACACTGGAGTTTAAGAATATTGGTGAGGTTTGTGTTCAGCTTTGGGTTTGGAGGGTCAGTTTTAATCAACTCTCTTCTTTAGGAAGAAGCCTCGACCTTCATTTTCCGCTTCCAATTATGTGAGCATAAGAAACAGGAGCATTAGCAGACCATGTGTGCTCTGATGTCTACACTACAATACGTGTGTGTATTGTAGTGTACAAATGGTGCAGCGGTAGAGTTGCTGCTTCACGGCACCAGAGACCCGGGTTCAAACCTGACTACGGGTGCTTGTTTGTACGGAGTTTGTACGATCTCCCAGGACTGTGTGGGTTTTCTCCGGTTTCCTCCCACATTCCAAAGACGTGCAGTTTTGTCGGTTAATTGGCTTCAGTAAGTTGTACAATTGTCCCCAGTGTGTGTGGGATGCGAAACTGGAATAGAAACATAGAAAAATAGGTGCAGGAGAAGGCCATTCGGCCCTTTGAGCCTGCACCGCCATTCAATATGATCATGGCTGATCATCCAACTCAGTATCCCGTACCTGCCTTCTCTCTATACCCTCTGACCCCCTTAGCCACAAGAGCCACATCCAACTCCCTCTTGAATATAGCCAATGAACTGGCCTCAACGACCTTCTGTGGCAGAGAATTCCAGAGACTCACCACTCTCTGTGTAAAGAATGTTTTCCTCATCTCGGTCCTAAAGGAATTCCCCCTTATCCTTAGACTGTGACCCCTTGTTCTGGACTCCCCCAACATTGGGAACAATAACATAGAACTAGTGTGAACGGGTGAACACTGGTCGACGTAGACTCAGTGTGTCCATCCTGTATCTCTAAATGAACTAAACTATAAAATACGGTCTTGGCTGTACCCCTTAACTTTCCCAACCAATACTCAAATCTTTTGGTTTCCATACTGCCCAAACACTATCAGTCTGCTCATCCACATATACCAGACAGTCTTTGGTAGAGAATTCCAAAGATTCACCCGAGTGAAGAATTTATTTTTATCACCCCTGAATGGCTCACTCATTATTGTGGCACAAGGAAGCTGTACGGCCGGGTATTCTGAGCACGGGCATCGGAAGTTCAGCATTTGTCCCCAATAACTCTCACCAACTTCTACAGATGCGCCGCAGAAAGCATTTTGTTGAGATGCGCCACAGCGTGGTTTGGGAACCGCTCCATCCGATACCGCAAGAAATTTTGGACGCAGCCCAGACCGTCACACGAATCAACCTCCCTTCCATTGACTCCCTTTACCCCTCGCGCTGCCGCGGCAAGGCCAGCAGCATCATCAAGGACGAGTCACACCCTGGCCACTCCCTCTTCTCCCCTCACCCATCGGGCAAAAGATACAGAAGCGTGAAAACGCTCACCTCCAGATTCAGGGACCGTTTCTTCCCAGCGTTATCGTGCAACTGAAACAAAATACCAAAAACTAGAGAACGGTCCTGAGCTACCATCTACCTCATTGGAGACCCTCGGACTATCTTTGACCAGACTTTACTGAACTTATTCTTGCACTAAATATTATTCACGTTATTCCTTTTATCATGAATCTGCCTCGATTGTAATCATGCATTGTCTTTCCCACGACTGGTTAGCATGCAAAAAAAGCTTTTCACTGCACCTCGGTACACGTGACAATAAACTCAACTCAAACTTAATCAGTAACACAGTCTGATGTAAAGGTGTGAGCCATTAAGGGAAACAAGCTGTCAACAAAATCTTCGAAGAATTTAATAGGTATTCACAAAACCATCTTTATGTTCTTTGAAACAAGCATCATTCTGCTCGGTTCCTTCTTGGAGAACAGTTCTTTCATTCTGAAATCTATCCAAATTTAAATGCACTCTCTCAAAGGCAATTACTGCCTTCCTTATGTAAGGCAACTAAAATGCGACATAACATTCCAGGTGCTTTTATACAGCAATAACATTCCATTCTGTGCTTTTATACAGCAATCTTCCTCCAATACATAATTTCTAATTGAAACAGAGTGCTGGAGTAACTCAGCGGGTCAGGCAGCATCTCTGGAGAACATGGATAGGAGACTTTTGTGGGTTGGGACCCTTCCTCAGACCCGACCCGAAATGTCACCCGTCCATGTTCTCCAGAGATGCTGCCTGACCCGCTATGTTACTTCAGCACTTTGTGCCATTTTTTGCAAACTAGCATCTGCATTTCTTTTTGTATCCATAATTTCTAATTTGGTAAATGCATGTTATATTTTTGTCACAAAATGCTGGAGTAACTCAGCGGGAAAGGCAGCATCTCTGGAGAGAAGGAATGGATGACGTTTCGGGTCGAGACCGCTCCATAGGAAATGTTTCCTTCTCTCAGAGATGCTGCCTGTCCCTCTGAGTTACTCCAGCATTTTGAGTCTATCTTCTGTTTAAACCAGCATCTACAGATCCCTCCTACATATTAACATTTTGTGCTCCATACCAAGAACCTTTTGAATTTCCCGTAAAAAAAATATTTGTCTGGAGATTTTGCCATAGCATTGCTTTCAGATTAATACAAGAAAAACAATTTGACCCATCGAAGCTTGATCATTGGATGTTTTCACTCAAAGGGCTATCAAGGGATATGGGGAAAAAGCAGGAACGGGGTACCAGTAGAGCCAGGATGTGTAGGCACTAAACAACTCTGAAATAGGCAGGCAAAAAGGCATGGCACGAAATGGCATTTATTGACAAAAAAAGGAATAAAAAGGCCTGTATTTCCACTACCAAAATATGTTCAACATTAAATGACCAAAGTCGCCTGGTTGCACATAACTACTAGCATTTTTTTCAAATTATCTGGTGTTAAGCTATGCCGTCTGTCAGACAGAATATGCTTCAGTTGTGAAAAACTTCTTTCTACCTCAGCTGAGGTCACTGGTGCATACCCAAAACAAGCTACAGACTCTATATTCATGTCGATATCTTGTGCATTACAACTTCCTTTGAGAACTTTAGCTATGTTTTGTATTTCTTCAAGAACATTGTTAGCTAAATTCACTCTCACATTTTCCTTGTATGTCTTTACCTACATCACCAGGAACTTTACGAATATCGTCAGTTACTTTGTTGAAAACCTGCAAGTTATTCACTAATGTTTCGCCACATTTCTCAAGGGAAGTGATAGCTTGTGGGAAGTTTGCAAAATTGGAAGCAATAAATAGATGTTGGAGAAGACTGAACCAGCGGGCAGCGGCACGAACGAATGAACGACCGACGGTGGAGCCCCCGGTTTCGCCCCGGTGATGGAAATTTTCTTGTAATTTATACTATATTAACACGTTAATAATAACATTAATATTAACGTGTTAACATAGAAAACATCATTGTAATCACAGTACAACCAGAGAAAATAGCATGACATTTTAGCAAAACGGCAAAAAAAAGGCTGATTTAGGCACTCGTGAAAAAGGCGTTATCTTGGTGAAATGATCAAAAAACGCATGAAGAGGCACATGGCATTTATGGTAAAATCCTGGCTCTAATGATCTTAGCAGCTAGCATAGACAGAATGGGCTGAACAGTTGCATTCAGTGCCGTATGGCTCTATGGCTAAAATCCTAAATGTTGAAAAAAGTGGCCCTTAAAATATTTTATATGAATGATTGTACATTAAATCATTGTGGGGCAAAGTTTGACAATTTCATTCCATGCTTAATATAACTGAATCACCAAAATAAAAGAATAAGTTGAATTGAAGATAGACACAAAATGCTGGAATAACTCAGCGAGTCGGGCAGCATCTCTGGAGAGAAGGAAAGGGTGACGTTTCGGGTTGACACTGAAGTCTGAAGAAGGGTCTCGACACGAAACGTCATCTATTCCTTTTCTCCAGAGATGCTGCCTGACCTGCCGAGTTACTCCAGACTCCTTGGCCCGTATTCTACTAATTGCAAAGTTAGACTTTCCTTAAACTCACTTTAAACCGGCCGCTCGGTCTAACTAAACCCCACCCTCGGTTTAAGAAATATTTGGTATTCTGGTAGCGAGGTTTAGTTAGACTCATTTCTGGAGCCGTGTTTCCTGCCGGGACCAGCCGGGACTTCCGCTTCGGCGGCGGCACAGCGCTGGGGGCGCCATCGTGGAGCGGGCGATGCCTTGCCCGGGTCGCCATGCGGTAGAACTCCGGATGGCTGGGACTGCCGACTCCAACATCGCGGAGCTGCGGTCTGCGGTCTGTGGAGCTCCCAGCCGCGGGCGGCGCTGAACTTTAAAAACCGCGGAGCCTGGGATCTCACGATGAGATTGTCAGAGTCGGAGCTCCGACCGGCGCGGACTGTGGACTTCAGGAGCTGCGAACTCCGGGGAGGAAGCGGCCGCTCCAGACACTCCGAGCCGCTGAGAGTGTTCACCCGACGGTCTGAAGAAGGGTTTCGGCCCGAAAGGTTGCCTATCTCCTTTGCTCCTTAGATGCTGCTGCACCCGCTGAGTTTCTCCAGCTTTTTGTGTGCGCCAGAACTTCATCACTCGGCGAGAGGGCCTGAAGCATCGGGCTGCCGTAGTGGCGACTGCTGAGGCCTCAATAGGCCTGACTATGGATGAACTGGGGATGGGACTGGACTTTGCTGCCTTCCCCCACAGTGGGAGCCATTGTGGGGGGATGTTTTTATGTTTATTGTTAAATTATTTAGTGTTGTGTACTATCTTTATTCATGTGCTGCATTGGCAAGTCAAACTTCACTGCACCAATTGGTGTATGTGATAATAAATGTCCTTTGTCCTTTGTCCTAGTAGAAAGACAACTTAGACTTTAGTCTAAATATCAGCGATTTAAACCTGCCGTCGAGTCTAAATTGCAGAGTTAAACCTGCTGTTGGGTTTAAAAAAATTAGTAGAATACGGGCCCTTGTGTCAATCTTCGGTGTAATCCAGCACCTGCAGTTCCTTCCTACACAATAAGTTGACTTGTTTTTGGCAGAACTCCTAGTTCCACATTTCTGAAAGCCAATGATGTATTTTCAGTAAGGGAGGGAGTAAATTGTATTTTACGGTGCAGAAACAGGCCCCTCAGCCCACCGAGTCCGCACCGATCAGCGATCCCCGCACACAAACACTATCCTACGCATATCAGGAACAATTTACACTTACACCAAGCCAATTAACCTACAAACCTGCACGTCTTTAGAGTGTGGGAGGAAACCGAAGATCTCGGATGAAAACCCACGCGGGTCACGAGGAGAACGTACAAACTCCGTACAGACAGCACCAGTAGTCAGGATCGAACCTGGGTCTCCGGCGCTGCAGGCACTGCAAGGCAGCAACTCTACCGCTGCGCCGCCGCTTATTTCATTGCACATTCACTTTAGCTCCAAATACCTTCTCGGTAACTTTGTAGTCTTATGCAAACTTTATTTGGTGAGTGCCAACCAATCAACCGATAAGGTCGGTAGTCCACAGCACAAGGGAATCGGCAATTGGCCTAAAAATGGAAATTTCACTCAAAAGGGCAATAACAACAGCAAACGTGTGAAGAAAAGTGAATGTTAACGGAGTAGAATATGTCCTGCGGTTTTGTGGTGGCACGGTGGCGCAGCGGTGGAGTTGCTGCCTCACAGCGCCAGAGACCCAGGTTCGATCCTGACTACAGGTGCTTGTCTGTACGGAGTTTGTACGTTCTCCCTGTGACTTGCGTGGGTTTTCTCCGAGATCTTCGGTTTCCTCCCACACTCCAAAGACGTGCAGGTTTGTAGGTTCATTGGCTTGGTATAAATGTAAATTGTCCCTAGTATAGTGTTTAGCGTGCGGGGATCAAACTATCTCCACTAACCTAAACTATTTGCGATGGATGGGCCTGTCCCACTTGGCGATTTTATCGGTGACTGTCGGCGTCATTGACTGACATATTAGTGTCTCCGAAAAACGTCAAAATCCAGCGGCGACAAAAGAAATGTTGCTACACTTGAGGAAACACCGCGCGTCAATACGTCATCACGCCATGTCACGCGCAGCTTTTTCGCCAACCTGATACGCCAGTCAATGTTGCCGGCAGTCGCTGAAAAAAATCACCAAGTGGGACAGGCCCTTCGGCTTGTGACTGTGAATTCTGAATACCTTCCCTGCAGCCTGCATTATGTGGAAAACAAAATGAGACTGTTCAAATATAGATCAAGTAATTACACAGTCGGAAACAGACACAAAATAAAATTACCCAATATGTCTTTCACCACTGTCTGAGCGGGGACATTAAACTATTTTAAATTAATTGTTTTCAATCAAACTGGAAACACTGAAAATGATTTGCACGTTATTTATATTTGCAGGTCTGAGTTGTGGCAACAAGTATGGTGATAAATGCAATGTTTTCAGATTGTATTTCAGTTTTAGAACAGGTGCCTTTATTAGCAATTCAATTTTGTGACAACATTTAGGTAATGATCATTTAAAAGATTTGACATTACTTCATTCTAACAAGAGTCAAGACGCTCCAATTGTTACAAAAAGAAGTGTGCTGTGAAATAAGTCAAATGCAGAATAAATGAAAATGGAGTTACAAATGATGTATTAAAGAGCTGGAGTAACTCAATGAGACAGGTTAGAAGGAATGGGTCGAGGCCCTTTTAGTTTAGTTTAGAGATAGAGCGCGGAAACAGGCCTTTGGACCCACAGAGTCCGCGCCCTCCAGCGATCCCCGCACATTAACACTATTTTACACACACTAGGAACAATTTTTATATTTACCAAGCCAATTAACCTACATACCTGTACGTCTTTGGAGTGTGGGAGGAAACCGAAGATCTGGGAGAAAACCCACGCAGGTCACGGGGAGAACGTACAAGCTCCGTAGAGACAGCACCCGTAGTCGGGATCGAACCTGGGTCTCCGGCGCTGCATTCACTGTAAGGCAGCAACTCTACCGCTGCGCCACCATGCACTCTTCTTCAGACCCGACCCGAAACATCACCCATTCCTTCTAGCCAGAGATGCTGCCTGTCCCGCTGAGTTACTCTAGCATTTTGTGTCTACCTTTGGTGTAAACCAGCATCTGCAGTTCCTTCCTACATATTAAAGAGCACAATTACCTTGTATTTTTTTTAACGTTTAATTAGGCTGGGTTTGTAGAAATAATGGAAATTGTTTCCTTTAGGTATCTTGCCTGAAAACTGAACAAGGAACAATTTGCTTCTTCCCTTTAAAGCTGGTCAGGTCTCTTGCAAGCAGTTAGACACTTGCAAGAAGTTTAATAGTCTCACTGAGGTGAACTAAGATGGTAATCGGTTCATAAGGAATGTGGTAAAAATCATGTGCAGGAAGGAACTGCAGATGCTGGTTTACACAGAAGGTAGATCCAGTGGCGCTGTTGATGGCTGCCTCCGCCTACAGTCTGTTTGTCTTTCTATCTTTTTTATTTTTAGTATGTTTTTGTTTTTTTATTCCGTATTTTATGTGGGGAAGGGGGGTATGGTAAGGGGAAAACCACTCTTCAGTCACTTCCTGGCGAGGATGCGACTATTCTCCGTGTCGTGCCCTCACCCCCCTCCTGCTGGATTGGCGCGACCTTTCCTGCCAGGACTGGTCAAGAGTTTCAGCAGCGGCGGCGCAGTGCTGGATGCATCCCAGAGCGGGCGATGTCTCACCTAGGATCGCTGTTTGAGCCTCCGGAGTGCTGGGCCTGCTGCATCGACATCGCGGAGTTGTGGTTCACGGAGCTCCCAGCGCGGGCGGCGCTGACCAACATTGCTGAGTCCTGGGCCCTTTGCCGGCGGCCGCCAGCGTTGAATCTCCGTCCAGCTCGGCCTGTGGACTTCGGGAGCCGCGGACTCCAGTGGGAGGTGGCCGATTCAGAGGACTAAGCCGCTGAGGATGTTCTTCCGTTCGAGGTCGGGGTTCCATCGTTCCCGGCGAGAGGGCCTGAACATCGGGCTACCTGGAGCGGCGACTGTGGTGGGCTCGGGAGGCCACAACCACAGGTTAACATCGGGGAACATCAGCGAAGAGGTTGACTGGACTTTGGTTCCTTCCCTCACAGCGGGGAACTTTGGTGCTGCTGTGTGGATGTTTGTGTTGTGGACTATTGTGCTCGGTGTTTTTGTATTTTGTATTCGTATGGCTGTATAGGGAATAGCATTTTGCTGTCTCTTACTTGAAGACAATGACAATAAATTGAATCAAATCAAATCAAAATGCTGGAGTAACTCAGTGGGACAGACAGCACCTCTGGTGAGTTAGAATGGGTGACGTTTCGACCCGAAACGTCACCCATTCCTTCTCTCCAAAGATGCTGCCTGTCCCACTGAGTTACTCCAGCATTTTGTATCTACCTTTGTGGTAAAAATCACACCAAGCCTAGCCAATCCGACCTATTATAAGGGCCAGGTATCCCATCACTAACATTTGACTCGAATTTGCACCATTCATCTTATTAATTTTGACTAATTTATTAAATAGTTTATTATCCTCGATAATAATGTGACGCCAAATATTCGGGTATTTTCCGACCTATTCAGATTACTAAAACCGTTTCAATGTAAACCAAGAACTAAATAAAGTGTATACAGAACTCTCCCTCCCTAAGGGAATTAAATAAATACAACACCTTTTTTTTAGTTTAGTTTAGAGATACAGCACGGAAACAGGCCTTCGGCCCGTCGAGTCCGCGCCGACCAGCGATCTCAGCACATTAACACTATCCTACACACACTAGGGACAATTTACACATACACCGAGCCAATTAACCTACAAACCTGTACGTCTTTGGAGGAAACCGGAGATCTCGGAAAAAACCCACGCGGGTCACGGGGAGAGCGTACAAAACCCGTACAGACAGCACCCGTAGTCGGGATCGAACACGGGTCTCCGGCGTTACAAGCACTGTAAAGCAGCAACTCTACCGCTGCGCCACCGTGAGACATTTACCGGGGTCTTTGCGGATTGGAGCTGGGGTTGGCAGAGGATCCGAGGGTTCAGGAGAGGACCCCGCGGCGTTAGTGGAGAGTTTGGAGCAGCGGTCGATGATGGCGTCGACCGACGGACGAGGACAGACCGCACGGGAGGGAGGACGCCGCCGCCGCGGGAAGGAACGAATATTACCCGGCGTGGGTGGGGGGGGGGGGGCGTGTGAGGGAGGGGGAGGAGGGTGGATCAATAATGTCATTATATCTCAGCTCATCGAACTACTGCTTTGAGTTGCATTGTGCTTACAGTTTATCATCTTGGAATTTAATAATCAGTCTCTCTGAAACACGTTGATGTCTTTGCAAAAACGCTAGGATCAAGAATGGCTTCTTCCCAACAACCACCAGGCTCTTGAACACTGCACAACACTAACTAACCTGTAAACAATGGACACAAGAAGCTGCAGTAACTCAGCGGGACAGGCAGCATCTCTGGAGAAAAGGAATAGGTGACGTTCTAGAAAATAGAAAACGACAATTCTACACTTCTTTGGTAGACGAAAATGCTGGAGAAACTCAGTGGGTGAGGCAGCATCTATGGAGCGAAAGGTCATCTATTCCTTCGCTCCAAAGATGTTGCCTCACCCGCTGAGTTTCTCCAGCATTTTTGTCTACTTTCGATTTTTCCAGTATCTGCAGTTCCTTCTTGAACATTCTACACTTCTTTAATCATTATCTGCATTGATCTCTCGTTTTCACACCTTACCCTTCCAAATCTCTAGTCCCCCTCTCCCCTGACTCTCAGTCTGAAGAAGGGTTTTGACCCAAAATACCACCCAGTCCTTTTCTCCAGAGATGCTGTCTGACCCGTGAGTTACTCCAGCTGTTTGTGCCTATCTTCAGTATAACCCAGCATCTGCAGTTCCTTCCTGCACATATGAACTATGAACTGTCATTGGTTGAATTAAGAACATCAGGCTTTTTTTACACTAGTATTGGCATTATTAATTTATTGATATTTTTCTTAATTATATGTTATCTATAAGTCTAGTGTTTAGAGGCCTGTTAAACTGCTGGAATACTTTCATTGTACGGTTGTCAGTAGATAGTTTAGTTTAGAGATACGGCATGGAAACAGGCTCTTCGGCCTACTGAGTCCGCGCCGACCTGCGATCACCTGTTCACACTAGTTCTGTCCTGCACATTAGAGACAATTCACAGAAGCCAATCAACCTACACATCTGCACGTCTTTGGAGGGTGGGATGAAACCGGAGATCCTGGAGAAAACCCACGCAGGTCACAGGGAGAACTCCGTACAGACAGCGCCCGTGGTCAGGATCGAACCCGGGTCTCTGGCGCTGTGAGGCAGCAACTCTACCGTTGCGCCACTCTGCATGGTCTATGCAACAGATGTAATATAACCATAACATCTGTTCCTCTGTTTGAAAATCGAAGTTATTTCTGAAATTAATGAAAACTGGTGCAGAACCAAGAGAGATCTGCCACAGATTCAGTCTTTATTTACATAGGATGACATTTCTGACATCTTTAGTTTTAGTTTAGAGATTCAGCGTGGAAACAGGCCCTTCGGCCCACCGAGTCTGCACCAACCAGCGATCACCTGTATACTAGTTTCGTGTTATCCCACTTCCACATCCCACAACCAAGGGGCAATTTACAGAAGCCAATTAACCTGCAAACCTGCACGACTTTGGGACGTGCGCAGAAAATTGAGCCCCTGGAGGAAACGCACGCGATCACATGGAGAATGAAGAAATGCCACGCAGACAGGACGCAAACTGAGGTCAGGATCGAACCGGAGTCGCTGGTGCTATGAAGCTGCAGCTCTACCGCTGACACCCCATTTATACTGCAAAATAAGTAACTCAGAAGGGTCTCCACCCGAAACGTCGCTATTTCTTCGCTCCATAGATGCAGCCTCACCCGCTGAGTTTCTCCAGCATTTTTGTCTATCCTTGATTTTTAAACAACTCATTTATTTTAGTTTAGAGATACAGCGCGGAAACAGGCCCTTCGGGACACCGGGTCGCGCCCGACCAGCGATCCCCACACCCTAACACTATCCTAGACAGTAGGGACAATTTACGATTTTACCAAACCAATTAGCCTACATACTTGTACGGCTCTGGAGTGTGGGAGAAAACCGGAGCACCCGGAGAAAAATCCACGCAGGTCACGGGGAGAACGTACAAACTCCGTACAGACAGCACCAGTAGTCAGAATCGAACCCGAGTCTCTGGCGCTGTGAGGCAGCAACTCTACCAGTCTGCCACCGTGCCTCTCAACGTTCTATCAGTATAACATAACAAATGCGGTGGGAGATTGCAACCTTCACGTGGTCCGCCCTGTTTCGATGAATGCAATCAACCTGACGTGCACAAACAGACAAGATCAAATAGAACACGTTGTCCTACAACTTTAGGCCGTGCATACCATACACAAGAAGAAGAAGATATAACAAATTATTTGGCCCCATACATTGATACAATTGATATATTTTGCTTTAGTTACTTGTAAGCAACGGGCTGCCAAATCGATTCCTGGCTACCATTCACGAGGAAATATTTTTTTCCCCCAATGTATCTACCTTAAATTTCATTTCTTGATGGTACTTTGGGATTAATACCCTTCAACGTAATGCAATACTCACTGAATTGAACAAAAAAAAATCCTGATTTAATGGAACCATAATCACCCCTTCAGCTTGGATAGAGTGGGTGTGGAGAGGATGTTTCCACCAGTGAGAGAGTCTAGGACTAGAGGTCATTTGACTAATTTTCAGAATATTATTTTTTTTTTAAATCCACAGAAACTATGTCATAAGCGATAGGAGCAGAATTAGGCCATTCGGCCCATCAAGTCTACCCCGCCATTCAATCATGGCTGATCTATCTCTCCTTCCTAACCCCATTCTCCCCATAACCCCCGACACCTGTACGAATCAAGAAGCTATCTATCGCTGCCTTAATAAATATCCACTGACTTAAAGGACATTCTTTTAGGAAGGAGATGATGAGGAATTTCTTCAGTCAGAGGCTGGTGAATCTGTGGAATTAATTGCCATAGAAGGCTGTGGAGGCTGTCAGTGGATATTTGTTGCCTGACCCGCTGAGTTACTCCTGCAGCATTTTGTGTCTGTCTTTGGTGCAAACCAGCATCTGCAGTTCCTTCCGACAGAAGTCTGCAGGGTAAATGGCCTTGTGTAAAATTTGCCCCTCATGTGTAGGGAATGGATGCGAAAGTGAGATACTATAGAACTAGTTCGCAACGGGTGATCGTTAGTCGGCGTGAACTCAGTGGGTTGAAAAGCCTGTTTCTGTGCTGCACCTTTCAATCAATTCAATTAAAAATATAAGTGCCCTCCGACTGTGAATTTGAGTACAGTTAGGTTTAGATGTTCAAGTACTCTGGAGCAGTTTTGACATTTCATGCTATTCAACCCCCTTGACAGCATTCTCTGCAGACACGGTTCCTTCCATCAGTGGTATATATGCCACCGAGCGCACGTCTGCAACATTCATTTATGCTCTCATCCTGAGCCGAACCTTCTGCTGATGATTAGGGAGCAGAATTAGCAATTGCAGAGCAACCCTTGGCCTTTTCCTCCTCATTATCCCAGCTGGCTCAGAATACACGTTGAGAGACTTTTGGAGAACATTGAAATTTAGCAGAAAAGCAAGAAAAATTAAAATGACTTTCCAAACTTTGTATTAGTGAGATTTGTAACACGATTTGGGCTTTTACAGTGTTGTAAAATAAAATGATGGAGGTTTGCAGCTGCCACTGTCATTGCAACAGATTCCCTCGTCATTAGATCTGGGCCTTGCTTGGCGATTCCGATGGAGTTAAGCTTTGTCGCTCCATGTTGGCACACTTGCCTGGTAGTTGGCATGTTCCCGATGTTGGGGAAATCCAGAACCAGGGGCCACAGTTTAAGAATAAGGGGTAACCCATTTAGAACGGAGATGAGGAAACACTTTTTTCACAATGAGAGTGGTGAGTCTGTGGAATTCTCTGCCTCAGAGGGCGGTGGAGGCCGGTTCTCTGGATACTTTCAAAAGAGAGCTAGATAGGGCTCTTAAAGTTGGTGGTGTCAGGGGATATGGGGAGAAGGCAGGAACGGGGTATTGATTGGGGATGATCAGCCATGATCACATTGAATGGTGGTGCTGGCTCGATGGGCCGAATGGCCTCCTCCTGCACATATTATCTACTGCAGTGCAAATCTGACAGCAACTGAAGGTGCGTAAGGTGTCGGAATCACAACGTAGCAGAAACAATGGAAGCTGGTGCTAAAATATTGTCACACAAGAGAACTAGCATTAAAATGCATAGAACATCGTGAAGTTGGGGTATGTGTGTGTGTGTGTGCATATATCCACTTAGTTTAGTTTAGTTTAGAGATACAGCGCGGAAACCAGGCCTTTTGGCCCACCGAACCCGCCCCGACCGGCGATCCCCGCACACTAACACTATCCAACACACACTCGGGACAATTCACAACTACACTGAGCCAACTAACCTACAAACCTGTACATCTTTGGAGCGTGGGAGGAAACCGGAGAGCCCGGAGAAAAAACCCATGTGGTCACGGGGAGAACGTACAAGGTCCGTACAGACAGCGCTCGTGGTCAGGATCGAACCTGCGTTTCTGGCGCTGTAAGGCAGAAACTCCACTGCTGCGCCACCGTGCCGCCCTATTTTGGAGACGTAGTGTGGAAACAGGCCCTTCAGCCCAGGGAGCCCGTGCCGACCAGCGAGTTCTTTGAGTAAATGTTTAATAAACAGTTTAATAAATGTAATTAACTGACAAGCATCTGCTCTGGAACCAAAAGTAACATTTATACATGTGAAAGTTCATTAACTTTTATTTTAATTATTGCCAGAAGTTTTAGAAACATTCGAAACCATTATCATTTTTACCTCTCTTAATCCCACTTTACAATTCAGATCTTTTTCATTGACTATATTTTATTTTCCATCACCTCTTTATTCTGTACCAATATGTTAACATTGGGCAGCACAATCACAGTACTACAGCGGTGGACTTGCTGCCTTACAGCGTTGGAGACCCAGGTTCAATCCTGACTATGGGTGCTGTCTCTACGGAGTTTGTATGTTCTCCATGTGATCACGTGGGTTTTCTCTGGGTGTTCTGGTTTACTCCAACACTCCGAAGACAAATAGTTTTGCAGGTCAATTGGCTTTGGTAAAAATTGTAAATTGTCCCTAGTGTGTGTAGGATAGTGTTAGTGTAGTGGGTGATCGCTGGTCGGTGTGGACTTGGTGGGCCGAAGAGCCTGTTTCTGCGCTGTATCTTCTCACACAAAGTGTGGTGGGTGTATGGAACATGCTGCCAGAGGAGGTATTTGAGGCAGGGACTATCCCAATATTTAAGAAGTAGTTAGACAGGTACATGGATAGGACAGGTTTGGAGGGATATGGACCAAATGCAGGCAGGTGGGACTAGTGCAGCTGGGACATGTTGGCTGGTGTGGGAAACTTGGGTCTAAGGGCCTGTTTCCACACTATATCACACTATGACTCAATGTCTAAAATCTAAAAAAGCTTTTCACTGTACCTCTGTAGATGTGGCAATGATAAACCACCAAATAAGCTAAACCTTCTGTGTGATAGACACAAAAAGCTGGAGTAACTCAGCGGGACAGGCAGCATCTCTGGAGGGAAGGAATGGGTGATGTTTCGGGTCGAGATCCTTCTTCGGACTGAAAAAGAGTCTCGACCTGAAACGTCACCCATTCCTTCTCCCCAGATATGCTGCCTGTCCCGCTGAGTTACAGCAGCATTTTGTGTCTATCTTCAGTGTAAACCAGCATCTGCAGCTCCTTCCTACACATAAACCCTCTGTGCGAACAGGTTGTCTCTCGGGTTCCTATCAAATCTTTCCCCATTTCAACAATGGAGTTCTTGCCAAGAGTCAGAAGTGTTTTATTGTCACATTGAAACATAGAAAATTGGTGCAGGAGGAGGCCATTCGGCCCTTTGAGCCAGCAGCACCATTCATTGTGATCATGGCTGATCATCCACAATCAGTACCCGTGCCTGCCTTCTCCCTATATCCATTGATTCCGGTAGCCCCTAGAGCTCTATCTAACCCTCTCTTAAATCCAACCAGTGATTTGGCCTCCACTGCCTTCTGTGACAGAGAATTCCACAAATTCACAACTCTCTGGGTGAAAAAGCTTTTTCTCATCTCAGTTTTAAATGGCCCCCCCTTTATTCTTAGACTGTGGCCCCTGGTTCTGGACTTGCCCAACATTGGAAACATGTTCCCTGCATCTAACTTGTCCAGTCCTTTTATAATTCTACATGTTTCTATAAGATATCCTCTCATCCTTCTAAATTCAAGTGAATACAAGCCCAATCTTTCCAATCATTCCTCATCTGACAGTCCCGCCATCCCAGTGATTCCATGTCCAAGATGGACCAATGAAACTCTTAAAGCCCTGTCCCACGCTACGAGTTCATTCCAAGAGCTCTCCCGAGTTTCCCCTGATTCGAACTCGGAGATTTACGGTAATGGCCACTCGTCGGTACTCGGGGCTCTCGTGGACATTTTTCAACATGTTGAAAAATCTTCATGACTCTTCCCGAGCTTACTTGCCATTAGCGAATCTTCCCGAGTACCTGCCATTAGCCTTACGAGCCGCTAACAGACGTCCCCGAGCTCCGACGTATCCGCTATGTTTATTATCCGTGCTTACCACGAGTTTGATTTTTGTTAAAGGAGAACTCTTGGAATGAACTCGTACCGCGAGACAGGGCTATTACATACAGCAGCAGAACAGTAGCTCTAGCTCCAGACTGTACTTGCAGAATTGGCCAGCTGACAGATAGAGCCTAGTCTTCCATCATTCTGAGCTGAATTTAAGTCATTGGAGCAGAATGAGCGTGTAAAATGTTGCCATTCCACCAGTCGATGAACTGGCTGGGACTTTGCTCAGTCAGCAGTGAAATGGCTACAATGAACAGCCCTTACCATTCCAAATTATTCTGTTATAATAGAGCATCACAATAATTTGTTTCACCATAATAATAGACAATAAGTGCATGAGTAGGCCATTCAGCCCTTTGAGCCAGCACTGCCATACAATGTGATCGTGGCTGATCATCCATAATCAGTACCCCATTCCTGCCTTCTCCCCATATCATTAAAGAAGGAACTGCAGATGCTGGAGAATCGAGGGTTACACAAAAGGCTGGAGAAACTCAGCGGGTGCAGCAGCATCTAAGGAGCGAAGGAGATAGGCGACCTTTCGGGTCGAGACCCTTCTTCAGACTGGTCAGGGATCAGGGAAACGAGAGATATAGACGGTGAAGTGGAGAGATAAAGAACAATGAATGAAAGATATGCAAAAAAGTATCGATGACAAAGGGAACAAACCATTGTAAACTGTTTGTAGTGTGAAAATGAGAAGCTAGTGCGACTAGGGTGGGGGAGAGATAGAGAGAGAGGGAATGCCAGGGCCCGAGGGCTGAGGGAGAGGTGGGAAGGGGAGGAGACAGCAAGGGTTAACAGAATTGAGAAAATTCAATGTTCAAGCCCAGAGGATGCAGACTCCCCAAGCGGAATATGAGGTGCTGTTCCTCCACCGCCCTTTGAGGCAGAGAATTCCACAGACTCGCAACTCTCTGTGAGAAAAAGTGTTTCCTCGTCTCCGTTCTAAATAGCTTACCCCTTATTCTTAAACTGTGGCCCCAGGTTCTGGACTCCCCCCAACATCGGGAACATGTTTCCTGCCTCCTTAAAGGCCCTGTCCCACTGCGGCGACCTAATTTGCGGGCTATGACGAGTTTGCCCTTGACACAAACTCGCAGCATGGTGGACACGTGGTCCTAGGAGGTCACTGTAACTCTCCTTCATGCTCGAGGGAAGTTCCCACATATTCGCGGCATCAGTTTGGTCGAGGAAAATGTTTCAGCATGCTGAAATATGTTCCGCGAGTAAAAATTGGTCGGCATGGTTCTTTTCATCTCGTAGTGCAGTGGTAGTGGGGTCGCTAGTTCCAGGCAGTCGAGGGCAGCCGTAGGCAATCTCCTTCGCTGACCGGGAATTTTAATTGGCTCATTGGAGTTTTCAGGACCAAGGAAAACCGACCGGTAATGTTAAATGCCCGCTAAAATGCCTGCTAATTCCGGAAGCGGCTGTCCTGCCCTAGCAGCAGCGGCTCGCCTGCAGTCCGTCTGTTTGTTTTTTTCATTTGTCCTGGTTTAGCTTATTTTAGTTTATTGGGTTGTGTATGTGTGGGGGGAGGGTGGGAGAAACATATTTTTGGTCTCTTCCTTCGGGGGGATGCGACCTTTCTTGCCGCATTCCCTGTCTCCGTCTGCGCTGAGGCCCAATCGCAGAGCTGGCGGCCTCCAACTGGGACCGACCTCGAGGCTCCGGGGGCTGAGCCAGCCAGGACTTACCAACTGGTCGATTTCGGGGCTGTGGTGGTGTTGCGACCGGACTTCGGAGCCCCGGAGGCTCAGCGCGGGCCAGTGGACGACATCGTCGGGAGCTCGCAGGTCACAGGTTGGTGACCTGTTTTTCCGGAGCTCCCGCGGCAACAGCTGCGTCCGCTGGACTGGAGGGCGGCAGCTTCGGCAGCTTCGACCGCCCCGGGCCGCGGAGTTGAACCGGCCCGCTCACGGAGCGCGGTGCACCCGCGGGACTTATTTACATCTCCCGGTGCGGTCACAACATCGGAGGCCCGGGTCGCCTCAGCGCAGAGGAAGAGGAAGAGGAAGAAGGGAAGAGACAAAGACAAGATTTTTGCCTTCCACCACAGTGAGGAGGTGTCTGGTGAACTCACTGTGGTGGATGTTAAATATGTGTTTATTGTGTGTTTTTGTTATTTACTATATGTATGACTGCAGGCAACGGAATTTCGTTCAGAATGACAATAAAGTTTTCCAATTCCAAGATACTTCCAAGCATTTCTTGCCTTTTTTTCTTCATTGGGATAAGGAGCATAGGACAAAGAACATAGAACAGTACAGCACAGGAACTGGCCCTTCAGCCCACAATGTCTCTGCTGAACATGATACGTTCCAGGAGAAGCATTGGGCCATTCGTCCACCAAGTCTACTCCGCCATTCAATCATCTGCACACTGCAGATGGCTCAATTGTAATCATATATTGTCTTTCCGCTGACTGGTTAGCACGCAACAAAAGCTTTTCACTGTACCTCGGTATACGTGACAATAAACTAAACTGAAGCTCATGGCTGATCTATCTTTTCCCTCTCAAACCCATTCTCCTGCCTTCTCCCCATAACTCCCGAAACCCTTACTAAGCAAGATCAGCAATCTCTAGTTTTATTTCGGAGTCACGTGAGTGACTACGTGAAGACCCCGTCCAGCACGCATGCGCGACATTAGCGTTCATGCAGTGCACCCGCGACGAACGGGAGTTCAAGGCGCTCCCGCTACAAATTGAACAGTCGGGCCGACAGGTAAGTTTTACCGTGGCCGTGTGTATTTTTCTCTGTGGTCTGCTTGTTTTCCAGGAAGAATGAGCAAGACCAGAGGGAAGAAATCTGCAGCTCGCCCCCATTCATCTTCCGTTGAGGAATGTTCTTTGGAGGGGGGGCAAGAGGCGGTGGGAATATAACTACCGCGCTGAGCCCAGCACCACTCGTGCTGCCTGAGCAGCGGTCTGGAGGTACCTGCAGCCAGAACCGGGCGGTAGTATCCGACGATTCGGATGAAGATGCCACACCGCTCGAGAGCGGCACAGGCAGCCGCCTAAGCCGAATGGAACGGCTTATGGAGCAATTGCTCCAGCGAGATCTGCTGAGAGAGCAGCAGCAGACTCGCCTAGGGAGCTCAGGCACTCCCGCAGTGCCCATTACAGCACTGACCATTGCTTTCACCTTCTATTGAAGGCAGCATTGGCGACCAGTTCAGGGCTGGTCAAGAAGAGGGGTTGCTGGCTGAAGATGTCCGGAGTGCGCAGGGTGTACAGGATCAGGAAGAGCTGCTGGGTGTGGTCAACCGCTACGTGGCCATTCCACGAGCGGGTCGGCCTTTAGAGCCGAAACTTGCAGCCAGCATTGACCACCTGTCCTCAAAACCCCTACAAGAACAGGTGGTCAATGAGGCTCTTGAACTATATACAGCCCCAGAAAATTGTACATCATTGCATGTACCAGCTGTAAACAGCCAAATTTGGGGACATTTGGGGCAGAACATCAGGAACCTGGAGTTGAAGCTCCAGAAAATCCTTAAACTCCTGACTACAGGAATAACATCATATGCTCGGTCCATTGATGGTGTGGACATATCCACAAATCAGCAAGACACATTAGCTCTGCTGTGCACCACTCAATATGAGATAAACAATTTACGGAAGGAAATCATCAAACCTGCCCTCAACCCAAAGTTTGCGGGACTTTGCAAAACACCGGGTTCAGAACCTCCAATTCTGCTCTTTCCGAAAAAGGTGAAAGACCTAGAGGAAGAATCCAAGACCTTTGGTCTCGTGAGGGCAGGTTTGGGACCGAGCAGACCTAACAAACCCAGGCGGCAGTACCCCACGGCGTCCACCAGTCGTCGACCACCATATGGGACTGGTGAAAGCTCGGGGTCCGCAACCATTCCCCATAAGCCTTTTTTAGGCCCGGGCCCAGAGCGGATCCCATGGAAAATGCGCCACCCCCATCAACATCAACATCGCCACCGCCACCGGAAAGCCGCCACAGTTCCGAGTCGGGCCGCTGGAATGCCTGAACCCGCCACAGCCCCGAAGTCGGCCAGCCCCGCGCTGGTAAGTCCTGGCTGACGCTGTCTCCGGAGCCTCGGGTCGGTCGCAGTTAAAGTTGGAGGCCGCCAGCTCCACGATAGGCCTCAGCGCAGACGGAGACGGAGACGGGAGATACGACAAGAAAAGTCGCGTCCCCCCAAAAGGAAGAGACTAAGAACATTTCTCCCACCCCTCCCACATACATATGCTACATAATAACTCAAACTAACGCTAAAAACAAGACAAGAAAACAACAAATAAAAAGAAAAACAGACGGACGGATATGGGCTGCTGAATCCAGACCGACTTGCAAGAGTCAGATCCATATGGCCATGCACAAATTGATGTTTTCACATGAAGTTCATAGCAAATAAAACACAGACAAATACTTTAATCACTCTGACAATCCCTACACAAATCTGATGACTCCAGACTGATCCGGTGCATGGCACCATATGCCTCGATGATTAGATTCTAACATTTGAATAAAAAGCCTGATGCCTCCTCCAGGAAAACAAATCCATCCAAACATTTATGCACAAATGTAGATGTTTTGTAACATACTAAGACAGATGTCGAAACTAGCTTTATTTTGTTTAGTTTAGAGCATGGAAACAGGCCCACTGATTGCACCCATACACTAGTTCTATGTTAGTAGAACCAAGGAAATGCACATGCTGGTTTATACCAAATATAGACACAAAATGCTGGAGTAACTGGGGTAGATGCACAGAGTCTCTTGCCCAGAGTTGGGGAATCGGGGACTGGAGGACATAGGTTTAAGGTGAAGGGGAAAAGATTTAATAGGAATTTAAGGGATAACTTTCTTACACAAAGGGTTGTCGGTGTATGGAACGAGCTGCCAGAGGAGGTAGTTGAGGCAGGGACTATCCCAACATTTAGGAAACAGTCAGACAAGTACATGGATAGGACAGATTTGGAGGGATATGGACCAAACACAGACACGTGGGACTAGTGTTGCTGGGACATGTTAGACGATGTGGGCAAGTTGGGCCAAAGGGCCCGTTTCCACAATGTATGACTATGACTCTATAATTCAGCAGGTCAGGCAACATCTTCGGAGAAAAAGGGGTTCCGGGCTGGGTCACTTCTTCAGAGGGTAGGACTTACTCAGACTTAGAAGATGAGCTAATTGGGGGCAGCATTACAGCTTTGTGTGAGGTAACTCGTGTTCAATAAACGATTGAGTTTTTTGTTGACGAAGGTGGTTGATGAGGATTAGGGCAAGAGGTGTTGTCTTCATAGACTTTGGTGAGGCGTTTGACAAGATCCCTCATGGTAGGCTGATCTAGAAGGTGAAGACACATGGGATCCATGGTGACTTGTTCATGTAGATTGTGAAATGGATTATCCATAGAAGTCAGGGTAGAGGTGGATAGTGTATCTTCTGGCTAGATGTCTGAGACAATGGATCGACTGGCCGATAAATGGATCGACTGGGTTTGTGTTCACTGGAATTTAGAAGGATGAGAAGGAATCTTACAGAAACACATGAAATTCTTCGGGGATTGATCAGGCTAGATGCAGGAAAAATGTTCCCCATGTTGTGGGTCCAGCGCCAGGGGTCACACAGTTTAAGAATAAAGGGTCGGCCCCCTTGGAGATGAGGAAAAAACATTTTCACCCAGAGAGTTGCGAATCTGTGGAATTGTCAGTGGAGGCCAATTCGCTGGATGTATTCGAGAGAGAGTTAGATTTAGCTCTTTGGGCCAACGGAATCAAGGGATATGGGGAGAAAGCAGGAACGGGGTACTGATTCTGGATGATCAGCCATGATCATATTGAAGGGCGGTGCTGGCTCGAAGGGCCAAATGGCCTACTGCTGCACCTATTTTCTATGTTTAGTGTTCTGTGGGGATCAGTGCTAGGACCTCTGTTGTTTGTTTATGCACATAATTGACGGACTAATATATGTGA
Source organism: Okamejei kenojei (assembly GCA_035221665.1). Lineage (NCBI taxonomy): Eukaryota > Metazoa > Chordata > Chondrichthyes > Rajiformes > Rajidae > Okamejei > Okamejei kenojei. The sequence goes on along the minus strand of CM069148.1, from coordinate 3,686,174 downwards.
CGGCTGTGTCAGTACATTTGCACTTGACATAGCAATTGGGTGGAGGAAGGAACTGCAGATGCTGGTTTACAACGAAGATAGATATAAAATGCTGGAGTGACTCAGTGGGACAGGCAGCATCTCTGGAGAGAAGGAATGGGCGACATTTCGGGTCAAGACCCTTCTTCAGACTGATGTCACTAGGATGTGTTAGCTATGAAGAAAGATTGGACAAGCATGGATTGTTTTTTCTGCATCACCAGAGGTTGAGTGGAGGCCAGAGAGAGTGTTTATTCAATTATAAGAGAGGTAGATAGGGTAGACATTCAGAAGCTTTTTCCCCAAGGTGGAAATGTCGATTACTGGAGGACATAGTTTAGGTTAGTTTAGAGATACAGCGCGGAAACAGCGTGTCACCGAGTCCGTTTCAACCAGCGATACCCGCACATTAACACTGTCCCTACACTCACTAGAGACAATTTTTACATTTACCAAGCCGATTAACCTACAAACCTGTACGTCTTTGGAGGGTGGGAGGAAAATGAAGATCTTGGAGAAAACCCACGGGGAGAACGTACAAACTCCGTACAGACAGCACTCGTAGTTAGGATTGAACCTGGGCCTCCAGTGCTGCATTCGCTGTAAGGCAGCAACTCTACCGCTGCGCCACCGTGACCGCCATAGATTTAAGGTCAGATGGGGAGAGCTTAAAGGAGATGTGTGAGCAAGAATTTAACTCAGAGAGTGGCAGGCACCTGGAATGCGCTGACATGTATGGTGGTGTTGACCACCCAGCAGAGCGAGTTGTCCATCGGGGAATGTTGCCGACTGGCCTGATGCGGACTGCAGGAGTACGCGCTGAGGGACGCATGGAAGCTCGGTGCAGCCAACGCCAAGGCTCGGTGGGGAGGACCACAGTCTAGGGTCCTTCCACTGCTGGATATGGGGGGCAGGGTGTGGTGGAGATGCCCCTCAAAATAGGGGAAGGGATTCCATGCCAGTGGGCCACATGTGGCACGGGTGGGGGATAAATTTGTGAAATTTGACCAATGTATGTAAACAGTATTGAATATTTGCATAGCCTCTGAAAATGCCGGATTATTTTTTTTTTGCACGGTTCATGTATTGTATATATTTATTACCTGAATAAAGTCTATTTTGAATGTTTTTTTAAATGTATGGTGGTGGTATATCAAGAAAATGGAGGGATATGGAGCATATGCAGGCAGAGGGTGGATTAGTTTAATTTGGCTCCTTAGGCTGCAGGGCTTCTTCCTGTGCTGTAATGTTCAATGCTCAAATTATCATATTGCGTTTAAACGTCTGCCTCCTCAAATGAATCTATTTTCATCTCTAACCCAACAGTATACTGAGAGCTCTTTGAAGATTGTGAAACATTTATCAGTGCCCGAGAACAGTTTATTGTTCACAGTGGTCCTACTTGTTATTGAGTGAGTAACGCTCTGAGATTTTTACTTCAGATATCAGCTGATGTTGACTTCGATGTTTCCAGGTGATTTTATTGGGAGAATTTAATTGGCTGGTGTTAAAATCTGCATAAACTACTTACACGGTTCAGCGATTTTACTTGGACCCGCGAGTCTCGTAATGCATGATGCAATTATCTTGGGATAGATCGTCTTTGGTTACCGTAGTACCAGGGTAAGATCGAAACAGGGAAACAAACAAATCATCACATTAACGCCGGCTGAAATCTGCTGAGTTGCCGTAGGTATAAAACACAACGAGATACAATTGCAAATTGTCAATTAAAACCACAATGAGAGAATTTACGCTCCAGCAGTGCGTAAGAGCTGTTTATTGTCCACAGTGGTTCTACTTGTTGTTAAGTGTGTTATGCTTTCAGATTTTTAGAACATAGAACAGTTCGATTCAGGAAGGTGATTGAGTTCCTGAGCTCTGATACCGGGGCAGCTGTGTCTGTCCACGGGGATCCTGACAACCCACGTGCCGAAAGCTGTACCATGGAGCGGAAGTTGTATTTTAGTTTAGAGATCCCAGCCCTTCACTAGCGATTCCCGCACATTAACACTATCCTGCACACGCGAGGGACAATTTATATTTATACCAAGTGCAGGGCTGCCAACATTTGGCGAGAGTTGGGAGTGAGAAATTGTGAGCGATCAAGCCCGAGGGAGTGCAACGACCGAGGGGGGAGGGAGGAGGATGTGGGAGGGGAGGGGGGTGGGAAGGGTATGGAGCTTTTGCATTTTTCAGCTTGAAATTGTGCAATCTGGTGCATACTGTAGCAAGTCTTTTAACATACTTGAATGCAATATTTATGCTTTAAATTGGATTAGCTATGAATAAGGTTAGGCTAAATTACATTCCTAATTACATTCCACTGTAGAGCCAGGCTCTGATCAACGTGCAGCACATGAATGATCTTGGTGTATTCATGTATTCATGTATTATAATAAACCACTTGGCCCATGTTGATAATCCTAGGTCTCACAGCACACCTGGTACTACTACTGACCCTGACTCCAGTTGCATACCTTCTCTCATTTCTGATCCTGAGTCCAACCTTACACCTGCCCCCCCTATTCTACCCTGATCATAGCTGCTTACCTGCTTAGGTTCCCAGTGCTGAACACTCCCATTGTCCCAGCTTTGACTGCTCACCTAGTACTATTACAGACCTTGACTCTGGATGCACACTTGGCCTTGTGCCTAGCTCCTCTGGAATGACAATATATCTGGCCCACACATAAAGCCCCATATCTGATCCCCTGGACTTAGCCTATTACGTTCAAGTCCACATGTGCTTATAAACATATAACCATATAACCATATAACAATTACAGCACGGAAACAGGCCCTCTCGGCCCTTCCAGTCCGTGCCGACCATTTGTTTTCCCCTAGTCCCATCTACCTGCACTCAGACCATACCCCTCCATTCCCTTCACGTCCATATACCTATCCACTTGACTCTTAAATGTTAAAATCGATCCTGCCTCCACCACTTCTGCTGGAAGCTGATTCCACACAGCCACCACCCTCTGAGTAAAGAAGTTCCCCCTCACGTTACCCCGAAACCTCTGTCCCTTAATTCTCATGTCATGCCCTCTTGTTTGAATCTTCCCTACCCTCAATGGGAAAAACGTATCCACGTCAACTCTGTCTATCCCTTTCATCATTTTAAAGACCTCAATCAAGTCCCCCCTTAACCTTCTGCGCTCCAAAGAATAAAGACCTAACTTGTTCAACCTTTCTCTGTAACATAGTTGCTGGAACCCTGGCAACATTCTAGTAAATCTCCTCTGTACTCTCTCTATTTTGTTGACATCCTTCCTATAACTAGGCGACCAAAATTGTACACCATACTCCAGAATTGGTCTTACCAATGCCTTGTACAATTTTAACATTACTTCCCTACTCCTATATTCAATGCTCTGATTTATAAAGGCCAGCACACCAAAGGCTTTCTTTACCACCCTATCTACATGCGATTCCACCTTCAGGGAACTATGCACAGTTATTCCTAGATCCCTCTGTTCCACAGCATTCCTCAATTCCCTACCTAGACATTGAAGCATGTCTACTTCATTATCCATTATCTAATGCGGTAATCTTTTATGGGGCACTTCACGGACCAAATTTTGTATAACAAAATTTGTTACATCCATTGGCTTCCCCATTATCTAACATGCTAGTTACTTTGTCATAGAAGTCATCAATTGGTTGGACACAATTTCTCATCCATAAAATTATACTCACTCAGCTGTATAAGTATTCTGTTACCATTTCCTTCATTTTCCTAACAAACTGTCCTGAAGTCATTTTCACATCCAATATTTTCAGTATTTTGCTGTCTTCCTCTCAGCTGGGACTTTTCCGGGATACAAAGTCCAATAACTATATATTTAAGCAATAATATTCAATTTAATGTGATCTTGAGCGAACATAATATTTTCTGTGGTATTCATAACACAACAATGATAAAAAGATCTTTATTTTGTTTGCACCGACCAACATGCATACATTATTATATTACAGTAAATATGTACCGAGGGTAAATTTTTGTTCCAGTGCTCCCCATTCCCAATTACTTTTACATTGAAGTGATTGAAATCCAAATGAAGTTTAAATGGCATCTGAAAAATAAAACCTCCGGAATGGATGATATTCATTACATGGTTGGTTAGAGTCAGTATCAGCACAATTACTATATTAAAGTTTGAATCTTCAGATCTCCTGGTCCAAGCTAAAACTCAAGACCAATAATAGCCTCCTCACACATTCCCCTGCAAGTATCTCTGTCACTCCTTTAAAGTATGCACCTTCTTTGAACAAGCTCTTAAACATCGCATCTGAATCATTTTCCATCTGATTACACTCCTTGAGGATGTTCATCTACGAGTTCAATTAATAAAACAGCGAGATTGGAGACATTTCTATTCAACCTGCCTAATGAATTTGGGGGGGGGGGGGGGGTTAGAAATAGTCAGTGAGGTAAACAAACATAATAGTTGAGTGGCAAATGACAATAGTGCTACCTTCCCAATATTTAACTGAAGGAAATAATGGGTTATCCGGGCTGTATGTTGTGACAGACAGCCTGTTACCTTGCATGTCATTTTAATATAACACTTATCCCATCCCCCTGGATATTCCGGATTAATAAATTAAGGTTTTGTCAACTAATTACAAATCAGGCTAATTACAAATCAATAACATTAGTCAACACTGAAACACGAAATGCTGAGCACTGGGATCCAGACATCACGGACAACTGGCCTAATTTCCCCGTGATGTCTGGCAGTGCTCTGTGTCTGAACCAGGGGCCATGGAGCGTTTTTGAAAGCGGGGGTGGCTGAGCGATCACTGATCACTGGCCTTGGGGGTACTCGGCGAGGGAGTGGAACGACCGAGTGGGGGGAGGGTGTGGTAGGTGCCCCCCTCCGACGGTAGGTACGTTTTGAAATGTTATGTATTAAAATCATGTTTTAGTGCATTGTAGAAGTATGATTTCAATGTTTTTTGTGTGAAGTATTTTTAAGAGGTAACTTTTTTAGGGGTAACTTTTTCCACACAAAGGCTGGTGGGTGTATGGAACAAGCTGCCAGAGGAGGTGGTTGAGGCAGGGACTATCCCAACATTTAAGAAACAGTTAGTCTGATACATGGATAGGACAGGTTTGGAGGGCTATGGACCAAAAGCAGATGGTGTAGCTGGGACATGTTGGTGGGTGTGGGCAAGTTGGGCCGAAGGGCCTGTTTTCACATTGTATCACTCTATGACTACATTATACCTCCACCGTGCATGAATGCTTCAAAATCAAGTGGTCGAGTTTAATGGCCATATACTCAAGCATAGAAACATAGAAAATATGTGCAGGAAGAGGCCATTCGGCCCTTCGAGCCAGCACTGCCATTCAATATGATCATGGCTGTTTATCTAAAATCAGTACCTCTTTCCTGTTTTTTCCCCATATCCCTTGATTTCGCTAGCCCCAAGAGCTAAATGTGACTCTCTCTTGAAAACATCCAGTGAATTGGCCTCCACTGCCTTCTGTGGCAGAGAATTCCACAGATTCACAACTCTCTGGGTGAAGAAAGTTTGTCCTCATCTCAGTCCTAACTGGCCTACCCTTTATTCTTAAACTGTGACCCCTGGTTCTGAACTCTCCCAACATCGGTCACATATTTCCTGCAGTTACAGTAAATGAAGTTACAGAGCGTGAAAAATTCTGTGATCAGCGTGAGAGCGTGAGAATTTGGCGAAATGCGTGAATCTCACGCTCAATGCGTGAGAATTGGCAGCTCTGCCAAGTGTGTATGTGTGTGGCTCGGTGTGGGAGCGTGTGCATTTGGGTGTGTGCGAGGGTGTGGGGTGGATGCGCGCATGTATTGGTGTGTGTGTGTGTGTGTGTGTGTGGTGAGCTGGGATGGGGTGGGCAATGGGTCGTGTGACTTGCACCTGTGTTGCAGGTGAATGTTGAAGATGTACAAGGTAAACAAGTGGTTTTCCCTTCACCACCTGTGGGGCCGTGGGATTGGAATTATGGCCTGACTGTATGCTGCAAGACCAGGAGCATTTCTCATCTTGTGTTGTCATTGCCGCTGTCCACAGGTGTTCATTTCAGGAAGACACAATATCAAATTGCCATGGGGTGTACAATGGGTGCACTATATACAATGTGAAATCTCTGGTGCACTATTGATCCTGCCACCAATAATGTGTCGCAATGAGCCAAGCCGTCAGCATTGATTTATTTCCAATTCCATTGGGTCAGCTGCAAATTGTCTAATTCCATGGTTGCCGGGTAGATCCGTACATCTTAGATGAAAAATCACCCTTATCTGGGGCCTGATTACATCTGTCAAAAATGTATCACACACACTAAGTAATTTCACTGTACAATGACCCATTTTGTGTCGGGAATGACAGTAGATGATTGATCTGTATTTCAAAGCTCTATTATTATCTAGCAAATAATAATCAGGCTTCTCAACTGGATATTCCCCATTAAGTATATTCTGTAGTCTGTAATTCAGTCAGTCGAGGATAGGGAGAACTGCAGGAAGTTAATCCAAACTGTGTAGAAACATTATTCCGAAACCACTGCTCCATATCCCCTATCAGTGGTTCTTAACCTGGGGGTTGGGACCCCAATGGGAGGTCGTTTGGGGCATTACCGGGGGACATGAAGGGGTCATAACTAACATATCCATTTGTTGAGCCCATTTTTACGAACCTAACAAAGGTACATATCACATACAGTATTTTGTTTGCGTATCTGCGTGCGTATGCCAAAAAGGTTAAGAACCATTGCATCCAGACACAAGGAACTGCAGATGCTGGTTTACGAAAGAAGACACAAAGCGCTGGAGTAACTGAGTGAGTCAGGCAGCATCTCTTGGGGATACGGATACTGTAGGTGACATTTTGGGTGGGGAGGGTCCCAACCTGAAACACGGTCCCTATCCATTTCCTCTGAAGATGCTGCCTGAGCTGCCATGCTTTGTCCTGCCCCTCCATTCTTCTCAAGATAGACACAAAAAGCTGGAGTAACTCAGCGGGACAGGCAGAGAAAGACTGGGTGACGCTTCGGGCCTTCATTCTTCAGTCTCCTCCTCTCTTACAGCTTTCTTCCCTTCCCCCCCACCCCCCGCTCCCCCCGCCCCTGCAGTCAGTCTGAAGAAGAGTCCCGACCTGAAACATCACCTATCCATGTTCTCCACAGATGCTGCCTGACCCGCTGAGTTACTCCAGCACTCTGTGAAACGTCACCTATCCATGTTCTCCACAGGTGCTGCCTGACTCTCTGAGTTACTCCAGCACTCTGTGAAACGTCACCTATCCATGTTCTCCACAGATGCTGCCTGACTCGCTGAGTTACTCCAGCACTCTGTGAAACATCACCTATCCATGTTCTCCACAGATGCTGCCTGACCCGCTGAGTTACTCCAGCACTCTGTGAAACGTCACCTATCCATGTTCTCCACAGGTGCTGCCTGACTCTCTGAGTTACTCCAGCACTCTGTGCTCTGTAACCTTTAGCCAGAATCATCACACATTGCTTGTTGACTTCTATCCCTGCCCAAAGATTAATGGATGCATGGTGACATGTATAAGCAGAACACTTTTTTTTAGAGAAAACTAAGTAATCAAATTAAAATTAGGAGAGATTAAGAAATGTTAACAAAAGACAATAGCAAATAGGTGCAGGAATAGGCCATTCGGCCCTTCAAGCCCACACCACCATTCAATGTGATCATGGCTGATCATCCACAATCAGTACTCCGTTCCTGCTTTCTCCCCAGATCCCCTGACTCCTCTATCTTTAAGAGCCCTATCTAGCTCTCTCTTGAAAGTATCCAGAAATCGGCCTCTGAGGCAGATTCCACAGACGCTACCATATGATCTACCAGTACATGGACTGGAAAGGTCTAGAGAGATATGGCCCAAATGTAGTGAATGGGACTAGCTTACATAGGCATCAGAATCAAACCCGTGTCTCTGGCGCCGAGGCAGAAACTCTACCGCTGCGCCACCGTGCCGCACAATTAGTGTTTGATTCAGTCATTCACTCGAACGACAACTTCATTATAGTGTCAGAGGTTATGGAAAGAAGGCAGGAGAATGTGTTTAGGAGGGAGAGATAGATCGGCCTGATTGAATGGCAGAGTAGACTTGATGGGTCGAATGGCCTAATTCTGCTCCTATCACCTACGATCTTTTGATCTTATTTTATGCCAATCACAGGCAATCTGAGCTCTCCAAATCAGTTCATTCTGGAGATAGACACAAAGTGCCCTTGCTCAGACCCCAAAGTTCAGACCCCAGAGTCCCGACCCAAAACGTCACCCATCCTTTTTCTCCAGAGATGCTATCTGACCCGCTCAGTTACTCTAGCACTTTAGTGGAAACCAGCATTGGCAGTTCCTTGTTCCTACTGGCTTCATGCTGGCTTCAGGACAGACCCTAACTTTGGATTAACTCTGCAAATTTAGTGCATAATGGAAGCTATTTTGAATAAATAGTTAAGCTAGATACGGCTCTTAAAGATAGCGGGGTCAGGGGATATGGGGAGAAGGCAGGAACGGGGTACTGATTGGGGATGATCAGCCATGATCTCATTGAATGGCGGTGCCGAATGGCCTACTCCTGCATCTATTGTCTATTGTTGTGGTGTTAATCCACTCCAAGCACAGCAGAAGATAGTCCAACAAAAATCTAAATTGAACTGGCAACTGTGTAGATATACACTGCACTTTGTTTTCTCTGTGGTTTATTTTGAGGCCAGCACTAACAACCTACGGCAAGGTATTTTCACTAGAGTTGTATTGATGTTATCAAAGAGGCCAATGGATTGTGACCAATTTCCATATGAATGCTGAATTGTGAGAAATGCAATTTCAAAACTCGTCTAGGAATAATGAGATGCTGATCCTCTGTGTTTCCGAGCTGATTTTTCTGTGCATACAAGAATTTCTTGCTTGAAAAAATATTTCAACTTAATACCCTCAAAAATAATTGAGTGAGCCAAAGACCATTGTGGCTTTGGTGGTATTTGTAATGTCTGCAGAATGCAGGAAGATGCAGCAAATATCTATATAACTAAAAGTCTCATCTTGACCACTTCCTGACTGCGCTGTTAATAGATTTTAGAAAAATCGCTACCAAATATTGCTTTGATTTTTGGTCATCTTACTCACAGTCCTCCTCCGCTGAGGCAGCCCCAAGGATTTTTCCGATCGATGAAAAATAAAAAAAGTTTTATTTAAAAAATCTTGAGATCAGCTGATTGGTCCTCTCGCCTGTCAATTACCAATATGAAGGTAACGCCCCTTCTGGGGGGGGGGGGGAGCAGGACTATAAAACCCCGGTTGCCCAGACTTGAGTCAGTCACGCTGGAAGATCATGAGGGAGGGGCCACAACTGTGATTCTAAGCTGTGAATCAACTGAACTGTGAGTCTGTAATGTACTTGCAATAAATGATTTGTTAGCCCTTATTGAAAATGCAATGAGTTGTTTGGCCTGCCCTGTGCTTGAAACTGCAATGCAAAATGGAAATTAAATGACAATGTAACGAGTTGTTTGGCCTGGCCTGTGCCTGAAACTGCAATGCAAAATGGAAATGAAATGACAATGCAACGAGTTGTTTGGCCTGCCATGTGCTTGAAACTGCAATGCAAAATGGAAATGAAATCAAGCACAGGGCAGGCCAAACAACTTGTTGCATTGTCATTACATTTCCATTTTGCATTGTAGTTTCATGCATTAACTCTAAACTAAACTCAATGGAAACAGGGAGCAAGAGATTTTCAAATACAAGAGCTTAGTAGTTATGGTGAAATGATTGATTTTTGTATAATAGTATTGATGTATTTCTAGGTGGGCTAAACTGCTTGAGAACATAGAATTTGGTTATTTAAAACAGATCAGGATGAATGATTCATTTTGTCTCAATAATGTGAAATTCTCTTGATAAAATTATCTTTGAATTTAAAAGATGGCTATTGATAAAGAGGGAAAAATAGCAATCCCTTGTAGAGGCACTAACCAATTGTCAAAGAGTCCCTTAACTTTGACACATTAGCAAAATGGGATTGAATCTTGAAACAATATAAATCGATAGATAACAGGACTTCTCTTTGCAGTTGGTTATTGACTGTGGGCGTAAATGATCCTCAGTGTATAATCGTCTCTCAGCGATCACCCCTTACACTAACGTTATACTACACACAGTACTGATACGGTACGGTACTAACACCATCCGACACACACTGGGACAATTTTACATTTATACCAAGCCAATTAACCTGCAAACCTGTACGTCTTTGGAGTGTGGGAGAAAACCAAAGATCTCTAATAAAACCCACGCAGGTCACGGGGAGAACGTACAAACTCCGAGCAGACAGCATCAAATTTAGTTTAGTTCAGAGATACAGCGCGGAAACAGCCCCTTCGACCCACCGAGTCCACGCCGACCAGCTGATCACCCCTTACACTGACGCTATACTACACACAGTACGGGCAATTTACAATTTGAACAAGCCTTGCGCCTGGGTCTGAAGAAAGGTCTTGACCTGAAACGTCACCTATTCCTTTTCTCCTGAGATGTTGCCTGTCCTGCTGAGTTACTCCAGCATTTTGTGTTTATCTTCGGTGTAAACCAACATCTGCAATTCCTTCCTACAGATCTCAATTCAGTTCAATTCAACTTTAATGTCATTGCACAGATACAAGTATGGGTACAACGAAATGCAGTTTAGCGTCAGTTCGTAGTAATAGCAATATAGAAATAAATACAGAATGCAGACAATGTGGACGGAGAGACTGGAGAAATCTATCGGCGGGACTCCGAGTTCAGCAGTGTGATAGTGTTGTTGTAGAAACTGTTCCTCATCCTGCTGGTGCGGGACCTGAGGCTCCTGTACCGCCTCCCTGATGGTAGGAGGGTAAACAGTCCATGGTTAGGGTGGGAGGGGTCCTTGATGATCTTCCCAGCCCGTCTCAGACACCGTTTTCGGTGGAGGGCATCCAAGGCAGGGAGCGGGGCACCGATGATGTACTGGGCGGTTTTCACCACCCGTTGTAGTGCCTTCCTGTCTGCTACAGTGCAACTGCTGTACCATACCGTAAAGCAGGTGGTCAGGATGCTTTCCATGGTACAGCGGTAAAAGTTGATCAGGATCTGGGGGGACAGGTGGGCTTTTTTGAGCCTCCTCAGGAAGTAAAGGCGCTGCTGCGCCTTTTTGATCAGCTTGGAGGTGTTGAGGGACCAGGACAGATCCTCCGAGATGTGTACCCCTGAGGAATTTGTAGTTGGAGACCCGCTCCACCTCAGTCCGTTTATATGAATGGGGGTGTGTCTGCCGCCCTCTGTTCTTTCTAAAGTCGACAATGATTACCTTCGTCTTCTGGGAGTTGAGGACGAGATTATTGTTGGCACACCAGGTTGTCAGGTGCTGGACCTCCTCCCTGTAGGCTGACTCGTCGTTGTCGCTGATCAGTCCTACCACCGTGGTGTCGTCGGCAAATTTTATGATGGCGTTGGAGCCATGCTTAGGGATGCAGTCATGGGTGAAGAGGGAGTAGACGAGAGGACTGAGCACACAGCCCTGTGGCACGCCAGGTGTTCAGTGTTATAGTGGAAGGAGGTGAGGTTGTTGACCCTAACAGACTGGGGTCTGTTAGTGAGGAAATCCAGTGTCCAATTACAGAGGGAAGTGGAGATGCCAAGACCGCTGAGTTTGGTGATCAAGCTAGCGGGTATGACAGTGTTAAAGGCGGAGCTGAAGTCAATGAACAGCAACCTGATGTGTTATTACTGTCCAGGTGGGTCAGGGCAGAGTGTAGGGGGCCGCTGATATTGCGTCCTCTGTAGACCTGTTGGTCCGGTAGGCAAACTGATAGGGGGTCCAGTGTGGGGGGGGGGGGGGGGCTGGCTTTGAGGTGAGCCAAGATCAGCCGCTCAAAGCACTTGGCGATGACAGGGGTGAGTGCCACTGGCCGGAAGTCGTTGAGACTCCCTGTCGCTGATTGTTTGGGCACTGGCACAATGGTAGATGTCTTGGGGCAAGTGGGGACGACACCCTGGGCCAGTGACAGATTGAAAATGTCAGTGAGGACCAGGGATAGTTGTCCAGCACATGCCCTGAGCACCCGCCCGGGGATGCCATCGGGGCCGGCAGCTTTGTGCTCATTCGCCTTGCTCAGTGCATCTTGTACAGCAGAGGTGGAGAGACTGAGGGGCTGTTCATTCAGGGGTGGAGCAACTTTGATGGCTGGAGTTTTGTTGTCCCGGTCAAAGCGAGCATAGATATGGCTGCAATCTGTAAGTATTCCTGAGTATTCCCAACATTCCAACAGTGCTACACATATCCCAGTTTGCATTGATGTTGCCGAAATAGAGGTGATTGAAAACTTCAAATCGAGTCGCACCCCGGCCACTCCCTCTTCTCCCCTCTCCCATCGGGCAAGAGGTACAGAAGTGTGAAAACAAACGCACACCTCCAGATTCAGGGACAGTTTCTTCCCAGCTGTTATCAGGCAACTGAACCGTCTGACCGCAACCGGAGAGTGGTGCCGAACTACGATCTACCTCATTGGTGACCCTCGGACCATCCTTGATCGGACTTTGCCTTGCCTTGTGGAATTCTCTGCCTCAGAGGGCGGTGGAGGCCGGTTCGCTGGATGCTTTCAAGAGAGAGCTAGATAGGGCTCTTAAAGATAGTGGAGTCAGGGGATATGGGGAGAAGGCAGGAACGGGGTACTGATTGGGGATGATCAACCATGATCACATTGAATGGCGGTGCTGGCTCGAAGGGCCGAATGGCCTACTCTTGCACCTATTGTCTATTGTCTATTATTACCCATATCATCCATCTGAGGTATGCTTTTACGAAATTGTATTCCCTTCCTTTTTACTGCCAGCAGCGCTAACAGGGGAATATTTTCTTATATTCCCCTTTCTAGCGAACGCCTATGGACTTTACCTGTTTAAACAGCGGGGAATATAGTCTTATATTCCCCTGGTCTCACATCCGGGAACTTGGCAACGTGACGCTGCGTGACGGCAACGTGACGCTGCGTGACGGCAACGTGACGCTGCGTGACGGCAACGTGACGCTGCGTGCGAAATTAAAAATTTATCTTAAAAAAAAAATGGCAGCCGGTTGCGAGAAGAGGTTCGCGATTTAAAAGTTCGACCTTCACATTGTCACATAAATGAATTACATAAATTACATAAATGAAACATAAATGTTACATTCTTTTAGTACCCTTATTTACAATGTTGGAATGGTTTTAGTACCCTTATTTACAATGTTGCAATGCATATTGCAAAATGTATAGATACATTCATATCATATGAGATGTTCAGATTTTCCTCTAGATGTCTGATAATGGGTAATAATAACAATATTGACTGTCCTCTTTCGGGAGATACGACATATATTGCCCTCACTAGATCCATATTGCCCTCGTCTTCGACTCGGGCAATATGAATCTACTTCAGGCAATATATGTCGTATCCCCCTCAAGGCCAGTCAATATTCTATTATTGTTATCATGTATCTACACACTGTAAATGGCTCAATTGTAATTCTGGATTGTCTTTCCGCTGACTGGATAGCATGCAGCAAAAGCTTTTCACTTTACCTCGGAACACGTGACAATAAACTAAACTGATTTTCACTATTTCAATGAGAGCTAATTGGATTCACCAGGCTCTTTATTTCTATCAAGTAGTTCTGGATAAAGTTTTGAAAGATGATTATACACTAAGGATCATTTACGCCCACAGTCAATAACCAACTGCAAAGAGAAGTCCTGTTATCTATCGGTTTATATTGTTTCAAGATTCAATCTCATTTTGCTAATGTGTCAAAGTTAAGGGACTCTTTGACAATTGGTTATTGCCCCTGCAAGGGATTGCTATTTTTACCGCTTGATCAATAGCCATTTTTTAACTTCAAAGATAATTTTCTCAAGAGAATCTCACATCATGAAACATTCTTATTGAGGCAATATGAATCATTCATCCTGATCCGTATTAAATAACCGAATCCTATGTTCTCAAGCAGTTTAACCCACCTAGAAATACATCAATACTATTATACAAAAATCAATCATTTCTCCATAACTACTAAGTATTTGAAAAACTCTTGCTCCCTGTTTCTATTGAGTTTAGTTTAGAGTTACTACACGACTTTTACTTTTGACATTTAGAGATACAGCGCGGAAACAGGCCCTTCGGCCCACCACGTCCATGCTGACCACCGATCACCCCGTACACCACCACATTCATGCACACAAGGGACAATTTATAATTTCTTACCGAAGCCAATTACAAACCTGGACGTGGGAGGAATTCTTTGCCACAGAAGGCTGTGGAGGTCACGTCAGTGGATGTTTTTGAGGCAGAGATAATTAGATTCTTGATTAGTACGGGTGTTATGGGTTGTGGGGAGAAGGCATGAGAATGGGGTTAGGAGAGAGACAGATCAGCCATCGCTGAATGGCAGAGTAGACTTGATGGGCCGAATGGCCTAATTCCTCACCTATCACATATGACCTTATGAAACTGGAGTACCCAAAGAAACTCCACACGGTTGTGCAAACTCCGAACAGACAGCACCCGTAGTCAGGATCGAACTGGGGTCTCTGGTGCTGTGAGGCAGCAACGTTACCAGGTGCCTCTCTGCCACCCCATCATTCTTCTGTTAAATAGGTTAAGATGTGACTTCTCCATTACCACCTGGTCTAAATCCTAGATCTCCTTCCCCATGAGTTCTGTGACAGTGCCTTCTCCAGAAGAACTGGCTCCACAAGATCGATCACCCGTTATCCCACTCACTCGTCCACTCCCCACACACGAGGGACAATTGACAGAGGGTCAATTAACCCGCCTACCCGTCTTTGGAATGTGGGAGGAAACGGAAGCTGCCGGAAAAAAACCCACGCGGTCACGGGGAGAACGTCTTCTTCTTTCGTGTGGCGTGCACAGCCTAAAGCTGTAGGACAACTTGTTCTATTTGATCTTCTGTTTGTGCACGTCGAGTTGATTGCATTAGTTGAAACAGGGCGGACCACGTGAAGGTTGCCATCTTCTACCCCGGGGAGAACGTGCAAACTCCACACGCGGACAACACCTGAGGTCAGGATGGGACCCGGGTCTCTGGCGCTGCGAGGTATGGGCTCTACCAGGTGGGCCACTGTGCTGCTCCTGTGTTCTGATTGTTGCAGCTCTGATGAAATGGTATTGAGCAGGTAGATGCCTTGCGTCTTGAAATGAACCAGAACATGGGAAATCTCTGCCATGCTCTTACACAGCCATTACACTGGAAACCAACTACTCCACGTTCAAAGCCACCCCAGACTGTGGCTGATACCACAAAGTGCTAAAGGTTTCTGTGATTCAGGATCACATCCGCATTATTTGTAGACGCCACTTTTCCGAACTTGCGCCATATGTTAGCGTGAGATAAACAATAGACAATAGACAATAGGTGCAGGAGGAGGCCATCCGGCCCTTCGAGCCAGCACCACCATTCAATGTGATCATGGCTGATCATCCACAATCAGTACCCCGTTCCTGCCTTCTCCCCATACCCCCTGACTCCGCTATCTTTAAGAGCCCTATCTAGCTCTCTCTTGAAAGTATCCAGGGAACCTGCCTCCACCGCTCTCTGAGGCAGAGAATTCCACAGACTCACCACTCTCTGTGAGAAAAAGTGTTTCCTCATCTCTGTTCTAAACGGCTTACCCCTTATTCTTAAACTGTGGCCCCTGGTTCTGGTCTCCCCCAACATCGGGAACATGTTTCCTGCCTCTAGCATGTCCAAACCCTTAATGATCTTATATGTTTCAATGAGATTCCCTCTCATCCTTCTAAACTCCAGAGTGTACAAGCCCATCCGCTCCATTCTCTCAGCATATTTTTAATTAATCTTAAGCAGTCTTTTAATTAATGGCCTGGTGAGCGATGGATTGACATAGAGCGACGGCAGGGGCTCAAGGAGTCAGCTTTTGCGACAAATGATCAAATGTTTGCACGACCGGTATGTTGTTGCGGCTACAATGCTCCATAATTCTGGAGTCCCACCTGCCTGTGGTTGCGATTAGCTAGTTGGAAAGTTTCATTTCAGGAGATTGGTACGGGTGTCAGGGGTTACAGGGAAAAGGCAGGGTTAGAAGGCAACCTCATGGTGCTCAGAGGGAGAGATAGACTGGCCATGATTGAATGGCGGAGTAGACTTGTTGGATCCCTTGATAATTCTGCTCCTCACATATGGACTTATGTAGAGGCGACCTTTTGGGTCGGGTCCTTTCTTCAGATCTCCTTTTAAGTAATCCTCAATGGATTTTTCAGTTTGTATACAGGGTCTTGCTGATATTGGCATGGTCAACTTTTATCTATACTATACTGCGCTAGTATTATATATATTGTACTAAAGGACGTTCATTTAGTAAGGAGAAGAGGAGTAATTTCTTTAGTCAGAGGGTGGTGAATCTGTGGAATTCTTTGCCACATGCGGCTGTGGAGGCCAAGTCAATGGATACAGATAGATTCTTGATTAGTGCGGGTGTCAGGGGTTATGGGGAGAAGGCAGGAGAATGGGGTTGAGAGGGAAAGATCGATCAGCCACGATTGAATGGCGGAATAGACCTGATGGGCCGATTGGTCTAATTCTACTAGAATTTCCACTGGGTGGCGCCAGCAATGGCTGCCTCGCCAACAGTCTGTCTGGCCCTTCCTTCTTCGTTGCTTTTTAGTGTGTGATAAATGTATGTTATAGTTTTCTTTAGCTTGCTTTATGACCGCGAGATAATAAAGAGGAAGAAGGTTGGACTTTTTTGCCTTCCATCACAGTGAGGAATGTGGGGAATCCACTGTGTCGGATGTTTATGTTGACTTTTATGCAGTTGTGTGTCTTGTTGGGTTTTTTCGTACGGGCTGTATGGTAATTCACATATCATTGTACCTTAATTGGCACATGTGACAATAAAATAACTTTTTGAAACCTTTGAATTTATGAACCTATGAACTGTGAACCTCCAGATTTCCTCAACATTTCTGGAGACCAAGACTTGGAAGGCTGAGGCGATCACATCAGATACTAACAGATATTTGAGACATTCAGGAGGATAGTGTAGGAAGGAACTGCAGGTGCTGGTTAAATGAGCTGAAAAAGTTTCTCATCATGTCCTGAGTTCTGACCTCCAGCTTTTTGTAATGCTATTTATGAGCTGAAACTACTTCTGTTGACTCTTATCTCATACTATACCTTATTATTTTATTTATTTTCATATTTTTAATTTCATATTTTTAATTTTCATTCTTAAACTGTATTATTGTTTATTATGTTTTAAAGAAGGAACTGCAGATGCTGGAGAATCGAGGGTACACAAAAGGCTGGACAAACTCAGCGGGTGCAGCAGCATCTAAGGAGCGAAGGAGATAGGCGACGTTTCGGGTCGAGACCCTTCTTCAGACTGGTCAGGGATCAGGGAAACGAGAGATATAGACGGTGATGTGGGGAGATAAAGAACAATGAATGAAAGATATGCAAAAAAGTATCGATGATAAAGGGAACAAGCCATTGTAAGCTGTTTGTAGTGTGAAAATGAGAAGCTAGTGCGACTAGGGTGGGGGAGAGATAGAGAGAGAGGGAATGCCAGGGCCCGAGGGCTGAGGGAGAGGTGGGAAGGGGAGGAGACAGCAAGGGTTAACAGAATTGAGAAAATTCAATGTTCAAGCCCAGAGGATGCAAGCGGAATATGAGGTGCTGTTCCTCCAACTTGCGGTGTTGCTCACTCTGGCCGTGGAGGAGGCCCAGGACCGAGAGGTTGGATACGGAATGGGAGGGGGAGTTGAAGTGCTGAGCCACCGGGAGGTCGGGTTGGTTATTGCGGACCGAGCGGAGGTGTTCGGCGAAACGATCGCCAAGCCTCCGCTTGGTCTCACCGATATAGATCATCTGGCATCTGGAGCAGCGGATGCAGTAGATGAGGTTGGAGGAGGTGCAGGTGAACCTCTGTCGGACCTGGAAGGACTGCTTGGGTCCCTGAAAGGAGGGGAGGGGAGAGGTGAAGGGACAAGTGTGGCATTTCTTGCGGTTGCAAGGGAAAGTGCCCGGAGAAGGGGTAGAACGGGATGGAAGGGAAGAATTGACAAGGGAGTTGCAGAGGGAGCGGTCTTTGCGGAAGGCAGACGGGGGGGGGGGGGGTGGAGATGGGAAGATGTGACGGATGGAGGGGTCACGTTGGAGGTGGCGAAACTGGCGGAGGACTATGTGTTGTATTTGCCGGCTGGTGGGGTGAAAGGTGAGGACCAGGGGGACTCTGCCCTTGTTGCGAGTGGGGGAATGGGGAGAGAGGGCAGTGTTGCGGGGTATGGAGGAGACCCTGGTGCGAGCCTCATCTATAGTGGGGGAGGGGAATCCCCGTTCTCTGAAGAATAAACAATAATTATTGTTTATTATTGTCTTTTTTATTTCTCCTACCCCCTGATTTGCCATTAACGCTCATTTTCAGAAGGGAGCGGACTTTGTATAAGCCCTCTGGGCTTCCCTTCCCTCCCAGCACTGTATGGTATTATAAATTGATCGTTTGTCTTCTTTTAAAACCTGGTGCAAATGAATAAACAAAAAAACAAAAAAAACAAAAAATTGAAGATAGACACAAAATGCTGGAGTGAACTCAGCGGGACCGGCAGCTTCTCTGGAGGGAAGGAATGGGTGACCTATCGGGTCGAGACCTTCCTTCAGACTTCAGGAAGAATAGGCTGTGCTAAAAGCCACTCTGTACAATGTATGAGCAACAGATATTGTCCCTGCGTGTGAGGCTCGGATTCCAAACAGAAACCCAATGAAATAATCCATTGGTGCGTTGGTTTGCACGATTACAGGAACACGATGCTGGAGTAACGCAGCAACTCTGGAGAGAAGGGATGGGTGACGTTTCAGGTCGAGACCCTTCTTCAGACAGCATCTGCAGTTCCTTCTTATACATACACGGGAACAGAAGTCCCTGACTGACATTTGAACAGGTAAACCCTGACAGTTCTCTCTGAAATGTCAGCAAATATCTATTTTTCCCTCCAGCCTGTTTGGCTTTGCTTGTCCTCTTGTGAAGATAAAGTGGTTGGCAAGGCATAACAAGTGGTACTGCACAGACGGGTGTCCCCAGGATATAGCCTCAAGGATCTCAGCAACAACCTTCATGTTCCTTCCCCAGTTATAAACCAGTGGATTCTTCCAAAGGCTTTGCGCACATGAATCTTTTTATTTCTATCTTCCACAGAGAACCTGAAGGGGAAGATCTACATTTGTAGAGTCTGAGAGGTTTACCTTTGAGCTTCTTGTGTTAATGTGTGTACGTGTCAAGAGTCAAGAGTCGAGTGTGTTTTAGACCGTCTGAAGAAGGGTCTCGACCCGAAACGTTGCCTATCTCCTTCGCTCCTTAGATGCTGCTGTACCCGCTGAGTTTCTCCAGCCTTTTGTGTACCCTGTGCTTTAGTTTAGTTTAGTTTAGAGATACAGCGCGGAAACAGGCCCTTGGGCCCACCGTGTCCGGTCCGACCAGCGATCCCCGCACATTAACACCATCCTACTCACACTAGGGACGTTTTTTACATTTATACCAAGCCAATTCATCTACCAACTGTACGTTTTTGAAGAGTGGGAGGTATGCGAATATCTCGGAGAAAAACCACGCCGACCCATAGACAACGGACAATAGGCGCAGGAGGAGGCCATTCGGCCCTTCGAGCCAGCACCGCCATTCAATGTGATCATGGCAGATCATCCCCAATCAGTACCCCGTTCCTGCCTTCTCCCCATATCCCCTGACTCCGCTACCTTTAAGAGCCCTATCTCCCTTGGTCACGGGGAGAAAGTACAAACTCCGTACAGACAGCGCCCGTAGTCGGGATCGAACCCGGGTCTCTGATGCTGCATTCGCTGTAAGGCAGCAACTCTACCACTACGCCACCGTGCCACCGTCCGATAGAGTGATTAAATTCTTACTCTGGCAAGAGACTCTGTCCGTCCACCCGATCCATTCTGCTCAGTCCATCGCTCAGACAATATCATTTCGCATTTGCTGGTGCTTGGTCCGAAGTATTGCCTTGGCATTTTTGCTTATCCCTCCAAGGAAACAATGTGTTTATGATAACATACGCTGTGCGTTTGACGACACTGGACCTGTACTCGCTGGAGTTTAGGAGGATGAGGGGAGACCTCATTGAAACTTACCGAATAGTGAAATGCTTGGATAGTGTGGATGTGGAGAGGGTGTTTCCACTATGGGGGGAGTCTAGGCCCAGAGGGCACAGCTTCAGAATTAAAGGTTGCACCTTTAGAAAGGAAATGAGGAGGGTGGTGAATGTGTGGAATACATTGCCACAGACGGCTGTGGAGGCCAAGTCATTGGGGCTTTTTAATGTGGAGTTGAAAGGTACTTGATTAGTAAGGGCACCAAGGTTTATGGGGAGAGGCAGGAGAATGGGGTCAGTGAAAGATAGACCAGCCACGATCGAATATTAAAATTCTCCACATTTATGCATTGAAAAGGGCGGCACGGTGGCGCAGTGTTCGAACTACTGCCTCACAGCGCCGGAGACCCGGATTTGATCCCGACTACAGGTGCTGTCTGTACGGAGTTTGTACGTTCTCCCCGTGACCTGCGTGGGTTTTCTCCAAGGTCTCCGGTTTCTTCCCACACTCCAAAGACGTACAGGTTTGTAGATTAATTGGCTTGGTATAAGTGTAAATTGTCCCTAGTGTGTGTTTGATAGTGTTAGTGTGCGGAGATCGCTGGTCGGTGTGGACCCGGTGTTTCCGTTCTGTATCTCTAATCTAAACTAAACTTTACACGGTAAATGCACATTTAACCCCCCGTCAAAAATAAAGACCATTCTTTATTATGTGCAGTACTTATACTAATTTGACCATATTTATATCAATTAATTATCAAAGCTTTACTCCACGGTAGGTTATAACCATTACTTATCAGTTGACAGAACACCATTTATCTTTAACATCTGCAATGTTAATGTAATTTATGATATATTTTGCCTGCTTTATGAAGTGTGTGCTCCTGTTGTGATGGTAATTTAATACAGAAGCATCCCTTAGATGTTTATTAGTTCCATTAATAGCTTATTAAATTCAAATTGCATAATGAATATCAGTTAACGGTGCATTAATGAATATAACGTAATGTTACATACAAACAAACTTCTTTACTCAGAGGGTGGTGGCTGTGTGGAATGAGCTTCCAGCAGAAGTGGTGGAGGCAGGATCGATTTTAACATTTAAAAGTAAAGTGGATAGGTATATGGACGGGAAGGGAATGGAGGGGTATGGTCTGAGTGCAGGTAGATGGGACTAGGGGAAAATAAATGGTCGGCACAGACTGGAAGGGCCGAGAGGGCCTGTTTCCGTGCTGTAATCGTTTTATGGTTGTTATATAAACATACAAGTTAGCAGCAGAAGTAAGCACATGGCCTCCCACTGCCACGGTGGCGCAGCGGTAGTTGCTGCCTCACAGCGCTTGTAGCGCCGGAGACCATGGTTCGATCCTGACTACGGGCGCTGTCTGTACGGAGTTTCTACGTCCCACCCGTGACCCGCGTGGGTTTTCTCTGAGATCTTCCGTTTCCTCCCACACTCCAAAGACGTGCAGGTATATAGGTTAATGGGCTTGGTGTATGTGTAAATTGTCCCTAGAGTTTGTTCAGGATAGTGTTAGTGTGCGGGGATTGCTAGTTGGTGCGGGCTCAGTGGGCCGAATGGCCTGTTTCTGCGCTGTATAACTAAACTAAACTAAAAGACTATACTATATCAACAATTGAAATATATTTGGACAGGTACGTGGTACAGAGGTTTAGAGGGATACGGGCCAAACTCAGGCAGGTGGGATTAGTGTCCATGGGGCATCTTGGTCAGCATGGGCAAGTTGGGCCGAAGGGCCTGTTTCTACACTGTATGAACTGACTAATTGGTACTATGATTTAGTTTAGTTTAGTTTACTGTTATGTGTACCGAGGTACAGTGAAAAGCTTCTGTTGCCCCACTTACGCAACTTTTGCGGCGACTGCCGGCACCCGTCCGTCGGTCGTTGCAGGTCGGCGAAAATGTTCAACATGTTGAAAATCCAGCGGCGACCAGAAAGACGCCACAACTCCTTGGGCGACTGAGGAGACGACTCACGACCATACAGGCGACACGTCGCGGGGTGAAGCCTGTTTGGTCGTGAGTAGTCGCCCAAAGAATCGTAGCGTCTTTCTGGTCGCCGCAGGATTTTCTACAGGTGGAAAATATTCTGCGACCTGCAACGACCAATGACGGGTGCCGGCAAGTTGCCGAAAACGTTGCGTAAGTGGGACGGGCCCATTAGCCTATGAATTAGTAAATTGAAGTGGATTTGTACCTGGCAGCACGGTCGTGGGTGTACAAAGGGCCTGTCCCACTTGGGCGTTATTTACGCGACATCATTGTGACGTGCGCATGGCGCGTGGTGACGTAGCAGTGATGCGCGGTAGCACGCGGAGACCCAGGGTTTTTGGGAGGCTCAAAATCCTCACGCGCCACCTGCGTGACGCGCAAAGTACACCCAAGTGGGACAGGCCCTTTACGAAGGCGGGCTGTGTGCGAAGATTCAATGACTCTCTTAAGCTTTTGCTGTTCGGTAAGATCGTGGCCGATCTGGTTGCAACCACATTCCTGGCTATCCCAGGAATTTGGTGAGGGATGTGGGGGAGGCGGGAGAGGGAAGTTTAAAGGTGATGTGTGGGGGAAGTTTTTTGTTTCTGTTGTTTTTTCCTTCCTTTCAACTCCCTGACTCCAGCACTCGGTGTCTTTCCTTATTACTCTTCCTATTTTCTTGGGTTCTTGTGTTCCTATCAAGACCACCATTTCAGTTCTTTCAACCCTTTCCTTTATTTGTCTTATGGAAATGTCTTATGAAAGATCATTGACCTGCGATATGAATTCCACTTTCTGCCCAGTCTGCGAAGCATCTGTAACTGTTTCTGCTGTAATTTCAGATCTCGCACCTTCAGTGCTTTGCTTTCACCAGATATCTCATGTACCAGTGTGGTGCTGATGAATAAAACTGATGTTTAGTTTATCTAAGAGTTGCTGGAGCTTATTCCAGTCAGGGAGTTGAAAGGAGGGAAAAAAACAACAGAACAGCTCCTGGAACATCAATTTCAATAGCTTTGATTCATAACAAAATGCAAAACTGTTATTATTTGATATTCTACAAAGTTCGCAAATGCCTTTAAACATAAATGGTACAGCAGCAGTAGGGCACCCAGTCTCTTCTGCTGACTGCAGCAAGGGATAATAATTGTCTCTGCGACTCTGCAGACTCCTAATTACCTTAGTGCAGGAAGGAACTGCAGGTGCTAGTTTAAACCGACGATAGACACTAAAAGCTGGAGTAACTCACCGGGACAGGCGGCATCTCTGGAGAGAAGGAATGGGTGACGTTTCAGGTCGAGACCCTTCTTCAGACAAGGTCTTGACCCGAAACGTCACCCATTCAATTCTCTCCAGAGATGCCGCCTCTCCATATTACCTTTCACTTCTTTGTTCTTCAGAAATCCAGAAATTAGGGCGGCACGTGGCACAGCGGTAGAGTTGCTGCCTTACAGCGCCAGGGACCTGCGTTTGGTCCTGACTGCAGGTGCTGCCTGTATGGCATTTGTACGTTCTCCCTGTGGTCTGCGTGGGTTTTCTCCAGGGTCTCCGGTTTCCTCCCACACTCCAAAGAAGTGCAGGTTTGCAGATTAATTGGCTTTGGTAAAATTATAAATTGTCCCTAGTGTGTGCAGGATAGCGTTAGTGTGCGGGGATCGCTGGTCAATAGACAACAGACAATAGACAATAAGTGCAGGAGTAGGCCATTCGGCCCTTCGAGCCAGCACCGCCATTCAATGTGATCATGGCTGATCATCCCCAATCAGTACCCCGTTCCTGCCTTCTCCCCATATCCCTGGACTATGCTATCTTTAAGAGCCCTTGAAAGCATCCAGAGAACCGGCCTCCACCGCCCTCTGAGGCAGAGAATTCCAGTCACAACTCTCTGTGTGAAAAAGTGTTTCCTCGTCTCTGTTCTAAATGGCTTACTCCTTATTCTTAAACTGTGGTCCCTGGTTCTGGACTCCCCCAACATCAGGAACATGTTTCCTGCCTCTAGCGTGTCCAAGCCCTTAACAATCTTATATGTTTCAATGAGATCCCCTCTCATCCGTCTAAACTCCAGAGTATACAAGCCCAGCTGCTCCATTCTCTCAGCATATGACAGTCCCGCCATCCCGGGAATTAACCTTGTAAACCTACGCTGCACTCCCTCAATAGCAAGAATGTCCTTCCTCCAATTAGGGGACCAAAATAGCACAAATACTCCAGGTGTGGTCTCACTAGGGCCCTGTACAACTGCAGAAGGACCTCTTTGCTCCTATATTCGATTCCTCTTGTTATAAAGGCGCGGGCTCAGTAGGCTGAAGGGCCTGATTCAAGCTGTATCTCTAAACAAAACTAAAAGTTGTTACAATGCAACAATGACAATTTTACAATGAATGCACTTGTCTTTGAAGGAGAGAGTTTGAAATAAACACAATCCTCTGAGGGGAAAAATAATTACGCAAACTGTGACACGTTCTTTTATAGTTGACAGTTTGGTGTAGTTTATGATCATGTGTACTGAGGTACAGTGAAAAGCTCTTTTGTTGCATGCTATCCAGTCAGCGGAAAGACTATAAATGGTTACACAGTGTACAGATACAGGATAAAGTTTAGGTTATTGTCACGTGTACTGAGGTACAGTGACAAGCTTTTGTTGCGTGCTAACCAGTCAGCGGAAAGACCAAACGCGATCACAATAGAGCTGTGCGCAGTGTCCAGAAACGTAATAAAAGGAATAACGTGAAAATCGTTCAGTGCAAGTCCAGTAAAGTCCGATTAAAGATAGTCTGAAGGTCTCCAATGAGATAGATGGTAGGTCAGGACCGCTCTCCGGTTGGTGATAGGATGGTTCACTTGCCTGATAACAGCTGGGTGATGTTTCAGTGTCAGGTTCCTTCTTCAGACGATCTTTGGCGAAACTTCATCTGAGTGAAGCCGCTGAGTTACCCCAGCACTCTGTGAAACGTCACCTATCCATGTTCTCCACAGATGCTGCCTGACCCGCTGAGTTACTCCAGCACTCTGTGAAACGTCACCTATCCATGTTCTCCACAGATGCTGCCTGACCCGCTGAGTTACTCCAGCACCTCGTGTTTATCTTTGGTATAAACCTACATCAGCTGTTCCTTTTTATTACATGTGGCTATTTCCCTGATATGTAACTCTATTATTCTATGAATCTATACAGCTAGTTGAGAAAATCGGTTCAAAAGATTTTTTTTTGGGGAAAAAAACATGAAAAAGCTGATGATAAATCAGTTGACAGACTATGAGTGAATTTCATGTAGAGAAAAGTATTTATGCTGTGAACCATCATGAACAGATTCATCAGTGCCTAACTATTTCTAATATTGATTGGGATTCATTTTCTCATGTCAACATAAAATAATGAGAAATTAAGAATGTTAGTTTGGAAATTCGATTGCAATGATTCTGTTCGTGCTATGCATATGAACGTCATTATTTCCTTTGAGAAAGCATTATTTATGTTCATACTGTAAGTGATAGTCCATTCGGCCCATCGAGTCCGCTCCGCCATTCAATGATCTATCTCTCCCTCTTAACTCCATTCTCCTGACACCCGTACTAATCAAGTATCTATCTATCTCCGCCTTAAAAATATCAATTGATTTGGCCTCCACAGCCTTCTGTGGCAATGAATTCCACAGATTCACCACCTTCTGACTAAAGAAATTTCTCCTCTTATCATTCCTTAAGGAACGTGACCTCTGGCCCTAGACTCTTCCACTAGTGGAAACATCCTCTCCACATCTACTCTGTGCACGCCTTTCACTATTCAGTAAGTTTCAATGAGGTCCCGGGTCATCCTTCTAAATTCCAGCGAGTACAGGCCCAGTGCCATATGTTAATCCACTCATTCCTGGGATCACTCTCGAATCAGCGATATACTGTAGTAATGATTTCCCTGTGTCTTGTACCAATGTGGGGAGAAGCTTGTGCATTCCCATTATGAATTACTTGCACATTGTGCCAAACATGATGGTAATAACTCCACCGCTTGTGCTGTACAGCTTTGCAGCTGGTAAATAATTAATATTGTTCCAAAGTAATTGGGAATTTAAAGAGCCCTCTATTCCCGAACACTGCAGCCGGCCACTGACCTCACGAGTGACCGACTGCTTAGTCTGAAATATACAGAGACTTTGAATGTAATCACTGCATTCCTGTGCCCTGGTCCATCACAGGTCCTGACCTCTCCACCATCTGCTCTGGATAGAGTGTATGTGGAGAGGATGTTTCCATGAGTGGGAGAGTCTAGGACCAGAGGTCACAGCCTCAGGATTAAAGGACGTTCTTTTAAGAAGATGAGGAGGCATTTCTTTAGTCAGAAGGTGGTGAATCTGTGGAATTAATTGCCACAGAAGGCTGGGAAGGCCATGTCAGTGGATATTTTTAATCACAATCACAATAATACTTTTATTAGCCAGGAATGTTTTGCAACATTCGAGGAATTTCATTTGCCTAGTCAGTTATACAAATAAAAAGCAACAGAACACACAAAGCACATTTTAACATAAACATCCATCCCAGAGACTCCACATTCCTCACTGCGATGGAAGGCAAAAATAAAGTTCAATCTCTTCCCTTATCTCTCCCGCGGTCGGGGGCCTCGAGCCCTCCATTGACGGGATGATCTTCATTCCCATAGCCGGCGGCGTTTCGGGCCCTCCGCGTCGGAGCGATCCAGCTCCTGCATCGGGGGGTTTCCAGCTCCCCCGCGCCAGGCGATCGAACCCCCGTCGGGGCTGGTCGGGCCTCTGCGTTCGTCAGAGCTCCCGACTAGCCTCTCCCTAGACTGCGAAGATAGATAGATTCTTGATTCGTACGTGTGTCGGGTTATGGGGAGAAGGCAGGAGAATGGGGATAGGGGGTAGAGATAGGTCGGCCAGCATTGAATGGACTTGATGGGACGAATGGATTAATTCTGCTCCTTTCACTTATGAACCTATGAACCATCGAAGGTCTCAAAAAGGCAGCCAGCATCATCAAGGACCCACACCACCCTGGCCACGCTCCCATTTCACTCCTGCCATCGGGGAGAAGGTGCATAAGTCTGAGAACCGTGACCACAAGGTTCAAGAACAGCTTCTTCCCAACAACCATCAGGCTCTTGAACACTGCAAACACCAACTCAACTATGAACCACAAACCTTTGGCTTAGGGTGAGTCCGATTTGGTAAAGATAGACGCAAAATGTTGGAGTAACTCAGCGGGACAGGCAGCGTCTCTGGAGAGAAGGAATGGATGACTTTTTGGGTCGAGACCCTTCAAACTGTGTTTTACTTTTAGCAATGATGACTTTGATCATCTCACGAATGGCCCACCACAAATATTAACTAGCAGAACCAGCCTGTGCTTTTGATTTCGGTAGAAGTCAGAGATTATTTGAACATATAATTAATACATGGAGATGTATTTCAAATTTGTTTTGAAATCAAACAAATACATTTCATTGGATTCTGCCCTTTGAAATATTTAATGGATTAGTGCAAGTGTTTAGTTATAACTTTACGAGTTGGTTTTGTACATCAGGAGACATGGATTCACACACGGACAAAGCAAGTTTACAGCTCCGCTGGCAGCTGGCATTAAAAATGAATCCACCTTTCCTTTCATTCTGCAATATATCATTTGCACAAAGTGCCAACTACCTGATCAATAAAAAATATCATTACTGAGTTTTTACTGGTGCATGGGTTCGGAGATTGCTCTGCCATGATTTATTCAGAATTTGCATCGTTCTAATTATAAATATTTATAGGCAACAAGCTTTCGGATTAAAAGCAAGATAACTGATACACGAGGAACCTTCTCTGCTGCGAAAGAGCTGAGATCATTGTGTTCTCCTGAGCTGCCTCACATCGCTGCAAAGCGTTTAAAATTGAAAAAAAGGTTGGCGATGGGTTTAGAGAGGGAAAAGAAAGGATGACCCGGTGTGTGTGTGTGGGGGGGGGGGGGGGGGGGGGGGGGGGGGGGGGGGGGGGGGGGGGGGGGGGGGGGGGGGGGGGGGGGGGGGGGGGGGGTGGGGGGGGGGGGGGGGGGGGGGGGGGGTGGGGGGGGGGGGGGGGGGGAGGGGGGGGGGGGGGGGGGGGGGGGGGGGGGGGGGGGGTACCAAGAACTAAGGGGGACCTCAAATGGAATGTGTTAAAAATGCTTTGTGTTAAAATGGAATACTTGTAACATTGTCCGCCGCCCTTTGCGTGGCCCCTCATTGCATACCTTGGGTACGCATTCATTCATTCATTCATTTCATTCATTCATTCATTCATTCATTCAGAAGGAGTGGAAAGCTTCAGGGATGTAACCGGTGATGGCTTCACCCGATAGCAAAAGAACATAAATGTATGTTAACTATCTTGACATGGAGATACAGAAACAAGAATCAATATGGGTAGATATTAGATATATAGATTCAAAATAGTGCGTTGTTTTTTTTTAATTTGCTTCCCAAATTGCAGTTATGTCTAAAGAACAATGTAGCAAAATTACAACCATGATTGTGGAGATTTTAATTCATTATAAAGGCTGGGAGAATGAAATTGGCAAAGATAGACTGTTCAACTGTCCTTTATTGTCACGTGTACCGAGGTACAGTGAAATTTGATTTACCAGACAGACATGCAAAAAGAAGGCAACAAGATACATAACTTAAACATAACCAGCCACCACAGCGGCGAGTGGGAATCCCCCAGTTCAAACAGCATAAACGGAGACCCACAATTGAGATAACCCTTTATTCACAATTAATACTACTCAAAGACTAAATCCTGGAAGCAAGAGATTTTCTTTATTTTACGAGTCTGCAAGACCGGGTGCCTCTCCAACTCGAAGTCACACTGAAGCCAGAGAGATCATCACCCTTTATCACAAAATCTTACATTCAAGTCCCTCGGAACCTTTCTCCAATCACCGGGTCGGAGGTGCACAATCTGTGGGTACAACCCACCGATACATCCCTCGCACCTCCCACATCAATACATGCATGTTCCAAAACATGTTCATGGTAATGAGCAATTTTGACCAGGGGTTCAGTGTTTTTGTAATATTCATTTTTCTATTAAGCATGCTCAATTTGCTCATGATCTGCCCAGTTTAGTACTCACCTCCTAGTGAACCCTCTCAGTTTTCCTATATCAGTACTAAAGCTAAGCTTATAGTGACAAGGGTTCCCATCCATCATCCTTTCACTGATAGGGATCTCTCTACATCACCCCCTTCTCATTAGCTATACAAGCTATCTTTCGTACTCAAGGCCTCAAGGATGGGTTGGCAACCTTTCAGACACTGCTGTGTCAGAATCCTCTCTCAGCCCTCTCTGTTTGAATTCTCTTTAAAACTCCTTTCTTTAATAGGGTTTAATCACTTTATCCTCTCATCTCCTTTTTCTTTTGCTTCGCATACACTGATTAAACCCTCATTTTAAGTTCCTTCAATTCGAACTGACGTAACATCTCCTAACTTCTCCTCCTGTAAATCATAAACTTCCTTGGCTTTGTCAGTCTTTTCTGTTTTCCCCTTTCTCTCATAGGCATGACTACCGCCTGCATCTGGACTTATACTTCTGGTATAAGTTCCTAAAAGCAAGGGATACACGGGAGATAAAGATCAGTCCCGCCATGCCCTTAGAAACACAGTCCACCGTTCTCCACCCATGTTCCTCGAGGATAGATTCCCACCAGTGGGTTCCATAATCGTAATTCCACTTTTGTATTGGGAACATTGCGCCAACTTCGGAACCTTCGGATATGTCCATCATAGCCTGTCCATTATCATCGATTATTCAACAGCAATTAGAGAGGTTGAAATTTCCGCAATAACCCCTCCTTCTTCTGCCAGGAGATAATCTAGGGCTAACTGTCCTGGTACTCGTGCTTCATCTGCGTCTGTGCTTTGGCCTGGCATTCTCCAGGCCCCCGCAGTTTGGGTTGGTAATTACCTCAGTACTGCTGTAGCCTTATGATCCGGTTTTTTTTTTATCATTTATACTGCGTGTCGGTAGACCCAGGACCATCCTGTGCCCAGGTGAGCTGGCCGTAGTATGAGATTGATTCTTGCTGGTGGCCATTCATCATCTTCCCATTCTCCAATGTCTTATTTTCCTCTTTTTTCGATATAGGTTCATCAAATACAGGTGTTCCTAACGACCGGCCTTCTTTGGGGTTTTAACAGGAAAGAAATCCAGGTTTGTACCAGTCCAATAAACATGTCCCACTCCCAATTCATCGGTAACACCGGGATTGCCTTGTTAATCGCATATCCATAACAATCCTTCAGGGCGATCACTAGAGGCAATTGTTCTATATCTGCAATACTTGGATCCCTGATAAGGGTTATTCCGGTGCAGTTCCATAGTCCGGCTGATTCCACTCCATCAAACTCTCATCGGATAGCGCAGTTTTTCCCCATATTTCTTAGTTAGGTACCATTTAGGCTACCTCTGGCCACCTCATCGGGACTGATTTGGCCACTGGGTGGGACGCTTGCGCTGGCAGGGGCTGCTGCCTACTAGGATGGCATCCTTTGCCCAGGGACCTAGCGATACACTCAGTCCGACCGGAGGTCTGTCAGGACCCATACCTGGGGATCTCGGTCTTGTCCAAAAACTGTAGGTTCCACCCCATCAGGTTCCTATATTTCAACAATGGATCCTCTCCACGGCCAGCCTGAATTCATCAGTGGTCCTCCGCCAGACCAACAGTTAGTCACATTCAGGGTCCCAGCTATCCGGGTGGCCAAGTCACAAACAGGTTTTTTTTTCCTTCAGGGATTTCGATCTGCTTCTTGATTTCTTCGTACAGTGTCTGGTGCACTTGAGGTGAGTATGTGGGGGAGGGGGAGGCATGTGACTCTACCTTAGTAAACCTCTGTTATTACTTCATCATCGTCTTATCAATTGCCCCTTTTACGCTCTGAGAAGGGAAAACTAAGCTGTTCACAAACCCATCTCTCTCCTTTGGGCAGGTAACGGCGGGCCCCCAAACTTCCCCTATATTACCCCCTATTGCCTGACATCAATACTCCTTCCACCCCTCTTTACAAATGATTCTGTCTTTCGGTCATGGCATTCTTTGTTCACATGGGAATGGAAGAATGATAGTTAATGATCTCGTTCTTACCCTGTATGAATAGGATGATAAACATTTATCACAATTATTAATACCTCTTTACAACAATTTCATTCAAAGCAAACAATACCACAACTGCTCTTTCATACTGTCAGTTATAATTCAATGCTTGTTCTTTTTAAATTATGTTAGGGGTTTTTACTTCCGGTTTCACCGTCCACTGTTCCTCCTCCTCAGGAACGGGTTGGATCGACGGGTCGTTAACCGATCGCGTAGG
The DNA here is from genome assembly GCA_035221665.1 of Okamejei kenojei. Lineage (NCBI taxonomy): Eukaryota > Metazoa > Chordata > Chondrichthyes > Rajiformes > Rajidae > Okamejei > Okamejei kenojei. Next base: position 3,654,656 of record CM069148.1, on the reverse strand, counting down.
TCACCCTTTTCTTTTTCGTTCATATTCTGTCTCGGTTGTCAGCAATACTAGGTACGGGCGGTTTCCACCTGAGCGCCCTGCGCCCTGGCCCTGGATGCCGCCCCCCCATGGACTGGATGGAGTTTCTCCTCTGCCAATTTTTGACCAGTACCCAGGTCGCCGGGCCCTTTAAGCATTGTATTGTGAAGTCAAGATGGGCGGGCTTTGAGGCCAATAATCTTTCGTTTTAATTCTGTAAGGGAACGGGACACTGCAGTAAATGTTCCTCAAGAATACATCACCTCCTCAAAGGTTGGTGTGCCTTCACCTTCCCAAATAAGATAACCCAAAACACCATTCCATAGGGGAAACATGCTAACTTGCATGGGTCTCCGTTGCTTTTCTCAAAGCCTTTTCTGTTTCCTACTGCTCAAACATATGCCAGACTCCATGTTACATATGCTGCTCTTTAAGCCCTTAATTTCTGCCAATTGAGCTAAGCAAGATTGCAGGCAAGCTTCCAATTTGATCCTGCGCTATAGCTTTTACTTCTTTAGATATTACTCGTCCAAAATATTCTACCTGCTGCTGACCAAAAACAAAAACTTATTCCTTGATACATCATAACCTCCTGTGCCCCAATATCTTTTTTTTCCAAGGATAATTTACAATGTCTCTTTCTACGGTGCTCCTCACTTGTGGAAACTAACCAGAAATCATCCACATTCTATATCATCACCTTCCAATCTGCCTAACAAACATTTGATTAAAAACCGGCGCTAGTATTAAAACGCTGCCGGCATCCTAGCTAGGTTGTATTTAATAACCTCTTTAATGTTACTTACCATAGACTATGTTCACCATTTTCTTAATATTATTATAAGATCACTATTATTTATTATTATTATTATTTCCTGATTAGCTACCTGTTCACTTCCCACAACACTTATCCATTACTATCTCCTTACTATTAGCCTTGTCTGGGCTTTAGATCCAGATTTATTTCACTCCGATAGGCATTTGAGAAAACACTCTCCCAAATACATTTATTATTGGCATGGAATCTCTGGCCCCTGTTTGGCTCTGTCATAGGACTCACTGTGTGTCGGTGCGTCACTTATTTCAGACTTTTCAACCAGTCTGTTTGTTACTGACAACATTGTCTTTCCTTTTTCACGCTCTTTCTTTCTAAAGCAGTCTCATCAATTCATCCCTCTGCTTCCCACTTTAATCCTTTCTGATCTGCCTTCTTTCTCATTCTAAACTCAATGTCGTACTCTTCCCAGTAGTAATAAATCGTCCACATACTGCAACAGCTGTGTCTCATCAGTCCTCTCGGGACGTCCCTAATACTTGGTCTAATAATCTGTCCAAACAGGTTCGGGGCTCTGTAAATCCCTGAGGGAGTGTAGTCCACCGATACTGCTGTTCCTTGGGTCTCCTGGTGTTTTCCCATTCAAACGCAAAAAAGGTCCCTGCTCTCTTCAGCCAGGGACAGCTCCAAAAAGTGTCTTTTAAATCTACCACACTGAACCACTTGTGATCGGGGTTTTATCCGTCCCATTATAGTATACGGGTTCGGGACACCCGGGTGTCGCGTTCTAACTACCTTAATTAATTCCCTGAGATCCTGGACCAATCTGAACGTCCCGTCGGTCTTCCTTCACGGGGAGAACGGGGTGTTATATGGGGACATACAACGCTCTCTAATATACCGTCCTTTAGTAAGTTCTCTATAATTACTCTGGCTGAAGTCCTCTTTCCTTCCATAAAAAGAAATTGGATATTGCCTTGCCCGTACTATCTCACCTTCTTTTTTTCAAAGCTATTTTTCAAGGGTGGGATATCTGCAGCCCACCCCGGTTTCCTTCCTTGGCCCACACCTGCGGGACTATTCTTTCCTCGTCCTCCGTGGTATCAATTTATACAATTGGACTATATCTGTCCCCCTACGGGGGCTGTTTCCCATTCCTAATTGGATTTGTAAGTCTCTCCCCATCAAATTTATCCCTGCCTGGGGTACCAAGATTAAATCTTCTATAGTTTCCCGATTCTCATTATTTTACCACCACCCCTTTCTACCTCGGGTAATGTCATCACTTTTCCCTTCTACCCTGAGATTCTAACCTGTTTTTTTTTACCCAATCTCATTCCTTCTGGTACCTTAGTTATACTCGATCTTTCTGACTCCCGAATATCTACCATAAAATATATCCTCTCACTGGGGTCCTAATTTTCAAATTTACCAGAGGTTCCCGTGTGGCATCCCATACACCCAGGGCGAGCAGGACCCCCTGACTGACTACCCTATTCTTCCTCCATGAGTGCATACGACCATGCACCTCCCGTCGTCGCTTAGGACATTCCCTCTTGAAATGACCCTCCTCTTTACAATACTAACACAGGGTGGCCCCGTATATCACCCTCCTGATCCTTGTTCCTTGTTTCCCGGGGACCCCGAACTTCGGTCCCTCCATTTTCACCTCTTCCTCGTCCTCCAATACTACTTGCTGTACTTGCTCTGCAACATCATTTTTTGCCTTTCACTTCTGTTTCTCCTCATCCGTCTTACATATACCTTTTGAGCCTCTGTTAACAAACTGATTCATGGTTTTTCATTCCAACCTTCCAATTTTTCCAATTTCTTTCTAATATCTGGCCATGATTTTGTTACAAAATTAACCCTTCAACAACTGCTGACACCTGCGGTCGTATCAGGGTCTATCCCCAAATACTGCTGTGGACATTTTCCTTAACCGTTGTAAAAACACTGTTGGAGGTTCGTCCTTGTTTGCTGATTTTCAAAAGCCCGTTCGAAAATTCTGTCCCTTGGGAACGTGCTTCTCTGATTCCCTTTATTATTATCTCCCTGAGATCTCTAAACACTTCTTCTGTTTGGTTACTCCAATTCGTGCAGTAATAATGGAATATTTTACTGCTCTCGCTTTAATCCTAGTAACCCCTTCTCCTAAGCCTGTCTGACCATACTGTCTTTCTTCTGAAGTAAACAAACTTCCCTTATTGACATCAGTGTCCCTGCCACTCCTTTTTTTTTTCTGGGCCCCATTAATTTATTACCCTTCTCCAACCAGAATGTTTATCTAAACAAACCATAAAAGCTGCTGTTGTTCAGCAATTAACTTATTTCTAATTTTGTTCAAACCATTCCCCCTACAATTCCCAAATTCCAATTCCTAGTTTAAATAACATACGACTAACAATTTTTCCAAATTAACTTTACTGAAAAGAAATCTATAGAAGCCAAGCAACCTACATTTTCCAACTTCCCCTTTTTAAGTTGCGATGATACAAAGCGTTGTCCGTTACCTTACAATAACCTACCCCCATTGCTTACAATTCCTTAAAGGAACACCACACAGACACCCTTACAACATGGCCCACAGCAAACAAACCTATCACATATACAAACTTCCTCATTCATACAAAACCGTTTTTTACACACACATTACATTAGTTCCATTCTTACTTCAATGAGATTGTTTGAAACAACTCAATATTTTTCATAAAAACATTTTTGGCCCTAGGAACTGATCTATTTGTTCAGCCAGTCCCAAGGGGTCTTCCAATAAACTTTTCATCTCCTTTTTAAAGTTCCTCACCCCCATACTGGTGAGAGGCACATAGTTTCCTTACTCTTACCCAGGGTGTTCCCTTCACCCCATCCAACATTCGCCCCAACGGACTATCGGGCGGAATGTTAGGCTCCATATCAGTATCAGCCTCATCCCGGTTCCCCGGAACCCTTACTCCTCCCGTTCCAGTTTCCCATTACCTTGTCGGACTATTCCCGTCCGACAAACCCCGGTCGCCCAGGCAATACTTAATAGTCGTTTTTCTTACCTGGGTCCTGTGCACAAGAATCACTCGACCATCCCCGTACGTATTTACCTTACACCCCCTCTTGCTTCCCGAGTCTTTTCCAGCGGATATCACTCGCTCAAAACTGCTGATGGCAAGCAAGGAGATCAGAGACTGCTGAAATCAGCAGGGTGCACCTTCCCCTCCTTCTTTGCCTCCACCAAGCAGCCGGAGTGGCGATCGCGGACGAGCCCCCAATTTGTGAGATACGCTTTGTGCTCACAATTAATACTCAAAGACTAAATCCTGGAAGCAAGAGATTTCTTTATTTTACGAGTCTGCAGACGGGTGCCTCTCCAACTCGAGACACACTGAAGCCAGAGAGATCATCCCCCTTTATACACAAAATCTTACATTCAATCTCCCCTCCGGACCTTTCTCCAATCAGGGTCGGAGGTGCACAATCTGTAAGTACCTCCCACCGTACATCCCTCGCACCTCCCATATCATACATTGGCATGTTCAAACATGTTCATGGTAATGAGCAATTTCTTGACCAGGGGTGTGTTATAATATTCATTTATTCTATTAAGCATGCTCAATTGCTCATGACTGGCCCAGTTTTACTCACCTCCTAGTGAACCCTCTCAGTTTTCCTACATCAGTACTAAAGCTAAGCTATAGTGACAAGGGTCCCATCCATCACTCCTTTCCACTGATAGGGATCTCTCTACATCACCCCCTTCTCTAGCTATACAAAGCTATCTCTTCTTACTCAAGGCCTCAAGGATGGGTCTGGCAACCTTCAGACACTGCTGTGTCAGAATCCTCTCTCCAGCCCCTCTCTGTTTGAATTCTCTTTAAAACTCCTTTCTTTAATAGGGTTTAATCACTTTATCCCAGACCCACATCCATCAGTTCAATGTCTGGGCCACACACACACGCTCCTTCACTGTGATGTGACCAGAGTTGTACCGACCGCTGTCCCTCTCTCTGCAGTCCACATGTAATTCCAGTCCTAAACTTACCCCCCTAGTCTGTCATGTTCAGTCAAACATCGATTATGAGCACTGGAAATCCAACTCTCTTTCATTACACAATAGCAATACCAATACAATACCTAATCCAATACCACGGGTCCGATCCTTGTCTCTACTTACTCCGGCCCAAGAGCCTCGCACAAATAGGACACACACCCCAGAATGTCAGCGCACCCCAATGTGCTCCCCACTCTTTTATACCTTTATAGACCCTTGGCGCGAAAATACATGGGGGGGGGGGGGGGGGGGGCAACCCCTACAAGCCAATTATCGATAAGGGCTGCAGAATATATTGGATGACAGTTCTCTAACCCAATCATATAATATCACATAACATAGTTTCAACACAAAGCACTTAGGGGGAAACACGTCTTTAGGTAAAGAAACATTAAACCAGGTAAAGTAAACATCTTGGGTAAGGCCCCTCTCCTGGACCAATCATAATTAGCGGCGGGAAGACTCTGCGACATTATTGTAACCCATCATTTCCCCGACCAATCCCAAGCATGCATTTGCAACAGGACCGAGCTCCTTCTGCAAAATCTCATTCCTATTAACAATCAAAGGCCATCTGGACATCAACCCCTTCCCAGGCCACAGACTTTCTGGAGCCACGATCGTACTAGTCTTGCAGAAATGACAAGCAGGTTTCACAGAAGCAAAAATCCTACATTTTGTCAAGTATTCAAATTCCCTGATATTATCACTTCTCCGCCCGAACAGTCAAAAATCCATCGAGGGGGACGTGCTAATAGAATGCATTCAGAGCGATTTTCTGAAGATATTTTGCCCTGTAGGCAACCTGAGATTGTGTTAGAGCTTGCCTTGTGCAGGGGGACAATTTGTCTTGTGCAGTGGGACATCTTAAACAGTCATCTCACGGTAGGTATCTTCAGGACAAAAAATCTTAAATGTAGCTAAAGCCAATTATATAGTTTGAGAGAACATAGACAACAAAAAGCTGGAGTAACTCAGCGGGACAGGCAGCATCTCTGGAGAGAAGGAATGGGTGACGTTTCGGGTCGAGACCCTTCTTCAGACTCAACCCGAAATGTCACCCATTCCTTCTCTCCAGAAATGCTGCCTGTCCCGCTGAGTTACTCCAGCTTTTTGTGTCTATTTTCGGTTTATGGATACATTTAAAATAGGTGAAGGAGGAGGCCATTTGGCCCTTCGAGCCAGCACCGCCATTTATTGTGATCATGGCTGATCATCCACAATCAGTAGCCCGTGCCTGCCTTCTCCCCATATCCCTTAATTCTGCTAACCCCTAGAGCTCAAGCTAACTCTCTTTTAGATTCATCCAGTGAATTAGCCCCTACTGCCATTCTGTGGCAGAGAATGCCACAAATTCACAACTCTCAGGGTTATAAATAAATGGCCTCCCATTTATTCTTAGACTGTGACCCTTTGTTCTGGACTCCCCCAACATTGGGAGCATGTCCAGTCCTTTTATAATTTTAAACCAGAATCTGCAGTTCCTTCTTAAGCGTATAGTTTGAGAGTTTGAGCAGGCTAGGACCTTATTCCTTGGAGCGCAGGAGGATGAGGTGTGATCTTATAGAGGTGTTTAAAATCATGAGGGGAATAAATAAGGTGAAGGCACAGAATCTTTTACCCAGGGCAGGGGAAACAAAAACCAGAGGACATAAGTTTAAGATGAGAAGGGAGAGGTTTAATAGGAACCCGAGGGGCAACTTTTTTCATTCTGAGGGTGGTGGGTATATGGAATGAGCTGCCAGAGGAGGTAGTTGAGGCAGGTAGTATACATTTAAAAGACATATACGAAGAGATACTGGATAGGAAAGGGTTGGAGGTGTTCATTCTGGCCAAATTGGAGATGCCAGGGCACTAAATTGAGTAAAGGCTTCTGGGCTGCTAGGCCATTTGGTTAATTTAAATGGGACAAGCTGCAGAATGGTGCCAGCTTAGGGTGGGAGATTGCAACCTTCACGTGGTCCGCCCTGTTTCGACGAATGCAATCAACTCGACGTGCACAATCAAATAAAAACAAATAGAACAAGCTGTCCTACAACTTTAGGCTGTGCATGCCATACGCAAGAAGAAGAAGAAGGTGTTGTCTAGAGCCTAGATAAGAGTTGCAGGGAAAGAATGGGTCAGCTGCAGATTCTTACAATCAGGTGTAAATTGCATGGAACGGATTGGGTGAATGCAAACCAGACATACACATAGTAAATATTGTTGCAAAGCTTTACTTTGCCAGATGTTGATTGGGTTAAGTGTTGAGCCTTGTATGGGTTTCTTGAATATCCAGGCACATGTTGCATAATTCATCTCTGTTAACTTGCATCTAGAAACTTCATCAGATACATTGTATTAGTCACTGTATTATTGGATTAGGGAAATGTCTATCATGTACTGTGTTAATCGAAATCTGTTACTGGACTGTAAAGAGATCACCCCCGTGTGGATAGGCCCCTCAAGGTTCGGGGACCTACAAAAGGCCGCTCCCACGAGGCCCTGTGTCGATCTTCAGGGAGAATGCTTAGGACTTGGCATTCATAGCAAAAGGATTTGAGTACAAGAGCAGGGAGGTTCTACTGCAGTTGTACAGGGTCTTGGACCACACCTGGAGTATTGCGTACAGTTTTGGTCTCCTAATCAGAGGAAAGACATTCTTGCCATAGAGGGAGTACAGAGAAGGTTCACCAGACTGATTCCTGGGATGGCAGGACTTCCATATGAAGAAAGACTGGATAGACTCGGCTTGTACTCGCTGGAATTTAGAAGATTAAGGGGGAATCTTATAGAGACTTACAAAATTCTTAAAGGGTTGGACAGGCTAGATGCAGGAAGATTGTTCCCGATATTGGGGAAGTCCAGAACAAGGGGTCACAGTTTAAGGATAAGAGGGAAGTCTTTTAGGACCGAGATAAGAAATTAATTTTTCGCACAGAGAGTGGTGAATCTGTGGAATTCTCTGCCACAGAAGGTAGTTGAGGCCAGTTCATTGGCTATATTTAAGAGGGAGGTAGATGTGGCCCTTGTGGCTAAAGGGATCAGGGGGTATGGAGAGAAGGCAGGTACGGGATACTGAGTTGGATGATCAGCCATGATCATATTGAATGGCGGTGCAGGCTCGAAGGGCCGAATGGCCTGCTCCTGCACCTAATTTCTATGTTTCTATGACTGTGTAACCTTTTGGAGTGTCTCTGCTTGCAGGAGGCTCGGAGGGCTTGGCCAAGCAGATACAAGATACAACCCGCGGTGGTTAGGTGTAGTAGTGGGGAACTGTTATTGTGTTTTTCCAAAATAAAATTTAGATGCACAAGTGCTTGACTCAGTATCTTATTGACTGAAACTAGACTGGGGGGATGCTTAGAACGAGCTGTTTACAGAGGGATATGGGCCAAATACAGGCAAACGGGACTAGCTTAGATGGGACATCTTGGTCACCGTGGACAAAGTGGGCTGAAGGGCCTGTTTCTGTGCTGCATGAAGCTATTTACATACTATTTCCGTGCTACAATACCAAAACCGGAACAATGGAATTCTTACTTGCAGCAGCTTAATAGATAACATAATAAACAAAAGCATTTTTAATAATTAAAAAAAACCAATATTAATGCAAAAAAGCCTGAAGTCCTTTAGTTTAGAGATACAGTTTACAGATACAGTGTGGAAACAGGCCCTTCGGCCCACCGAGTCCGTGCCGACCAGCGATTCCCACAGACTAGCACTAACCTACACACACTAGGGATTTACACTAAGCCAATTCACCTGCAAACCTGTACGTTTTTGTGCTTTTATGACTGTTGTTAGGTCAATTTCCCTCGTGGGATACGTAAAGTTCTATCGTGTTACATCATATCGTATCAGAGAAAACCCATGTAGTTGAGATCAAACGCGGGACTCTGGCGCTGTAAGGCAGTACTCTGCCACTGCACCACCGTGCCACCCCGCATTCTGTAGTCCGTTCTGTAAAAGTGTTCGTTCAGTGTCTTTTGTGTCTCGTCATGTTCATTCATCAGTCATAAGGTCATAAGGAATACGAATAGTATAAGGCCATTCAGCCCGTCAAGTCTACTCCGCCATTCATTCATAGCTGATCTATCTCTCGCTCCTAACCCCATCCTCTTGCCTTCTCCCCATAACCTCCGACACCCGTACTAATCAATTCCTTTAGTTACATTTCCATAGTATCTTAGCTTTGTTAGTTATGGTATGTTCAGTTTTTAGTTAAGATCTGATATTTTAATACTTTGCTCTGATGCTGTATCAGCATTGTGCTTGAATAAAGGATTTAAAACGTGACAAATCATTAAGTGATCCTATAGAAGGCTTACGACACAAAACGTCACCAATGCATGTTCTCCACAGATGCTGCCTGACCCGCTGAGTTACTCCAGCACTCTGTGCCAATCGTCCAGCAGTTTGTATTTTGCTCTAGATTCCAGCATCTGCTGTCTCTTGTGTCTGTAAACTAACTACAACCCTGCCACACTTAAGGGCCTCTTCCAATTGGGCAACCTAATCCGCGAGTTCTGGCGAGTTTGCCCTCGACTCAAATTCGCAGCATGGTCGACACGAGGTCGTAGGAGGTCTTCGTAACTCTCCTTCATGCTCGAGAGTGGTCTCCGCGTAGTCGAGGCCTCAGCTAGGTCACAGCGTTTTTTTCAATATGTAAAATAATGCCCGCAAGTAAAAAAAGGTCGCCATGGAAAAAATCGATACTTTTTTTACCCGTAGGTTTAGTCGTAGTAGGTCGGCATGTTAGTCGTAGGTAATCGAGGGTAGTCGAAGGTAGTCGTAGATAGTCTTCATCACAGTCGAAGGGAGGTCGAAGGAGATCGTCTTCAGTCTCCACTATTCGATGTCCAATTTTCCCGAAGTTAATCGTAGCTAGTTGAAGCTAGTCTTCTACATAGTCGAAGGAGGTCTTCAACATGTCATTTTTTCAAACTCTTCTAAACTCGCCAATTAGGTCGCCCAAGTGGGACAGCCCCTTAGATCAATTGATCTAAAAAGAGAAATGAATTATAAATAGCAGGAATAGGTTACAGCATCTGGAGATTTCTGGATAATTAGGAAATATATTAACACCACATACAATTGAAGATAAATCACTGCTTAGATGAGTTGGGATAATAATTGAAGCATCTATCTCGGAATTACTCAATAGCATCGGACAAAAACTGATTCAGTAGTACTCACAGCCTATAATTAATCAGTAACGTATAAATAGGATCAATGCTAGCAATATCTATACAGAGATATATACCATAGGCATAGTATGACAAGTTGTGCATCTGGAGATCAATTGTCATCCCAGATGTGTAATAGTTTAGTTTAGTTTAGAGATACAGCGCGGATACATTTATACCAAGCCAATTAACCTACCAAGCTGTACGTTTTTGGAGTGTGGGAGGAAACCGAAGATCTTGGAAATAGCCCACGCAGGTCATGGGGAGATCGGACAAACTCCGTAAGACAGCACCTGTAGTTGGGATCGATCCTGGGTCTCCACCCGAAACATCACCCATTCCTTCTCTCCAGAGATGCTGCCTGTCCCGCTGAGTTACTCCAGCACATTGTGTCTTTTGTTCATCTTTTGTTCATCTTTCCCAATCCAATCATGTTCCCGTTTGTGAGTGTTGTCCTCTCTTGCGTTTTCTTTGGATTCATGGCATTACATCCTTGGTCGGTGAAGTGTTCTTCCCGTGAGTCCCCTGAGTTCCACGAATCTCATGATCACAGTGAATGGCGGTGCTGGCTCGAAGGGCTGAATGGCCTACTCCTGCACCTATTGTTCAAGTTCAAGAGAGTTTATTGTCATGTGTCCCTGATAGGACAATGAAATTCTTGCTTTGCTTCAGCACAACTGAACATAGTAGGCATTGTCTATTGTCTATTATTAAATATTCCCATCCACTGGCACATATCAGTCACCGGTTTCCCCAGTTTACGGTTTTCACCTTTGTTGTAATTCCCTCACAGTTAGCTTTGTTCTTTCAAAGATTGTGGCTTTTGTGCTATCTTCAAAATTATTTTAATAATTTACCTGGATCATTAATACTGACTTATCATTGTTACTCTCCTGCTGTTCAATATCTTTCATCTGCCAATGACAGATAGATACAGAGTGCTGGAGTAACTCAGCGGGACAGGCAGCATCTCTGGAGAGAAGGAATGGGTGACTTTTCGGGTCGAGACCCTTCTTCAGACTGGTTTTGTGTGCCAATGCCAGTTGGGGCAAAGGAGGTCCCAGCGTGGGGGGGCCATGATGGGGTGTGGGGAGAACAAAGGGTCTGTCGTGGGATTCTTTATAACTTTATCAGCACCCTTCATTTAACTTAGTTTAGTTTAGAGATACAGCGTGGAAACAGACGGGACTCGGCCCACCGAGTCCACTCCGACCAATGATCCCTCCATATTGACACTATCCTACACACACTAGGGACAATTCACATTTATACCAATTAACCTACAAACCTGCACATCTTTGGAGTGTGGGCAGAAACCGAAGATTTTGGAGAAAACCCACGCCGTCAGGGGGAGAAATGAATGAATGAATGAATAGGTTTATTGGCCAAGTATGTACACATACAAGGAATTTGCCTTGGTGCTCCGCTCGCAATGTACAAACTCCGTACTAACAGCAAGAGAAGTCGGAATCGAACCCGGGTCTCTGGCGCCAAAAGCGCTGTCAGGCAGCAACTCTACCGCTGCGCCACCGTGCCACATTGGCAACTCTTTGCATACCTTGGGTAAGTAAAACAAAGAATATCGCTGTGACTTGTCACATGTGACAATAATGTATCATTCCTTCATTCCTTCATTCATTCACTCATTCATTCATTCATTCATTCATTCATTCATTCATTCCTTCATTCATTCACTCATTCATTCATTCATTCATTCCTTCAGTTGCTGAATAAACTTGATTTGTACCCAAACATGGCATATTATAGGGAAATTCATGCCTGTCACAATGCAAACTAAAGCATCTTACATCGCACTAATGATCAGTGTTCAACATTTTCTGATTATTTTAAATCACGTCTCTGCATTTCTACACTGAAAGGCAAGATTTATTGGGTCTTGTGATTTGAGTACGATGTCCGAGCCCTGGATGCTAAATCACAGCCGGCTGAGACGAACATTATTTCTCAGCAAATAGAATTGATTGATCAAAGAAATGGAAAAATAAACCCATAAGCATTCAGCCGACCCTCTGAATAAATGGCGGTTTCATCTGAAATGAACGAGCCTTAAAATTGAAGACATATTTCAACGATGGAAGGTTCCATAAAGTGCATAATTCCCAACGGAATTGTTGCAAAGGAGAGGGTGTACGTTCTCCCCGTGACTGCGTGGGTTTTCTCCGAGATGGTTGACTGGGCTTGTATTCATTGGAATTTAGAAGGATGAGAGGGGTTCTCATAGAAACATTTACAATTCTTAATGGATCGGACAGGCTAGATGCATGAAAATGTTCCCCATGTTGGGGGAGTCCAGAACCAGGGACCACAGTTAAAAAATAAGGGGTAAGCCATTTCGCACTGAGATGAGGAAAAACTTTTTCATCCAGAGAGTTGTGAATCTGTAGAATTCTCTGCCATGGAAGGCAGTGGAGGCCGATTCACTGGATGTTTTCAAGAGAGAGTTAGATTTAGCTCTTCGGACAAATGGAATCAAGGGATATGGGGAGAAAACAGGAACGGGGTACTGATTCTGGATTTTACTTCGGAGTCACGTGAGTGACGACGTGAAGACCCCGCCAGCACGCATGCGCGACATATCGTCGAACGCATTGCGGAAGCGACAGTTGGAAGGAGCGTCGCTCCTCCAGCGTAAGTTAAAAAACAAGCCGGAGGTAAGTACTTACCATTCTGGTAGAGTTTCGTGGCGACTCTGTGTGGTGTATTTTACAGGGAAAGAACAGCACCATGGAGTCGAGGAAATGGCGGAGAGCAGCGGCATAAATCGCTGCTGTGGAAAGCAGCCAGCAGCGTGCCGACTCTCCAGAGCTGCAGGTACATCCAGCAGCCCCCGACTTCTCGCCGCAACAGACCGCAGGTGCGCCGCGGTCCGGCGGCAAAACCACCCGGAAGTCGGACAGGTCCGTAGACTCGGCTGGGTCCGGACCTGAGGACACCCCGTTCGCTGATAGGGACAGTGGGCGTCTTACCCGCATGGAGCGGATGGTGGAGCAGTTGCTCCAGCGTGACCTGCTTATGCAGGGGCAGAGTCACAGTGGGTCTCTTCGCAGACCCACGGCAGCTTCCTATCAAGGACTGCCAAATGTCTCACCCTCTTCGCAGGGGAGCATTAGGGGTCAGAGCTGGGCTGACCCTGAAGAAGGGGACATGGCTGAAGACTCACCTGTGTCAGGGGTGCTGCAAGAATAATTACTGGGTGTGGCCAACAAATTCGCTATGCCTACACAAAAAGGGCTGCCATTGCATCCCAAGCTGGCTGCCAGTATTAAATTACATGGCAACTAACCAGCTGCAGGAACAAGCAATTAACAATACGGCAGATAAATACCTTGCGTCAGAGAATTGTATTTCTCTTAATGTACCTGCTGTCAACAACCCCATTTGGGGCAACATGAGCCCGACCATAAGGAGCCAGGAGGTGAAACTCCAAAGAATCCTCAAGCTGCTGGGATTACAGCAGTAGCCAGAACAGTTGATGGGGTTGAGATGCCTGAAGGTCTGCAAGACGCTCTAGCACTCCTGTGCAATACACAGTTTGAAATTAATAGCTACAGGAAGAGCATCATAAATCCCAAGTTTGCGGGATTATGCAGGCCCAGCAGTGCACAGCCACCCACATTGCTGTTTGGGGACATCCTCCCTAAGCAGGTTAAAGACCTGGATGAGGAGGCCAAGGCAATCGGCATGATAAAGGTGCCAACCACCTCCAAAACCCCATATCAGCGGCGGCAGCACCCCTACACATCCACCAGGCATTGCTACAACGAGAGACCATCTGGTGGTGAAAGCTCGAAGGCCGGCCCACCTGCACAATGGTCTTTTTTAGACCATGGCCCAGCCCGGCCTTCTTGGAAAATGCGCCATCCCCACAATGCAGCAACACAACACAAGAAGCAACAGAGACAACCAACACAGCACTGCCGGTAACCTTGGAGGTAGGTGGGTCTGGTTGCCTCGAAAACATTGCATGTCTAGACTCATCACGGGTTGGGGGACGGTTGCACTTGTTTCGTCAAGTGTGGAGCACTTTTACCTCTGATCCTTACATACTCGGAAGTATTCAGGGATGCAAAATTGAATTTGTATACGAACTCCCCATCCCAGTTCAACATGCACCTAACCGGAAGTTTATACTTTCACGAAAAGAGAGAACAGAAGGCCATGCTGAACTTTTAAGATTAAACTCAAAAGGGGTAATTGAGAAGACAAACAGCGAATCTCAGGAGTTCGTATCAAACATTTTTACCAAAAACAAAAAAGACGGCGGATGCCGCATCATTATAGATTTGACCGAACTGAATACTTCCGTTCAGTATGCCCATTTCAAAATGGACACGTATGTCACAGCCAAACAGCTAATCTCTAACAGGTACTACATGGCTTGCATCGACCTAAAGGATGCATACTATTCAGTACACCCTGTGACAGGGGAAAGTCATCCGTGCCATGACCGAATAAATCTGTTGGTTTGCAGATTCTGAACAGGCCATTTCTGGACTACGGACTCCCCGACAGGACGATAAATGTCATCACAGCGTCGTGCAGGGAGTCCACCAGAAGACAATATCTAACATATGTGAAGAAATGGGAAGTGTTCTGCACCAGAACGAACACTTCATATGACACAGCCACCATCACTAAAGTGCTGGAGTTCCTGGCTACCCTTCATTTTGATGAGGGATTGAGTTACAGTGCCATTAATTGTGCCCGGGGTGCCCTATCCAATTATCTGGGCCGTGGGTGTGATCACCTGGTTGTGGGATCACACCCACTGGTATCTAAACTGATGAGGGGTATATTTAACTCCAATCCCCCCAGGCCCAGATACACCCATACATGGGACATAGGCATAGTGTTGACTATGCTTCAAGGATGGATACCTATATCGGGACTCACACTGGATAAATTAACCTATAAAATGGTTATGTTAATGGCACTTGTAACAGTACAATGGGTCCAGTCCTTACATAAACTAAGAATGGACGCCATGTATATCACTAATGGCAAGATAACCTTCCTTATACAGGGATTACTTAAACAGGATAGACCCGGATCCAATGGCCAAAAATGAGAATATCTGGCCTATCCTGCAGATTGTCGGCTCTGCATCGTGACATATATATTGCGATATATAGAGGTCACCAAGAGTCTCAGGGGCACGGAGAGGGCTTTACTCATTGGCCACAAACGCCCTCACCATAAGGTCACAGTACAAACCATTTCCAGATGGTTAAGGGTGGTATTGGGTGCAGCGGGGGTGGACACTAATATTTTTAAATCTCACTCCACCAGGGCTGCATCCACATCAGCGGCTAGGATGATGGAAGTTCCAATGGACCACATCCTTGCTACAGCGGGTTGGAGTAATGAACGGACTTTTCAGCGCTTCTATAATAAACCCATGGCCACTCCCGAGACATTTGCGGGGAAAAGTTTTGTTCTGTTTCATCACTTACCCCAATCTAGGGGCATTATTATTTAAGTATGAAATAAATACCTTTTTGTTTTTCAGCACAGTTTCATGTCTGAAATACGTTACATCCTCCATTTCCTAGCATGGCAGTATGTGAGCATGGACTCGTTCCAGGGCATGAAATCACAGAGCTTTGAAATCTTCACGTAGTCACTCACGTCACTCCGAAGTAAAATAGTAAGATTAAATGAGAACTTACCAGTTAGAAGTTTGATTTTTATTTTATGAGGAGTTACGATAAGGGATTACGAGCCCTCAGCTCCCAAACCCTCTATTATAAAGGTCAACTGGTATATAAAGTTCTCTCTTATCTTACTATGTTAGTCAACTTTGGTATCTGTGATTTCACACCACTGCTTTGAAGAATGTTGCGCATGCGTGCTGGCGGGGTCTGCACGTAATCCCTCATCGTAACTCCTCATAAAGTAAAGATCAAACTTCAAACTGGTAAGTTCTCATTTTACTATTATCAGCCATGATCATATTGAATGGTGATGCTGGCATGCAGGGCTGAATGGCCTACGCCTGCACCTATTTTCTATGTTTCTATGAGATCTTTTGTTTCCTCCCACACTCGAAAGACTTACAGGTTTGTGGTTTATTGGCTTGGTATAAATGTAAATTGTCCGTAGAGTGTATAGGATAGTGTTAACTATCACTCTAACAGCAGCCTCCTTACAGAACCACCATCCGAAGTAGAATATAAGAGTATTGGGTGGAGGAAAGCAGTCAAAACCATGTTACTTTACAGATGCTACATCTATTGTAAGGTCATATAAGTGATAGCGGTAGAATTAGGCCATTCGGCCCATCAAGTCTACTCTGCCATTCAAACATGGCTGATGTATCTCTCCCTCCCAACCCCATTCTCCTGCCTTCTCCCCATAACCTCTGACCCTCGTACTAATCACAAATCTATCTATTTCTGCCTTGAAAATGTCCACTGACTTGGCCTCCACAGCCTTCTGTGTCAAATAATTCCACATATTCACCACCCTTTGACCAAAGAAATTCCTCCTCATCTCCTTCCTAAAAGAACGTCCTTTAATTATGAGGCTATGACCTCCGGTCCTAGACTCTCCCACTAGTGGAAACATCCTCTCCACATTCACTCTATCCAAGCCTTTCACTATTCGATATGTTTCAATGGGGTCCCCTCTCGTTCTTCGAAACTCCAGCGAGTACAGGCCCAGTGCCGACAAACGATCATCATGGGTTAACCTACTCATTCTTGCGATCATTCTTGTATTATGTGGTACAATTGCATGTCAAAACCAGAGAGTTGTGGATGTAGCCCAGTCCATCACACTGACCTGACTTCCTACCATTAGCTCCATAGAGAAAAATAAAAATCAACACTAAACATCCACACATCTACACTTCATTCTGCCGTGGGACAAACAGTCAACATAATCAATGACTTAAAATAGACACAAAATGCTGGAGTAACTCAGGTGGACAGGCAGCATCTCTGGAGAGAAGGAATGGGTGACGTTTCGAGTCGTTTCAAGTTCAAGTGAGTTTATTGTCGTGTGTCGCTGATAGGACAATGAAATTCTTGCTTTGCTTCAGCACAACAGAACATAGTAGGCATTGACTACTTCAGTCTGAAGAAGGGCCTCGACCCGAAACGTCACCCATTCCTTCTCTCCAGAGATGCTGCCTGTCCCGCTGAGCTACTCCAGCTTTTTGTGTCTACCTTCAGTTTAAACCAGCATCTGCAGTTCCTTCTTACATATAATCAAAGACTCGTCCCACCCGGTCATTCCTTCTTCTCCCCTCTCCCGTCCGGCAGAAGGTACAGAAGCTTGAAAGCGCGCACCACCAGACTCAGGAACAGCTTCTTCCCCTCTTTTATCAGGCTTCTGAACGGTTCTTCCATAAGCTCGGTGGCTGTCCGATTCACCTCTACCCCATTGCAGACATTGGAGAAATTAAAGAAATAAAGAAAGCACATCAGCACCTCTACTTCCTGAGAAGATTACGGAGAGTCAGTATGTCAAGGAGGACTCTCTCGAACTTCTACAGGTGCACAGTAGAGAGCTTGCTGACCGGTTGCATCGTGGCTTGGTTCGGCAACTTGAGCGTCCAGGAGCGGAAAAGACTACAAAAAGTAGTAAACACTGCCCAGTCCATCATCGGCTCTGACCTTCCTTCCATCGAGGGGATCTCTCATAGTCGCTGCCTCAAAAAGGCTGGCAGCATCATCAAGGACCCACACCATCCTGGCCACTCGCTCATCTCTCCACTGCCATCAGGTAGAAGGTACAGGAGCCTGAAATCTGGAACATCCAGGTTCAGGAACAGCTTCTTCCCCACAGCCGTCAGACTATTAAACACAACTTCAAACAAAATCTGAACAATAACAGCCTATGGCACTTTATCTGTGTATTTATGTGTGTATATATATATTCTATGGTGTATGACCCGCTGAGTTTCTCCGGCACTTGTGTCTTTTTTTTCTATTGTAAAGGAAAGTGATTGTTTAATCTTTCAAGTCTGTGCAAACTCACGGCAGAAGCTGTGCAACCAAATCCTTTCAATTCTTTCCCTGGAGCCTTTTTGCCTTTTTATTCCAAGCACTGATCCAATTTTCTGGAGTTATAGGTTCAAATCCAACTGCTGAGAGGGATAATTTAGAATCAGTTAATTAACTTAATCCACATCAAATGTTGGCCCTGTAAAAGTATCCAAGTTTCACCAATTAGTTTAGTTTATTAGTTTAGATTAGTTTATTGTAAAGCTTTCCTGTTGCGTGCTATCCAATCAGCAGAATAGATTGGGTAGATGCACAGAGTCTTTTACCCAGAGATGGGGAATCGAGGACCAGAGGACATAGGTTCAAGGTGAAAGGGAAAAGATTTAATAGGAATCTGGGGGGGGTAACTTTTTCACACAGAGGGTGGTGGGTGTATGGAACAAGTTGCCAGAGGAGGAAGGTGAGGCTGGGACTATCCCATCGTTTAAGAAACAGTTGGACAGGTACATGGATAGGACAGGTTTGGAGGGATATGGACCAAGCGCGGGCAGTTGGGACTAGTGCATCTGGGGCATGTTGGCCGGTGTGGGCAAGATGGGCCGAAGGGCTTGTTTCCACACTGTATCACTCTGTGACTCTATAACTCCAATCAAACTGTACACAATTTACAGGTATAGGATAAAGGATATAACGTTTAGTGTAAGATAAAATCCAGTAGTTTGATTAAAGATAGTCCGAATATCTCTACTGAGGTGGATGGGAGGTCAGAACCGCTCTCTCATTGGTGAGAGGTTGGTTCAGTTTCCCAAAGTCAGCTGGGAAGAAACTGTCCCTGAATCTGGAGGTGTGCTTTTTCACACTGCTGTACCCCAATGTCCTTTATGGAAAGAAATGAGTCGTTACGATACCTTTGGCATTTGTTTCACTCGACCTTGGTACGCGTGACAATAACTTTAGTTTTTTAGTTTGGAGATACAGTGTGGAAACAGGCCCTTCGGCCCACTGAGTCCACACTGACCATCGATCCCCGCACATTCACACAAGCCTACACACACTAGGGACAATTTTCACTTATACCAAGTTTACAAACCCAAGCCAACTAACCTACAATCCTGTACGTCTTTGGAGTGTGGGAGGAAACCGAAGATCTCGGATAAAACACGCAGGTCACGGGGAGAACAAACAAACTCCATACAGACAGCACCCGTAGTCGGGATCGAACCCAGGTCTCTGTTGCTACAAGCGCTGTAAAGCCCCTGTTCCACTTAGGAGACCTAAATAGCAACCTCTGGTGACCTTGCCCACCACCCAAGGTTTCCATGAGGTCACCAGAGGTTTTGGTCGCTCTCCCTAATGGTCAAAAGTGGCCTCATCTAGGTTGCTGCTATTTTTTCATCATGATTAAAACCTGCGTCGACTAAAAATAGGTTGCGTTTTAAAAATCGATAATTTTTTAGTCGAAGCCGGTTTTCTTCATAGTCGAGGAAGGTTTTCAACATATGCGTGGGAGGTGGTAGGAGGTTGCAGGTCACCTTGACCTTGATTTTTTTTTTGGGTGGCGGGCAAGGTCACTGGAGGTTGCTGTTTAGGTCTCCTAAGTGGGACAGGGGCTTAAGGCAGCTACTCTACTGGTAGCTCCACTGTGCCTCCCTAATAAACTAAACTGAAAGGAAAACTATGGCTTTGGAGACTATTGCCACAGTTCCCACCGGTGTGCAAGACAAATCGACTTGGCTGCGTATTTCCAGCAAAGCTCGGAAAGGACAAAAGATATTTGATAAGTATGGACTGTCGGGCTTCATGGGTAGAGGCAGAGAGTTCAGAAGAGGGAGGTGATGTTGACTTCTTCATGAAGCATTAGTTGGGCACAGTCGGAGTATGAATCCAATTTTAGCCACCGTTCTGTATGAAAGGACCGATCCCGACTGAATCAAATGATTCCATAAGTAAAGATTTCAGCTGCAATATCAGATAGCGAAAACTGGAGTAGTTCTCCTTGGAGCGAATGAATAGTGACAGGTATTTTGATGTCAGGCGTACAAGATCATGACTGGTTTAGACAAAGTAAATGGTGAAAAGTATCTCCCGTTAGCCGATTGTCCAGGAACCAAATGGTAGTGATTCAAAATGACAGGATAAAGATTCTGTTAGGATGTGAGAAAACATTCTTTCTTGACGGTGTGGAACTTTGCCTGTCCCGCTGAGTTACTCCAGCATTATGTGTCTACCTGCAGTTCCTTCTTACACAGAATGACAATGAGTTTGAGTTTAGTTTATTGTCACGTGTACCGAGGTACTGCGAAAAGCTTTTATTGCGTGCTTAACCAGTCAGCGGAAAGACAATACGTGATTATAATTGTGCCATTCGCAGTGTACAGGGAATAATGTTTAGGGCAAGATACATGATAAAGGCAATAACATGAATAACAATTAGTACAAGATAAAGTCAATAGACTATAGGTGCGGGAGTAGGCCATTCGGCCCTTCGAGCCAGCACCGCCATTCACTGGCTGATCATCCACAATCAGTACCCCGTTCCTGCCTTCTCCCCATATCCCCTGACTCTGATATCTTTAAGAGTCCTATCTACTAAAGTCCGATCAAGGATAGTCCGAGGGTCTCCAGTAAGGTAGATAGTAGTTCAGGACTGCGCTCTGGTTGTGGTAGGATGGTTCAGTTGCCTGATGACAGTTTTCAAAAAAGAATTGAATGGGATTTTGAAGGGAACTATGTTGTAGGGACCTAATAGGTCAATGGCATTTTAGATAGTAACAATCGTAGAATTATATGAGAGCTTGGTTTCTTAGTTTGAAGAAAATTGTTGAAAGAAAATTAGTTTATGTAGTTTATTTTAGTTCTGCACCAAGGCAAATTCCTTGTATGTGAATTTAGAGAGGGTACACAGACACCTTAAAGTCGTCAGTACTTTATTAAGCATACATTATACATAGCCCTGGCTGTACGTGGTCTGTCACGAACACTAGAGAGAGAGCTAGGGGTGTGTGGGTTACAATTATACTAACTGGTGGGGGAGTGGTTAGCATGGACATCGTTACTATCAATTAAAGGTGTACACACATATCATCTACATCCTTCCTCTACCAAAACAAACAGTGAGTGACAGGGCGACCACGTCTCATGCGCCAGGGTGAGTGCAAACAGTAAAGCACAGGGATACAGGATCACACGTAATCGCCGTAACGGACCGGCGGCCTGACCAGGCGACCAGACCGGGTCCGCACCTCGCCATCACCTCCTTCCCCGATGGGAACAAGCGGGGACGCTGGGGCATGGTGGGGGCTACGGACAGGAGAACGCCTTGGCGACGAAGGCATCGGGGGGGGGGCGGCGAAGAGAAGGGCGAGGAAGCCGGAGAAAGCGGGACTGCAGCCGGGAGGCGTTCAGGAGGAGGACGAGGGGAGGTCGGCCCCAGAGGAACGGGCAAAGCACAGGGCCGCGACAGTGGCAGCGGGGGGGCATACGGAGCTGCCGGGGGAGGGAGAGGCTCGTTCACGAGCCGGAGATGCTGGCGGGACCGGCGGTACACCCGTCCGTCGTGGTTGACAAGGTACGATCGAGGGGAACCGGCAGAACCAACGACCACGGCCAGCCTGGAACGGCCAGAAGAGGACCACATACGGACGACCTGGCCGGGGAGAAGAGGGCAGAGGACACGGCAGGACCTGTCGTGGGAACGCTTCTGGATACTGTATTTTTTTCGGCAATGCGTTCCCGGACCAAGGCAGGTTTAAAGACGGAGGGGGACAGGGACTGCTGAGACACCAGGACCGTGGGCCTCGTGACTCGGGACATGTGTCGCTGAGCCGGGGAGCCCAGGGCATGGTCGCGGGAGATGTTTCGGAGGTTCAGCAGGGCCAGGTAGATGTCGGAGCGGGATAGGCGACAACGCTCCAACAATCCTTTAGCACTGCGGACCGCGCGCTCGGCCAGTCCATTGCTCTGCGGGTATTCCGGGCTGCTGGTGTAATGACGAAAGTTCCATCGTTCAGCAAAAGCGCGGAACTCGGCACTGGTGAACTGGCTGCCATTGTCCGACTGCAGGCTGACGGGGGACCCGAAGGTGGCAAAGTGGCGGCGCAATTTCTCGATGACCGTGGAGGAAGAGAGGGAGTGGAGCTGGTCAACTTCAAACCAGCTGGAGTAAGAGTCGACAAGCACCAGGAAGTGCTTTCCGTGCCACTCGAAGATGTCGGTTGCTAGCGCAGACCATGGCAGGTCAGCAGCTGGCTGCTGCAGGAGCGGCTGCCGCTGTTGCTGTGGAGCGAGGCTGTTACAAGTAGGGCACGCGGAGACCCTATCCCGGAAGTAGCGAGGCATGTCAGGCCAGAAAAATTGGCTCTGAGCGACAGAAAGGGTCGCCTCGGCCCCGGGATGGCCACGATGAGCGGTTTTGAAGTATTGTTCTCGTAGTGCTTCGGGCACCACCACCTTGTGCCCTTCCACAATCACATCATCACGCAGCACCAACTCGTCACGAACCAAGAAGTAAGGCACCGCTGCGGCCGGCAGGGAAGAACGGCGGTCTGGCCAACCCTGCTTGATGATCGCGGCCAGCTGCTGTAGCGAAGCGTCTGCTGCCGTGTGCTCGGCCAGGGACTTCAACTGACCGGAGGGCACGAAGTTCACGCCCAGGACTATCAGATCGGACGTCTCATAGCCAGGTTAAGCAGCAGGGAAGCCTTGACAGCGGGGGCCACAGCAGGGTGGGCGATGGTAACATAGTGTTCAAAGTCCCGTCGGAACACACTCCAGCGATGAGTGATGTCTGCATCAAAGACTAGGATGTCAGGTTTACGACAGGCAGAAGCCATCACGGCACAGGGAGGGGGTACTGGGACTAAGAAAATAAAACGCAGAAAGAAGCACCTGACACCATTTAGAGAGGGTACACAACCTTAAAGTCGTCAGTACTTTATTAAGCATACATTATACATAGCCCTGGCTGTACGTGGTCTGTCACGAACACTAGAGAGAGAGCTAGGGGCGTGTGGGTTACAATTATACTAACTGGTGGGGGAGTGGTTAGCATGGACATCGTTACTATCAATTAAAGGTGTACACACATATCATCTACAGTGAATACTTGACCAATAAACTTATTCATAAACTTATTCATTTATTCATTCATTTATTGCTATGTGTACCGAGGTACAGTGAAAAGCTTTTGTTGCGTGATATCTAATCGGCAGATAGTCAATGCATGATTACAATCGAGCTGTGTACAGTTGCAGGATAAAGGGAATAACGTTTAGTGCAAGGAAAAGTCTGATTAAATATAGTCCAAGGGTCTCCGATAAGGTAACTAGTAGTTCAGGACTGCTCTGCAGTTGTTGACAGTTGAGTGATTCTGAAAAAATTGAGAAAAATTGAGCAAAGAAATCGCCTTGAACGATACTGAAACTGTAGGGAAAAAAAAGCAACATTTACTCTTAGTCCAATTGGTTCTGCCCCAGTAATGTAAATTGGTTGAGAACAAATTAATAATCTGTTTGCAACCTTGCTCTATTTTCTTTTATACTGGTGAAAGACCAATTAGGAAAAATTCAGCCCTCGGTGTTTTGAACACTCAATCTGAATAAACTTAATTTGAGGGATTAAGGAGGCACTCACAACTTCTGAAACTATCGATGTCTTGATATTCATATTCATGAGGGCAAATAAAAAGGAAATTAATCAATGAGTGAGAGATACTGATGTAAATGAAGTTTTTTTTTAGTTTAGTTTAGTTTAGCGATACAGCAGGGAAACAGGCCCTTCGGCCCATCGAGTCCGTGCCGACCAGCCATGCCCGAACACTAGTTCCATCCTAGACATTAGGGACAATTTACAGAATCCAATTACCCTACAAACCTGTACGTCTTTGGAGCGTGGGAGGGAACCGGAGCACCCGGGGAACAACCCACGCGGTCACGCGGAGAACGTGCAAACTCCGTGCAGCCAGCACCCCAAAGTCAGGATCGAACCCTGGTCTCTGGCGCTGTCAGGCAGCAACTCTACCGCTTCGCCACTGTGCCGCACATTTTAACGAGTTACACACGATAGGTGAGGTAGATGGGAACATGGATTTTACTTCGGAGTCACGTGAGTGACAGGCAGGGAGGAGGGTCGCTCATCCACCGGTAAGTTTAAAACGGACCTACAGGTGAGTATTTACTATCCTGAGGTCGTTTTGCGGGCACTCTGTTGTGGTTTTTGTTACAGAGTACTCCCATCATGGACAAGTCACGAACCAAGACCAAACGGACCGCTTCGGGACTGACTGCAGAGGACCGCGGGAACACGGGCAGTCAGCAGCGGCCGGCTTCTCCAGAGCTGCTCGTTGTTCAATCAGCAGCCCCCGACTTGACACCGCAACAGCCCGCAGGAGCACCTCGGACTGGCGGCAAAGTCACCTGGAAGTCGGGCAAGCCCGTTGACTCGGCAGGGTTTGGGATGGAAGACTCACCGCCTGCGGGAAGCGACGGCGGTCGATTATCCCGCATGGAGCGGATGGTGGAGCAATTGCTCCAACGTGACCACCTCCAGCAGCAGTCTGGTCAGCGTGGGTCTCCTAGCAGACCCACAGCAGCACCCTTGACAGGGCTGCCAAATGTCTCACCCTCTTCGCAGGGGAGCATAAGGAGCCAGATCTGGGCTGACTCTGAACAGGGGGATTTGGCTGAGAATCGTCCAACTTGCTAGGGGTGCAAGAACAGGAGCTACTCGACATGCTGTCCAAGTTCACGATACCTCCACAGAAGGCACTGCCGTTGCAGCCACAGCTGGCAGCCAGTATAAATTACCTGACTACAAATCAGCTACAGGAACAGGCCATGAACGACACGGCAGCCAAATATCTAGCTCCAGAAAACTGCATCTCCCTCAACGTGCCTGCGGTAAATACCCCATCTGGGGAAACACCAGTCCTGGCATTAGGAGCCAGGAAGTTAAAATGCAGGAAATCCAGAAACTACTGGGCTCTGGTATTACAGCTTTTGCCAGGTCAGTAGACGGGAAAGATATGTCGGAGGAGCAACAGGATGCCCTGGCACTCTTCTGTAATGTACAGTTTGAGATCAACTGTTTCAGGAAGAGTGTCATCCGACCTACACTAAACCCAAAGTTCGCGGGGTTGTGCAGAACCAGCAGCGCACAGCCGCCTCCTCTGTTGTTCGGGGACAACCTGCCCAAACAGGTAAAAGACCTCGACGAAGGGGCAAAGGCCGTCGGCATGATTAAAGTGCCGGCCGCTACCAGGTCCTCATATATTCGGCGGCAGCTCCCCTACGCATCCACCAGCAGACTGCGTTATCACAGTGAAAGAACAGCTGGTGAAAGCTCGTTGGCCGTACAACCTACACAAGGTATTTTTTAGGCCATGTCCCAGAACGGCCTTCCTGGAAGATGCGCCAACCCCACACCACAGCGTCTCCACCTCCCAGGAACCAACACAGCACCACCGGTAACCATGGAGGTAGTTGGGTCTGGTTTCCCCCGGAACATAGCATGTGTAACTTCTTCACAGGTTGGGGGAAGGTTACACTTGTTTAGGGATGCATGGAATTCTATAACTTCTGATCCTTTCATACTGTACAGTATTCAGGGATACAAAATTGAATTTGTTGACAAACTTCTCCTTCCGGTTCAGCATGCACCTAGCTGAAAGTTTGTGCTTTCACAAAAAGAGAAAGTGGAAGGTCTTGCGGAACTGTTAAGACTACATACAAAAGGAGTAATTGAGAAAACCAAACATGAATCTCTTGAGTTTGTATCAAACATCTTCATCAAAAACAAAAAAGATGGTGGATGCCGCATCATTATTGATTTGACACAACTGAACACGATGGATACTTTTGTGCAGTACACCCAGTTCAAGATGGAAACTTTTGTTACTGCCAAACAACTAGTTTCCATGGGGTACTTCATGGCTTGCATCGACCTAAAAGATGCATACTACTCAGTACCAATACAGAAAGATCACCGCAGATATTTGAAATTTATGTGGATGGGGCAGCTCTGGCAGTATAAAGCGCCTAGTGGATTAACATCAGCCCCAGACTATTTACTAAAATATTGAAACCGGCATTGGCGTTTCTTCGGAAACTAAAACATATTGTCATGGCATATGTCGATGACATCCTAATTGTGGGGAAAACCTTGGAGTTGGCCAAATTGGCTGTCTCAGCCACCAAGCTCCTATTTAAAAAATTGGGATTTATCATCCATCCAGACAAATCCAAGTTAATGCCTTCTGTGACTATGGACTATTTGGGGTTCACGATTGACTCTGTTCATATGTCCGTCACTTTGCCAAATGAGTTACTTAAACAGAATAGGCCTGGATCATCTGGCCTCAAATTGGAGTTCCTGGCTTACCCCGTAGATAGACGCTTATGCAGAGTGACCCACCTTCTACATTACCTGGAGGTCACCAAAAGTCACAGGGGCACGGAAATGGCTCTATTGATAAGCCATAAACGTCCTCATCATAGAGTAACCGTGCAGACCATCTCAAGATGGCTTAGGGTGGTATTAGGTGCAGCAGGGGTGGACACTGATGTTTTTAAATCTCATTCCACCAGGGCTGCAGCTACATCGGCAGTAAGGATGATGGAAGTTCCTATGGACCACATCCTTGCAACGGCGGGTTGGTCTAATGAAAGAACCTTCCAGCGGTTTTATAACAAACCTGTGGCCACGCCTGAGATATTTGCAGACACTATTTTGAGTTCTGTATTATAATTTTCCCCGAAGTTAGGGGTTATTATTATTATTTGTTAAATAAATACATTATTGTTTTTCAGCACTGTTTCAAGTCTGAAATACGTTAACATACTTCCTCCATTGGTTATTATGGCAGTGTGTGAGCATGGACTCGTTTCCAGGGCATGAAATCACAGAGCTTTGAAGTCTTCACGTAGTCACTCACGTGACTCCGAAGTAAAATAGTAAGATTAAACGAGAACTTACCAGGTTGAAGTTTGATCCTTATTTTATGAGGAGCTACGATGAGGGATTGCGTGCCCTCCGCTCCCAACCCTCTATTATAAAGGTCAACTGGTATGTTAGTTCTCTTATCTTACTATCTTCAGTAAACTCTACTATCTGTGATTTCACGCCGCTGCTTTGAAGAATGTTGCGCATGCATGCTGGCGGCGTCTTAACGCAATCCCTCATCGTAACTCCTCATAAAATAAGGATCAAACTTCAAACTGGTAAGTTCTCATTTAATCTTACTATTCTATTGTAACAGATTATCCCTCAAAAAATATAACCTGCGAATCCCATTAATAAATTCAGAATAAGATTTACAGAAACACTATAAACCAGTAATCTTGAGAATCAAGTGTCATGAATTAATTATAAAGTAGTGAAATTGCAAATTATATAATCCCTCAAGCATTGGTAAAAATCTTTATGGATGTGTCTACAACTTGCTTCACTTAATGGTGATGGAAAGAATCTGCCAAAGGCTGTAGAATTTTTTTATTGTTTCTTTTGGTTATTCATTCCTAGAAGTGCTGGTAAGAATGAAACACTGGTAGCTGTAGACAATAGACAATATGTGCAGGAGTAGGCCATTCAGCCCTTCAAGCCAGCACCGCCATTCAATGTGATCATGGCTGATCATCCCCAATCAGTACCCCGTTCCTGCCTTCTCCCCATATCCCCTGACACCACCAACTTTAAGAGCCCTATCTAGCTCTCTCTGGAAAGTATCCAGAGAACCGGCCTCCACCGCCCTCTGACGCAGAGAATTCCACAGACTCACAGCTCTGTGTGAAAAAAGTATTTCCTCGTCTCCGTTCTAAATGGCTTACCCGTTATTCTTAAACTGTTGCCCCTGGTTCTGGACTCCCCCTGAACATCGGGAACATGTTTCCTGCCTCTAGCGTGTCCAAACCCTTAATAATCTTAGAGGTTTCAATAAGATCCCCTCTCATTCTTCTAAATTCCAGAGTGTACAAGCCCAGCCGCTTCAGTCTCTCAGCATATTACAGTTAAGATTATAGCAATCAAAAAAAAATCTGCAGAAAACCTATTTTCCTTAGATTCAGGTTTATTAATGTCACGTGTACCGAGATATAGAGAAAAACCTTGTTTTGCAAGCTGTCCAAACAGATCAGATAATACCACACATAAATACAATCGTCAAACTCAAGACCAACAGGAAGAGCAAAGGGGAAGATACAGAGTGCAGAATATAGTTCTCAGCGTTGTAGCGCATCAGTTCCAGAGACAAAGTCCAATGTCCGCAATGGGGTAGAGGTGAATCGGACAGTACCCTAGCTTATGGAAGGACCGTTCAGAAGCCCGATAACAGAGGGGAAGAAGCTGATCCTGAGGCTGGTGGTGCGCGCTTTCAAGCTCTGTACCTTCTGCCGGACGGGAGCGGGGAGAAGAAGGAATGACCGGGGTGGGATGTGTCTCTGGTTATGTTGGCTATGTACTATTCTGTGTTGCTATAGTATCTCTATAGTTGGTGGAGTTTTGGGGTCGTACCAATGATAAATTAAAAGTCATACTGTAAAATCTCCTCTCAAAGTCTCTGCAGGACAGTATTGTTTGTACCTCTTTAACCAACGGCGGCAGAGTGGCGCACCGGTAGAGTTGCTGCCTTACAACGCCAGAGACCCGGGTTCGATCCTGACCATGGACGCTGTTCATAGGGAGTTTCTACGTTCTGCCCTTGACCTGGGTGGGTTATCTCTGAGATCTTCGATTTCCTCCCACACTGCAAAGACGCACAGGATTATTGGCTACTTGGCTTGGTACAAATGTAAAATTGTCCCTAGTGTGTGTAGGATAGCATTAATGTGCGGGGGATCGCTGGTCGGTGCGGACTCGGTGGGCCGAAGGGCCTGATTCCAACTAAACTAGACTAAACTGAACAAACCTACACCGTATGTGAGATAGTCCCTGGTCAGGCAACACAAATCCTCTTTCTGTACTATTCGTTTTCAAAGATAATTTCTCCATTTGGTGTTTCATTTTAATTTTTTTTCCCTGTCATTCTGTTCTGCTGTTTTGAATTGGACTCCCAGTGCGAAACGCCATCACATAACAGCGGCACGTGCTGTAAACCTCGCCGGTGATTTATATTCTTCATCTGGGAGGAAAGAAAACGTTAACATGATAGTCACACAGGAGTCACGTCACCCCACTTCCAGGCAGTCAGACTGCTGGACCCGGGGGTGCGGTGTGGAGGCAATAAACCGTGATGTTATTTTCCAATTTGAACAAGAAGCAATTTCTTCCTTCCTCGTGGCAAATAAAACTTCAGACCATTGTCTTCCTGTAGTCATCTTCTCTTAACCATCAAAGTAATAAGTGATAAATATTTATCGCTTATACGAATCAATAGGTTTGAGCATCAATAGATAATAGGTGCAGGAGTAGGCCATTCGGCCCTTCGAGCCAGCACCGCCATTCAATGTGATCATGGCTGATCATCCCCAATCAGTACCCCGTTCCTGCCTTCTCCCCACATCCCCCGACTCCGCTATCTTTAAGAGCCCTATCTAACTCTCCCTTGAAAGTATCCAGAGAACCGGCCTCCACCGCCCTCTGGCAAAGATACACAGACACACAAAAAGCTGGAGTAACTCAGCAGGACAGGCAGCACCTCTTGAGGCAAGGAACAGGCGGCATTTCGGGTCGAGCTCCTTCTTCAGACTGAGAGTCAGGGGAGAGTGGGAACCGATAGATTTGAAAAGGTATATATCAAACAAATTAATGAAAGATATGCAAAAAAAAAAGATCAAAGCCTTTTAAGCAGGACATTGTGGGTTGAAGCATCTTTAAGGCGGCGCAGTGGTAGCGTTGCTGCCTCACAGCGCTGGAGACCCGGGTTTGATCCTGACTACGGGTGCTGTCTGTACGGAGTTTGTACTTTCTCCCTGTGACCGGTGTGGGTTTTCTCCGAGATCTCCGGTTTCTTCCCACTCTCCAAAGTCGTCCAGGTTTGTAGGTTAATTGGCTTGGTATAAGTGTAAATTGTCCCTAGTGTGTGTAGGGTAGTGTTAGTGTGTGGGGGATCGCTGGTCGGCGCAGACTCGGTAGGCCGAAGGCTGTATCTCTAAACGGAACTAAACTAAACTAAACTAAACTAAACCTGTTCTTATGCCGTACTGTTCTGTGTTCTATTTTCTTTGTTCTATTTTCCATGCTGACCAAGATGCCCCATCTACTAATCCCTGATTTTAGCCCATATCCCTCTAAACCTCTGTACCACGTACCGTCTTTCAGTTGTTGATGTGGTATTGTGGTTTAGTTTAGTTTAGTTTAGTTTAGAGAAACAGCGCGGAAACCGGCCGTTTGGCCCACCGGGTCCGCGCCGACCAGCGATCCCCGCACAAAAACACTATCCTACACACACTAGGGACAGTTTACAATTATACCAAGCCAATGAATCTACAAACCTGTACGTCTTTGGAGTGTGAGAGGAAACCAAAGTTCTTGGAGAAAACCCACGCAGGTCACAGGGAGAACGTACAAACTCCGTTCAGACAGCGCCCGTAGCCAGGATCGAACCTGGGACTCTGGCGCTGTAAGCACTGCAGCACCACCGTGCCATTGAGGGACCTGTTCTTGTGCTCTGCTGTTCTGTTCTATTTTCTTTATTCCAGTGACCGAATAAAGGAAACCTTACAGAGGGAAGAAATCATTGAGGCTCACTAAAATGCACGTGAATAAGCATTGAATTCCAAACCTTATCTTAGATGGAACGGCTTCAGGGCAACACTGGTGCCCTTCCTGATGCGAGGTTATGAGAATGAAATGTTCACTGTTTCTTTCTCAGCCCATATTGTTGGAAGTCCGCTGAATATTTCCGGCATTTTCTGGTTTTATATCAGGTGTCCTCGGTGACTAGAATGGAGACGAGGAAACAGTTTTTCTCACAGAGAGTTGTGAGTCTGTGGAATTCCCTGCCTCAGAGGGCGGTGGAGGCCGGTTCTCTGGATACTTTCAAGAGAGAGCCAGATAGGGCTCTTAAAGATAGCGGAGTCAGGGGATATGGGGAAAAGGCAGGAACGGGATACTGATTGGGGATGATCAGCCGTGATCACATTGAATGGCAGTGCTGGCTCGAAGGGCCGAATGGCCTGCTCCTGCACCTATTGTCTATTGGTAATACATGATTACAATCGAGACATTCACATTGTGCAGATACATGATAAGCGAATAACGTTTAGTGCAAGGTAAAGCCAGTAAAGTCCGATCAAACATAGTACGAGGGTCACCAATGAGGTAGATAGTAGTTCAGCACTGCTGTCTAATTGTGGTAGGATGGTTCCGTTGTCCCTGAATCTGGAGGTGTGCGTTTTCACACTTCTGTACCTTTTGCCCGATGGGAAAGGGGAGAAGAGGGAGTGGCCGGGGTGCGACTGGTCCTTGATGATGCTGCTGGTCTTGCCGAGGCAACATGAAGTATGAATGTAGTCATTAGAAGGGTGGGTGTTTTTTGTTGGAAAGAACTGTAGATGCTGGTTTAAATCGAAGGTAGACACAAAATGCTGGAGTAACTCAGCGGGACAGGCAGCAACTCTGGAGAGAAGGAATGTTCTCATGTTACTTCTCATGTTACTCTTTCAGCTGCCTTGCTAGCTTACTTACTCTAAGTATTCAGATATAATACGTTAGCCCAAAAATGTGTTCATAATTTTTCTTTCTATTTTCCTACAAGGACTAACGATACAATTAATAAGCCCCAACTGATCATAGATAAGTAGGCAAAATGTTTAAGAAGGAACTGCAGATGCTGGAAAAATCGAAGGTAGACAAAAATGTTGGAGAAACTCAGCGGGTGAGGCAGCATCGATGGAGCGAAGGAATAGGTGACGTTTCGGGTTGAGACCCTTCTTCAGACCCGTGTGATGGTCTGGGCAGCATCCACAATTCCACAATTCGCTGCAATTTCTTGCGGGTCTTGGATGGAGCTGCTCTCAAACCAAGCTGTGATGCATCCTGGTATAGGCTTTCTATGGCACATAAGATAGAACTATTGGGAGCGGGCAAACAATGGTCGGCATGCACTCGGTAGACTGGACCGTCTGAATGCTCTCTGCAAGATCTTTATTTGACAGAAACAGCGTGCGAAAAGGCCCTTCGGACCGCGCACAGTTCGCATGTGCAAACTCCACACGGACAGCACCCGTAGGCAGGATCGAACCCGGGGCTCTGGCGCTGTGAGGCAGACAGCAGCTCTACCCGCTGTGCCGCTGTACCACCTACTTATCTATAGGTAGACAAAAATGCTGGAGAAACTCAGCGGGTGAAGCAGCATCTATGGAGCGAAGAAATAGGCGACGTTTCGGGTCGAGACCCTTCTTCAGACCGATGTGGAGGTGGGGGAGGGGCGGGTTCCCGCCCCTCTCCCATCTCCACATCGGTCTGAAGAAGGGTCTCGATGTCAGTCTGAAGAAGGGTCTCGACCCGAAACGTCACCTATTCCTTCGCTCCATAGACACTGCCTCACCTTGTCTACCTTCGATTTTTCCAGCATCTGCAGTTCTTTCTTAAACATTTCTGTTTAACAAAGCAGCTGAAAGAGTAACAGGAGAAGGTAGACAAAAATGCTGGAGAAACTCAGCAGGTGAGGCAGCATCTATGGATCAGTAACAGGAGAAGGTGATTTACGTGTCCAGCTGTAATGACAATAACTCCTTGGTAGTGTTGGAAAGGTGAGTGTAAAATGTGGCTTGCTATGTGTTTAAATTAATAACGGATTATATAGGATTGAGCTGCAACAACCTTACCACTGATTTCTGCTCTGACACATCAACGTTTGATTTTATTTCGGAAGGAGAGGTGCCTCAAGGAATCTAGAATTGAAAGCTGCCTGTGTGTGTGTGTGTGTGTGTGTGTGTGTGCGGGCATCGTCAGTGGTGAATGACTCGGTAGCGTGAAATTTCCACTTGTTAGGCACGAGATGAACAGAACCATTCCTTAGACGTCCAGGATTTGACATCTGTGCAATGTCACCTTGAAGGCTGGCCGTGTTTAGAATGCAGCGTGTGCCGGGAGCAGAAATAGTTTGCGCGCAACAGGGAATGATAGAGCAGAGTTGGAGATGATATGTGGGATCTGTGGCACGCTGGAAGGCAAGTGATGCTACCGGTAACTCATCACACAATGCATGGTGCTCTGATTCCAATCAACGTTAAAAATCCTCCTATTATTTCTGTTCTAGGGTGGCGCAGCGGTAGAGTTACTGCCTCACAGCGCCAGGGTCGAGTCAAGTTTTATTCGTCATCAAGTGCAAGTGAAATGAATTTGCCAGCAGCGATGCAATAAAAAAAGAACACACAATATACAATAAAAATTTAACACAAACATCCAGCACAGCATTTATCACTGTGGTGGAAGGCACAAAAATTGGCCAGTCCTCCTCTGTTTTCCCCCGTGGTCGGGGCCTCAACCCTCCGCAGTCGCCGCTGTGGGCGTCCAGATGTGCAGACAAGGTAAGTCCTGGGTCCCGGGTTCAATCCTGACTACGGGTGCTGTCTGTACAGAGTTTTTAAGTTCCCCCCGTGACCTTTGTGGATTTTCTCCCGGATTTTCGGTTCCCTCCGAGATCTTCGGTTTCCTCCCACACTCCAAAGACGTACAGGTTTGTAGGTTAATTGGCCTGGTATAAATGTGAATTGTCCCTAGTGTAGGGTAGTGTTGATAGTGTTAGTGTGTGCGGAGATCCCTAGTGTAGGGTAGTGTTGATACGCGGGGATCACTGATCTGTGCGGACTAATTGGGCTGAAGGCCCGGTTTCTGTGCTGTATCTCTAAACTAAAACTAAACTAAACCACCTCAAGAGTCGAGGGAGAGTGTTTAATTGTCTTATATACCGAAAACGCAACAATGATTGAGATCTTGCAGTACTCAATACATAACAAGAGAGAGTTCAATAAACTAACAAAAAACAGTATTAGTGTGAAACAAAAGCCTGAAGTCCCCGATGCAACCAAGGCAGTTTAGTTGGTGTTTGTGGTGTTCACGAGCCTGCTGAGGCAACTTCATTGCTTCATAAAGCACTTCATAACCAATGAGGTGATTGTGAAGGCTAGTTAGTTTTGCAATTATTACTTCTGGTTCATAATTCACACATTTGCCACTCTCATGAGTATTAATCAAGCGAGTGATTTTCTGAAAGCTGCCTATCCAGATATCTCTGCAATTACTTTACATTGTTTAGTATAGTTTTGAGATACAGCGTGGTCACAGGGCCTTAGGCCCATCGGGTCCATGCCAAACAGCGAGCCCCGCACACGAACACCATCCTACACACTCCAGGGACAATTTTTACATTTACCAAAATACCTACAAACCTGCACGTCTTTGGAGTGTGGGAGGAAACCAAATATCTCGGAGAAAACCCACGCAGGTCACGGGGAGAACGCACGGACTCCGTACTTGCAGCACCCGTAGTCGGGATCGAACCCGGGTCTCCGGTGCTGCAAGCGCTGTAATGGGCCTGTTCCACTTTCGCGACTTTTTCGGCGACTGCCGGCACCCGTCATAGGTCGCCGAATATTTTCAACATGTTGAAAATTCAGTGGCGACCAGAAATACGCTACGACTCTTTGTGTGACTGAGGAGACGACTCACGACCATACAGGCGACACCCTGGCGACATGTCGCGGGATGAAGCCCGTAAGGTCGTGAGTAGTCGCCCAAAGAGTCGTACCTTGTTCTGGTCGCCGCCAACATGTTGAAAATTTGCCGGCAGTCGCCGAAAAATTCACGTACGTGGGACAGGCCCATTAGGCAGCAACTCTACCCCTGCGCCACCGTGCCGCCCTGATATAGCATTGATAGGGCTTAAAATGAGATTCAGTGGTAAAGTTTAAAACTATTTCAATCGTGAAATTATTCCAAAGGGATTAGCAGTAGAGGCGCAGCGGGTAGAGCTGCTGCCTCACTGCGCCAGAGACCCGAGTTCGATCCAGACCTCGGGTGCTGCCTGTGTCTGCGTTGATTTTCCCCAGTATCTTCCCACATCCCAAAGACGTGCGTGTTTGCAGGGTAATTGCCCGTCGTGTGTAGGGCGTGTATGAGAAAGTGGAATAACATAGAACTAGCGTGAACGGGTGATCAATGGCCGGCGCGGACTTTGCGGGCTGAAGGGCCTGTTTCCATCCTGTATCTCTAAACTACGCAGAAAATATGTTGCAAACATCACGACTTACTTTTTGGTTGTTTCCAATCTAAAGTCATGGTATGTGCTGTCATCCTTCAGATCTGTTTTCCTTGCAGCTGCTCGTTCTGTCTCTGTCATTAGATTTCCACCTTTGTTCCAGCAAGGATGGGAACCTGACCTTAGCTTGTTACATGAAGCACGGACATCCTTTCTTCTCACCCTCACTGCAGCCTCTGACAGGCCGTCCAAGACACCCTCCATTAATAATTCCCTTTTGCTTCTTCCTCCAGCCAAACCGGGTCAGAAATCTGCTCTCCTGTTATTATGTGTAGGAAGGAACTGCAGGCGCCGGTTTAGACCGAAGATAGGCACAAAAGGCCGCAGTAACTCAGTGGGGCGGGCAGCATCTCTGCAGAGGAATGGGTGACGTTTCGGGGTCGAGACCTGGGTCTTCACCCATTCCT
The DNA here is from genome assembly GCA_035221665.1 of Okamejei kenojei. Classification (NCBI taxonomy): domain Eukaryota; kingdom Metazoa; phylum Chordata; class Chondrichthyes; order Rajiformes; family Rajidae; genus Okamejei; species Okamejei kenojei. The sequence continues at coordinate 3,619,082 of CM069148.1, read as the reverse complement.
TCTGTACAGAAATACTGCCTGTCCCGCTGAGTTACTCCGGATTTTTGTGTCTATCTCCTGTATTTTACTCACTACTGAAACAAGGCAGGCATGTGGAAAATGGACAGGGCAAATATAAACATTTGGACAGGACAGGTTTAGAAGGATATGAGCCAAATGCAGGCAGGTGGAACGAGTGTAGATGGAACATGTTGGTCGGTGTGGGCAAGTTGGGCCCAAGGGCCTGTTTCCACACTGTATCACTCTGTGACCCGAGCACCCTTTACCTTTATGTTTCTCTTCATTATTGTCACGCGTACCGAGGTACAGTGAAAAGCCTTGTTTTGCAAGCTTTTTGATCAGCTCAGATCGTACTATGTATAAATACAATCAAATCAAACTCAAGTACATGGACAGGTGAGGTGGTGGCGCGATGATGCAGCGGCAGAGTTGTTGCCTCACAGCTCCAGAGACCTGGGTTCGATCCTGGCTATGAGCACCGAGACGTGCCGCTTTGTAGGTTAATTGGCTTCTGTAAATTGTCGCTAGAATGTAGGATGGAACTAGTGTACTACTGATTGTTGGTCAGCGGACACAGTGGGCAGAAGGACCTGTCTCCACGTTGTATTTCTAAACTAAACTAAACCAAACTAGACAGGTACATGGAGAAGGGTTTCAGTCCGAAACGTTGCCTATTTCCTTCGCTCCATAGATGCTGCTGCACCCGCTGAGTTTCTCCAGCACTTTTGTCTACCAGGTACATGGAACTTAGAGACGTACATGGAACTTAGACAGGTACCTGGAACTTGGACACGTACATAGAAAAGAAAGATTTAGAGAGATATGGCCCGTTCAGGCAAATGGGACAAGATTAGATGGGGTATCTTGGATGGTGTGGGCGAGTTGGGCTGAAGGGACATTTTCCATTCTGTATGACTCCATGATGCTATGACTCTAACATAACTATATAGTGAAGGCCACAAAGTGTTGGAGTAACTTAGCAAGTCAGACAGCATCCCTAGAGAACATGGAGAGGTGACATTTTTGGGTCGAGACCCTTCTTCGCCCCTAAACGTCACCCATCTATATGTTCTCCGTAGAAGCTGAGTGACCCGCTGAGTTACTCCAGCATCTTGTGTCATTTTGTGTATTAACCGGCATCTGCTGATCTTTGTTTCTACATAACTGTATGTTGATTTTTGTTTTAGGTTAGTACAGAAATATTCCTGGGAAAGTGGAAAAGTCTGAGTTATGATTGCACTATTATTAACGGTGAGAACTCATTTTTATTTAAAAGCTATTGTGTTGTTTAATTTACTCAAATTCTCCATTATTCACCTTGTCATGAATTATTCATATCCTGGATTGCTACTTAGAATAAATCTGAATAATAGTTCATCTGTGAACTATCGCTGGCTGTGGCTTCCCACAGCTTCTTTCTGTAAGAGCGCAGCGCTTCACACAAAGCCGCTCCGTTTATTATCATATGAGGCAGCTGCTTCGAGTATTTGTCCAGTGAATGTGCAGGAAGGAACTGCAGATGAATGAGTTTCAATAAATCGCAGCGTCTGAAGAAGGGTCTCGACCCGAAACATCACCCGTTCCTTCTCTCCAGAGATGCCGTGTGACCCACTGAGTTACTCCAGCTTTTTTGTGTCCATCAAAGAACTGCAGATGCTGGTTTGCACCGAAGATGGACACAAAATGCCGGAGTAACTCAGCGGGACTGGCGGCATCTCTGGAGAGAAAGAATGGGTGATGTTTCAAAGAAGGGTCTCGACCTGAAACATCACCCATTTGTCCTCTACAGAGATGCTGCCTGTGCCGCTGAGTTACTCCAGCACTTTGCGCCTATCGTCTTTATTTGTTCTGTGAAGGCAGTTCTCGTACTTTTGTATTGCATGTGTGTATGTATGTGTATATATATATGTGTGTGTGTGTGTGTGTGTGTGTGTGTGTGTGTGTGTGTGTGTGTGTGTGTGCATGTGTGTGTATATATGTGTGTGCGCGCGAGTGCGTGTGTGCATGTGTGTGTATATGTGTGTGCGCACGTGTGCGTGTTTGCGTGTGTGTGTTTGTGCGTGTATGTGCGCGTGTGAGTGTGCGCGTGCGTGTGTGCGTGTGTGTGTATATATATGTGTGTATGTGTGTGTGTATGTGTGTATATATGTGCGTGTGTGTGTGTGTGCGTGTGTGCGTGTGCGCGTGTGTGTGTGTATATATATGTGTGTATGTATGTGTGTATATATATGTGTGTATGTGTGTGTATGTGTGTATGTGCGTGTGAGTGTGCGTGTGAGTGTGCGTGTGTGCGTGCGTGCGTGTATATATATGTGTGTGTGTGTATATATGTGTGTGTATATATGTGTGTGTGTGTGTATATATATGTGTGTGTGTGTGTATATATGTGTGTGTGTGTATATATGTGTGTGTGTGTGTGTATATATATGTGTGTGTGTGTATATATATGTGTGTGTGTGTGTGTGTATATATGTGTGTGTGTGTATATATGTGTGTGTGTGTGTATATATATGTGTGGTGTGTATATATGTGTGTGTGTGTGTGTATATATGTGTGTGTGTGTATATATGTGTGTGTGTGTGTGTATATATATGTGTGTGTGTGTGTATATATATGTGTGTGTGTGTATATATGTGTGTGTGTGTGTGTATATATATGTGTGTGTGTGTATATATATGTGTGTGTGTGTATATATGTGTGTGTGTATATATATGTGTGTGTGTGTATATATATGTGTGTGTGTGTGTGTGTGTGTATATATATGTGTGGTGTGTGTATATATATGTGTGTGTGTGTATATATGTGTGTGTGTGTATATATGTGTGTGTGTGTATATATGTGTGTGTGTGTGTATATATGTGTGTGTGTGTGTTATATATGTGTGTGTGTGTATATATGTGTGTGTGTGTGTATATATGTGTGTGTGTATATATATGTGTGTGTGTGTGTATATATGTGTGTGTGTGTATATATATGTGTGTGTGTGTGTATATATGTTGTGTGTGTATATATGTGTGTGTGTGTATATATATGTGTGTGTGTGTGTGTATATATATGTGTGTGTGTGTATATATATGTGTGTGTGTGTGTATATATATGTGTGTGTGTGTATATATATGTGTGTGTGTGTATATATATGTGTGTGTGTGTGTAGTATATGTGTGTGTGTGTGTGTATATATATGTGTGTGTGTGTATATATATGTGTGTGTGTGTGTATATATATGTGTGTGTGTGTATATATATGTGTGTGTGTGTGTATATATATGTGTGTGTGTGTGTGTGTGTGTGTATATATATGTGTGTGTGTGTATATATATGTGTGTGTGTGTATATATATGTGTGTGTGTGTGTGTGTGTGTGTGTATATATATGTGTGTGTGTGTGTGTGTGTGTATATATATGTGTGTGTGTGTATATATATGTGTGTGTGTGTGTGTAATATATGTGTGTGTGTGTGTGTGTGTATATATGTGTGTGTGTGTGTATATATATGTGTGTGTGTATATATGTGTGTGTCCGCGTGTCCGTGCATGCGTGCGTCTGTGTATATATATGTGTGTGTGTATATATGTGCGTGTGTGCGTGTGTGTGCGTGTGTGTGTGTGTGTGCGTGTGTGTGCGTGTGTGTGCGTGTGTGCGTGCGTGTGTGCGCGAGTGTGTCAATATAGATTCACACACTGAACGCTTTTATGATGTTGTTTACAGTGTACTATGTTTACACATTGAGTGGTGCTGCTGCAAGCAAGATTTTCATTGTTCTATCTGGGGCACACGACAATAAAACACTCTCAACTCTTCCCGAAGAGATTTTGCAAAGAGAATTTCTACCTTCAAGGAAAGCTCAAAGAATATTCTTGGAAATTTGCAATAAGAGGCTCGTACCGATATTGATTTTTTGTTCTTCTCAACCGAGAACTCATAAGACAATAGATCAATCACCACTGTTCCCCTCAAGAGTTCCTGATTAGTGATACGCTGTCCTATAGGCAAGCTGTAAATGGCTGAGGATATTATCAAAAGAGCAGCCAGATATTTGATTGGTATTACTCCTGTTGTATTTATAGACGTGATGAAGGTTGTGAAGGCAGAGCCTTTCTCTAACAACTTAAAGTGACAATACCCCAGGAGTTTTATTTTAAAGTAGAATTCTAAAGCACATTATAAAATAAGATTAGTTGCAGAGACAGCTTTCAATTCTTATTGAGTTAGAGTGATAAATATTTGTAATAACATTTCTCACATCTTTCACGTTCAATGGGTTTATCTTGGTGTTGTCTGCTCAGCTTTCCTCCTCTTCAACTTTCAAATGCCCGATTCAATTACATTTCTGCTTCACAATTTGATTTTACTTTTGCTGTGCTTTCTTCAATCGGTTGATGCTGCCTGGCCAATATTCTTTCCCTCTGTTTCAGCAATCGCTTTACTTGTCCCCCTGGGAAACATTTTCCAAAATACAATCGTCATAAAACTCATAACTACAGTTGGTGGAATTGTACATCCAATAACAAACGTATTCAACAAGAAAAGCAATATTTAACTTTTTGTTTGGAAGTAAGCAGCAGCTTTGTAACCAAATTGGACGACACACTCTTCCTGAATCAGGGTATCATCTCAGCCTAGTTTGGGAACAGCTCTGCCCAAGATCTCCAGAAATTGTAGAGAGTTGCGGATGTAGTCCAGTCCGTCACACAGACCACACTCCCCACCATTGACTCCATCTACACTTCACCCTGCAGCAGAAAAGCAATCGACATAATCGAAGACTTGTCCCACCCCGGTCATTCCTTCTTCTCCCCGCTCCCGTCCGGCAGAAGGTACAGAAGCTTGAAAGCGCGCACCACCAGACTCAGGAACAGCTTCTTCCCCTCTGTTATCAGGCTTCTGAACGCTCCTTCCATAAGCTAGGGCACTGTCCTATTCACCTCTACCCCATTGCGGACATTGGACTTTGTCTCTAGATTTGTCTCTTTGTCTTTGGGGTGGCACGGTGGCGCAGCGGTAGAGTTGCTGCCTCACAGTGCCAGAGGCCCGGGTTCGATCCTGATTATGGGTGCTGTCTGCACGGAGTTTGTACGTTCTCCCCGTGACCGCATGATTTCCGTCCGGGTGCTCTGGTTTCCTCCCGCACTCCAAGAGACGTGCAGGTTTGTGGGATAATTGGTCTCGGTAACTGGTAAAATTGTAAAACTAAAATGGTAAAATTGTGTGAAGAAGTGTCTCGGCCCAAGTCGTCACCCATTCCATCTCTCCATGGATGCTGCCGCACCTACTGAGTTGCTCCAGCGTCTTGTGTCTACCTTTGATAACATTGTAAATTGTCCTTAGTGTGTAGCACAGTGTTAGTGTACAGGGGGATCGCTGGTCGGTGCGGACTCGGACTCCGTGGGCCGAAGGGCCCTGTTTCCACACTGCATCTCCAAAGTTTAAAGAAATTTGAATGATCAATGATAACTACTGAGGTAAAGAACAGACCATCATAAAAAACACCAGTTAATATTATACTTCTGTTGATGAAAATGATTAAGCATAGATTATAATGTTCTGACTGCTGCTTTCCACAATGACTGCAATTTAGATCTCAAAGAATATAATAATTACTGTACAGGCATTGTCTACAGCTGAGCGGCACGGTGGCGCAGCTGATAGGGCTGTTGCTTCACAGCGCCAGACACACAGGTTCGATCCTGACCTTGGTCGCTGTCAGTGTGTTCCCCCTGTGTTCCCATGGTCCAAAGACATACAGGTTTATAGGTTTATTGGCTGGGTAAATGTAAAAAATGTCCTTAGTATCAGTAGGATAGTGTTAATGTGCGGGGATCGCTGGTCGGAGCAGACCCGGTGGGCCAAAGGGCCTGTTTCCACGCTGTATCTCTAAACTAAACTAAAATAAACATGAGTTTCCTCCCACATCCCCCAAAAGGGCGGGGATTTGTAGGTTAATTGGCCCCCTAATGTGTAGGAAGTGGGATAGCATAGAACTAGTGTGAACGGGTGATCGATGGTCGGCGTGGACCTGGTGGGCCGAAGGGCCTGTTTCCATGCTATACCTCTAAACCTGATCTACAGTGAGGCGAGAGGCCTGTAGTATGTGACGCCAACGCAACTTCAACACTAACTCATAAAGAAACATTCATATGTTCATCAGACAGTTTGTTGTAACAGTGTGGTATTTGATTCATAAGCTGGAAATCTATATTTTGTTCTTAGGTTTGGTCTTTAGTGACACAGCAAGAAAACAGAGGGCACAGCCTCAGGTTAAAAGCAGGTACCCTTTAGAATGGAGATGAGGAGGAATTTCTTCAGTCCGAGGGTGGTGAATCTGTGGAATTCTCTGCCGCACAGGCGGCTATGGAGGCCAAGTCATTGGGTAGTGTCAAAGCGGAGATTGACAGGTTCCTGATCAGTACGGGTATCGGGGGTTACGGGGAGAAGGCAGGAGAATGAGGTAGAAAGGGATAAATAGATCAGCCATGATTGAATGGCGGAGTAGACTCGACGGGCCGAATGACCAAAGGCTGCCCGTTTGTCTCATGGTCTAATGGGAACCGTCAGATGCCACATTGTAAGGAATGTCCCTTGGAAGGTTATAATTATTTACAGAAATCAAATACTTTGCTTGTTAGACAATCTTGCCAGCTACCTTCTAGTTTCAAGGAGAGAGAAGAGAGAAGATAATGACACATGGGGTCAGAGATGCTGCTTTATGAAACTTGAAATTTAATTACTGTTCCTGAATCAGAACATTTTACACAGGTTGTGATCCCTCCCAAACAGCTAGCACTGTGATCTGTAGGAGGTATAGTTTGTTGTGTGATGCCACGTGGCAGAACACAAAAAGATACAGAAGACAGACACAAAATGCCGGCGTAACTCAGCGGGACAGGCAGTTTCTCTGGACGGAAGGAATGGGTGGCTGTTTCAGGTCGAGGCCCTGGTCTGAAGAAGAGTCTCGACCCGAGACGTCATCCATTCCTCCTCTCCAGAGATGCTGCCTGTCCCGCCGGTCATCCATTCCTCCTCTCCAGAGATGCTGCCTGTCCCGCCGCGTTACTCCGGCATTTTGTGTCTATCTTCGGTTTAAACCAGCATCTGCACTTCCTACTTGCACACAAAAAGAGGCAAAATGTTCAAGAAGGAACTGCAGATGCTGGAAAATCGAAGGTAGACAAAAGTGCTGGAGAAACTCAGCGGGTGCGGCAGCATCTATGGAGCGAAGGAAATAGGTAACGTTTCGGGCCGAGACCCTTCTTCAGACTCATGTAGGGTGGGGGGGGGGGGGCGGGAAGAAGAAAGGAAGAGGAGGAACCAGAGGGCTGAGTGCACCCCAGCAGCTTGAACATTGACTTCTCCAATTTCCGGTAGCCCTTGCTGTCTCCTCCCCTTCTCAGCTCTCCCTCAGCCCTCAGAATCAGTAATTACATATTTGTGTGAGGGGGAAAAAAAAAAAAAAAAAATCTTGGTCAGTCATGACGAGTTGGGCCGAAGGGCCTGTTTCCATCATGTACTGTATGACTCTATGACTCTACCCCATATTGAGCATCATGGTAGTAACAGGTAACTGGAGATTTCAGTGCATAGAAGGTGCAGGCTAGATCTGTGTATTATGCCACTGCTTGACTGGTGGAACAGAACAACACAGGAACAAGCCCTTAGGCCCACAATGTCTGGATTTGATTTCGTCATCCTGAGAAAAAAGCTTTGACTCCCTTCCCTATTTATGTAATTCATAAATTTATAAACTTCTATCAGGTCTGCTCTCAAACCATGGCTTTGCAGAGAAAACAATCTGTTCACCCAATCCTTATAGCTAAAAAAAAGGGACAGAGTGCTGGAGTAACTCAGCGGGTCAGGCAGCATCTGCGGAGAACATGGATAGGTGACGTTTCACAGAGTGCTGGAGTAACTCAGCGGGTCAGGCAGCATCTCTGGGGAACGTGGATAGGCCATGTTTCAGGTCGGGACCCGTCTGAAGAAAGAGGAGGAGAACTTCTTCAAAGCTAATAACCTCTAACCCAGGCACTGCAGTAGTATGAATATTGACTTCTCTAACATCAAGTCACTTTTGCCTTCCCTCTCTCTCCATCCCTCCCCCCTTCCCAGTTCTCCGACTAGTCTGACTGTCCTCGTTTGCATTTTATCTCTGCTTGCTTTGCTGTTACCTTCTTCTGGCCTACAATGATCTATTCTGCATGTTCCTTGATCGCCATCCCCTTCATCTAGTTTTCACACCTTGCACCTCCTTATCTATGCATCTCCCTCTCCCCTGACTCAATCTGAAGATGCGAAACGTCCGCCTGTCTAGCTGAGGTTCTCCAGCATCTTGTGACTATCTTCAGTTTAAACCAGCATCTGCAGTTCCTTCCTATGGCCAGGCATGGCACCCGCACTTAGAAACATAGAAAATAGGGGCAGGAGGAGGCCATTCAGCCCTTCGAGCCAGCACCACCCTTCTACCATTTCCGAGACCGGCTGTTTAAGTAAGGAAGATAGACACAAAATGTTGAAGTAACTCAGCGAGTCAGGCAGCATCTTTGGAGCAAAGGAATAGACGACGTTTCAGGTTGAGGCCCTGCTTCAGAAGTCTCTACCCGAAACGTCACCCGTTCCTTCTCGCCAGAGATGCTGCCTGTCCCGTTGAGTTCCTCCAGCATTTTGTGTCTATCTTCGGTTCAAACCAGCATCCGCAGTTCCTTCTGACAAACATCCTCTGCACATTTTGTAAAGCCTTCAGGTCCTTTTTTTTTTTATCATGGGGCGACCAGAACGGCAAGCAATACTCCAGATAAAGAGTGTAAAGATGTGATGGAGTTTAGATGTGGCCACGTTTAGCGCTGAGTTAGACTGCGATCTACGGCTAAACAAGTGTGGCAGGGCAGGTCAAGCATGGTCTGAACCATGGTTATAGCTGTTCTGCCTCGGCAATGAGAAGAAGCCACTGTGAGAACTGCCGCAACACACAGTGGAGGTTCTTGTTAAAAACAAACCACCTTTCTCAGATTAAATCACCAGCTCTGCTCTTGGTTTTCAGAAAGCGAGTCAGAGAAGGGAGTGAGGCAGTCAGCTTATTGTCAGGACTGCCACTAGATTAATCGCCAAATCCCAGTGAAACGATGTCTATTTTCCACTGTGCTGCCCTGGCACGGTGGCGCAGCGGTGGAGTTGCTGCCTCTCAGCGCCAGAGACCCGGGTTCGATCCTGACCACGGGTGCTGTCTGTACGGAGTTTGTACCTTCTCCCCGTGACCTGCGAAGGGGTTTTCTCCGGGTGCTCCGGTTTCCTCCCACATTCCAAAGACGTGCAGCTTTGTGGGTCAATTGACTTCCGTTAAATGATTTGGGACGATCAGCCATGATCGTGATGAATAGCGGTGCTGGCTCGATGGACCGAATGGCCTCCTCCTGCACCTATTTTCTATGTTTCTATGTAATTGTGAATTGTACAAAGTGGGTGCGTTAGTGCTGGTGTACGGGGTTGTCGCAGGTCGGTGGCCCGAGTGGCTCGTTTCCATGCTGTATCTCTGTAACATGTCGTATACGTGCTCTGAATTTTATGCTACAGTACAACAGAAGGCAATAATATTAACTTTACATTTCCCAGTATGTGTGGATTAACCATGCAACTTTAACAGACAGACAGAGAGCATTCTCTCGTGTGTGTCCCCAGTTACCTGGCACACTTCCCCCTGCCCCCCTCCCTCCCAACTTCCACCCACCCCCTACTAATCAGTCCCGATCAAAAAATGTTACCCATCCAAGTTCTCCAGCAACGTTGCCTGACACATTGATTTGGACGCTTGTCCCACCTGCCTGCTTTTGGTCCATGTGCAGGAAGGAGCTGTGCAGATGCTGGTTTACATCGAAGACAGACACAAAACGCTGGAGTAACTCAGCGGGACAGGCATTCAGCATCTCTGGAGAGAAGGAATGGGTGACGTTTCGGTTTGAGACTGGTTCAGATCAGTCTGAAGCAGAGGTGGGAGATTGCAGGAAGCAAAGAGTAGGAGTACACGCGGTCCGCCCTGCTTCGACTAATGCAATTAACCCGACGTGCACAAACAAATAGATGAAATGGAACAAGATGACCTGCAACTTTGGGCTGTACACGCCACACGCAAGAAGAAGTCTGAAGAAGGGTCTCGACCCGAACATCACCCATTCCTTCTCTCCAGAGATGCTGCCTGTCCCGCTGAGTTACTCCAGCTTGTTGTGTCTATCTTTGCTTTTGCTCTATATTCCTCTAATCTTTTCATATCCAGCTCTTTGTTTCTTTTTATGTTGTCAACCAGCATCTGCAGTTGCTAGTTTCTGCTTCTTCTATAGAAAGAATATTGTTGCATTTCATCACAGCATGGTTTTGGGTACAGCTCTACCCAAGAGTCTTAAGAAATTGCAGAGGGATCTGGAGGTATCCCAGGCCATTTCACAGACCACACTCACCACCATTGACTCCATCGACACTTATTACTGCTTCGGGAAAGCGACCAACATAATCAAAGACTTATCCCAGCCCCGGCCATTTCCTCTTCTCCCTGCAACCCATTGGGCAGAAAGTACAGAAGCTTGACAGTGAACACTACCAGACTCAAAAACGTCTTCCCTTCTGTTATCAGCCTTCTTAACGGTCCTTCCATAAGCTAGGGAACTGCTCGATTCACCTCTACCCCATTGCAGACATTGGACTTTGTCAATGGATCAACAATTGTCAAGTATCTTTGTCAATGGAACTGATGCGCTACAATGCTGAGAACTATATTCTGCGCTCATCTTCCCCTTTGCTCTACCTATTGTAGTTGGAGTCATACAGAACAGTAAAAGGCCCTTCGGCCCAACTCGCCCATGTCAACCAAGATGCCCCATTTAAACCGGTCCCATTTGCCCACACTTGGTTCATATCCCCCGACACCTTTCCTATCCATATCCCTGTCCAAATTCCACGTACCTGTCCAAGTTCCATGTACCTGTCCAAGTTCCATGTACCTGTTCAAGTTCCATGTACCTGTCCAAGTTCCATGTACCTGCCCAAGTTCCATGTACCTGTTCAAGTTCCACATACCAGTCTAAGTTCCATGTACCTGTTCAAGTTCCATGTACCTGTCCAAGTTCCATGTACCTGTCCAAGTTCCATGTACCTGTCCAAGTTCCCTGTATTTGTCCAAGTTCCATGTATCTGCCCAAGTTCCATGTACCTGTTCAAGTTCCACATACCAGTCTAAGTTCCATGTACCTGTTCAAGTTCCATGTACCTGTCCAAGTTCCATGTACCTGTCCAAGTACTTGCGATTGACTTGATTGTATATATGTGTGGTATTATAAGGTACTAAGGACATAATTGATAGGAACAGAATTAGGCCATTCGGCCCATCCCATTTCAATCATGGCTGATCTACCTCTTCCTCCTAACCCCATTCTCCTGCCTTCTCCCCATAACCCCTGACACCCGTACTAATATATCTATTATTTGATCCAAGTGGACAGCGTGCAAAACAAAGCTTTTCACCGTACCTCGGCACACGTGACAATAATGGAAACTAAACCAAAAGCCAGCGTGGTAAAACTAAACTGACATCTCATCGTCCAGAAAAATGGAAAGAAGTACAGAATAATCAAAATTATCCAGGCTTCAAATTCCACCTCATTACTTTCACTCTTACATTCTGTAAAAGTCATCTATCATATCAGGCTAGCCCTGTGGGAAACGGTAAGCTACATTGAATTTTGTATCGCTGGAAGGCAAACATCAATGAAACCAATTAAGATAATGTGAAAAAAAAGTAGACGGAGGTTTAGCAAAAATGCAATTGGTTTTCAAGTTTTTCGGACTGTGTGTAACTTTCCACATATCCACGTAATCTGATAATTTATTAATAAATTCCACAATTCATGCTTTTTATAATTCTTACAATGATCATACAATAGATAACACCTCACTGGGGCACAGAATAGATTTAACTTTTGCAATTCAGTGAATGTGAACGTGATCAAGTACAGCAACTTATGCGGTAGCTATAATGTCTAAAGAGGTATTACAAAGATGTACAGAAAAGATTCAGAAGTCAAAGAGTGTGCGCAGGAAGGAACTGCAGATGCCGGTTTACACCAAAGACAGATGCAGAACGCTGGAGTAACTCAGCGGGTCTGACAGCATCTCTGGAGAAAAGGAATGGATATTTCTAAAGCAGAGAGATAGATAGATTCTTGATTAGTACGGATGTCAGTGGTTAGGTGGAGCAGGCAGGAGAATGGGGTTAGGAGGGAGAGGTAGATCAGCCATGATTGAATGGCAGAGAGGACTTGATGGGCCGAATGGCCTATTTCTGCTGCTATTACTTCTGACCTTATGACCTAATGAATAGGTGACATTTTGGGCTGAGAACCTTCTTCAGACAGTCCGGAGAAGGGTCTCGATCTGAAACGTCACCCATTCCTTTTCTCCAGAGATTCTGTTTGACCCGTTGAGTTACTCCAGCATTTTGTGTCTGTTAAAAGTCAAGGGTGTTTAGTTGTCTAGGTGACACACAGGGCCCAGAACAATGAAATTCTGATTTGCTGCATCTTTGCAAACGTTAATAAAATAAATACATATAGAATAAAAAAACATTTATGAATCCCAGTCCATCACACAGACCACACTCACCACCATTGGCTCCATTAGCACTGCACGCAACCAAGGAAAAGCAGCCGACATAATCAAATGCTTGTCCCACCCCGGTCATTCCTTCTTCTCCCCGCTCCCGTCCGGCAGGAGGTACAGAAGCTTGAAAGTGCGCACCACCAGACACAGGAACAGCTTCTTCCCCTCTGTTATCAGGCTTCTGAACGGCCCTTCCATAAGCTAAGGGACTGCCCGATTCACCTCTACCCCATTGCGGACATTGGACTTTGTCTCTGGAACTGATGCGCTACAATGCTGAGAGCTATATTCTGCACTCTGTATCTTCCCCTTTGTACTTATTGGAATTGAGTTTGACCTGATTGCATTTATGTGTGGTTTTATCTGGTCTGTTTGGACGGCTTGCACAGCAAAGCTTTTCACTGTACCTCGCTACACGTGACAATATTAAACCTGAACCTAAAGGTAAAAAAACCATAATAGTGCAAGCTGAAGTTTGTGATGCAACTTTGTACAAAGTCCATCGTTGATTGTTGTTGAGGTTGTGTTGTGGTTTGGGTTGTGTGTGTGGAGTATTTCAGGAGCCTGATAGTTGTTAAGGGGCTGTCCCACTTGGGCGACCTAATCCGTGGGTTCTGGCGAGTTTGCCCTCGACTCATACTCGCAGCATGGTCGACACGAGGTCGTAGGAGGTCTTCGTAACTCTCCTTCATGCTCGAGAGTGGTCTCCGCGTACTCGAGGCCTCAGCTAGGTTGCGCCGTATTTTTCAACATGTTGAAAAATGCCCGCGAGTAAAAAAAGGTCGCCATGGAAAATATCGATACTTTTTTTACTTGTAGGTTTTGTCGTAGTAGGTCATAGTAGGTCGGCATGTTAGTCGTAGATAATCGAGGGTAGTCGAAGGTAGTCGTAGATAGTCTTCATCACAGTCGAAGGGAGGTCGAAGGAGATCGTCTTCACTCTCCACTATTCGGTGTCCAATTTTCCTGAAGTTAGTCGTAGCTAGTTGAAGCTAGTCTTCAATATAGTCGAAGGAGGTCCTCAACATGACATTTTTTCAAACTCTCCTAAACTCTTCCAAACTCGCTAATTAGGTCGCCCAAGTGGGACAGCCCGTTTAGGGTGAAAGAGGCCATGTTTCTCGGGCTCCTGTACCTTCTTCCCGATTGTAGCAGCAAGTTGAGACTATGGCCTGGGTGCTCTGAGTTGGGTTTACTTTTAGTTCTTAGTTTAAAGATACAGCGTGGAAACAGGCCCTTCGGCCCACTGAGTCGGCGCCAACCAGCGATCCCCGCACATTAACGCTAACGCTATTAGTTAAAACAAATGTAGGTCCCTTGCAGTCAGAAACAGTTGAATTGATCATGGGGAACAAGGACATGGCAGACCAATTCAATAACTACTTTGGTTCTGTCTTCACTAAGGAAGACCTAAATAATCTGCCGGAAATAGCACGGGACCGGGGGTCAAATGTGGAGGAACTGAGTGAAATCCAGGTTAGCCGGAAAGTGGTGTTAGGTAAATTGAATGGATTAAAGGCTGATAAATCCCCAGGAACAGATTGTCTGCATCCCAGAGTACTCAAGGAAGTAGCCACAGAAATAGTGGATGCATTAGTGATAATTTTTCAAAACTCTTTAGATTCTGGAGTAGTTCCTGAGGATTGGAGGGTAGCTAATGTAACCCCACTTTTAAAAAAAGGAGGGAGAGAAAAAATGGGGAATTACAGACCAGTTAGTCTAACATCGGTAGTGGGGAAACTGCTAGAGTCAGTTATTAAAGATGGGACAGCAGTACATTTGGAAAGTGGTGAAATCATTAGACAAAGTCAGCATGGATTTACGAAAGGTAAATCATGTCTGACGAATCTTATGACACTAAGCTGGGGGATAGTGTTAGGTGTGAAGAGGATGCTAGGAAGCTGCAAGGTGACTTGGATAGGTTGGGTGAGTGGGCAAATGTATGGCAGATGCAGTATAATGTGGATAAATGTGAGGTTATCCACTTTGGTGGCAAAAACAGGAGGGGAGACTATTATCTGAATGGTGACAAATTAGGAAAAGGAGAGATGCAACGAGACCTGGGTGTCATGGTACACCAGTCATTGAAAGTAGGCATGCAGGTGCAGCAGGCAGTGAAGAAAGCAAATTGTATGTTAGCATTCATAGCGAAAGGATTTGAGTATAGGAGCAGGGAGGTTCTACTGCAGTTGTACAGGGTTTTGGTGAGACCACACCTGGAGTATTGCGTACAGTTTTGGTCTCCAAATCCGAGAAAAGACATTCTTGCCATAGAGGGAGTACAGAGAAGGTTCACCAGACTGGTTCCTGGGATGTCAGGACTTTCATATGAGGAAAGACTGGATATACTTGGCTTACACTCGCTTGAATTTAGAAGATTGAGGGGGGATCTTATAGAAACTTACAAAATTCTTAAGGGGTTGGATAGGCTAGATGCAGGAAGATTGTTCCCGATGTTGGGGAGGTCCAGAACAAGGGGTCATAGTCTAAGGATAAGGAGGAATTCGTTTAGGACTGAGATGAGGAAAACATTTATCACACAGAGAGTGGTGAGTCTCTGGAATCCTCTGCCACAGAAGGTAGTTGAGGCCAGTTCATTGGCTATATTTAAGAGGGAGAGATGTGGCCCTTGTGGCTAAAGGGATCAGGGGGTATGGAGAGAAGGCAGGTACAGGATATTGAGTTGGATGATCAGCCATGATCATATTGAATGGCGGTGCAAGCTCGAAGGGCCGAATGGCCTACTCCTGCACCTAATTTCTATGTTTCTATGTTTCTATCCTACCAAACACTAGGGACAATTTACACTTTTACCAAGCCAATTAACCTACAAACCTGCAATTCTTTGGAGTGTGGGGGGAAACCGAAGATCTCGGAGATAACACGCTCAGGTCACGGGGAGAACGTACAAACTCCGTACAGACAGAACTTGAAGTCGGGATCGAACCCGGGTCTCCGGCGCTCCAAGCACCACTGCGCCACCATGCGGCCCTGATCTTTGACGATGTTAGCTGCCTTATTGAGGCAGCGCTTCTTGTGGATGCCTTTAATGGTGGAGAGATCAATACTCTTTTGACTTTAGAGATACAGCGTGCAAACAGGTCCTGTGACCCACCGAGTCCGCTCCGACCAACAATCGCCCCACACACTCGCACTATCCTACACACTAGTGACTGAGTGAGAATTTGTGTTGACTTTCAGTTTTGTTTATTGACACGTGTACCAAGGTACCGTAAAAAGCTTTTCTTGCATGCTAACCAGTCAGTGGAAAGATAATAGACAATAGACAATAGGTGTAGGAGCAGACCATTCGGTTCTTCGAGCCAGCACCGCCATTCACTGTGATCATGGCTGATCATCCACAATCAGTACCCCGTTCCTGCCTTCTCCCCATATCCCCTGACTCCGCTATTTTTAAGAGCCCTATCTTACTCTCTCTTGAAAGCATCCTGTGGCAGGGGCTACGGACTGTAACCAACTACCGGAGCACCCCACCCTCATCCGCAAGTGGCGGCACCTCCCTAGCTGAAGACCTGAACTCCTTTTACGCTCGTTTCGAGATGGGCAACACCACCCCAGGTCTGCCGACTATCGACAACACCGCCAGCAGGCTGGCTAACGAAGCTGATGGGAGGAATGAACACACATTCTCGCTGTCCGAGCACGATGTGAGGAGGGCTCTGGCACGGGCGAGCACGAGGAAAGCTGCAGGCCCCGATGGCATCTCGGGGTGAGTACCTGCGTCCTGTGCTACGCAGCTAGCTCCGGTGCTCACTACAATATTCAACCTCTCCCTGGACAAGTCCGTGGTCCCTGCCTGCTTCAAAAAATCCACCATTGTACCTGTACCAAAGAATGCCTCCCCAGCCTGTCTGAATGACTACCGTCCGGTGGCCCTCACCTCGGTAGTCATGAAATGCTTTGAGAGGCTGGTGAAGAAACACATCTGCGCCTTCCTCCCTCGCAACATGGACCCGTTACAATTTGCATACCGTCCCAACAGATCCACGGACGATGCTGTCTCCCAGGTTCTGCACACCACTCTCTCTCATGTTGACAGCCAGAAGGGGGGCTACGTGAGGATGCTGTTCATAGACTTCAGTTCAGCCTTCAACACGATAGTCCCCACCAGACTGGCCGAGAAGCTGCTGGAATTAGGGCTCAACACCCCCCTGTGTGCCTGGGCCCTGGACTTTCTCACCGCCAGGCCCCAGGTAGTCAAGATGGGAGGGAATACATCGAAGTCCCTCACCCTGAGCACAGGATCCCCCCCAGGGTTGCGTCCTCAGCCCCCTACTGTACTCCCTGTACACACATGACTGTGTGGCCAGGTTCAGCTCCAACTCGATTATCAAGTTTGCTGATGACACTGTGGTGGTGGGCCTGATCTCAGACAACGATGAGAAGGCCTACCGGGAGGAGGTGGCTGATCTGGCACTCTGGTGTCAGGACAACAGCCTCCTCTTGAACATCAAAAAAAACGAAGGAGCTGATCGTGGACTTTAGGCGGGCACATCATCCGAGGACGTACACACCGTTGAGGATAAATGGGGATACTGTGGATAGGGTGAGCTGTTTTAAATACCTGGGAGTCCACATCTCAGAGGATCTGACATGGACATCGCACGCTGCAGCACTGGTGAGTAAGGCAAGGCAGCGCCTTCACCACCTCAGGCAATTGAGGAAATTCAGAGTGTCTCTGAGGATCCTCCAGTGCTTCTACTCAGCGGCTGTGGAAAGTATATTGTCTGGAAATATTACAATCTGGTTTGGGAATTGCTCTGCCCAGGACAGGAAGGCTCTGCAGAGAGTAGTGCGTTCGGCCGAACGCACTATGGGAACTTCACTCGCCCCTCTGCAGGAACTACACATCAGGAGGTGCAACTCCAGAGCTAATAAGATAATGGGAGACCCCTTCCACCCCAGCAACGGACTGTTCCAGCTGCTATGGCCAGGCAAACGCCTCCGTTGCCATGCTGTGAGAATGAAGAGGATGAGAAGGAGTTTCTTCCCAGAGGCCATTCGGACGGTAAGCTCCTATCTCACCAGGGACTAACTCTACTAACTTACTGTACCACAATACCGCCCACAATATTTAATATGTAAAAGAACATGTGATTCTGTTTGTAGTTTGTTGGTTGTTTGTTTGTTTGTTTTTTTGCACAAAGTCCGCGAGCATTGCCACTTTTCATTTCACTGCACATCCCGTATGTGTATGTGACGAATAAACTTGACTTGACTTGACTTGACTTGAGAACCGGCCTCCACCGCCCTCTGAGGCAGAGAATTCCACAACAACATTAGCTACGCTCCAATCCACAGGAACTGATCCTGAATCTTTCGAACATTGGAAAATGATAACCAATGCGTCCACAATTTCCAGAGCCACCTCTTTAAGTACCCTGGGATGCAGACCGTTGGGCCCTGGGGATTTATCCGCCTTCAGTCTACCCAACACCATTTCCTGCCTAATGCGAATTTCCTTCAGTTCCTCCGTCACCTTAAGTCCTCTGGCCACTAGTACATCTGGGAGATTGTTTGTGTCCTCCTTAGTGAAGACAGATTCAAAGTACCTGTTCAACTCATCTGCCATTTCCTTGTTCCCCATAATAAATTCACCAGTTTCTGTTTTCAAGGGACCCACATTTGTCTTAACTATTTTGTTCCTCTTCACATACCTATGGAAGCTTTTACTATCCTCCTTTATATTCTTGGCTAGCTTACCTTTGTACCTCATCTTTTCTCCCCATATTGCAGTTTTAGTTACCTTCTGCTGTTCTTTAAAAGTTTCCCAATCCTCTGGCATCTATGTTATACTTCTTCTCTTTTATTTTTACATTTTCTTTGACTTCCCTTGTCAGCCACGGTCGCCTCTTACTCCCCTTGGACTTTCGTCCTCTTTGGAATGAAGGGATAACATATGATAACAATCGAGCCATCCACTGTGTGCAAATACATGAAAGGGAATAATGTGATTCATAAGGAACAGAAGATATAAATTAAACAAGTAAGGAGACTGGGGTCAGGTTAGCTCGGGAAAATTAGTTATAATTACATAAAGCTCTGGGGAGATAAACAGGGTTACAAAGAAACTTTAAAAACTGAGCAAGTTGGTAACTTTGAAAGGGTTCCTGCAGCAGAGAATCAAGGAACTCTAATTTTTTAGATTAGTTTTGTTTAAAGATACAGCGTGGAAACAGGTCCTTCGGCCCACCGAGTCCGCACCGACCAGCGATCCCCGCACACTAACACTAACCCACGCACACTGGGGACAATTTACATTTATACCGAGCCAACTAACCTGCAAACCTGCACGCCTTTGGAGGGTGGGAGGAAACGGAAGATCTCGGAGAGAACCCACGTGATTATGGGGTGATTAGGTCTCTGGCGCAGTAATCGCCGCAGGGCAGCAATTCTACCTGTGCGCCAGCGTGCCGCTAGGATAATCATTATAATCTGAAGGATCATTTCAAATTAGCCGAGAAAGATGAAATGAGTAAAGCAGCAGCAAGATGGCCCAAGGAAGAATCCCTTGTGATACGGGAGAGATCAAAACAATTCTTTCTTACATTGAACATGGAAGTTAATGCAAATGGGTAGTTCAAAGTATGGGAGAAAATCAATTAATGTGGAAGTGTGAAAGAAGAGAATTAAGTGTCAGCACTGCAGGCAGCTCATTTTTATTTCATATTCACGTTATACTTGCAGCTTGTTCATGATTTGATTCCTATTAAAATCAAGTTGAATTACCTCAGTGGAAGCAAAAGTTGCCAGTGTGTAGAAGACATTTTACTTTAGGTTAGTTTATTGTCACGTGTACCGAGGTACAGTGAAAAGCTTTTGTTGCGTGCTAACCAGTCAGCGGAAAGACAATACGTGATTACAATCGAGCCGTTTACAGTGTACAGATACGTGGTAAGGGATTAAGGTTTAGTGCAAGGCAAAGCCCGCAAAGTCAGATCAAGGATAGTCCGAGGGTCACCAATGAGGTAGATAGTAGTTCAGCACTGCTCTCTGGTTGTGGTAGGATGGTTCACTTGCCTGATAACAGCTGGGAAGAAACTGTCCCTGAATCTGGAGGTGTGCGTTTGTTTTCACACTTCTGTACCTGTTGCCCGATGGGAGAGGGGAGAAGAGGGAGTGGCCGGGGCGAGACTGGTCCTTGATGATGCTGCTGGCCTTGCCGAGGCAGCGTGAGGTGTAGATGGAGTCAGTGGAAGGGAGGTTGGTTTGTGTGACGGATGCTCAGAACAAAAGACTATTGGTAGAAACAAGGAACCTCATATGTTTTACAAAAAAGGACACAGAGTGCTGGAGTAACTCAGCGGGTCAGGCAGCATCTCTGGAGAACATGGATAGGTGACGTTTCGCGTCGGGACTCTTCCAAAAGGCAACCATGAACAATGACCTTTTGTCGTGATTTGTGTTAGACCCTCAATTGCTTCGAAGGAATTACCGAATGGAAGGAATTTTTGCTAATGGTAATTGTTAATTATTTCACTTTGACCGAGATATTGTTAGAATTACCTACAAAACAAGCTGCTTGTACTTGACCGGGTGGCTCCAATAACTGCTCACAAACCCACACCTTCAACTAGGAACATCAATGATTTGGATGGAGGGATTCAAAGTAACATTAGCAAATTTGCAGATGACACAAAGCTGGGTGGCAGAGTGAACTGTGAGGAGGATGCTATGAGAATGCAGGGTGACTTGAACAGGTTGGGGGAGTGGGCATTGCATGGCAGATGAAGTTTAATGCGGATAAATGTGAGGTTATCCACTTTGGTAGCAAAAACAGGAAGGCAGATTACTATCTAAATGGCGTCAAGTTGGGAAAAGGGGAAGTACAACGGGATCTGGGGGTCTTTGTACATCAGTCTATGAAAGTAAGCATGCAGGTACAGCAGGCAGTGAAGAAAGCGAATGGCATGTTGGCCTTTATAACAAGAGGAATCGAATATAGGAGCAAAGAGGTCCTTCTGCAGTTGTACAGAGCCCTAGTGAGACCACACCTGGAGTATTGTGTGCAGTTTTGGTCTCCTAATTTGAGGAAGGACATTCTTGCTATTGAGGGAGTTAAGCGTAGGTTTATAAGGTTAATTCCCGGGTGGCGGGACTGTCAAATGTTGAGAGAATGGAGCAGCTGGGATTGTACACTCTGGAGTTTAGAAGGATGATAGGAGATCTCATTGAAACATATCATATTGGTAAGGGCTTGGACACGCTAGAGGCAGGAAACATGTTCCCGATGTTGTGGGAGTCCAGTACCAGGGGCCACAGTTTAAGAATAAGGGGTAAGCCATTTAGAACGGAAACGAGGAAACACTTTTTCTCACAGAGAGTGTTGAGTCTGTGGAATTCTCTGCCTCAGAGGGTGGTGGAGGAGGTCCCCTGGCAATGGAAACATGATCCTCTGCACGTTTCCCTACCTGTTGCACACCACGCTGACTTGGAACTAGATTAGTGCATTACTGAAGATGGACACAAAATGCTGGAGTAACTCAGCGGGACAGGCAGCATCTCTGGAGAGAAGGAATGGGTGACGTTTCAGGTCGGGACCCTTCTTCTAACTGGTTAGGGATAAGGGAAACGAGAGATATAGACGATGATGCAGAGAGATAAAGAACAATGAATGAAAGATATGCAAAAAAGTAACGATGATAAAGGAAACAGGCGAATGTTAGCTGATTGTTGGGTGAAAATGAGAAGCTGGTGTGACTTGGGTGGGGGAGGGATGGAGAGAGAGAGGAAATGCCGACATTATTTGAAGTTATAGAAATCAATATTCATACCACTGGGCTGTAAGCTGCCCAAGCGAAATATGAGACGCTGTTCCTCCAATTTGCATTTAGCCTCACTCTGATAATGGAGGAGGCCTAGGACAGAAAGGTCAGTGTGGGAATGGGAAGGAGAATTAAAGTGTTTAGCAACCGGGAGATCGGGTCGGTCCAGGCGGGCTGAGCGAAGGTGTTCAGCGGAACCATATACTATATTTCTGTTCTTTCATGATCACTGAGCCTAATTCTTGGACGTAGCTCTCAAATAGCATTGTCAGAGTAGCTTCACAGACAGACTGTTACGCCTCATCATCACCATCTCAAGGGCAATGTGGGATAGATGATGAATACTGACCCTGCCAATGACAGATAGATCTCCCAACAGTTAAGAACTAAAACTTAAATCATGGCAGCTATGTCATGAGAAAAATACAAACATTGACCTCCGGCTCACTATACCAGAGAAAGAAGTAATTAGACATTAAAGACAGACACAATAAGCTGGAGTAACTCAGCGGGACAGGCAGCATCTCTGGAGAGAAGGAATAGATGGTGTTTCGGTTCGAGACCCTTCTTCAGATTGAGAGTCAGGGGAGAGGGAGTCTAGAGATATGGAAGGGTAAGGTGTGAAAACGACAGATCAAAGCAGACGGTGATAAGGAAATGTAGAATGGTTCATTGTTGGCTGAGGGGAAGATGACAACGAGGCGTACAAGAAGGGTCTCGACCCGAAACGCCACCCATTCCTCCTCTCCAGAGACGCTGTCTGCTCCGCTGAGTTACTCCAGCATTTTGTTTTTATCTTCCGTGTAAACCAGCACCTGCAGTTCCTTCCTACACATTGCGTTAAATGTAGACACAAGGATCTGTGTCTGACGCAAGGTCCAGACTTGAAACGTCACCTATCCATGTTCTCCACAGATGCTGCCTGACCCGCTGAGTTACTCCAGCACTCTGTGAAACGTCACCTATCCATGTTCCCCACAGATGCTGCCTGATGTGCTGAGTTACTCCAGCACTCTGTGAAACGTCACCTATCCATGTTCTCCACAGATGCTGCCTGACCCGCTGAGTTACTCCAGCACTCTGTGAAACGTCACCTATCCATGTTCTCCACAGATGCTGCCTGACCCGCTGAGTTACTCCAGGATTTTGTGTCTTTTGCTCAAGACATTAAATGTAGATGTGGCAACAGTGGGAGAATTAAAACCATGAGGATTTATAAATATGGATAACCTGCCTTTTTGGATGTCCTTAAAATGTATCATCTTTCTACATGTATATGCTAGATGGCAGATGAACAATGAGCATGGAAATAGTTAACCACTGGTATAATTCCATTAGCATGTCAGTATCTATATTACTAAAAGTCTGATCTTGACCACTTCCTGTTGTTCTGTATATTGATTTTAGAAAAAACGTTGCCACTTACGGCTGTGATTTTTGGCCATCTTACTCAGTCCCCCTCCGCTGCGCAGTTCAAGAGGATTTTTCCCATCAATGAAAAATAAAAGTGTTTGTAGTGTTTAAAAAATGCTGAGATTCTCTCTCCTGAAGACCACGCCCCTTCCGGAGGGACTATAAAACCCGTAAATGTTGAGTGCCTCAGTCAGTCTCTGCAAGATGGAGGAGCGAGAGGGTCACATCTCTGAGTCTGAGCTGTGAATAACACTGAACACATGTCTACTAAACTGTAAATGGGTTTACTGACCTGTCAGTGCCCTTAATGTGGTTTGGAAATGCTAAAGCTGTGTTGCCTTTGGTTCGGAAATGCTAAAGCTGTGTTGCCTTTGGTTCGGAAATGCTAAAGCTGTGTTGCCTTTGGTTTGGAAATGCTAAAGCTGTGTTGCCTAATTAAAGTTGCCTTGCCTCATTAAAGTTGCCTTGCCTTCTATATAATTAAAAGTCTAATCTTGATCACTTCCTGTTTGCGCTTTATATTGATTTTAGAAAAAACGCTACCACGTACGGCTGTGATTTAAGGCCATCTTACTCAAGAGTCCCCTCCACTCATCAGGTGCTGAGGATTTTTCCCATCGATGAAAAATAAAAGAGTTATTAGTGTATAAAAAATGTTGAGATTCTCGTCAATCACACCATGAAGGCCACGCCCCTTCTGGTGGGAGGGGGAGGGACTATAAAATGCAGAAGTGTGGGCGTGGCTCAGTCTCTGCAAGATGGAGGAGGGAGAGGTCACGACTCGCTGTCTTTAGTGGCCTTGCACCCTGTTAGAAATGGAATTTCAAGGAATAGCCGTGAGCCAGCTGCCAGCCCACCAGCCGTGCGTGAGTGAGCTGCCAGCACAACAGGCTTGAGTGACTGAGCCGCCAAGAATCCTTCAGCCCACAACACCCATACTAGTGCTCCAGAAAGCCCCCCCCCCCCTTTCACTGGCCACCAATATTGGAATCGGTGGAGAGGTGGAATATTGTGTTGGGGGACCAGCCCTCCTGTGTGATGCTGGAACCCAACGGGTCCCACTTAGTCTAGTATATTATATATTTATAAACAGTCCAGTTTTGTTTAGATTGAAGATACAGCGTGGAAACAAGCCCTTCGGCCCACTGAGCCCACGCCGACCAGCTATAACTGCACATTAACACCACCCTACACACCCTAGGGATAATTTTACATTTACACCAGGCCAATTAATCTACAAACCTGTACATCTTTGGAGTGTGGGAGGAAACCGAAGATCTTAGAGAAAACCCACGCAGGTCACGGGGAGAACGTACAAACTCCGTACAGACAGCGCCCGTAGTCGGGATCCAACCCGGGTCTCTAGCGCTGTGAGGCAGCAACTCTACCGCTGCGCCACCGTACTAAAGTTATTTCTTTTCAACGTGAAACTATTGTTCAATTAGTTTAAATCCAACTGCTCACTGATGTTTAATAAAACAATGTCAATATACTCACACAAAGTCACACAAATAAAAGGCCTGGCTGGAGTGGATGTGGAGAGGATGTTTCCACTAGTGGCAGAGTCTAGGACCAGTGGGCACAGTCTCAGAATAAAAAAGGTCATACCTTCAAAATGGAGATGAGGTGGAATTTCTTTAGTCAGAGGGTGGTGAATCTGTAGAGGCCAAGTCATTGGCAATTTTTAAAGCAGGTTGTTGATTAGTAAGGGTGTCAATGGATACGGGGGGAAGGCAGGAGAATGGGGTTGAAAAGGAAAAATAGATCGGCCATGATTGAATGGGCCGAATGGGCAAATTCTTATGCCTTATGGTCTTATGGTGGATGCAATTGTGTTTGGTAACGCACATTTGCACAATATTAGAGTCTGAAGAAGGGTTTCGACTCGAAACGTCAACTATTCCTTTTCTCCAGAGATGCTGTCTGGCCCGCTGAGCTACTCCAGAACTTTGTGTCTGTCCTCTGCGCAGTAGAAGAAATGTTTTCCCTATTCTCCCTGATCTGAGTACTTGTTATTCTTGTCCATGGTGAGATCAGAAGGCCACACTTTGAAGTCTCCTTGCGCTATTTCCTCTTTGGAACTGCCTGATCTATCGCGGATGAAAGCCGGTCTTTAACGGAAGAGAAACGATGCGAGATGCTGTCCTGTTTAATTGCTGCTCTGTTCTCTCACCGCAAGTGACGGCAAGGGCCAAAAGTGTTTCACTTGGGGAGAATGATGGTGTTTCGGAGCCAAAGGAACACAATGGGCGAAGTCGCAGAGAATGAAACTCAACGCGGAATTTTTAAAGGGGAATAAAAGCAAAGAGAACAAAGACAACTAAAGCAGAATGGCAGTGGAGAGGTTAATGGATGCAGCAATATTTATGATTTTAAAACAATATGAGTGAACCATGTCAACATCCGTCAGCTTTGGGAATGAGTGGCTAGTGTGTTTCAGCAGCTTAGGGGAACGAGAATTAGAGGATCTATGTCTCAGGGTGAAAGGTCAGTCATTTAAGATTGAGATGAGGAACGTTCTGCATTCAGAGCATCCAATATTATTGGAAGGCTGCGGATTCTCTCTAAATATAACCAAGGTCAAGAACAACAAATATTTGGGCACGATGCTGTCTTGGAATCTCAATCATTCTCTGACTAAAGTATAGCCAGGGATTTAAAATTTAAAGTGGATGAACATCGGGGATATGAGAGAGAGAAGGAGAGAGGGAGAGGGAGAGAGAGGGAGAGAGAGAAAGGGATAGAGGGAGAGCAAAGGGAGAGGGAGAGAAAAAGAGGGGCGGGGAGAGAGGGTGAGGGTGAATGGATAAGAGATGGAGAGAGAGGAAGAGAAAGAGAGGGAGGGGAGAGGGAGAGAGAGGGTGAGTGGGAATGAGAGGGAGAGAGAGAGGGGGGGAAGGGGGCACAGTGAGAGGGAGAGAGGGAGGGGGGAGAGAGAGTGAGAGTCAGAGTGAGAGAGAGAGAGAGAGAGAGAGAGGGGGAGTGGGGAGAGACAGGGAGAGGGAGGGAAAGGAAAACGGAGGGACAGGGTGAGATAGAGGGGGGGAGGGAGATGGAGAATGAGGGAGAGAGAGAGAGGGGGTGAGGGAGGTGGAAGGCAAGGAAGTGAGAGAGAAGGAAAGGGAGAGAGATTGAGCGTGCGAGGGAGAGGGAGAGGGGGAGAGAGAGAGGCGAAGCGAGAGAGAGAGAGGGGGGAGGAGCGAGACAGGGAGAAGGAGAGAGAGAAGGGGAGGATGGAGACGAGAGAGAGAGAGAGAGGGAGGGTGAGGGAGGTGGAAAGGGCGAGAAAGTGAACACCCATGCACTTGAAGGTAGACAAAAATGCCGGAGAAACTCAGCGGGTGAGACAGCATCTATGGAGCGAAGGAAATAGGCCTATTCCTTCGTCACCTATTTCCTTCGCTCCATAGATGCTGCCTCACCCGCTGAGTTTCGCCAGCAATTTTGTCTACCTTCGATTTTTCCAGCATCTGCAGTTCTTCCTTAAACATTCACGCACTTGAAGTCTGACTATGCGGTATCAAAAATGTCTGGATAGCACCGGATATCTAAAAACTCTGTAAGGAAAAAACAATGTGAAAAACCTGGAACAAAGTTCACAACCAACATGTGTCTGGCTGGCTTACAATTAAATGCCGTTATGTTGGACGCAAAAGTATTGTGCAACAGAAAATAATTTCAAGGTCAAATTGGTTTTATTATTCAAGTGAAATCTCTAACTGTAAATGGAACACATTGGTTATTGTGCGATGCGTTTGAAAAGTATTGCAGCCACAACTCAAGGCTTCTTCAATAGCACTTTGCACATCACTGATGTCTAACATTCGGAAGGCCATGGACACCAGGAGAATGGGAACGTCACCGTGGGAAAGTCGTAGGTAATCCTGAATAGGCCACGTTTCGGGTTGAGGGTCTCGACCCGAATCGTCGCCAATTCCTTCGATCCACAGATGCTGCATCACCCGCTGAGTTTCTCCAGCATTTTCTTCTGACTTTTCAAGTGCATGGATGTTCACTTCCTTGCCCATTCCACCCCCCTCAACCCGTACCTTTTTCCTCAGAAGGCTCAGATCCTTCAATGTGCGCAGTGACATGCTGTACCTGTTTTACTATACTGTGGCTGCAAGTGTCATCTCCCACGCTGGGGCAACAACATCAGTGCAAGAAGTTGGTCAAGCTGGTAAAACGAGCTCGCTCAGTGCTGGGGGGGAGAGTGGACTCTGTGGGGGAATGTGCTTGAGAGGTGTATGAGGTACAAGGTGCGGGCCATCCTCGACAACTCCGGGCACCCCCTCCATGAAACTCTGGAGGGACAAAAGAGCAGACGGAACAACAAGCGGCTCCTCTCCCTGCGCTGTAGAACGGAGCGGTTCTGGACATCCGTCACCCCTGCAGCCATTAGATTTTATAATACTGACCGCTAGGCTGTATGGGGATGCTTTGCATTTTTAATAGTTAATTATTGGATCTTTTAAAGTATTTATTGCTTTCAGGTATTGTCCATATTGTATTTTATGTATTTTTTTTCTGCTTTCGTTCTGAACGTGTGGGTTTGTTGGATGTTGGCTTCTGGACATCTGAATTTCCCTGAGGGATCAATAAAGTATTTATTATTATTGTTATTTTTATTACTTCTCTGTCTTTCTGTCTCTCTCTCTCTCTCTCTCTCTCTCTCTCTCTCTCTCTCTCTCTCTCTCTCTCTATCTCGCTCTCTCCCTCTCCACCCTTCCCCTCTCTCCCCCTCTCACCTGTCCTTCCCTCTCCCTGTCTCTCTCCTCTCTCCCCCCCCCCCCCCTCCCCCCCCCCCACTCTCTCTCCTCCTCTCATGGGAAAGTCGCACCTAATCCTGATTCAGAAATGCACCGTTTGTTAATATTAATGGAACGTGGGAAGAATAGGTTTTACAGGGAACATTTCTGGTGGGATGGTATTGCACTTTAATAGGTCCAAAGGGCCTTCTTTCACCTTTAGACTTCACTTGTGAGACACAGCGTGGAAAGAGGCCCGGTGGCTCACCGAATCCACGGCGACCAGAGATCTCCCATCCACCGCACTATTACCACACACCAGTGACAATTTACAGAGGCCAATTGACCTGTACGTCTTTGGAGTGTGGGACGAAACCGGAGCACTCGGGGAAATCCCCAGGCAGGTCACGGGGAGAGCGTACAAACAGCACCCGGAGTCAGGATCGAACCCGGCCCTCTGCCGCTGCGCCACCGTGCCGCCCCGTCACACTTCTATGGCATGGTGTTAGATGTGACATCCTCCTCACTCGCAGGTCTATATCCTAGAATTCCTTCCCCGAGAGTTCTGTGGCAGAGCTTTCTCCAGAACAACCGGTTCTAGTAGATGGCTCACCCTTATCTTCGCAACGACATTTAGTTTAGTTTAGGGAAATAGGCCCTTCGGCCCATCGAGCCTGCGTCGAACAGCGACCCCTGCACATGAGCACTGTCCTCCACACTAGAGACAATTTACAATTTGCAGAGGCCAGTTAACTTACAAACCTGCATGTCTTTGGAGTGTGGGAAGAAACTGGAGCGCCCGGAGAAAACCCACGCAGTCACGCAGAGAAAGTGTAAACTCCAAACAAGTCCCAGAGTCTGAAGAAGGGTCTCAACCCGAAACGTCACCAATTCCTTCCCTCCAAAGATGCTGCCTGCCCACTTATTCCCTCCGGCATTTTGTGTCTATTTTCAGTGTAAACCGGCATCTGCAGTTCCTTCCTAAACATTTGTACATTTTAGTGATGGGTAATAAATGTTTCAGAAGGAACATAGAAACATAGAAACATAGAAAATAGGAGCAGGAGTAAGCCATTCGGCCCTTCGAGCCTGCACCGCCATTCAATATGATCGTGGCTGATCATCCAACTCAGTATCCTGTACCTGCCTTCTCTCATACCCTCTGATCCCCTTAGCCACAAGGGCCACATCTAACTCCCTCTTAAATATAGCCAATGAACTGGCCTCAACTACCCTCTGTGGCAGAGAATTCCAGAGACTCACCACTGTCTGTGTGAAAAATGTTTTCCTCATCTCGGTCCTAAAGGAATTCCCCCTTATCCTTAAACTGTGACCCCTTGTTCTGGACCTCCCCAACATCAGGAACAACCTTCTTGCATCTAACCTGTCCAACCTCTTAAGAATTTTGTAAGTTTCTATAAGATCCCCCCTCATGCCCCTGTCTCACTGTGCGAGTTGACCCACGAGGTACCTCGAGTGATAGACTCGTGGCTGCGCACGAGACTGCAAGTGTATGATCAAGTGTGTGGCCGAGTTCCCACGGGTATGTAATTGCTGCGATGTTGCAAGTTCCTCTCCCGAGTTAGCAAGTTCCTCTCCCGTTACTCTTGAGCCAACCGTGAATGAAGGTATGGTTTAATAAAGCAACAATGTTAAAATACATCTCCATCCTGTGGTTTTGAGTTATTTCAGCGCGGCCGCATCTATTGATATGACCTACAATGGGAAAATGCGCATTCTACCAAGCATTTCTTGTTTTTTTATGTTTTTAAATACTTTTTTGCAATGGATCTCTATTTTAAATAATTTTTAAAAAGGAAGCAGCCCGGGTGACTGACATTGAGCGGCCGTTGGGACCCGACAGCAGACACACACACACACACACACACACACACACACACACACACACAGAGAGAGAGAGAGAGAGATACACACAGACAGCAGCTGGCCACCACTTCAGAGGAAATTAAGCAGCGCGGGTGACTGAGCGGCCGCCAGACCCCGACAGTACACACACACACACACACACACACAGAGATAGACAGAGAGGGAGAGAGAGACACACACACACACACACACACACACACACACACACACAGAGAGAGAGAGAGATACACACAGACAGCAGCTGGCCACCACTTCAGAGGAATTAAGCAGCGCGGGTGACTGAGACGGCCGCCAGGACCCGACCAGTACACACACACCACACACACACACACACACAGAGATAGACAGAGAGGGAGAGAGAGACACACACACACACACACACACACACACACACACACAGAGAGAGAGAGAGAGAGAGATACACACAGACAGGCAGCTGGGCCACCACTTTCAGAGGAATTAAGGCAGCGCGGGTGACTGAGTCGGCCGCCAGGACCCACAGTACACACACACACACACACACACAGAGATAGACAGAGAGGGAGAGAGAGACACACACACACACACACACACACACACACACACACACACACACACACACACAGAGAGAGAGAGAGATACACACAGACAGCAGCTGGCCACCACTTCAGAGAATTAAGCAGCGCGGGTGACTGAGCGGCCGCCAGGACCCCAGTACACCACACACACACACACCACACACACACACACACACAGATAGACAGAGAGGGAGAGAGAGACACACACACACACACACACACACACACACACACACACACAGAGAGAGAGAGAGAGATACCACAGACAGCAGCTGGCCACCACTTCAGAGGAATTAAGCAGCGCGGGTGACTGAGCGGCCGCCAGGACCCGACAGTACACACACACACACACACACACAGAGATAGACAGAGAGGGAGAGAGACACACACACACACACACACACACACACACACACACACACACACACACACACACACAGAGAGAGAGAGAGATACACACAGACAGCAGCTGGCCACCACTTCAGAGGAATTAAGCAGCGCGGGTGACTGAGCGGGCCGCCAGGACCCGACAGTACACACACACACACACACACACAGAGATAGACAGAGAGGGAGAGAGAGACACACACACACACACACACACACACACACACACAGAGAGAGAGAGATACACACAGACAGCAGCTGGCCACCAACTTCAGAGGAATTAAGCAGCGCGGGTGACTGAGCGGCCCGCCAGGACCCGACAGTTACACACACACACAACACACACACAGAGATAGACAGAGAGGGAGAGAGAGAGACAAAGCACACACACACACAACACACACACACAGACAGCAGCTGGCCACCACTTCAGAGGAATCAAGCAGCTCGGGTGACTTTGACGGCCACCGGGACCCGACAGCAGACACACACACAGATACACACAGATAGACAGAGAGGTAGAGAGACACACACACACAACTCAGCGGAACATGGCAGCATCTCTGGAGAGAAGGAATAGAGTCGAGACCCTTCTTAAGACTTACACCAAAATGCCACCCATTCGTTCGCTCTCCAGAGATGCTGCCTGTCCCGCCGAGTTACTCCAGCATTGTGTGTGTCTATCTCCGGTGTGAACCAGCATCTGCAGTTTCCTTCCCAATCCCACACTCTCGGCCCCGGGGGGGTGATGGAGCATCACACGTGGACACATCCCACCCACCACCCCAGACTTGCCCCTTTCGGCAGGTCTTTAAGCCGTTCATTGAGACAGAGTGAAGCCAACGGGGACAAGTGGCAGAAAGGCCGAAGATAGACACGAAATGCTGGAGTAAACTCTGCGGGACAGGCTGCATCTCTGGAGCGAAGGAAAGTCTGAAGAAGGGTCTCGACTCTATTCCTTCTCTCCAGAGATGCTGCCTGGTCCGTCTGAGTTATAAACTCCAGCATTTTGTGTCTATCTTGGTTCAGTCTTACGAGCAAAAGAACAGATTATTAAAGTTCCCACGGTACACTCACGAGACACTAAGATAAACGCACGGGGCCACTACGTTATTTGCAACGAGTTAAAATGTTTCCATTTTACACTTGAACAGTTTAATTTGACTCGTGGAAAAAAAATCAAACATGTTTGATTTTTTTCACGAGTTAACAAGTTTCCGAGTACCTGCCGTTAGCATAGAAACATAGAAACATAGAAACATAGAAATTAGGTGCAGGAGTAGGCCATTCAGCCCTTCGAGCCTGCACCGCCATTCAATATGATCATGGCTGATCATCCAACTCAGTATCCCGTACCTGCCTTCTCACTCCATACCCTCTGATCCCCTTAGCCCAAGGGCCACATCCAACTCACTCTATAAATATAGCCAATGAACTGGCCTCAACTACCCTCTGTGGCAGAGAGTTCCAGAGACTCACCACTCTACTGTGTGAAGAAAGTCTTTCTCATCTCGGTCTTAAAGGATTTCCCCCCCTTATCTTAAGCTGTGACCCTTGTCCTGGACTTCCCCAACATCGGGAACAATCTTCCTGCATCTAGCCTGTCCAACCCCTTAAGAATTTTGTAAGTTTCTATAAGATCCCCTCTTAATCTCCTAAATTCCAGAGAGTATAAACCAAGTCTATCCAGTCTTTCTTCATAAGACAGTCCTGACATCCCAGGAATCAGTCTGGTGAACCTTCTCTGCACTCCCTCTAATGGCAATAATGTCCTTCCTCAGATTTGGAGACCAAAACTGCACGCAATACTCCAGGTGTGGTCTCACCAAGACCCTGTACAACTGAAGTAGAAACCTCCCTGCATCCTGTACTCAAATCCTTTTGCTATGAAAGCTAACATACCATTCGCTTTTTTCACTGCCTGCTGCACCTGCATGCCTACTTATCAATGACGGTGTACCATGACACCCAGGTCTCGCTGCATCTCCCTTTTCCTAATCGGCCACCATTTAAATAATATTCTGCTTTCCTGATTTTTGCCACCAAAGTGGATAACCTCACATTTATCCACATTATACTGCATCTGCCAAACATTTGCCCACTCACCCAGGGCCTATCCAAGTCACCTTGCAGTCTCCTAGCATCCTCCTCACAGCGAACACTGCCCCCCAGCTTAGTGTCATCCGCAAACTTTGAGATATTGCCTTCAATTCCCTCATCCAGATCATTAATATATATTGTAAATAGCTGGGGTCCCAGCACTGAAGCCCTGCGGTACCCCACTAGTTACTGCCTGCCATTGTGAAAAGGACCCGTTTTACTCTACTCTTTGCTTCCTGTTTGCCAGCCAGTTCTCTATCCACATCAATACTGAACCGCCTAATACCGTATGCTTTAAGTTTGTATACTAATCTCTTATGTGGGACCTTGTCGAAAGCCTTCTGGAAGTCCAGATATACCACATCCACTGGTTCTCCCTTATCCACGCTACTAGTTACATCCTCGAAAAATTCCACAAGATTCGTCAGACATGATTTACCTTTTGTAAATCCATGCTGACTTTTGTCCAATGATTTCACCACTTTCCAAATGTGCTGCTATCCCATCTTTAATAACTGACTCTAGCAGTTTCCCCACTACCGATGTTAGACTAACTGGTCTGTAATTCCCCGTTTTCTCTCTCTCCCTCCCTTCTTAAAAAGAGGGGTTACATTTGCTACCCGCCAATCCTCAGGAACTACTCCAGAATCTAAAGAGTTTTGAAAGATTATCACTAATGCATCCACTATTTCCTGAGCTACTTCCTTAAGTACTCTGGGATGCAGCCTATCTGGCCCTGGGGATTTTATCGGCCTTTAATCTATTCAATTTACCCAACACCACTTCCCGACTGACCTGGATTTCACTCAATTCCTCCTTTGACCCACAGTCCCCTGCTATTTCAGGCAGATTATTTATGTCTTCCTTAGTGAAGACGGAACCAAAGTAGTTATTCAATTGGTCCGCCATTATCCTTGTTCCCCATGATCAACTCACCTGTTTCTGACTGCAAGGGACCTACATTTGTTTTTATAGCGCCACGAGTCGATAAGTTGCTCGTGCGAGTTCCGACGTTCCCGCTACGGTGATCACCACGAGTGAAAACTCGGGGTCACTCGTGGGCCAACTCGCACAGTGAGACAGGGTTTTACACTGCAATCATTAAATTTGAACCATGGACAGAGCCTTGGGTCCAGAGGTCCACCTAGAAGAACATTTAGGACTGAGATGAGGACGATTTTTTTCACCCAGAGAGTTGTGAATCTGTGGAATTCTCTGGCACAGAAGGCAGTGGAGGCCAATTCACTGGATGTTTTCAAGCGAAAGTTAGATTTAGCTCTTAGGGCTAAAGGAATCAAGGGATATGGGGAGAAAGCAGGAACGGGGTACTGATTTTAGATGATCAGCCATGATCATATTGAATGGCGGTGCTGGCTTGAAGGGCCGAATGGCCCACTCCTGCACCTATTTTTCTATGTTTTTATATGGATGCTTCCAGTAGCAAAGTTCCCACTCTGGAGAGATGGCCAACAGAGGTAGAACAAGACAGCACATTCCAACCACATAACTATTGCATATAGTTACGACAATCGAGGTAATTTAAATATATGAAGCATCAGCTCCAGGTACTGAAATTGCATTTCATTGAATACTAGTCTTTGAAATTGAAAATCTTTTATTGCTCCCAGCTCTTAAAGTACTTCAAAAGCTTACGGTGTGCAGGCATCCTCAAAAGTATAAGGATGCAATTAATCTGCTTGCGATAGATCTGCCTGCCCAAGACAGCAGTGATAGGAACGGCATTGTGGAGAATTCCCTCCCTCACACAGAGCTACTTTTCATTGTTTTATAGTCTAGCATCAGCATGGAAACAGGCCCTTCGGCCCAACTTTTGGCGGAGTCCAGAACCGGGGCCACACAGTTTAAGAATAAAGGGCAAGCCATTTAGAACGTAGACGCGGAAACACTTTTTCTCACAGAGAGTGGTGAGTCTGTGGAATTCCCTGCCTCAGAGGGCGGTGGAGGCCGGTTCTCTGGATGCTTTCAAGAGAGAGCTAGATAGGGCTCTTAAAGATAGCGGAGTCAGGGGATATGGGGAGAAGGCAGGAACGGGGTACTGATTGGGGATGATCAGCCATGATCACATTGAATGGTGGTGCTGGCTCGAAGGGCTGAATAGCCTCCTCCTGCACCTATTGTCTATTGTCTATTAACTCGGCCATGATGACCAAAATGCCCCATCTACACCAGTCCCACCTGCCTGCGTTTGGCCCATGTCCCTCGAAACCTGTCCTATCCATGTAGCTGTCCAAATGTTTCTTAAGCATTGCTATAGTCCCTGCTGTGCAAAGGCCAAGCTATGCCCCCAAGTCCATGTAGTTTGGAGCTTATTTGGAGGTGGTGGTCTTCATTAGCTGCTGGTCGCCCCGTTACAGGGGAGATGCGGGAGCTTTGGAGAGGGTGCAGTGAGGTTTACCAGAATGCTGCCGCGATTAAAGGCTTTCAGCTACAGAAATAGGTCAGAGAGACTTGGATTGTTTTCTCTGGAACGTTGGAGGTCGAGGATAGAAGTATATAAAATGACAAGAGGCATAGATAGTGGAGAAAGTCGGAAGCTTTATCCCGAGTTGGAGAAGTCCAAAACTAGAGGGCGTAACTGTAAGGTTAGAGGGGGACAAGTTTAAAGGAGATGTGCGGGGCAAGTTTTTTACACGGAGGGTGGTGGGAGCCTGCAACCCTCTGCCAAAATTGGTGGTGGAGGCAGACACGATAGTGGCGTTTGAGAGGATTTTAGATCGCCACATGGAGGTGCAGGGAATAGAGAGATATGGATCATCTGTACAGGTGTCAGAGGTTACGGGGAAAAGGCAGGAGAATTGCGTTAGGAGGGAGAGATAGTTCAGCCATGATGAATGAATGAATGAATGAATAAGTTTATTGGCCAAGTATTCACATACAAGGAATTTGCCTTGGTGCTCCAACCTAAAGTGACAACATGACACACAGTGACAGTAAAGGGGCTGTCCCACTGCGGCGATCTAATTGGCGAGTTTAGAAGAGTTTAGGAGAGTTTGAAAATGTGTCATGTTGAAGACCTCCTTCGGCTATATTGAAGACTAGCTACGACTAGCTTCGGGAAAATTGGACACCGAATAGTGGAGAGTGAGGACGATCTCCTTCGATCTCCTTCGACCTCCCTTTGACTATGATGAAGACTATCTACGACTACCTCCGACTACCCTCGATTACCTACGACTAACATGCCGACCGACTACGACTAAACCTACGAGTAAAAAAAGTATTGATTTTTTCCATGGCGACCTTTTTTTAACTCGCAGGCACTTTTCAACATGTTGACAAAAACGGCGCGACCTAGCTGAGGCCTCGAGTTCGCGGAGACCACTCTCGAGCATGAAGGAGAGTTACAAAGACCTCCTAGGACCTCGCGTTGACCATGTTGCGAGTACGAGTCGAGGGCAAACTCGCCAGAACACGGGGATTAGGTCGCCGCAGTGCAACAGGCCCTACAGGAATGACACATAAAACATTAAACATTAATAATAAAACATTATCGATTAAATGTGAATTAAATAAAATACCAGAGCAAAAGGAGGCTACAGATTTTTGGTTATTGAGTAGAGCTACTACTCGTGGAAAAAAGCTGTTTCTATGTCCGGCTGTGGCAGCTTTGACAGTCCGGAGTCGCCTTCCAGAGGGAAGTGATTCAAAGAGTTTGTGGCCAGGGTGAGAGGGGTCAGAGATGATCTTGCCCGCTCGCTTCCTGGCCCTTGCAGTTCCTCAATGGGGGGAAGGTTGCAGCCAATAAACTTCTCTGCTGATCGGACGATTCGCTGCAGCCTCCA
This sequence comes from Okamejei kenojei, assembly GCA_035221665.1. NCBI lineage: Eukaryota > Metazoa > Chordata > Chondrichthyes > Rajiformes > Rajidae > Okamejei > Okamejei kenojei. The sequence goes on along the minus strand of CM069148.1, from coordinate 3,582,769 downwards.
GGTGTCGTGCTTGGTGGCTGAGCCAAACCAGACCATGATGGAGAAGGTGAGGACAGACTCTACGATGGCCGTGTAGAATTGGACCATCATTGCCTGTGGCAGATTGTGTTTCCTCATCTGCCGCGGGAAGTACATCCTCTGTTGTGCCTTGAATGGTAGAGAAGACTTGATGGGCCGAATGGCCTAATTCTACTCCTTGTCGACCTTATGACCTGATGTGCAGGCATATGAGATCAGTTCGGCACAAACATTGTGGGCTGAAGGGCCTGTTCCCCTGCTGTACTGGTCGATGCTCAATATTCCATACTCCATCAAGTGTACGTCACTGTTGTACATATAAGCACAGTTAAGATATAACAGTTAAGATATAACGACGATTTAAAAGGGTCTCGATCCGAAAGGTCGCCTATTTCCTTCGCTCCATAGATGCTGCCTCACCCGCTGAGTTTCTCCAGCGTTTTTGTCTACCTAAGAAAAAAGGAGCTGCGACCACAGATTTGCGTTCATTCCATTTCTGCAGAGAGCGAAAATATCAGGAAGGGGTAAAACTGGCGGGAAATGGCGCGCCAAATCTAAGAGCCGTTCCTCCTGAGCTGGTTTGCAATTCCCTGTTGGTCGAATCCATCGACTGTTACGAAAAAGGTCACTATGCTGGGCGCTGGTGCTCCGGTATATTTAGGGGCGGTGCTCGATTACCTGGCAGCGGAGATTTTAGAACTGGTGGGGAACGCGGCCCGCGACAACAAGAAGACCCCCCCCCCCGCCACCTTCAGCTCGCCGTCCGCAACGACGAAGAGCTCAACAAGCTGTAGGGTGGGGTCACCATTGCCCAGGGTGGAGGTTCTGCCCAATATCCAGGCTGTACTGCTGCCCAAGAAAACCGGCCACCAGAGCAAAGTTTATGTCTAAATGACATCAACATAATCCAACTGGATACAAAAGTCTGTAATTCTCTGCTTCAGAGGGCGGTGGAGGCCGGTTCTCTGGATACTTTCAAGAGAGAGCTAGATAGGACTCTTAAAGATAGCGGAGTCAGGGGATATGGGGAAAAGGCAGAAACAGGGTACTGATTGGGGATGATCAGCCACGATCACATTGAATGGCGGTACTGGCTCGAAGGGCCGAATGGCCTACTCCTGCACCTATTGTCTATTAATTATCCCCCTGGGACTCAGGCTAATATCCGACATGTGTTGAAATGTCTCTTAATATCTTTATTTGCTGCAGCTTAAACTATTAATTTATCTATCTAAATTTGACAACCTGAAGCTTATAATGGCTTAACAGTTATTTTTTTTGCATGGTGATTAATCAATGTAAATTGCTGAAACTATAAAAGGTTTTTCCAGTTCTACCCTCGTATTTAATTCAAAGGAATTTCTTCAGAATGTAATGAGACCTCTGGGGTGGAGGCATGGACTTCAGGCAACACTGGAAAGGTCACTGGAGTTCATCGTGCTGAGAAAATGTAATTCCAGATGCCCATGGAAATCATTAAGAACCATCCAACATATCCCAATTAAGTGAACATCTATTAGCCCAGGAAACAGTAAAAAAGAATTGCATTGGAGAAAAAAAATGCTTAAAATGTTATCATGCAAATGAAGCTACTAGTATAATGCTAATATCTTTAAATGTAAAATAAAATATTTTTCTTCACAGAAGGTCAGGATGGGATGCTGGGTGGAATACGAGACCTGATATTAATTTCATTTTAGAATGAGGTGGATATTGGATGTCGGGGTTTAGTAGTGAGATCACCCCGTTAAAAGCCTGGACAACACAACTCTAACTTGCAAATGTTAAAGGAAGATCAGCAGATGCTGGAAATATCGAAGGTAGATAAAAATGGCTGGAGAAACTCAGCGGGTGAGGCGGCATCTCCGGAACGAAGGAATAGGTGACGTTGAACATTGTCTATTCCTTCGCTCCATAGATGTTGCCTCACCCGCTGAGTTTCTCCAGGAATTTTGTCGACCTTCTAAATTGCAAATTATCTGTTTACTCAATCCACACAGTGTAGAGGCAAAATCGTTTCACTGCCAAATTCACAATTTGCAGCTAAATAAATTTCTTGAGGCTTTGACAATTCCTTCATGATATTCTATAACCAAGATGTCTGAAGAAGAGGTCTCGACCCGAAACGTCACGCATTCCTTCTCTGCAGAGATGCTGCCTGTCCCGCTGAGTTACTCCAGCATTTTGTGTCCATCTTTGGTTTAAACCATCATTTGCAGTTTATTCCTACACATAGAAACATAGAAAATAGGTGCAGGAGCAGGCCATTCGGCCCTTCGAGCCTGCACCGCCATTCAATATGATCATGGCTGATCATCCAACTCAGTATCCTGTACCTGCCTTCTCTCCATACCCCCTGATCCCTTTAGCCAATTTAACTCCCTCTTAAATATAGCCGATGAACTGGCCTCAACTACCTCTGTTTCACAGAATTCCACAGATTCACCACTCTCTGTGTGAAAGATTTTTTTCTCATCTCGGTCCTAAAAGACTTCCCCCTTATCCTTAAACTGTGAACCCCTTGTTCTGGACTTCCCCAACATCGGGAACAATCTTCCTGCATCTAGCCTGTCCAACCCCTTAAAAATTTTGTAAGTTTCTATAAGATCCCCCCTCAATCTTCTAAATTCTAGCGAGTGCAAGCCGAGTCTATCCAGTCTTTCTTCATATGAAAGTCCTGACATCCCAGGAATCAGTCTGGTGAACCTTCTCTGTACTCCCTCTATGACAAGGCCCTGTACAACTGCAGTAGAACTTCCCTGCTCCTATACTCAAATCCTTTTGCTATGAATGCTAACATACCATTCACTTTCTTCACAGCCTGCTGCACCTGCATGCCTACTTTCAATGACTGGTGTACCATGACACCCAGGTCTCGCTGCATCTCCCCTTTTCCTAATCGGCCACCATTCAGATAACACCATACGGATAATACTCGATAGACAATTCACATGTACTAGACCAATGGGTATCTAATCTCAGATAACAAATAAGGACATCAGCGGCACGATGGCGCAGCGGTAGAGTTGCTGCCTCACAGCCCCAATGACCCGGGTTTGATGCTGACTGCCTGCGCTGTCAGTATGGAGTTTGCATGTTCTCCCTGTGATCACGTGGGTTTTCCCCAGGTTTCAATAGACAATAGACAATAGGTGCAGGAGGAGGCCGTTTGGCCCTTCGAGCCAGCACCGCCATTCAATGTCATCATGGCTTATCATCCACAATCAGTACCCCGTTCCTGCCTTCTCCCCATATCCCCTGACTCCGCTATCTTTAAGAGCCCTATCTAGCTCTCTCTTGAAAGCATCCAGAGAACCGGCCTCCACCGCCCTCTGAGGCAGAGAAATCCACAGACTCGCAACTCTCTGTGAGAAAAAGTGTTTCCTCGTCTCCGTTCTAAATGGCCTACCCCTTATTCTTAAACTGCAGCCCCTGGTTGTGGACTCCCCCAACATCGGGAACATGTTTCCTGGCTCCTTTCCTCCCACACAGACGTGCATGTGTGTCATGTTAATTGGCTCCCGTAGATTGTGCATTGTCCCTGGTGTGTAGGATAGTGCTAGTATACGGGGTAATCACTGGTTGGCACGGACTCGGTGGGCCGAAGGGCCCATTTCAATGCTGTATCTTTAAAATCTAAAGTCTAAAGTACACATTGACTAATCTGCCCTCAGATATAGTCCAATGTCATCGTCCAAATCTGAATAGATTTTGACCATTATTCCCAATAATGGGCAGCATGTGTGATGAAATCATAAACTTGGATAGAGTGGACGTGGAGAGGTTGTTTCCACTAGTGGGATAGTCTAGGACTAGAGGTCACAGGCACAGAATTAAAGGACGTTCTTTTTGGAAAGAAATGAGGAGTAATTTCTTTAGTCAGAGGGTGGTGAATCTGTTGAATTCATTGCCACAGACGGCTGTGGAGGCCAAGTCAATGGATATTTTTAAGGCAGAGACAGATAGATTCTTGATTAGTACGGGTGTCAGGGGCTATGGGGAGAAGGCAGGAGAATGGGGTTAGGAGGGAGAGGTAGATCAGCCATGAGTGAATGGTGGAGGGAAAACACCTTCGCTCAGTTCGCAATAACCAACCTCATGTCCCGATCGATGGCTCAGCCCTTCAACTCCCCCTCCCATTCCGCATCTGACCTTTCTGTCCTGGGCCTCCTCCATGGCCAGAGTGAGTCCCACCACAAATTGGAGGAGCAGCACCTCATATTTCACTTGGGCCGTTCGCACCCCAGCGGTATGAACATTGACTTCTCCAATTTCAGGTAGTCCCTGCTTTCTCCCTCCTTCCCCTCCCCTTCCCAACTCTCCCACAGCCTATTGTCTCTGCCTCTTTCCCCCCCCCCCCCCCCATCCCCACATCAGTCTGAAGAAGGGTCTCGACCCGAAACGTCGCCTATTCCTTCGCTCCGTAGATGCTGCCTCACCCGCTGAGTTTCTCCAGCATTTTTGTCAATGGTGGAGTAGACTTGATGGGCCGAACGGCCTAATTCTGCTCCCGTCACTTTTGAACTTGCGAACCCTATCGTTTTCCAGCAAGTTTATGGTTAGACGGTACACAGCACACGTAGAGGATATCATTCTCCCTGTCCATCTGGAATAGCTAATGAGTGTCTTGACAAGAACACTCATTATCGTTAATTAGCCTCATAAGAATATTTCATTCAGTCCCATTTCGTTGCTGCGAGTTCCTTGATTAACGGCCTCCCTCCCAGAAAAGTGATGATGACATTGCACGACGCTTCACCTGAAAACAAGGTTGCCGTGACAATGGATGAATGTGCTCGAGACAGAGAGGAGCATTTTCTATTCTTAACAAATTTGCCTGTTTTAGTTCATTTATCTCCTTCCTTGCCTGCATCAGCCACTTATAAATATAAAACTCTCCCCTACATTTTTGCTTTGTTACAACTTATGCCTTGGTATTATAAATGAGATTATTTTTACTCCGAGTTAGACTAAAAAATGCTGGAGAAACTCAGCGGGCGAGGCAGCATCTATGGAGAGAAGGAATAGGCGACGTTTTGGGTCGAGACCCTTCTTCAGACTGATGTGGGGATGAGGTGGGGTGGGGTGGGAAGAGGAAAGGAAGAGGCGGAGACAGTGGGCTGTGGGAGAGCTGGGAAGGGGAGGGGAAAGAGGGAGAAAGCAAGGACTACCTGAAATTGGAGAAGTCAATGTTCATACCGCTGGGGTGTAAACTACCCAAGCAAAATATGAGGTGCTGCTCCTCCAATTTACGGTGGGACTCACTCTGGCCATGGAGGAGGCCCAGTTATCTCTGTTATCTCTGTGCTTCATTGTCATCTTCCCCAGCCTAGCATTGATCTATTCTACATTTTCCTCGATCTCCATCCCCTTTGTCTCGTTTTCACACCTTACACTCCCTTATCTCTTTATCTGTCTCTCCCCTGATTCTCAGTCTGACAAAGGATCTCGACCCAAAACGTCACCCATTCCTTCGCTCCATAAATGCTGTCCGTCCCTCTGAGTTCTCTAGCATTTTAAGTCCACCAACTGTTTGACCTGTTTTTACAAAATGTGAAATGGTCAGCTCGACATAGGTGACCAAACCCACACAAAACCCAAACCTATTAGGAGCAGACAAGGGCATTCGATCCAATTTGAGATACCAGCTACCAAGACAGATGTGTACAGCAATTCATTCTTCCCCTGCACAATTAGAGCATGGAATAGTCTTCACCCTACCACAGTTACCCAACCAGACGCAACTACATTTAAGGTAGCTCTTTCTTCCCCAAGAACCCTCTTTTGCTTAAGTCCTCCCTCCACCATCTCCAGTTTAAATTCCATTTGGAATATTTTTGGAGGACCAAGAAACCAAGGACCAAGATTTTTCCAGCATCAGCAGTTCTTTCTTAAACATTTTTTACTCCATTTCAGTTTCAGTTTAGTTTAATGTCACGTGCACCAAGGTACAGTGAAAAGCTATTTGTCGCGTGCTATCCAGTCAGCGGAAAGTCTATTCATGATTATAATCGATCCATTTACAGTGTACAGATACATGGTAAGGGAATAATGTCTAGGGCAAGGAAAAGCCAGCAAAGTCCATCAAGGATAGTTCTAGGGGCACCAATGAGGTGGATAGTAGTTCAGTGTACACAATGTATAAAATGGCTGGCAGTACCAACATTTATTACACCCCAGCGGTGTGAACATTGACTTCTCCAATTTCAAGTAGTCCTTGCTTACTCCCTCTTTCCCCTCCCCTTCCCACCTCACCCACAGCCCACTGTCTCTGCCTCTTGCTTTCTTCTTCCCGCCCCCCCCCCACCCCACATCAGTCTGAAGAAGGGTCTCGACCCGAAACATCACCTATTTCCTTCACTCCATAGATGCTGCCTCACCCGCTGAGTTTTTCCAGCATTTTTTGTCTACTTTCGATTTTTCCAGCATCTGCAGTTCTATACTGAGGCTGCAAGGTGACTTGGATAGGCTGGGTGAGTGGGCAAATGCATGGCAGATGCAGTATAATGTGGATAAATGTGAGGTTATCCACTTTGGTGGCAAAAACAGGAGGGTAGACTATTATCTGAATGGTGGCAAATTAGGAAAAGGGGAGATGCAACGAGACCTGGGTGTCATGGTACACCAGTCATTGAAAGTAGGCATGCAGGTGCAGCAGGCAGTGAAGAAAGCAAATGGTATGTTAGCATTCATAGCAAAAGGATTTGAGTATAGGAGCAGGGAGGTTCTACTGCAGTTGTACAGGGTTTTGGTGAGGCCACACCTGGAGTATTGCGTACAGTTTTGGTCTCCAAATCTGAGAAAATACATTCTTGCCATAGAGGGAGTACAGAGAAGGTTCACCAGACTGATTCCTGGGATGTCAGGACTTTCATATGAGGAAAGACTGGATAGACTTGGCTTGTACTCGCTATAATTTAGAAGACTAAAAAGGCAACCAGACCAACAACTGAGAGAAAGAAAAGTCATCTCTCTCTCTCTCTGTCTCTCTGTCTGTCTGTCTCTCTCTCTCTCTCTCTCTCTCTCTCTCTCTCTCTGTGTCTCTGTCTCTGTCTCTCTCTGTCTCTGTTTCTGTCTGTCTCTCTCTGTCTCTCTGTCTCTCTCTGTCACTCTCCCCTCACACTAGGTAATTGCAGATCTGAAATGAAGTGATGCTGACAATCTCACACGATACATTTTGACAGAAATGTATCTCAATGCCAACTAGTCTATAGTTATTGGCATTTGAACCTTCTGCAGCCCCAGCCTATGCAAATATGAACACGCTTCCTAAATCCCAGGTAAATATGAATAACGTTTGAGCCATTCAGCAAATGTTAACTCATTTTCATGACCCCCCTTCTAAACATAAACGCATGCCAAGAAATCCACCATAATTACTGACATGGTCCATGATATGCCAGGTTCTCAATTGTTAAAAGACAGTTTGAACCAATTAGAGGAAGGCAGTGGATTTGTACGCTGGCCACCCTAATCACACCCTGATATAGAAACCAACCTCCCTTCCACTGACTCCATCTACACCTCACGCTGCCTCGGCAAGGCCAGCAGCATCATCAAGGACCAGTCGCACCCCGGCCACTCCCTCTTCTCCCCTCTCCCATCAGACAACAGGTACAGAAGTGTGTAAACGCACACCTCCAGATTCAGGGACAGTTTCTTCCCAGCTGTTATCAGGCAACTGAATCATCCAACCACAACCAGAGAGCAGTGCTGAACTACTATCTACCTCATTGGTGACCCTCAGACTATCCTTGATCGGACTTTGCTGGCTTTACCTTGCACTAAACGTTATTCCCTTATCGCGTATCTGTACACTGTTAATGGCTCGATTCTGAAGAAGGGTCTCGACCTGAAACGCCACACATTCCTCCCCTCCAGAGATGCCCCCTGTCCCGCTGAGTCACTCCAGCATTTTGTGTCTATCTTCTGCTCGATTGTAATCATGTATTGTCTTTCTGCTGACTGGTTAGCACGTAACAATAACTTTTCACCGTACCTGGGTACACGTGACAATAAACTAAACTGAAACTGAACTAAACTAGTCCCTTGGCTGTGTGTGACCCACATCTCATCATAGCGATGTGCCTCTCCAAAAGCGTTTTAAATGCCACTATTGTGTCTGCCTCCACCACCATCCCTGGCAGTGTGTTCCCGGCACCCACCGCACTGCGTGTAACAAGACTTGCCCCTCGCTTTTCTTTTATCCCTCTCACTCTAATGGACCTGTCCCACTTATGCAGCGACCAGAACAAGGTACGACTCTTTGGGCGACTACTCACGACCATACAGGCTTCACCCCGCTACATGTCGCCTGTATGGTCGTGAGTCGTCTCCTCAGTCGCCCAAGGAGTCGTAGTGTCTTTCTGGTCGCCGCTGGATTTTTAACGTTGAAAATTTTCGGCGACCTGCAGCGACCTATGACGGGTGCCGGCAGTCGCCGAAAAAGTCGTGTAAGTGGGACAGGCCCATAAAGATGCAGCCTCTAGTGTTTGGCTTTGTACGCTGGGAAGAAAAGTTCCTACTATCTACCCTATCTACATCTCTCATAACTTTATTTACTTCTCACAGGTCGCACCTCAGCTTCCAACTCTCCAGCAAAACAATCCAAATTTGAGTAATCATCCTTAAATGTGATACCCTCGAAACCCGGCATCATTCTGGTAAACCTCTTCTGCACCTTGTCCAAACCTCTACATGCTTCCTGTAATGGGGCACCCAGAACAGCACACAATACTCCAAACGTGAGCTAACCAAAATCCTATTCAGCTGTAACATAACTTTAGTTTAATTTGAGTCAGAGACATAGAATGATACAATGTGCCCCTGTCCCACGAAGTGAGAACTCTTTTCTCGAGTTAAAAAAAAATCAAACTCGTGGCACCTCATCACGAGTATTTTTTTTACTTGGAAATTTTTCACACTGTTGAAAAAACTTCACGAGTTTCCGCATTTCCCGAGTACCTGCCGTTAGCGTTACGAGCCGCTACGAGACATCCACGAGCTCCGACGTACCCGCTACGTACATTCTACGTACTTAGCACGAGTTAGATTTTCTTTTAAACTCGGGAGAGCTCTTGGGTGAACTCGCATCGTGGGACAGTCAGGCCCAACCTGCCCACACCGGGCAACATGTCCCAGCTACACAAGTCCCACCTGCCTGCGCTTGGTCCATATCCCTCCAAACTTGTCCTATCCATGTCCATCCATGTCATATCCAGTTTAGAGATACAGCGTGGAAACAGGCCCTTGTGTCCACCTAGTCTGTGCCGACCTGCGATCCCCATACTCTAAACACTATCCTTCACGCACTAGGGACTATTTACAATTTTACCAAAGACAATTAGCCTACAAACCCTGTACGTCTTTGGTTTGTGGGAGGAAACCAGAGCTCCCCAGAAAAAACTCCACGCAGGTCACGGGGAAAACGTACAAACTCCACACAGACAGCACCCGGAGCCAGGATCAAGCCTGGGGCTCTGGCGCTGTGAGGCAGCAACTCTACCGTTGCCGCTCTCTCCCTGAGCCTCATGCCCCTTAGGCACAGAACAGATAAAATGAGCTGCATCAAAGACATGAATCGAAAACTAATGACTGAAGGCCAGCTAATTATTTTTGGGTCTTCTAAGATTTATTTTAGCCACTTTGATGTGCAAACCACGTTCTACAACTTGATACACTGAATGAATTTACACAAGAAACCGCAGATGCTGGGAACTTGCGTATACACAAAGTGCTGTATTTAACATCCATGTTCTCCAAAGATGCTGCCCGACCCGCTGAATTACTCCCGGACTTTAGGTTTGACATTCAATTATCAGTCTGGCAAAGAGCAGCAAGGAGAATGGCCTGTTTTTTTCTTGAGCGTAACAGCCAGCTAAGCTTAAAGGAGATGTGAGGGGCTAGTGTTTTTGTACAGAGTATAGTGGAATACTCTGCCAACGCTGGTGGTGGAGGCAGATATGATTTTGGCATTTCAAACTCAGGAGCCTCACGTCAAACCATGGCACCGGCACTTCTACCGTCACTGACACCGCCTGCTGAAGTAAGGAAGGTAGACACAAAATGCTGGAGTAACTCAGCGGGCCAGGCAGCATCTCTAGAGAAAAGGAACGGGTGACGATTTGGGTCGAGACCCTTCCTCAGAAGTCATGAGCCGAAACGTCACCTATTCCTTTTCGCCAGACATGCTGCCTTACCCGCTGAGTTACTCCAGCATTTTGTGTCTATCTTCAGTGTGAACCAGTACCTGCAGGTCCTTCCTATACATATTTGAGTAAGAAGCAATAAGGACATAAGAAATAGGAGTAGAATTAGGCCATTTGGCCCATCAAGTATACGCCATTCACTCATGGCTGATCTACCTCTCCCTCCTAACCCCATTCTCCTGCCTTCTCCCCATAACTTCTGACACCCATACTAATCAAAAATCTATCTGTCTCTGCCTTAAAAAATATCCACTGACTTGGCCTCCACAGCCTTCTGTGGCAAAGAATTTCAGCATCTGAGTAAAATAATTACTCCACATCTCCTTTACTAAAAGAACGTCCTTTAATTCTGATGCTATGACCTCTAGTCCTAGACTCTCCCATTAGTGGAAACATCCTCTCCACATCCACTCTATTCAAGCCTTTCACTATTCTGTGTGTTTCAATGAGGTCCCTTCATTTATTCTTCTGAACTCAAGCGAGTACAGGCCCAGTACCGACAAATGCTCATCATAGGTTGACCTATTCAGTCCGTGGATAGTGAAAAATTCCAGGAATATCCCAATATTGCTAGTGGAAACTGTCCTGGCATTTATCATTCAGTATTCTTACATCTTCCGCCCCCCCCCCCCCCCCCCCCCCCCCCCCCTCAGCCAAACCACCTGCGGTAAGTCACCGCGGACAAATACTATCTGAAAATGCGTTGGAATAAGTTAAGATATTGCAGCTGGAAAACTAATAGGTTGAACCAATCTTCAGGGCTGTTATATTACACTGGGAATTGCCTGTTATTACTTGCTTTAGCTCAGTCAAGGCTTAATGTTAATATATTTTCTATATTTATACTTATAAAACTCTGACCTTGGATGTGTGTGTATTTGTGTGTGTGTGTGCGTGTGTGATGTTCGTGTGCGTTTCACATCTTCTCGAAAACACGACGAGCTAACGGTGCAATTTTACATATTCCGATAGAGATTTACGCCATGATGTCAAAAATCACCTTATCTGAAAATATCATGCATTATTTCTCGAGTTATTTATGAAAACGTTCACAAATGTGCAGAAATTTGGAAAAAATAACTGCCTTTTCCCTGTGCTTACAGCCGTGACGTCACAGTGGGATTGTTGCCCTGCTTGCAACATTCTTGCTATCCAAGTACACTGAGTCCTGCTAGCTAGTACGTGCAAATGCATTTTTCTTTTAGTTTAAAAATGTGGGAGGGTGCATAAAGCGAAATGAGCAGCCCCTGCGCAGTTGTGAGCTATGGGTGAGTGGTGGGATATTGCATTGGGGAACAGGTTGCATTGGGGACCAGGCCTCCCGTGGGGGCTATGGGTGAGTGGTGGAATATTGCGTTGGGGGACCAGGCCTTCCGTATAACAGGGACCATATAGGTCCCGCTTGGTCTAGTAAACTTATAAAACTCTGATCTGGGATGTGTATTTATTTGTGTGATGTTCTTGTGTGATTCACATCTCTTCGAAAACACGACGCGCTAACGGCAAAATTTTAACATATTCCGATAGAGATTTATGCCGATATTCATGCATTATTTCTCGAGTTTTTTATGAACATGTTCAAAATTCTCTAAAAAGTTGGAAAAAAACACCTGTCTTTCGCTTATTCCCTGTGCTTAGCCCTATTGTTGCTATCCAAGTACACTGAGTCCTGCTAGCTAGCAAGTGCAAATCCATTTTTATTTGTTTAAAATTGAGGGAGGCTGAATCAGGCGAAATGAGCAGCCCCTGCGCAGTTGTCGGCTATGGATGAGTGCTGGAGTATTGCGTTGGGGAACAGGTTGCGTTGGGAGACCAGGCCTCCCCTGGGGGCTATGGGTGAGTGGTGGAATATTGCATTGGCGACCGGGTTGGATTGGGGGGACCAGGCTCCCGCGTGACAGGGACCCGACGGGTCCCACTTGGTCTAGTCTCATATAAAATCCTGGTTGTAAATAAAACATCATGTTTTAGAATGGAAGTCACATCCTTGGTTCTGGTATCCAGGATACAGAAAGATAAAAGACAACTCCCACAAGACAGGTTTGTGCACCTCATGGTAAATAATAGTAATCTCCTCATACAATTGCTGCACACATTGACGTTGCTTAATTTCAACTGCTGTACATTCCTATACATATTAACTTTCCGTAGCTGCCTGTCGTTTTTGAGCCCAGTCGACATGATGTTTAAATCACTTAATTAGAATTAGTTGGTACATTGGTTGACCCCACAGTTCATCACAATATTTATAACAATAGCAATCCAACGGCGTAACTGAATGTAATATAATGAGATGACTTTCAGTTGGATTTCTGTCGTCTGTAAAATTCATCTGTGAAGCAAAGAAAACATGATGGGAGGCTGGAATTAGTTATGGTACATGGTCACCGCGTTGGTGAGTAATGAAAGTGTCAGCTAAAGCTCTCATCTTTAGTTTCGTTTAAGAAGGAGCTGTAGATGCTGGTTTAAACCAAAGACACACAAAATGCTGGAGTAACCAAGGGGCCACAGTCTTAGAATAAAGGGGAGGCCATTTAAGACTGAGGTGACAAAAAACGTTTTCACCCAGAGAGTTGTGAATTTGTGGAATTCCCTGCCACAGAGGGCAGTGGAGGCCAAGTCACTGGATGGATTTAAGAGAGAGTTGGATAGAGCTCTAGGGGCTAGTGGAGTCAAGGGATATGGGGAGAAGGCAGGAACGGGGTACTGATAGGGGACGACCAGCCATGATCATATTGAATAGCAGTGCTGGCTCGAAGGGCCGAATGGCCTCCTCCTGCTCCTATTTTCTATGTTTCTATGTTTCTAACTCAGTATGACAGGCAGCATCTCTGGAGAGAAGGAATAGGCGACGTTTTGGATCGAGAAACCTCTTCAGTCATTTCTTCTTTCTCTCCTGAGATGCTGCCTGCTTTATTTTAGTTTAGTTTAGTTCAGAGATGCAGCGCGGAAACAGGCCCATGGGCCCACTGAGTCCGCTCCGACCAGCGATCCCCGCACACTAACACTATCCTACACACACTTGGGACGATTTACAATTTTTACCAAGCCAATGAACCTACAGACTTGTACGTCTTTGGGATGTGGGAGGAAACCGGAGCACCCGGAGAAAACCCACGTGGTCATGGGGAGAACGTGCAAACTCCGTACAGATGGCACCCGTAGTCAGGGTCGCACCCGGGTCTCTGGCGCTGTGAGGCAGCGACTCTACCGCTGCGCCACCGTGGGTCTCTGAGTTCCTTTATCTAGGATTGGGAAGATTCCTGAAATAAACAACATAAAAATGAAAAAGCCATGACTATACTCTAATGCATTAAAGAGTTAAGAGCCTGTACCAGTTAGGCGATTTTTTAGGTGACTACAGGCAACTAGGCTGTCGCCACATGGTCGCCGGGGTGTTGCCTGCATGGTCGTGAGTCGTCTCCTCAGTCGCCCAACGAGTCGTAGCGTTTTTCTGGTTGCTGCTGGACTTTGAAATGTTCAAAAATGCTCTGCAACAGTTGGCTTGACTCCATTGAGCGTAGCTTGACTTCTCCTGACGTAGGTGCTGTCGTAGGTTGTCCCCGGGATGACGTAGGTTGTCGCCGATGCTGACTTGGGTGAATTCCATTGGTGACTACCTACATCAACCGGCGACAGGTACTGGCAACTGACAGTTGTCGCTGACAGGGTCGTACCTTGTCATAGTTTGTCGCGGGTGGACGTAGGTTGTCGTAGGTGTGGTCGTAGGCGGACGTCCTAATGGGTCACCGGTTGTCGGTAGCTTGCCGTACCTTGTCATCGACTAGGTGGGAGGTTGTAATTGACATTGTCGTAGGGGGGGTCCAGTCGCCGTTTTTTCGGCGACCTGCTACTACTATGACAGTCGCCGAAAAAAATCGCCTAAGTGGGACAGGCCCTTTGCAGACTGGAGAAGATGCAGTTCAAACTCATCCGCCACCCTTTGTGTGTAAAATGTACCCCTCAGATTCCTATAAAATCTTTCCCTATGAAAAACAATAAAATCTATTACAGTTGGTCTTGATTTTCTCAAGACCTAGTTTTGCGTCTCCCTTCATGTGTATCAGTGAAACAGGTCCTTAATATATCTAACTACCTGCAGAGTGGCCTATGCCATTCTGTCATAGAGTCATAGAGTCTTACAGCACAGAAACAGGCCCTTCGGCCCAACTTGGCCATTCCAACCAAGACGCCATATCTAGACTCAATTTCTCCCTATAGCCAGGATCCTCGGGTTCTGGCAACATCGTTCTAAAGGGCCTGTCCCACTGTACGAGGTAATTCAAGAGTTCTCCCCTGATTCAAGCTTGTGTAATGTACGTAGCGGGTACGTAGGAGTTTGTGGATGTCACGTAGCGGCTCGTACGAGTAACGGTAGGTACTCGGGAAATCCGGTAAACTCGTGACGTTTTTTTCAACACTGTGAAAAATGTCCATGCGTAAAAAGATACTCGTGATGAAAAAAAATTTTACTTTTTACTCGTACGAGCCCCTGGTACCCGCTACGTACATTACAGGGGGGAACTCGGGAGAACTCTTGAATTACCTCGTACAGTGGGACAGCCCCTTAAATCTTCTCTGTATGCTTTCCAGCTTGACAACCGCCTTCCTACAACACGGTGCCCAGAACAGAACACTCTATATGCGGCCCCAGCAAAGTCTTTTTCAACTCCAACACGACCTCCCAAATTCTACACCCAATAGATAGACACAAAATGCTGGAGTAACACAGCGGGACGGGCAGCATCTCTGGAGAGAAGGGGAGAAGGAATGGGTGATGTTTCGGGTCGAGACCTATCTTCAGACTCGACCCGAAAACGTCACCCGCTCCTTCTCTCCAGAGATGCTGCCCATCCCGTTCAGTTACTCCAGCATTTTTGTGTCCAACTTCGGTTTAAACCAGCATCTGCAGTTCCTTCCTACACATTTTTCTCCTCAATACTCTGACAGTATTCCTTCTTACACACCCTATTTATTATGTTCTATTTACACTTATTATTTATTAATTCAGCTTTGCCTCCTGCTTCCGCCAACTACAACTGTCTATTTTTTTAAACTGATTTTGTCCTTTTTCACCTTGTTGAACAGATGTGCACAATTGGCCACCTTCCGACTCCCAAACACAAAATTAGCACATCTAAAGAGAAATGAAAAATTCAGATCACAATCTTTTCTGCATCTTCCCAGCCATCCGTCAAGGCACCTCAATGCAAGGGATTGTTTACTTATTCAGCTGAACCTCAGTTAATTTTTCAGAATTAATCTTATTTTTTTGTGCCAGCTATTTCCGAGAAAAAACATGTCACAGTCGCCTCTGCCCTGACTACAACGTCACTTCCATTATCCACAGTCGAGGCAATGTACATAATACTCTCTCCATAACTTCACATCTTCCACTGTGTTTGGACACGGTCGAGTTGCTGCCTCACAGCGCCAGAGACCCGGGTTCGATCCTGAGCACGGGCGCTGTCTGTACAGAGTTTGCACGTTCTCCCCGTGACCTGCCTGGGTTTTCTCCGGGTGCTCCAGTTTCCTCCCACACTCCGAAGACGTGTGGGATTGTAGGTTAATTGGCTTCGGTAAAGATCGTAAATTGTCCCAAGAGAGAGTGCTTTCAAGAGATTTAGCTCTAAGGGCTAAAGGGATCAAGGGATATCCAGGAATGCATAGAAAAAGCAGGAATGGGGTACTGATTTTAGATGATCAGCTATGATCGTATTGAACAGCGGTGCTGGCTCGAAGGGCCAAAAGGCCTACTCTTGCACCTATTTTCTATGTTTCTATGCTAGTGTACGGGGATCGCTGGTCGGCATGGACTTGTTGGGCCGAATGGCCTGTTTCCAAGTTGTATCTCTAAACTAAACACTGGGCCTTCCTCCCTGTGCTTTGGACGTGCCAGCTCCCTTCAAAACCTTTATATTGTATTCTCACAACAAACCTTCTCTCTATATCCGCTCTGCATTCATAATCCTTATTTTGCCTTTAGAGTCATAGAGTTATGCAGTGTGGAAACAGGCCCTTCGGCCCGACTTTCCCACACCCAACAACATATCCCATCTACACTAGTCCAACCTGCCTGCATTTGGCCCATATCTAAGCGGTAGAGTTGCTGTCTTACGCCAGAGTCCCGGGTTCGATCCCGGCCAGGAGTGCCGTCTGTACGGAGTTTGTTCGCGAGTTCTCCCCGCGTGGGTTTGCTCCAAGACCTTCGGTTTTTCCCCCCCCCCCTCCGCACTCCATAGACGTACAGGATTGTTGGCCAATTGGGCTGGTATATATGTAAATTATCCCTCTTGTGTGTGTGTGTGTGGATCGTGTTAATGTGCGGGGATCATTGGCCGGTGGGCCGAAACGCCTGTTTCCACGCAGTATCTCCAAACTAAAACTCAAACACACCTTTCCCACGCAGGTGAAATGAGACATAATGTTCAAGTAAATGGGCACCGACGTTGGCTCATTCCACAGCGCGGCCCAAATGTCGTCAAGATCCAGTGATTTCCACCTTCTCCTGCGTTTCCACGCTGTGTGACTGACGGCTGCTCATTCTGTTTCCTCCCCTCAGCCCACAGAGCTGTGAAATCTATGATTGACTCAGTTCCCGATGGAAAATAAATTTTCCAGGCCAACGTGCCACCAACTAAACCAACAAACGTCGACAATAAATGTCGTGTCACTCATTCCTACTGGCATCAAAAATGATTTCACAGATCCCTAGTTTTACCAGAAATAATGAGAAAGTCTCTTGTAAATGTCACAGAAATATTGCAGGTGCATTAGCTCCAGTAGTCAAATATGGGGTCGCTGCGATGGCCAACTATTAATTCATGTTTCTCACCGAGTTCATGGAGTTGTTTCGTTTTATCCTGAAATCAAAAAGGAAGCAGTCATTAGCAAACTGTTTCGGGTCGCAGAGGGATACAGCACGGAAACAGGCCCTTCGGCCCAACTTGCCCATCCCGACCAAAATGCTCCATTTTTTTTAGTCCCACCTGCCCGTAGTTAGCCCATATCCCTCTCTCAACCTTTCCCATCCATGGTACACAAAGTGCTGGAGAAAGTCAGCGGGTGCAGCAGCATCTATGGAGCGAAGGAGATAGGCAACGTTTCGGGCCGAAACCCTTCTTCACACTTTGTCTTTCCCATCCATGTACTCGTTCAAATGTCTTGATGTTTTGGATTTAGCCCTTGGGGGGGATAAAGGAATCAAGGGATATGTGTGGAAAAAAAAGCAGGAATGGGGTACTGATTTTTGATGATCAACCATGATCATATTGAATGGCGGAGGTAGACAAAAATGCTGGAGAAACTCAGCGGGTGAGGCAGCATCTATGGAGCGCAGGAATAGGCGACATTTCGGGTCGAGACGATTTATTGTATGATTTATTGTATTACATTTGCCCAATGATGCAGCTATTAGAGAATTGTCCGCTTTTTATATTCACCAGCTTTCAAGAGTTAGGTGGAGGGACTTCTACATAAATGAGGGAATGATGCAACGCAAGAGGTCGGGCAATGTTTGCACAAATGTATTTCCATTACGCTGTCAACTTTGATATATAACTTTCAAGTTTTGCATCAAATGTTATCTGAGCTATCAAACTGGCAATATGATTGAAATGTAAAACACTGCAAATGAAACTGTGGCTGGGTTATGCCTACAGATTATTGTAGCTGTACAGTAACATATTCCATGATGACTTTTCTCACACATTAAAGAGACTCGCCTGTGTATATTTCGTGGGTGCCAAAGCTTTCAAAATCAAAATGTATCACGCATAATAATAACACAGAGACAAATATACTCTGCAAGGCTAGACTACACACAGTGGCCCAGCGGTAGAGTTGCTGCCTGACAGCGCCAGACATCCACGTTCCATCCCGACTACAGGCGCTGTCTGTACAGAGTTTGTACGTTCTCCCCCGTGACCTGCGTCGGTTTTCTCCAAGATCTGCGTTTTCCTACCACACTCCAAAGACGGACAGATTTGTAAAAATATGTCTCTGGTGTGTGTGGGATGGTGTCAGTGTGCGGGGATCGCTGGACTCGGTAGGCCGAGGGGCCTGTTTCTGTTCTGTATCTCTAAACTAAACAATATTTTTTTCCAGCATAATTACAACAGTGCAACTTGGAGCCAATCATGTTTTTACTCATTTTTGACTGGTGGCATGTAGGTTAGTTTAGTTTATTGTCATGTATGAAGAGGTACAGTGGAAAGCTTTTGTTGCGTGCTAACCACTCAGTGGAAACACTATACCAGATTATAATCACGCCTTCCACTGTTTACAGATACATGATAAAGGGAATAATATTCAGTGCAAGATAAAGTCAAGTAAAGACAGTCCAAGGACTTTGAAGAGGTTTTAGTGATACAGCATGGAAACAGGCCCTTCGGCCCACCGAGTCCACACTGACCATCGATCACCCGTTCACACGAGTTCCTATGTTATCCCACTTTCTCAACCACTCCCAATAGACAATAGACAATAGGTGCAGGAGTAGGCCATTCGGCCCTTCGAGCCAGCACAGCCATTCAATGTGATCATGGCTGATCATCCCCAATCAGTACCCCGTTCCCGCCTTCTCCCCATATCCCCTGACTCCGCTATTTTTAAGAGCCCTATCTAGCTCTCTCTTGAAAGTATCCAGAGAACCGGCCCCACCACCCCTGAGGCAGAGAATTCCACAGACTCACCACTCTCTGTGAGAAAAAATGTTTCCTCATCTCCGTTCTAAATGGCTTACCCCTTATTCTTAAACTGTGGCCCCTAGTTCTGGACTACCCCAACATTGGGAACCTGTTTCCTGCCTCTAGTGTGTCCAAGCCCTTAATAATCTTATAAGTTTCAATAAGATTCTCTCTCATCCTTCTAAACTCCAGAGTGTACAAGCCCAGCTGCTCCAGTCCCTCAGCATATGACAGTCTTGCCATCCCGGGAAATAACCTTGTAAACCTACGCTGCACTCCCTCAATAGCAAGAATGCCGTTCCTCAAATTAGGGGATCAAAACTGCACACAATACTCCAGGTGTGGTCTCACTAGGGCTCTGTACGACTGTACAACTCCTGACACACTAGGGGGCAATTTACAGAGGGCCGATTAACCTACAAACCCGCACGTCTTGTGGAATGTGGGAGGAAACCGGAGCACCCGGAGGAATTCCGTGCGGTCACAGGGAGAACGTGCAAACTCCACGCAGACAGCACCCGCAGTCAGGATCGAACCCTGATTTCTGATGTTGTAAGGCAGCAACTCTACCGCTGCGCCACTGTGCTCTGTTTAATATAAGCAGCTCTCTGTGGCGGTGTTTCCTTTTTCCAGCATTGGGATGGTCTGAGGGTTAGTGTTTCCTGCCCATTCTCATGCCCTCTGTAGTTTTACTTTCCATTGCTGGTTGGATTGGCAAGCCAAAACGTCCTGGTCACTCAAATCCAAAACATCCACGTGTGTGTGTGTGTGTGTGTGTGTGTGTGTGAGTTGTTGTGTGCAGTGTGTGTGTGTGTGTGTGTGTGGCGCGTGTGTGCGTATGTGTGCATGCACGTGTGTGGCATGTGTGTGTGTGCATGTGTGTGTGCGGGTATGCGTGTGTGTGCATGTGTGTGTGTGTGGGTACACGTGTGTGTATGTGTGTGTGCGTGTGCGGGTATGCGTGTGTGTGCATGTGTGTGTGCGTGTGGGTACACGTGTGTGTATGTGCATGTGAGTGGGCTTGTGTGTGCATGCGTGTGTACGCGTGCACGCATGTGGCCGTGTGTGTGTGCATGTGCGCATGTGGGTATGCGCATGTGAGCATGTGTGTGTGTGTATGCATGTGTGTGCATGTGTGCTAAGTACATCTTCCATGGGTCAACATGAACATATATGGAAAATTGTGATGAAGAGTCTTTCATTATCCAGCTCGGATATATTGATCCAAATATGTTTTCTGCGTAATACATTTCCATGCTGTTTCCCTTCTGTCAAAAGCGGTGGAATATTTATAAAATGGCCGGAGGCTTAGCAGCAAAATACAACAAAAATATCTGGAAATATTCTGCAGGTCAGGCCCATCTGTGGGGAGGAACCAGAGCTAATGTTTCAGATCAAAGCCCCTTTGTTAGAACTCTGTTTAAGATTTCAATCATCTGTTGTTTTTATTTTGGTTTTCACAGGTTTAGAATCAAATAGATGTGAACCGTGAGCCCAAACTAAGCAAGGGTCTGGAGCGGAGGTTGATAATGGGACAGGGTGAGTGAAAAGTTTTATTTTAGTTTAGTTTTGAGATACAGGCCCTTCAGCCCACCGAGTCCGCACCGACCAGCGATCCCCGCACACTTACACTATCCTGCACACACTAGGGGCAATTTTACAATTATATCCAGCTAATTAGCCTACAAACCTGGAGTGTGGGAGGAAACCAGAGCACCTGGAGAAAACCCGCGTGAATCACAGATAGAACGTACAAACTCCGTACAGACAGCAGCCGCAGTCAGGATCGAACCTGGGTATCTGGCGCTGTGAGGCAGCAACTCTACCGCTGCGCCACCGTGCCACCCCATTTTTGAAAGTTGAGTTTGGATTTCCAAAAGAGAACATGAGAACTTGTCAGCATTGGGTTTCCAGAATAAATGTGCAAACATTTTCATTCACTAGTTGCTTTTGAGGTCTTTGGCAGGGCTATCTTCAGCTTTCCATTTTTATGCATTTGGCAAAACTGCTTTGCATTCTGAACTTACGCAGTGATTGTGCGCATACACCTCAACTTTTTAAAGGGCCTGTCCCACTTGCCGATTTTTTTGGCGACGGCCGGCGACATGTCAGTATCACCAAAAGGTTTTGAACATTTCAAAATCCAATGGCGACAAAAAAAATGTTGCGACACACCACGCGCCAATACGTCATCATGCCGCGTCACGGGGCGAATTGTTCGGTGACCTGAGACGTCAGTCAATGATGCCGGCAGTCACTGAAAAAATCGCCAAGTGGGACAGGCCCTTAAGAAGTCTGCTCAACACAGGAGTTCACTGTTTGCCTGAAATGAGCAATGGACTATTTATCTTGGCGGGTGTCTCCTCCATACCTTTTATTGTTTGATCTCCTAAATCATGTATTTTACGTTCTCTCAATGTCAGACTGTTTTTCACCAGCCTGCGTCTTTTTTTCTTACATAAAGCAGACAGTGAGAAAGGGAAATAACAATGGTTCGAGAACAATTGGTCGGTCGTGGTGGCGCAGCGTAGAGTTGCTGCCTCACAGCGAATGCAGCGACGGAGACCCGGGTTCGATCCCGACTACGGGTGCTGTCTGTACAGAGTTTGTACGTTCCCCCCGTGACCTGCGTGGGTTTTTCTCCAAGATCTTCAGTTTCCTTGCACACTTCAAAGACGTGCAGGTTTGTAGGTTAGTTGGCTCGGTAAATGTAAACATTGTCCCTTGTGTAGGATAGTGTGAGTGTGTGGGGATCGCTGGTCGGCACGGACCCATTAGGCCGAAGGGCCTGTTTCCGCGCTGTTTCTCTAAACTAAAATAAATTAAGCTAAACACATTTTTGTGGTTTAGTCCGCTCCCAACATATCATAAGTTCCAGGAGCAGAATGAGGCCAATCGGCCCATCAAGACCACTCTGCCATTCAATCATGGCCGATCTATCTTTCCCTCTCAACCCCATTCACCTGCCTTCTCCCAGTAACCGCTGACACCTGTACTAATCAAGAATCACTCAATCTCCACCTTAAAAATACCACGACATGGCCACAACCGTCTATGGCAATGAATTCCACAGATTCATCACCCTCTGGGTAAAACAGTGTCCCTTCATCCCCTTTCTAAATATATGTCCTTATATTCTGAGGCTGTGGACTCTGTTCCTAGACTCTCCCACTGGTGGAAACATCCTCTCCACATCCACTCTATCTAGACCTTTCGCTGTTCGGCAAGTTCCAATGAGGGTCTTCCCCTCATCCTTCTAGACTCCAGCGAGTACAGGCCCAGTGCCGTCAATCGCACATACCATCAATTGTTAACCCAGTCATCCCTGCGATTATGCTTGTAAACCTCCTCTGGACCCTCTCCAACGCCAGCACATCCCTCCTCAGATATGGGGCCCAAACTGCACACTACTCCAAATGCGGTCTGACCACCTGCACTACCTGCTAAGAGTTCCAATTTAACATGGAATATGTCAATGTTAAATTCAGGTTATGTACTAATGATAATTGACCGTATCAACCTCAGCTCCAGTTCCTTGCTTTGTTTGGGCTCGAGGTTCACATCGAATTGATTCCCAACCAAAATAAAAACTCCAGATGATAGAAATCTTAAACAGAGTTCTAACGTCGCCTATCTCCTTCGCTCCTTAGATGCTGCTGCACCCGCTGAGTTTCTCCAGCATTTTGTGTAACCTTCTAACAAAGGGGCTTGGATCTGAAACATTAGCTCTGGTTCCTCCCCACAGATGGGCCTGACCTGCAGAATATTTCCAGATATTTTTGTTGTATTTTGCTGCTAAGCCTTCCGGCCATTTTATAAATATTCCACCGCTTTTGACAGAAGGGAAACAGCATGGAAATGTATTACACAGAAATCATACTTGGATCAATATATCCAAGCTGGATAAAGAAAGACCCAATTTTGCATATATGTTCATGTTGACCCATGGAAAATGTACTTAGCGCACACGCACACATATGCATACACATACACATACACACACACGCATACCCACACACAAATGTATGTCCATGCCATCATTGTTTAACTTGGAGATACAGCATGGAAACAGGCCAATTGGCCCATTAGGTTCAAGCCAACCAGCGATTACGCACAGTTTTAAAGAAGGAACTGCAGATGCTGGAGAATCGAGGGTACACAAAAAGCTGGAGAAACTCAGCGGGTGCAGCAGCATCTAAGGAGCGAAGGAGATAGGCGACGTTTCGGGCCGAGACCCTTCTTCAGACTGGTCAGGGATCAGGGAAACGAGAGATATAGACGCTGATGTGGAGAGATAAGGAACAATGAGTGAAAGTATCGGTGATAAAGGGAACAAGCCATTGTAAGCTGTTTGTGGTGTGAAAATGAGAAGCTGGTGCGACTAGGGTGGGGGAGAGATAGAGATAGAGGGAATGCCAGGGCCCGAGGGCTGAGGGAGAGGTGGGAAGGGGAGGAGACAGCAAGGGTTAACAGAATTGAGAAAATTCAATATTCAAGCCCAAAGGATGCAGACTCCCCAAGCGGAATATGAGGTGCTGTTCCTCCAGCTTGCGGTGTTGCTCACTCTGGCCGTGGAGGAGGCCCAGGACCGAGAGGTCGGATGTGGAATGGGAGGGGGAGTTGAAGTGCTGAGCCACCGGAGGTCGGGTTGGTTATTACGCACACACTGGTTTTATGTCCTATACACTAGGGGCAATTGCACCTTAATTAATCGACAAACCTGCACGTGTTTGGAATGTGGAAGGAAACCAGAGGACCCAGAGAAAACCCTCGTGCTCACAGGCAGAATGGGCAAACTCTACACAGACAGCACCAGAGGTCAGGATCGAACCCGGGTCTCCGACGCTGTGAGGCAGCAAACCTACTACTGTGCCACCCTCATGCCACTGGTTTGCACAGTGATGAAATCTAGGCGTAATATGGAGCGCTTTTGTACAACGTTGCTTCATAGCTCAGTGTTCAAGCGTAATATATGGTTGTCGTATGAAATAAATTCAAAGGACATGCCAACCAGATTGGAATTCCAATTCCCTTCTGAAAGACACACAGGGGACATTGTGAAGCCATTCAGTTTGTCTGTAGCTGCAGAGGTAGCTGGTGGATTTAGGCTGAGAAAGATGCAAAACGTTGTTTGAATTATATACAATAAGATGATTCAGCTTCATCCTCCCCCGTTGAGTTTCTGAAGAATTTTGTTCCAGAGATACAGTGCAGAAACAGGCCCTTCGGCCCACCGAGTCCATGCCGACCAGCGATCCCCTTGTACACTAGCACTACGCTACACACACCAGGGACAATATACAATATTACCAAAGACAAGTAACCTACACACCTGTACACCTTTGGAATGGGGGAGTAAAGCGGAGCACCCGGAGAAAACCCACGCAGGTCACGGGGAGAATGTACAAACCCCGTACAGACAGCGCCCATGTCAGCATTGAACCCGGGTCTCTGGCACCATGACGCAGCGACTCTACCGCTGTGCCACCACGCCGTCCCAAAGGATTTCTGCAGTGAAGATTCTTAGTTTTGTACGACATCCCCTTATTATTTTGACAATGCTGCAGATGCATTTAAGATACAGTGTTTGGTTGCATTAAAAGTGGAGTTTGTACGTTCTCACTGTGACCGAGTGGGTTTTCTCCGGGTGCTCTGGTTTTACTCCCACACTCCAAAGACATGCAGGTTTTTGTAAGTAAGTTTATTTTGTACGTACGTTTATTGGCCAATTATTCACATACAAGGAATTTGCCTTGGTGCTCCGTCCACAAGTCACATCATGACATACAGTGACAGTTACGAATGACTCAGAAAACACTACACATTAATAATAATAAAACATTAATGATAAAACACCATTGATCAAGCATGTGAACCAACAAAATACCAGATCAAGGGGAGGTTACAGATTTTTGGCTGTTGAGTAGAGCAACTACCCGTGGATAAAAACTGTTTTTATGTCTGAATCTGGCAGCTTTGACAGTCCGGAGTTGCCTTCCAGAGGTTAATTGGCTAATTGGCTAATTGTAGGTTAATTGGCTTCCGTACATTGTCCCTAGTGTGTGCAGGAGAGTGCTAGTGGGCACGGACCCGGTGGGCCAAAGGGCCTGTTTCCATGCTGTATCTCTGAAGTCTAAAGTGATGTAGCAAACCTAGGCATTTGCACATCGACATTGCAAATCCAAACTTCTAAGATGTGAGCCTTTCCAAGATTTAAATAGTTATTTTCTGACCGCAGTGGGAGAGGATCTTTGGGGCTGTTTATCTTTGGAGTTTTCCTTCAGGAAGCCATCTTTACCATTGAGCAAAATAAATAGTAATTTAATGTCCTACCTCAAGAAGCAATATGTGAAACTGGATGAGTTTAATACAAAACGGTAGGCAACTAGTATATTTTGAAGGTAGACAAAAATGCTGGAGAAACTCAGCGGGTGAGGCAGCATCTATGGAGCGAAGGAATAGGCGATGTTTTGGATCGAGACTCTTCTTCAGACTGATGTGGGGTTGGGGGGGGGAGGGGCGGGAAGAAGAAAAGAAGAGGCGGAGACAGTCGGCTGTGGGAGAGCTGGGAAGGGGAGGGGAAAGAGGGAGAAAGCAGGGACTACCTGAAATTGGAGAAGTCAATGTTCGTATCGCTGGGGTGTAAACTGCCCAAGCAAAATATGAGGTGCTGCTCCTCCAATTTGCGGTGGGACTCACTCCTCTGGCCATGGAGGAGGCCCAGGAGATGCTCCATAGATGCTGCCTCACCCGCTGAGTTTCTCCAGCATTTTTGTCTACCTTCGATTTTCCAGCATCTGCAGTTCCTTCTTAAACACTTTGTACATTTTGATGAGCGTTTGACAGCACTGGGCCTGTACTCGCTGGAGTTTAGAAGGTTGAGGGGGGGACCTTATTGAAACTTACAGAATAATGAAAGACATAGATAGAGTGGATGTGGAGAGGATGTTTCCACTGGTGGGAGAGTCCAGGACCAGCAGTCACAGCCTCAGAATTAGAGTGGTCTTTTAGAAAGGAGGTGAGGAGGAACTTCTTTAGTCAGAGGATAGTTAATCTGTGGACCTCATTGCCACAGAGTGCTGTGGAGGTCAAGTCAGTGGACATTTTTAAGGCAGAGATAGACAAGTTCCTGATTAGAACTGGTGTCAGTCAGGAAAATGGGATTAGGATGCAGAGATCAGCCATGATTGAATGGTGGAGTGGACTCGATGGGCCGAATGGTCTAATTCTACTCTGACAACTTGAGAATTTGTGAAGACCAGTCTGTTTTCCGTTAAATCAATGATATAATCCAACACATGTAACACAGAGTTTTATTGAAGCCAGGTACAATTTTACGCTTCACACAAGCTTCCTTCGAGGTATGTACCTCCGAGAATATCCTGAGGGATTCAAGGTTAATTGCAGCTGACAAGATTCCACAAGCGTAGTAATCAATTATTGCTGGGAATTCATGAGAAATAAACTGGGGAAGATCAAAAGCCATACCGTGTCTTTCCATGAAAACGGAGATAATCAGTGATAATACATTAGAGTCATAGAGTGACACAGCGTGGAAGCAGGCCCTTGGGCCCAACTTGCCCACACCGACCAACATGTCCCATTACACTCGTCCCACCCGCCTGCGTTTGGCCCATATCCCTCTAAACCTGTCCTATCTACGTACTTGCCTAAATGTAACTTTGTGGGCGCCAAAACGTGGCGACATTTGTGTACAGCTTAGGTGAGATCCTGCTGTATGTTTTTACCAGGTTGTACGCAAATACATCGAGACTACTCCGTCATTCAATCATGCCTGATCTCTGCTTCCTAATCCCATTTTCCTGCCTTCTCCCCATAATCCTGACTTGGCCTCCACAGCCCTCTGTGGCAATGAGTTCCACAGATTAATTACCCTCTGACTAAAGAAGTTCCTCCTCACCTCCTTTCTAAAAGAGCGCCCCTTTAATGACCTCTGGTCCTAGACTCTCCCACCAGTGGAAACATCCTTTCCACATCCACTCTATCTACGCCTTTCATCATTCTGTAAGTTTCAATGAGGTCCCCCCTCAATCTCCTAAATTTGTTCCCTGCTTCGTCTGCATTATTTAAACCTGGGTCTTCACGGGGATCTCTTGTAAGTCCAAGGTACACAAAAATACATCGTTCTTCAAATTTTGGAAACAATGTCTTTTTTTCAAACTATGAAGTACAAATTGTCTAATGGGTAAACTGATTTAAATGTTCTGAAGAAGGGTTTTGGCCCGAAACGCCGCTGAGTTTCTCCGGCGTTTTTGTCAACCTTAGATGCTTGTGTGATGTGCTTGTGATTAGGTGACATTCTTTTGTAAATTAACGCTCTTTCCTTTTTCATTAAATAACATAATTAATTTTGACAGGGACGCTGGATTCTGCAATTAATTTAATTATTGAATGCAACAGACTGACTTCAGTTAGGAATTAATTAGAAGCGCGGATTCTACCTGGTCTTGTTGCCATTGCTTCATCCACAATTCTAAGCCATTTCTTGATGTCGTTCGGCGAAACTAGTGCTTCTTTCAAGGATCAGTTCAGTTCTTGCTGATGGCCACAACGAGATGGAGTGATTTACGGGTCAGGCAGCATTTCTGGAGCACAATTGTCAATTTCCCTCCTGGGATAAATAAAGTTCTATCGTCACTTGGATGGGAGATGATTCATCTCTCGGGGAGATGCTGGCTGTCCCGCTGAGTTACACCTGCATTTTGTGCCTGTCTTCGGTGTAAACCAGCATCTGCAATTCCTTCCTACACATGGATGGGTGACGTTTTTGGTCGAGACTTTTCTTCAGACGGTTTTGGCCCCAAAAAAAGTCACCTATCCTTGTTGTCCCAGAGATGTTAAAATTTGGATTGCCTCTGAACAGTGACTTCTCCAATTTCAGATAGTCCTTTGGTGGGAGATTGCAAACTTCTCGAGCGGCCCATCTGTGCCATTCCTGTGAATGTATCTACCTCCTTAATGGAGTTGATTTTCCACATCTCATGTCTAGTTCCACTGAGTGTAAAACATGTTTTAACCATCTAGAATAATAATTATCTAGAACCATCAGTTTTTACTGATACTTAATGTGGTTTCTGTGTGTAATAAGTTAGTGCTGTCTCACCACCACAGAGACTCTTTACGCCTACTTTTAACATATTGAGTCAATGTGACCCACACACAATTTTTGGCCGACAGGTTATGCTTAAATTTTACCTTGGTTCAGCTCTTCTTGGACGAACGCAAACATGCTTTGTTTTGGTAAATTCATAAATATATATAAGATAATGTAATCTTTAGCCACATGCAAATTATATAAGGCGTAACATTTGCAATGTTTTTTAGCGTCGCGCACTCTTATGCCTAATACTAAAGTCATGAGCATTATTACTTTCAATGTTAATTTTTGAATCATTGATATAATTGGAGTCCATTGCCTAAGGCAAGTCAGGACTCTGCTGATCTCCCAACTTCTGTATTTCAACTTTGGACAGATTATATATCCCTTATATATATATATATCCCTTTTTCATATCGGGATATTACGAATGAACCCGATAACTTCTAGGTCAGCAATTTGTCCTAAATAGGATGATAAACGCTATGAGCCCTATCATTGGCTCTTATTTTATTTTTTTCACTTAGATGCTGAGAAAAAAAATGCAATCACAGGAACTCCATATATCTAATATGATAAAATAACCTTTAATATCTGCAAAAGACCTCCAATTTCTTCTATAAACAAAATATTGTTTTTTTTTGTTTTTTTAAAAAACTATTTCCGCCAAATTGCAGGTATAACATTCCTTTTGTAGATAATTGTTTATATTGTTATATTAATTAAAACATTCATTAGACCTCTTAGACCGTCAAACTGTTATAATGGTCTGGTCAAACCTGCAGATAACCAAATTCATATCTTCATGCCATGGATGAATTTGTACAACAATAAAATTACTGCAACTATGAGTCATCATAACTGGTTCAAAAATCACTCTCAAACATTAATGAGAACCAATGACGGTCCGGTTTGAGCAACCAAAGCGCCCCTGGCATTGTCCCCTGCTACATTTTCATCCAGACACTGCCCTAATCAGACAAAATGAGGACATAAAAGAAACATCTTTCCTCATGTAATTTAGCGAAATGCATCCACCGCTCCTGTTCTCGGTTTTCCACGAGAAACATTTGAGAAATCGCTGATTTAATCTGGATACAAACAGATTAATGGTAAGTAATCCATATTACTGACAATGTTTTTCCCCTGATTTGTTTTTTTGTCTGCGACAACATGTGTTCTCTTCCTTAAGAGATAAACAAGCTGAACTAAAACATTTTTAGAATATGCCACATCTGGTTACCCAGATAATCACTTGATAATGATCTTACTTGACCCATGTGATTGATATATGCCACAGCTGTGGGTATTGTTCACCTGATGGGCATGCTCACTTTCACAGTAGAGCTATAGGCATTTATCCATAAAAAATCTCCTGATACTCAATAATTAATACAAATGTTTGGAGAAAAAAGTTTTCTTAACAAGTCCAATTGCATTCCCTGGTTTATTGTCCTAGTCCCCTGAAACAAGGGACGTATCAAATATTAACTTGATAAGAATAGATATTATACTATCTTACCCAAATAATCACAGAAGCTATCCATCATCTGATAATACTTGCTTCAGCTTGCAACGGCTGCTAAGCTTATATATTTAAAGAGGCTTGTGGAACCTTCACCACTTTAATTCTGATAATGTATCCTTTGGTAATTGCATAGGCCTGTCAAAAGGCCTGCATACTCTTATAATGCTTGTGTTTTCCCTTTTTTGGAGCTTTTTTTAACTCTTTTACCTAAGCTCCTTCTCTGATGGAGGGACAAAGTTTGTCAACAAAGCAATGAGACATATTTGTATCTCGGAAAACATTTTCCCACTCATATGGTGCTGAATTACTCCTAACCACCAGAATGGTAATTTATGAATGTTTATGAATGCCTAAATCATAGTTTTTATTTATGGATGGGTCAGGAACCCTTGCCTCTCAACAGGCTTGTAATTGCTGCACTAATTTGCAGCTGACTCCTGATCAACCTTCCAATTTAAAATGTGATCAAAATAAACCATGACCATGTCCTCAGTAGGTGCCAAGTGCTGATCTTCTTATCAGTGCAATTGTTGTTCCAGTAATTATGTGAACAGGCCTAGAACTGAGTTTAATCCATTAGACAATGTCTTAACTTACACAGCTGACCCATTCTAATTAATTTCAAGCACCTGGAAATATGATAATAAATTGGTACTAAATACCAATCCTTCGAGTCTTATAGTAATGATTAACCAATTGTTTAATAACAACTGTTTTTCAATGTTGAAGATGTCCATTTTTATAAAATGCGTTTTTACACTGTAAAAGTGTATTTAAATGATGTCTTGTATGGCTTTACAGCCACATTCTTCCTTTTCCCTGGGGAAATTTATGATACAAATGTACTTTATTGGAGTATTTTGGGTGCAAACCTCAAAATCAATTTTTAGGTTTTCCTATACAGGAGAACCAATTCCTTCTAAACGAATTTTTTGTAGATCCTTTGCACATTTAAAATAAATCAACCTTTGCTATGCCATATCATTGATCATAACACACCTGTAATCTCCCACAATTGGAGATTTCATCAACTTCTTCTGTAATAAAAAAACAAGTTTTTGCACCACTTCAAATGTACATGAAACCTTTTATTCCCAATTCATATGGGTTCACAGGAGTATTTTCTTTTTTAACTACTAGCCACCTGTTTGTGGCCCCCCCTCCCCTCCTATACACCAGCCACGGAGTTTGGATATTGCCCTGTAGTAATGCGACTTACTTTACCTGCGGGCCCGTACCTACCGCTGTCGAGGAGCTGCCTCTGCAGCTCTTGCTCTGCCGTCAGCGTCGACGTAATGCCGTTCCAGCGCCAGGCGGGGCTTCTTCACGTAGTCACTCACGTGACTCCGAACTAAAATAGAGCTAGGGTACACAAAAGGCTGGAGAAACTCAGCGGGTGCAGCAGCATCTAAGGAGCGAAGGAGATAGGCGACGTTTTGGGTCGAGACCCTTCTTGCTTTGAGACAGTTGAATAGAGCTCTAGGGTTCTAGTGGAATCAAGGGATATGGGGAGAAGGCAGGCACGGGTTATTGATTGGGGACGATCAGCCATGATCACAATGAATGGTGGTGCTGGCTCGAAGGGCCGAATGGCCTCCTCCTGCACCAATTTTCTATGTTTCTATGTAGAGGCCACAGCTTTAAGGTGAGGGGACAAAGTTCAAAATAAAGGTGCCACTGTGGCGACAGCCGGTGGTGGGGCCACTTGCTGTGTGAGCCCTCGACAGTCGGGGTTGGGTGACGTGACTGGGCAGTGACGAGGAGGAGTTGTCCCCGGGTCAACCTTCCCTCTCTTCATCATCTTCATCATCTTCTTTCTTGGGGCGAGTGTCCTGCCTCCTCGGCAAGATCTCAGCTCCAGCCCACAAGGCAGCAGCCTCGCAGCAGCACCAATGGCTGTGGTGTTAGAGGACTAAACGCGCATGTATATCTAACCTTAAAAGCCTGATTGAACAAACCGTTTATTCGTAACGCTTGGTGCCTCTACACCACATACATTTTTTTACACAGAGGGTTGTGGATGCCTAGAAAGCGCTGCCAGGGGTAGTGTTGGAAGCAAAGATGGTATTGGCATTTTAAGATGGTTTTAGATAGGCACATGGATATGTAGGGAATGGAAGGTTATGGAACATTTGCAAGTGATTAGTTCAACTTGAAGATTAGTTCAATTTGGCATCAGTTTTGCCAAGGCATTGGGGGATGCAGGGATTATGCCCTGTGCGTTGGACTTTAGACTTTCGAGATACAGGCCCATCAGCCCGCTATGTCCACACTCACCAGCGATCATTCTGCTCACTAGCGCATTATCCTACACACTAGGAACAATTTACAATTTCTACTATTTTTACTGAAGCCAATTAACGTTCAAACCTGTAGGCGTTTTGGAGTGTGGGAGGGAACCGGAGAACCCGGAGAAAAGCCACTCAATGAACGTACAAACCCGGCACAGTGGTAGAGTTGCTGCCCTGCAGAGCTTGTAACGCCAGAGACTCGCGTTCCAACCCGACTACGGGTGCTGTCTTCACGGCGTTTGTACGTTCTCCCCTTGACCTGCGTGGGTTTTCTCCGAGATCTTCAGTTTCCTCCCACATGTGTGTGTAAGTTGTCCTTAGAGTTTGTCTAGGATAGTGTTAGTGTGCAGGGATCGCTGGTTGGTGCGGACTCGACGGGCCGAATGGCCTGTTTCTGCGTTGTATAACTAAACTAAACTAAACGACTATACTATCTCAACAATTGAAAGATATTTGGACAGGTACGTGGTACAGTGGTTTAGAGGGATATGGACCAAACTCAGGCAGGTGGGATTAGTGTAGATGGGGCATCAGGTTTGTAGGTTAATTGGCTTGGTGTAAGCGTAAATTGTCCCAAGTGTGTGCAGGATAGTGTTAATGTGGGAGTGATCGCTGGTCAGCACAGACTCGGTGGGTCGAAGGGCCTGTTTCCACTCTGTATCTCTAAACTGAACTCAACTGCAAACAGACAGCATTCATCGTCAGGATGTAAGCGGGTACCTGGTTTCTTGCTTCCAGCCTTACAGCTATCTCCTCCATCGACACCATTACATTAAACTTTGCAGTGTTGACCCAGTGTGGAGGAGTCGGTGCTCTCTGCTTCACGCTGATGTAAGGTCAAACTCCGTGGGTCCCACCGGCCCGCACCTCCAGACCCCGCACAAATACACTGCCTGATCCCAGCCTCCGCTCCGCACGGCCCCACTGCGTTGTGGTCAATGTGGTCAGAAGTCCGCATCAAATTGCCCACTCAATCACCTGGAGAAGTCTCGACACACAAAACATTCACTGAAGACGGTCGAGTTGGTTCTGGATTGGTTAGGTTCCGTTCTCCATCAATTCGGACAATGCCGAATCAGGCCCTTCGGCCCAGCTTGTCCATGCTGACCCAGATGCACCTTCTAATCTACTCCTATTTAGTCATAGAGTCATAGACTCATGCAGCATGGAAACAGGCCCTTCGGCCCAGCTTGTCCCAAGATGCCCCATCAAAGCCAGTCCCATTTGCCTGTGTTTGGTCTACATTTCTGAAGAAGGATCTTGACCTGAACTGTCACCCATTCCTTCAAGTCATAGCGCGATACAGAGTGGAACACAGAGAATAGGTGCAGGAGGAGGCCATTCGGCCCTTCAAGCCTGCACCATTTATTGTGATCATGGCTGATCATCCACAGCCTGCCTCTCCCCATATTCCTTGATTCCTCTAGCCTCTAGAGCTCTATCTAAATCTCTTTTAAATTTGTCTAGTGAATTGGCCTCTACTGCCTTCTGTGGCAGAAGGAAACAGGCCCTTCGGTTCAACTTGCCCACACCGGCGAACATGTCCCAGCTACACTTGTTCCACCTTCCCGTGTTTGGTCCATATCCCTCCAAACCTGTCCTATCCATGTACCTGTCTAAATATTTTTTAAATCCACATCTGGAGTATTGGGTACAGTTTTGGTCTCCTAATCTGAGGAAAGACATTCTTGCCATAGAGGGGGTACAGAGAAGGTTCACCAGACTGATTCCTGGGATGGCAGGACTTCCATATGAAGAAAGACTGGATAGACTCGGCTTGTACTCGCCAGAATTTAGAAGATTGAGGGGGGATCTTATAGAGACTTACAAAATCCTTAAGGGGTTGGACAGGCTAGATGCAGGAAGGTTGTTCCCGATGTTGGGGAAGTCCAGACAAGGGGTCACAGTTTAAGGATAAGGGGGAAATCCTTTAGGACCGAGATGAGAAAAACATTTTTCACAAGAGAGTGGTGAGTCTCTGGAATTCTCTGCCACAGAAGGTAGTTGATGCCAGTTCATTGGCCATATTTAAGAGGGAGTTAGATGTGGCCCTTGTGGCTAAAGGGATCAGGGGGTATGGAGAGAAGGCAGGCACGGGATACTGAGTTGGATGATCAGCCATGATCATATTGAATGACGATGCAGGCTCGAAGGGCCAAATGGCCTACTCCTGCACCTATTTTCTATGTTTCTATGTTTCTAAATGTTGGGATAGTCCCAGCCTCAGCTACCTCCTCTAGCAGCTTGTTCCATACACCCACCACAGGTGTGTAAAAGTCACCCCTCAGATCCCTATTAAATCTTTTCTCCTTCACCTTGAACCTGTTTCCTCTGGTTTTCGACTCACCTACTCTGGGCAAGAGACTCTGTGCATCCACCCGATCTATTCCTCTCATGATTTTATACACCTGGATAAGCCCTTCTCTCCAGAGATACTGCCTGTCCTGCTGAATTACCCCAGCACTTTGTGTCTATCGTCGGTTTAAACCAGCACCTGCAGTTCCTTCCTCCACACACTCCATGCACCTGTCATTTAAATGTCGTTTTGTTCCTAACTGAACTACCTCCTTTGCAGCTCATTCCTCTGAGTGAAAAAAGTTGCCCCTCAGGTTCCTATTAAGACTTTCCCATCTCACCAGCAACTCCAATTTGCTTTATTTAAAGTTCCACTTGCATATAATACATCTCCCTCTGTCAGCATGACAGGGTTACCTTTGTAAAGTCTGTTCTATCAAAAGTGCTGTGCTGTGTGCTTTCTTTATATAACACACACAATACACATCAGCATAACGCCAGCTTAAGTGAGGAGATGTCTCTATTATTAAAAAAATCCGAGAGAGCGCACAGAGCGTTCACAGGGGCTCAGCTGCTGCCTCACAGCGCAAGCGACCCAGGGCCGATCCTGCTCTCTGTACGTTCTCCCAGTGACCACTTTATCTTTCCCCTGAAATGGGGGGATTTTGAGGGGACAATTATAGACAATAGGTGCAGGAGTAGGCCATTCGCCCTTCAAGTCAGCACCGCCTGGCTCGAAGGATTGCCGGCAAGTTCCCAAGGGAGGCAATGCCTCGACATCATGTGTGGGAAGGAACTGCTGGATAACATCGAGGATAGACACAAAGTGCTGGTGTAACTCAACGAGTCCGGCAGCATCTCTGGGGAAAAGGAATGGGTGAAGTTTATAGACAATAGACAATAGGTGCAGGAGTAGGCCATTCGGCCCTTCGAACCAGCACCGCCATTCAATGTGATCATGGCTGATCATCCCCAATCACTACCCCCGTTCCTGCCTTCTCCCCATTTCCCCTGACTCCGCTATCTTTAAGAGCCCTATCTAGCTCCCTCTTGAAAGTATCCAGAGAGCCGGCCTCCACCGCCCTCTTTGAGGCAGAGAATTCCACAGACTCACAACTCTCTGTGAGAAAAAGTGTTTCCTCGTCTCCGTTCTAAATGGCTTACACATTATTCTTAAACTGTGGCCCCTGGTTCTGGACTCCCCCAACATCGGGAACATGTTTCCTGCCTCGAGCGTGTCCGAACCCTTAATAATCTTATTTGTTTCAATAGGCTGGACCCTACTACAGAGTCTTTGTGTCTATCTTCAGTACAAACCAGCATCTGCAGTTCCTTCCTACACATTGTAGCGCATCAGTTCCAGAGACAAAGTCCAATGTCCGCAATGGGGTGAATCGGACAGTACCCTAGCTTATGGAAGGGCCGTTCAGAAGCCTGATAGCGGAGGGGAAGAAGCTGTTCCTGATTTTATGATAGCCTCAGAATTAAGGGATGATCCTTTTAGTATGGAGGAATTTCTTTGGTCAGAGGGTGGTGAATCTGTGGAAGTATTTGGCACAGTCGGCTGTGGAGGCCAAGTCAGTGGATATTTCTAAGGCAGACACAGCTAGATTCTTGTTTAGTACGGGTGACAGGGGTTATGGGGAGAAGGCAGGAGAATGGGGTTAGGAGAGACATATCAGCCATGATTGAACGGTGGAATGGACATGATGGGCCGAACGGCCTAAATCTGCTCCGCTGATGACCATACGACCTTATTACGATAGATTTGCAATTTACAAAAAATGCACGACTAAAGACACCAGTTATTTAATAAAGACACCAGTTATTTAATAATTTCATAATGCCCTCTTTGCTCAGAGAATCTGGAGACCGGGGTTCGATCCTGCCTACGGGTGCTGTCCGTACGGAGTTTGTACGCTCTCCCCGTGACCTGCGTGGGTTTTGCCCGAGATCTTCGGTTTCCTCCCACACTCCAAAGACGTAGATTGGTGTAAGTGTAAATTGTCCCTAGTGTGTGTAGGATAGTGTCAATGCACGGGGATCGCTGGTCGGCGCGGACTCGGTGGGCCGAAGGGCCTGTTTCCGAGCTGTATCTCTTAACTAAACTAAATGTAGCCAGTATTTAAAGCTACGTCTTCTACAGTTCTGTCGAGCAATGTGTTATCAGGCTTCAGATGCTCGTGCACCTGTGTCTGCCTGTGGGGGTTGCATCTCATAGGGTGAAGACAGCTCATGTATTCGACTGTATTGGTGATTCTGACCCTGTGATAAAAGCTACATAGATGGTGCAGCGAGTCCAGGAACGCAGTATTGTCAGCAGCATGTCAGTCCAATAACTAGTGTGGCATAAAGATAAACAGTCATACAGTGTGGAAACAGGCCCTTCGGCACAACTCGCCCACACCGGCCAACCTGTCCCATCTACACTAGTCCCACCTGCCTGTATTTGGTGCATATCCTGTCCGATCCATGAACCTGTCTAACTGCTTCTTAAACATTGGGATAGTCCCAGCCTCAACAACCTCCTCGTTCCATACACCCACCACCCTTTGTGTGAAAAAGTTACCCCTCAGATTCCTATTAAATGTTTTCCCCTTCACCTTAAACCTATGTCCTCTGGTCCTCGATTTACCTACTCTGGGCGAATATAGGATCGCATATAAAGAGATACCAGGACACAAGACGTATGTGACTACTTGTTCAAGAAGGAACTGCAGATGCTGGAAAATCGAAGGTAGACAAAAATGCTGGAGAAACTCAGCGGGTGCGGCAGCATCTATAGAGCGAAAGAAATAGGCAACGTTTGGGGCCGAAACCCTTCAGCAGTCTGAAGAAGAGTTTCGGCCCCAAACGTTGCCTATTTCCATCCCTCCACAGATGCTGCTGCACCCGCTGAGTTTCTCCAGCATTTATGTCTACCTATGTGACCACTACACAGGCAGGGAGCAAAGTCACAAAGCAGGCCTGGACGTAGGGATGACAGTGAACATCACCTTGTTGGCCCACAAAGATACACAGAGTGGCTCACGCAGCTTCTCTGGAGAGCACTGGGCCTGTACTCGCTGGAGTTTAGTTAATAGACAATAGACAATAGGTGCAGGAGTAGGCCATTCGGCCCTTCGAGCCAGCACCACCATTCAATGTGATCATGGCTGATCATCCCCAATCAGTGCCCCGTTCCTGCCGTCTCCCCATATCCCCTGACTCCGCTATTTTTCAGAGCCCTGTCTAGCTCTCTCTTAAGTTTAGTTTAGAGATGCGGCGCGGAAACAGGCCCTTCACGCCAACCAGCGATCCCCGCACATTAACATTATCCAACACACACAAGGGACAATTTACAATTATGCCAAGCCAATTAACCTACAAACCAGCATGTCTTTGGAGCGTGGGAGGAAACCGGAGCACCCGAAAAAAAAACCCGAGGGATCACTGGGAGAACGTGCAAACTCTGAACAGACAGCACCCGTGGTCAGGATCGAACCTGGGCGTCCGGCGTTGTGAGACAGCAACTCTACCGCTGCGCCTCTGTGCCAGCGTTGAGTTTAGAAAAATGAGGGGGATCTCACTTAAATATGGTTGATCTATTTTTACCTCTGAACCCCATTCTCCTGCCTTCCCCGCATAATCTTTGACACTCTTACTAATAGAAACATAAAAAATAGGTTCAGGAGTAGGTCATTCAGCCCTTCAAGCCAGCACCACCTTTCAATATAATTTTTAAGAGCCCTATCTAGCTCTCTCTCGAAAGTATCCAGAGAACCGGCCTCCACCGCCCTCTGAGGCAGAGAATTCCACAGACTCACCACTCTCTGTGAGAAAAAGAACATGTTTTGAACATGTAATATCCACAGACAGCACCAAAGGGCAGAATATACAGAAGCACCGCCAGACTCAGGAACAGGCTCTTCCCCTCTGTTATCGGGATTCTGAATGGTCTGTCCACAGATATGTTTAGAGGGATATCTAGCACATGTGGGCAAATGTGACTACCTTACACTGGGCATCTTGGCCAGCATGGGCGAGTCGGGCGGAAAGGGTCAGTTTTCAGTTCAGTTTAGTTCAGTTTATTGTCATGTTAGATCCTATATTCGCCCAGCGTGGGTGAACCGAGGACCAGAGTACAGGGAAAAGCTTTAGTTGCGTGCTAACCAGCCAGGACGAAATGTTACCGTGGGAGCAGAGATTTACGAGTGTGGAGCGATTGTAACGTGTGATTGCAGATCTGCTTCTGTCGCTCGCACGCAACTAGTCTCCTGGGATGGGCTCCATCGTGAATCCCTGGGATGGGCTCCATCGTGAACCCCTGGGACTCTATGACAGTAAGCATAGTGTACGTTTGTGCTCTGAGACAGCCATATAGTTCGAGATACTTGTCATGTAAGTTTATTCAAAGACTCGGTTGTAATTAAATTCTGTCAAACAAGGACTGCCGTGTATGCAAACAATGAAAAGATTTTTTTTTCAACCAGAATAAATACATAATAGATTGATTAAAATTCCTGCTCTGATTTCCAAGTATTGAATATTCAAGTTTAATTTAATGCATTAATACAATATGTTTAAAGGAAATGTGTGTGCGTTTTTACTGGGTTTGGTTCTGTTTTAAATTGGATCTGATGAATTGGACTTGCACCTGGAAGAGTGTGACATCATTGACCTGGGACAGTGTGTATTTTTTAAAAACGTTTTTGTCCACTTCTTTGCAGAAGATCCTATTATTTTCTCTGAGTTTGTGTTTCTGGAAGCTGAGCTATCAGAAATATTGGTTGTCAACTCGCGGAGTCACAGACTGTTACAGCGTGGAAATAGGCCCTTCGGCCCAACTTGCCCACGCCAGCCAATCTGTCCCAGCTACACGAGTCCCACCTGCCTGCCTTTGGCCCATATCCCTGTTCTATCTACCTGGACACTGATTAGAGTTAAAGGAATAAAATGATTATCCTGTAATTATTTTTTTTAATTAGGGTGGCACGGTGGCTCAGTGCTAGAGCTACTGCCTCACAGCGCCAGAGACCCAGGTTCGATCCTGACAACGGGTGCTGTCTGTACGGAATTTGTACGTTCTCCCCGTGACCTGCGTGGGTTTTCTCCCAGATCTCCGGTTTCCTCCCACACTCCAAAGACGTACAGGTCTGTAGGTTAATTGGCTTGGTATAAATGTAAATTGTCCCTAGTTTGTGTAAGGTAGTGTTAATGTGCGGGGATCACTGGTCGGTGCGGACTCAGTGGGCCGTTGGGCCTTGTTCTGCGCTCTATCTTAAACTAAACTAAATTAAACTAAACTAAACAAATGTCAACTGGAGGCCTTGCAGCAGCCTGGGGCTCGCCTAGATCGGGCTCCGCTCCTGAACACCAATAGAACAGACCATACATTTTTGGCACTTTGGACTTGAGAGTTCCTCCTGCAGTTGTAAAGGGCCCTAGTGAGACCACACCTGGAGTATTGTGTGCAATTTTGGTCTCCAAATTTGAGAAAGGACATTCTTGCTATGGAGGGAGTGCAGCGTAGGTTCGCCAGGTTAATTCCCAGGATGGCGGGACTGTTATATGTTGATAGATTGGAGTGGCTGGGCTTGTATACTCTGTAATCTAGAAGGATGAGAGGGAATCTTATTGAAACATATAAGATTGTTAAGGGTTTGGACACGCTAGAGGCAGGAAACGTGTTCCTGATGTTGTGAGATACCAGAACCAGGGGCTACAGTTTAAGAATAAGAGTTAAGCCATTTAGAACGGAGACGAGGAAAAACTTTTTCACCCAGAGAGTCTGTGGAATTCTCTGCCTCAGAGGGCGGTGGAGGCCAACTCTCTGGATACTTTAAAGAGAGAGCTAGATAGGGCTCTTAAGAATGGCGGACTTAAGGGATATGGGGAGAAGGCAGGAACGGGGCACTGATTGGAGGTGATCAGCCGTGATCACATTGAATGGCGGTTCTGGCTCGAAGGGCTGAATGGCCTACTCCTGCACCTATTGTCTATTGTCTATTGATACAACATGGAGCCGGAAACATTATCATAAGTGATAGGAGCAGAATAAGGCCATTCGGCCCATCAAGTCTACTCCGCCGTTCAATCAACGGATGTTCAGGCAACATCCGTTCAATCTACACAGCCTCAGTGTAGATCCATTTACCTGTGGCATGTTTAGTTTAGTTTAGTTTAGTTTGGAGATGCAACATCAAAACAGGCCTCTTGGCCCAATGAGTCCACACCGACTTTGGTCACCCATACATATTAGTTATATGTTATCCCAGGAAAGAACCATAGAGTCATAGAGTCATACAGCGTGGAAACAGGCCCTTCAGCCCAACCTACCCACACTAACCAACCAGTCCCATCTACATTGGTCCCACCTGCCTGCGTTTGACCCATATCCCTCTAAACCTATCCTATCCATGTACTTGTCTAATTGTTTATGGACACAGAGTGCTGGAGTAACTCAGCGGGTCAGGCAGCATCTGTGGAGAACATGGATAGGTGACGTTTCACAGAGTGCTGGAGTAACTCAGCGGGTCAGGCAGCATCTGTGGAGAACATGGATAGGTGACGTTTCACAGAGTACTGGAGTAACTCAGCGGGTCAGGCAGCATCTGTGGAGAACATGGATAGGTGACGTTCCAGGTCGGAGCCCTTCATCAGACTGAGAGTCGGGGGGGGGGGGGAGGGAACTGAGGTACAGGGGGGGAGCAGCGAGAGAGAGGGTGTTAAAGAACTCTCGACAGAGAGAGGAGACAGAACTTCTTCAAAGTCAGCGCACCTTGAGGAGATTTCAGAGTGGAGCAGACGAAATGTGTAGAAAGGAACTGCAGATGTTGGCTTACCCCGAAGATACACACAAAATGTTGGAGCTGCTCAGCGAGACAGGCAGTATCTCTGGAGAGAAGGGGGGGGGGGGACCCTTCTTCAGACTGGTGATGGGGAGTGGGGGGGGTGACAGAAATCTGGACGGGTCTCTACGGGCCAGCTTTATCTACCTTTAACATCATATTCCTGGAACATCAACTCACAATGAGTCTGAAGAAGGGTCTCGTCCCGAAACGTCGCCTATTCCTTCGCTCCATAGACGCTGCCTCACCCGCTGAGTTTCTCCAGCATTTTTGTCTACCTTCGATTTTTCCAGCATCTGCAGTTCCTTCTTAAACAACTGCTGGACTTTAGTGTGATTGCGCCTATGTGTAGGAGGATTTATTACTGAGCTGTATGCAATAAGAAACTGGCTTTGCTCTACCAAGATACATGTGATAATAAAGTACTAGAGAACCATCAAAGCCACAGAGGCAGGACTGAGTGTCGTTATGCGCTATAATTACGCGGATGAACAGGTATGAGCAGAAAAAAAACAGAACATTTTTCATTGAGAATAGACTTTCTACAAAAATTGAAAGTTGTGACTGATTTCAATGAGAAAAAGCAGCTGCAAATGTTAACTGTGAGGCATTGGTTTCAGTAACTCAGCGGGACATAGAAACATAGAAAATAGGTGCAGGAGTAGGCCATTAGGCCCTTCGAGCCTGCACCGCCATTCAATATGATCATGGCTGATCATCCAACTCAGTATCCTGTACCTGCCTTCTCTCCATACCCCCTGATCCCTTTAGCCACAAGGGCCACGTCTAACTCCCTCTTAAATATGGCCAATGAACTGGCCTCAACTACCTTCTGTGGCAGAGAATTCCACAGACTCACCACTCTCTGTGTGAAAAATGTTTTCCTCATCTCGGTCCTAAAGGAATTCCCCCTTATCCTTAGACTGTCACCCCATTGTTCTGGACTCCCCCAACTTCGGGAACAATCTTCCTGCATCTAGCCTGTCCAACCCCTTAAGAATTTTGTAAGTTTGTATAAGATCCCCCCTCAGTCTTCTGAATTCTAGCGAGTACAAGCCGAGTCTATCCAGTCTTTCCTCATATGAAAGTCCTGACATCCCAGGAGTCAGTCTGGACAGGCAGCATCTCTGGAGAGAAGGAATGGGTGATGTTTGGGGACGGATCCCTTCTTCAGACTGGTTAGGGATAAGGGAAACGAGAGATATAGGCGAAGATGTGGAGAGATGATGCGCAAATTGCCGCCAGTATCTTATGAGTGACTCCAGTTTTTTGTGTCTATCTTCGGTTTAAACCAGCATCTGCAGTTCCTTCCTAGGCATAAGTTTAAGGCTTTCATTGAAAGACTGAAACGTGGAATTAAATTGAATCTACAGCAACTGATGAGTGAACAGACTGGTGCGAATCCCTTTTGAGAAACATTGAGTGAGACAAAATCCATCATATCTGTTAAAAAAGGAACTGGATAAACACTGGCAAAAAATGGACAGTTTAGTTTAGTTTAGAGATACAGCACGGAAACAGGCCCTTCAGCCCACCGAGCCTGGACATGACCAGCGATCCCCGCACACTGACACTACCCGACACACACAAGGATCCATTTACATTTATACCAAGCTCATTAACCTACAAACCTTTATGTCTTTGGAGTGTGGGAGGAAACCGGAGCACCCGGAGAAAACCCACGCGGCGCAGTGGTAGAGTTGCCACCTCACGGTGACAGAGACCCGAGTTCGATCCCGACTGCGGGCGCTGTCTGTACGGAGTTTGTACGTTCTCCCCGGGTGCTCCGGTTTCCTCCCACACTCCAAAAACGTACAGGTTTGTAAGTTAATTGGATAGTATTAATATGCAGGGATCGCTGGTCGGTGCGGACTCGGTGGGCCGAAGGGCCTGTTTCCACGCTGTATCTCTAAACTAAACTAATCTAATCAACTCAGGCTTACATAAAACACATTCACCACATGCCAATCCAAAAGAATGGAAATTAAACCTCTTGTATGTGCTTAAATGAACTGGAAAATAGCTGAAGATGGGTCCAGACTTTCCATGTCCTCCAGAGATGCTGCCTGAGCCGCTGAGTTACTCCAGCACTTTGTGTCTGGAAAATAACTTTGTTTTTCTGGGCAGATTCCCATTTTGTGTCTCAGTCCAGAGATCGTGGCAAACACTGGTGCCAATATTTTTCTGTCCACTAAGTTTTGAATGGTTCTGATGCCTGTGCTCACTAACTACATCCCAACCATCCTTCCGACAAATGTGAAGTGATTGCTTCACAATCAACAATATCTGACTGCCCATGTCTTCCCATCCCCAGCCCCTAACTCCTCACCTTTCCAACTTCAACCCTACAAACTCTCCGGATATCTGCATTACGTATATGCATCATTGTGATCCTGCCCATACATTCGCCATACGTTCTTAGACAGACTCTCTCTCTCTCACACACACTCTCTCTCTCTCTCCCTCCTCCTCCTCCCTCTCCCTCTCCCTCTCCCCCTCTCCCTCTCCCCCCCTCTCTCTCTCTCTCCATGCTCTCTGCCCACTCTTCTCTTTCTCTATCTCTCTCTCCCCCACCCTCTCCCCCCCTCCCCCTACCGCTCCCCCTCATTCCTCCCCCCACTCTCTCTCTCTTTCTCTCTCCCCTCTCCTCTCTCTCTCTCTCTCTCTCTCTCTCTCGCTCTCTCTCTCCTTCCTCTCGCCCACCCTCTCTCTCTCTTTCTCCTCCCCTCTCTCCCTCTCCCCACCCCCCCCTCTCTCTCTCTTTCTTCCTCTATCTCTCTCTCCCCCACCCCCTCTCTCTCTCCCTCCCTCTCTCTCTCCATCCCCCTCTATCGCTCCCTCCTCTCTTTCTCCCTCCCTCTCTCTCTCCCTCACCCCCTCTCCCTCTCTCTCCCTATCTCCCGCTCTCTCTCCCCCACCCCTCTTTCTCTCCCTACCCCTCCACCCCCCCCCCCTCCCCTCTCCCTCCCCAAATCTCCTCTCTCTCTATCAGAATGGTCCATTGCTTTTCCAAATTGTCAACATCCAACCGTTGATCAAACTCATTCGAAAGCAGAAAGAGCAGAATAAAATACTCCCTGCCTGAACCTCCTCTGTTTGCCACCCTGCCTCCAGGATGCCCCTTACAACTTGCCTCTTCTGCCTTGAGATCTCTGTCTGTAACACAATTTTGTTTGATAACACTGTAATCTTGCATTTCTATGCACAGTTAATCTGTCATATTGATGCAGTTTAATATTGTTTATATATTAGTTTAACTGCGTTTTATCCAAAGATGATAAAAAAAGATGGATCCCTGATTGCTTTTAAGAGCTTATCATTTATTTAATATCAGTCGCAAAATGAAACTCGAGTTATTTTCAATATATGGATACTGTAGAGATAAAAGGTGCTGCTGTTGTTATTCACCAACGGTAAGATTTTAAGAGTCAACTATAAAGGATGAGGTTACGCGGTACTTGGACAGGCCAAAGTCAGCATGGTTTTGTGAACGGAAGATCTCGCCTGAAGAATCTTTGAGGAGATTTCTCAAAAATCTCAAATT
This sequence comes from Okamejei kenojei, assembly GCA_035221665.1. Lineage (NCBI taxonomy): Eukaryota > Metazoa > Chordata > Chondrichthyes > Rajiformes > Rajidae > Okamejei > Okamejei kenojei. The sequence goes on along the minus strand of CM069148.1, from coordinate 3,538,250 downwards.
CACAGCGGTATGAACATTGACTTCTCCAATTTCAGGTAGTCCCTGCTTTCTCCCTCTTTCCCCTCCCCTTCCCAGCTCTCCCACAGCGCCAAACGTCGCCCATTTCCTTCGCTCCATAGATGCTGCCTCACCCGCTGAGTTTCTCCAGCATTTTTGTCTACCTTCAGGTTCTTTGAGGAAGTTGATGGCAGGACAGACAGAGGGGAGGCTGTAGATGTTGTTTACCTCTATTTTCAGATTCTCGATTAGAACGGGTGTCAAGGGTTACGGGGAGAAGGCAGGAAAATGGGATTAGGTGGCAGAGATCAGCCATGATTGAATGGCGGAGTAGCCTCGATGGGCTGAATGGCCTAACTCGACTCCTGTAACTCGTGAACCTGCGAACTTGTGAACTTGGACAGGGGCATGGATAGGACCAAATGCAGACAAATATGACTAGCTTAGATGGGGCATCTTGGATGGCATGGATAAGTTGGGCCAAAGGGGCTGATTCCATGCTAAATGACATTCTCTCTCTCCCAATCTCTCTCTCTCTCTCTCTCTCTCTCTCTCTCTCTCTCTCTCTCTCTCTCTCTCTCTCTCCTCTCTCTCTCCTCTCTCATTATCTCCTCTCTCCCTCTCTCTCCCTCTCTCCTCCTCCCTCCCCTCTCTCTCTCTCTCTCTCTCTCTCTCTCTCTCTCTCTCTATCTCTCTCTCTCTCTCCTCTCTCTCTCTCTCTCACTCTCTCCATCTCCTCTCTCTCTCTCTCATCTCCTCTCTCTTCCCCTCTCTCTCTCTCTCTCTCTCTCTCTCCTCCTCTCCTTCTCTCTCATTATCTCTTTCTCTCCTCTCCCTCTCCCTCTCTCTCTCTCTCCTCATTTTATCTCTCTCTCTCTCCTCTCTCATTATCTCCCCTTTCTCTCTCTCTCCTATTCTCTCTCTCCCATTCACTCGGTCAGAATGGTGCACAGTAATTACAAATTCTCAGCATCAAACCGTGTAAATAAAACTCATTCTGTGGCGGAAAGAGCATAATAAGAATAATAGATGATGCACTGAAAGATGAGGCAAGACAGCATTGGGTGCAATATCTTTCCTGAGAAAAGATAAAACTTAAGACCTAAATCAGCTGTAACCCATTCTTGCGATTCTATTAGCAGTTAATCCATCACACTGATGCAGTTATTTTTATTTATGTACAAACTCATCTGATTTATGTCAATTTTAAAGGCAGATAAATCTCCTGTTGTTTTTAAGACTTTATAGTCCATTTAGTATAAATTACAAAATGTAATTTCAAGCTGTTATGTGTTCAACCAGTTTGATTGCCCTCAAGGCTGTTCGAGACCTTAGGGGTGTCGCTGAGTCTATTTTGCCATCTGCAGGAATAATGTTATCTATCCTGCAGAGTTTGGAGACGGACTGGTAACATTGGGCACTGTAAACACTTAATTGTCTGTGGATTATTCATTGCAAAACACTATGTTCGGAGGCACCGTGTTATAAGAAAGACATTGAAAGGGCTCAGAAAGGATTTGCGTGGATGTTGCCAGGACTAGAGGGTGTGAGCTCTGGGGAGAGGTTGAGCAGGCTGGGTCTCTATTCCTTGGAGAGCAGGAGGATGAGGGGTGATCTTATAGAGGTGTACAAAATCATGAGAGGAATAGATCGGACACACGCCCAGAGTCCCTCCCCCAGAGTAGGGGAATCGAGGACCAGACGACACAGGTTTAAAATGATGGGGAAAAGATCCGAGGGGTAACTTTTTCACACAAAATGTGGTGGGTGTATGGAACAAGCTGCCAGAGGAGGTAGTTGAGGCTGGGACTATCTCAACACTTAAGAAACAGTTTGACAGGTACATGGATAGGACAGGTTTGGAGGGATATAGACCAAATGCAGACTAGTGTAGATGGGACATGTTGGCCGGTGTGGGCAAGTTGGCCTGTTCCCACACTGTATCACTCCATGACACTGAGATGAAAATGTGAAATGGTCAGCTCGACATAGGTGACCAAACCTACACCAAACCCAAATCTATTAGGAGCAGACGAGGGCATTCAATCCAATTTGTGATACCAGCTACCAAGACAGATGTGTACAGCAAGTCGTTCTTCCCCCGAACAATTAAAGCATGGAATTCACCTTAGCATAGTTACCCAACCAGACGCAACTAAATTTAAGGTAGCTCTTTCTTCCCAAAAACCCTTTCTGGCTTAAGTCCTCCCTCCACCTCCAGTTTCAATTCCATTTGGAATATTTTGGAGGACCAAGAAACCAATATCCTAAAAAGATTAAATTGTTTTATTGTAAAAAATCACTCTGCCATACGTTTATACTTGCTTGAGTCATGGCTACATCAGGAAGTCGAGATTTTGCAACCCATTAAATGGTTAGCCCTTGGAAATTTTGACAGCTGATTCAAATGAATTGATTTTAGGAAATCACTTCAAGGCTGATCAGGCAAATGAAAAAGGAAGAGAAAATTGATGTTGGTGCAAAATATTTTGTTTTGTCATACCATGTGGAAACAGGCCCTTCGGCCCAACTCGCCCACACCGGCCAACATGTCCCAGCTACACTAGTCCCACATGCCCTCGTTTGGTTCAGATCCTTCCAAACCTGTCCTATCCATGTACCTGTCTAACTGCTTCTTAATGTTAGATAGTTCCTGCCTCAACTACCTTCTCTGGCAGCTTGTTCCATACACCCACCACGTTTTGTTACCCCTCGGATTCCTATTAAATCTTTTCCCCTTCACCTTAAAACCACGTCCTCTGGTCCTCGATTCATCTACTCTGGGCAAGAGACTCTGTGCGTCTACCTGATCTATTCCTCTCATTGGCGTAACTATGGCCACAAAAAAGCTTAGACAACAGATAGTCATAATCTTCTGACCACTGAATAGGGTAACAGGACCAATATTTTCAAGAAATAATTAAAAAAATGCTTAATAGTCAAACGATGACAATATGTTGGGCATCACAGCCAAGGCCAACATTTGGTGACCATCTCCACTTGCTGTTTAAGAAGGAGCTGCAGATGCTGGAAAAATCGAAGGTAGACAAAAATGCTGGAGGAACTCAGCGGGTGAGGCAGCATCTATGGAACGAAGGAATAGGTGACGTTTCGAAACGTTCTTTGAGGAGATTTCTCAAATCTCAAATTCTCAGCGGTATGAACATTGACTTCTCCAATTCCAGGTAGTCCCTGCTTTCTCCCTCTTTCCCCTCCCCTTCCCAGCTCTCCCACAGCCCACTGTCTCTGCCTCTTCCTTTCTTCTTCCCCCCCCCCCCCCCTCCCACCCCCACATCAGTGTGAAGAAGGGTCTCGACCCGAAAAGTCACCAATTCCTTCGCTCCATAGATGCTGCCTCACCCGCTGAGTTTCTCCAGCATTTCTGTCTACCTTTGATTGTATGCAGGGTACTTTTTCCAGTGAACTCTGCATCTCTCCTCACTGATGTAAAGCTCTGGTTAGACAAGTTGGTGCTAAACCTTTCTTGGCGCAAGTCTCCCAGTTTGTCACTCAATCTAGAAACCTGTGAGGAGCAATCTTCAGGGCACGTTACTGGTTGAATAGAGATGAGGACGTGAAATTCACTGCAGGCAGCCGAAACCCTTTATTCTCTAATATTAATATTAATTAAAGAATCGGGCCATTCGACCCATTGTGTCTACTCTGCTATTCGAAGATGGCTGATCTATCTTTCCCTCCCAACCCCATTCTCCTGCCTTCTCCCCATAGCCATTGACGACCTTACTAATCACGAACCTGTCCTTCACCGTTTTTAAAATACCCAATGACTTGGTCTCCCACCGCCGTATATGTGGCAATGATTGATAAATGGTCAATTATCTAGACCTTGTCGTGTGGATGGATACCCAACTTTGCAAGAACGGACACGTACTAACGCTGGGTAAAATAGACAATAGGCAATAGGTGCAGGAGGAGGCCATTCGGCCCTCCGAACCAGCACCGCCATTCAATGTGATCATGGCTGATCAGTACCCCAATCAGTACCCCGTTCCTGCCTTCTCCCCATATCCCCTGACTCCTCTATCTTTAAGAGCCCCATTTAGCTTGAAAGTATCCAGGGAACTAGCCTCAACTGCTCTTTGAGGCAGAGAATTTCACAGACTCACAACTCTCTGTGAGAAAAAATGTTTCCTCGTCTCCGTTCCAAATGGCTTTCCCCTTATTCGTAAACCGTGGCCCCTGGTTCTGAACTCCCCTAACATCGGGAACATGTTTCCTGCCTCTAGCGTGTCCAAACCCTTAATAATCTTACATGTTTCCATAAGATTCCCTCTCATCCTTCTAAACTCCAGAGTATCCAAGCCCAGCCCAGAATGCTCTCAGCATATGACAGGCTTGCCATCCCGGGAATTAACCTTGTGAACCTACGCTGCACTCAGTTGAGGAAGTTGAGGAAGGACATTCTCAATAGGAAGAATGTCCTTCCTCAACTTAGCGGACTAAACCTGTACACAATACTCCAGGTGGTCTCATTCCAAAATCAGGCCATCCATGTTAACCCGAGGTCAGGATGGGAAGAGCTTTGGAGAATAAATAAATTAAGTTTTGCAAGAGTAGATGAAATGGAAATTGATTGCAACATGTCTGGTCCCAGTGAATGTGGATGATATAAACTGCAGCACATGCTCTTGTTTCTGGATTTGTATTCATTACACATTGAGTATCATCCCCCAGGTGAGAAGCTGGAAATAATACTGCATTTACTGTTCATATTGATTGGATTGTTAAACTATTTTTTTCCTTATATAAGAAAGTAGCAGTTTTGAAACGGTATTGTCCTCGGAAACTAGAATTCTCTGGACTTGCAAAATGTACCAAGTCAAGTGTGGAAAACTAATTGTTGTATGGCTTTGCTCAGGGAACCACCCATGCCTAGTTATAAACCTCACTGCAAATTGTGTTGTTTCCATAATCAGTTACTGTTTTAATTTGAATTTCTATAAATCAATGGAGAATTCAATGCCAAACCATTGGGTTGTAAGCTACCCAAGTGGAATATGAGGTGATAGACAATAGACAATAGGTGCAGGAGTAGGCCATTCGGCCCTTCGAGCCAACACTCAATGTGATCACGGCTGATCATCCCCAATCAGTATCCCGTTCCTGCCTTCTCCCCATATCCCCTGACTCCGCTATTTTTAAGAGCCCTATCTAGCTCTCTCTTGAAAGTATCCAGAGAACCGGCCTCCACCACCTTCTGAGGCAGAGAATTCCACAGACTCACAACTCTCTGTGAGAAAAAGTGTTTCCTCGTCTCCGTTCTAAATGGCTTACTCCTTATTCTTAACATGTGGCCCCTGGTTCTGGACCCCCAACATCAGGAACATGTTTCCTGCCTCTAGCGTGTCCAAACCCTTAACAATCTTATATGTTTCAATGAGATATCCTCTCATCCTTCTAAAATCCAGAGAGTAGCCCAGCTACTCCATTGTCTCAGCATATAACAGTTCCGCCATCCTGGGAATTAACCTTGTGATGTTCCTGTAGTTTGTGTGTAGCCTGTATGCCTGTATTCCTCCCCCCCCCCCCACACACACACAATAAGTCTGAAGAAGGGTCTCCACCCGAAACGTCTTCTATCCATGTCCTCCAGAGATGCTGCCCGACCCACTTTCTGTATCTTCTGCCGCAGTTGGAGCGGGGAGAAGAAGGGAGGAGATGGAATGAAGAGGGAGACCAGGAACATAAGAAGCTGCATTGGAAGAGTCTGGTTCATTTGTTTTCTGATGTTGAATGCCCACACAGATAGAGTACATTCGTGCTGCCAGAGAGGAGCATAATATTGACAGTAATTTGACACGGGTTTTGTGAGGCAGGAGAGGGACAAGAGGTGAAAAGCAATTGACTGAGGGGCAGGTTGAGAAAAATTCGTTTTTTGATTAGTTCCGAGATACAGCGCGGAAACAGGCTCTCCGGCCAGGCGAGTCCGCACCGACCAGCGATCCCCGCACACTAGCGCTATCCAACACACGCTGGGAACAATTTACAACTCACCAAGCCAATTAGGCTACAAACCTGCACGTCTTTGGAGTGTGGGAGGAAACCGGAGCACCCGGAGAAAACCCACGCAGGTCCCGGGGAAGAACGTACAAACATTGCACAGACGGCCCCCGTGGTCGGGATCGAACCTGTGAGGCAGCAACTCTACCGCTGCGCCACCGTGCGCCACCGTGCCAATAGACAATAGACAATAGCGGCAGAGTTTAAGGGAAGATCAGAATGTCGACAGGTGCACCACTTGGCTTCGAGTGTACGTGTGCGATGTACAGAATGTCACAATTAGGTTTGTTGAGCTGCAGACTCACAGATACACAGCGCGTGCAAGAATAGATTCAGTGAATTGTCTGAGAGGATCTGCCAGTTGGATTGGAATCAAAAATTAATAAGCAGTGTAGTAATTGACGACGGGGTGCCTGCCATTCAAAATGTGCCAAGAAAGTGAAATTTAGGAATATTAAACAGCGGTCGCCCGGCTGGCCGGCTCAAAGGTCTACTGCTGAGAAAGTCAATGGTGCATCGAGTCCCACACATCATCCGGTCAGGTTTATACCAGGAGAAGCTTTTCCAAGATCTTAGATTAGTTTAGTGTTTTAGTTTAGAGATGCAGCGCGGAAACAGGCCCTTCGGCCCACCGTGCATGCGTCGACCAGCGATCCCCGCACACTAACGCTGTCCTACACACACTAGGGGCAACTTGCAGTTTTGGTAAAAAGGTTGTTGGATGTTTGTCACCCTCCTTTCTAGCCACCTGTTCTAGATCATAATTTGCTTTGATCACAAAAGCCAAATCATGTTGCCTTAGGTTCTTTTATAGCTCATGTTTAATTCCATGTCCTCTGGACTTCCCTGGGCGATCCGACAGATGACAAATGCAACTTAAAAATGGAAGCACACAACAAATGTGTTTGATGAGGCCTGGAAAGAATGGATGTGGACAGGACAATAGACAATAGGTGCAGGAGTAGGCCATTCGGCCCTTCGAGCCAGTACTGCCATTCAATGTGATCATGGCTGATCATCCCCAATCAGTACCCCGTTCCTGCCTTCTTCCCCATATCCCCTGACTCCACTATCATTAAGAGCCCTATCTAGCTCTCTCTTGAAGGTATCAGAGAACCGGCCTCCACGGCCCTCTGAGGCAAAAGAACTCCACAGACTCACCACTCTCTGTGTGAAAAAGTGTTTCCTCAACTCCGTTCTAAATGGCTTACCCCTTATTCTTAATGTTTCCACTAGTGGGAGAGCCTCGGACCAGAGGCCACAGCCTCAGAATAAAAGGACGTACCTTTAGAAAGGAGATGAGGAGGAATTTCTTCAGTCAGAGGGTGGTGAATCTGGAATTCATTGCCACCGACGGCTGTGGAGGCCAAGCCAGTGGATATATTTTTAAGTTGGATTTTGTCAAATTCTTGATTAGAACGGTTGTCAAGGGGTACGGAGAGAAGGCAGGGTTAGGAGGGAGTGATAGATCAGCCATGATTGAATGGGAGAGTAGACTTGATGGGCCGAATGGCCTAATTCTACTCCTACAACCTTTGAGCTTGTGATGCAACAGAATATCAAGGTCAATCGAGGAAACTTAGTGGAAATCAAAGAAAGTGGATTGGGAGCCAAAACAACAGCTGAAGAATCGATGAGGAGTTAACATGTCCAAGAACTCATAAGTCTTTCGGAAGATGCTGGTGAAAGGAAGAATGAGGGTAGACAAAATTGCTGGAGAAACTCAGCGGGTGCGGTTGCCTATTTCCTTCGCTCCATAGATGCTGCCGCACCCGCCGACTTTCTCCAGCAATTTTGTCTACCTTCAATTCTCCAGCATCTGCAGTTCCTTCTTGAACAAAGGAAGAACGAGATTGATTGGAGGCAGTAAAAGTGATCTCGGAGATGGGGAGGGAATGTCTGAGCTCATTAATTACTCTGCTCAAAAGAATGCCGCAGAGAAGGCAGAGACAACTAATCATGGACCAGATAACAAGGGATGAAGGGGAGATGTACAAAGACTGTTCTCAAAGTAGAAAGACCACCTCGTCCCGACAATATTAATTCCACACGCAAAGCACTCAGCGGGTCAGGCAGCATCTGTGGAGAACATGGAGAGGTGACGTTTCACAGAGTGCTGGAGTAACTCAGCGGGTCAGGCAGCATCTGTGGAGAACATGGATAGGTGACGTTTCACAGAGTGCTGGAGTAACTCAGCGGGTCACATAACATCTCTGGAGAAAAGGGATAGGTGACGTTTCGGGTTGAGACCCGTAAGGGTCTCGACCCGAAACGTCACCTATTCCTTTTCTCCAGAGATGCTGCCCGTCTGTGGAGAACATGGATAGGTGACGTTTCACAGAGTGCTGGAGTAACTCAGCGGGTCAGGCAGCATCTGTGGAGAACATGGATAGGTGACGTTTCAGACTGGGACTCTTCTGCCAATTCCACAGATTCACCACCCTCTAACTAATGAAATTCCTCCTCAAGTCCTTCCCAAAGGAACGTCCTTTAATTCTGAGGCTGTGACCTCTTGTCCTGGACTCTCCCACCAGTGGAAACATCCTCTCCACATCCGCTCTACCCAAGCCTTTCACTATTCTGTAAGTTTTAATGAGGTCCCACCTCATCCTTCTAAACTCCAGCGAGTACAGGCCCAGTGCCGTCAAACGCTCATCATAGGTTAACCCACTCATCCCTGGGATCATTCTTGCAAACCTCCTCTGGACCCTCTCCAGAGCCGGCACATCCTAGTACCACCCGGGCGCGGATGTGACCCCAGAAAAGGGGCAGGCAGCCGGCCCGAGCACACAGGGCGGAACGGTGGAGCAGCGGTAGAGTTGCTGCCTTACAGCGCTTGCAGCGCCAGAGACCCGGGTTCGATCCCGACCACAGGTGCAGTCTGCACGGAGTTTGTACATGACACACGTGGGATTTCTCCGAGATCTTTGGTTTCCTCCTACACTCCAAAGGCGTGCAGGTTTGTAGGTTAATTGGCTCGGTATACATGTAAATTGTCCCTAGTGTGTGTAGGATAGCTGCCAGAGGAGGTAGTTGAGGCTGGGACTATCCCAATGTTTAAGAAACAGTTAGACAGGTACATGGATAGTGTGGAAGAAGGAACTGCAGATGCTGGTTTAAGCCGAAGATAGACACAAAAAACTGCAGTTACTCCATAGGGACAGGCAGCATCATTGGAGAGAAGGAATGGGTGACGTTTCGGGTCGAGACCCTTCTTCAGACACAGGTTTGGAGGGATATGGACCTTTGGCCCACCCAGTCTGTGCCGACCAGCGACCAACCATTCACACTAGTCCTATGTTATCCCACTCTCACATTAACTCCCTACACACTAGGGGCAACTTACAGAAGATCATTAGCCTACAAACCTGGATGTCTTTGAGATGTGGGAGGAAACCAGAGCACCCGGAGGAAACCCACACAGTCACAGGGAGAAGGTGCAAACTCCACACGGACAGCACCGGAGGTCAGGATTGTAGGGTCAGGCAGCATCTCTGGAGAGAAGGATTGGGGGACGTTTCGGGTGGAGACCCTTCTTCAGACACAGGTTTGGAGGGACGTGGACCAAACGCAGGCAGGTTGGACTAGTGTAGCCGGTACATGTCGGCTGGTGTGGGCTGGTTGGGCTGAAGGGCCTGTTTCCACACTGTCTCACTCTATGACTCCAGGATGGTGTTAACGTGCAGGGATCGCTGGTCGGTGCGGGCTGGGTTTCCGTGCTGTATCTCCACAAACACTAAACAGAATGCTTAGCACACTACTGGGGCCTTGATCATTCTCAGCACCCTTAGATGATGCTGGAACAGATGCACAGGGATATCTATCCACGACAGCGTGCAATTTCCAGTTAACTTGCGAACCGCATCATTACTTCTGATTTCCCCTGCACCTCCTTCCCGACTGGATGTCTGCTTTGTACTGATAACTACTAAGATGTTTCATGTATATTAATAACATTCTGTTCCAATAATTCTGAAAACAGATGAAAATTTTGGGCAGATGATAGTCCTGAAATTATAAATATGCCCTTTTAATATCAGAAGCCTCTTTTGCAGATAGCCATGTTTATTTTTGCTGCTGATTTAGGTCAGGATGCAGTTTTTTCTGGCATCAGTGATGGACCAAGTCTCTGTCTGCCATGGTTGACTTGTGGACGAGTAAATCGAACACAGCCTCACAACAGCAGCAGTCATAGAGTGATACAGTGTGGAAACAAGCCGTTCAGCCCAACCTGCCCACACCGGCCAATATGTACCAGCTACACTAGTGCAACTTGCCTGCGTTTGGTCCATGTCCCTCCAAACCTGTGTCTGAAGAAGGGTCTCCACCCGAAACGTCCCCCAATCCTTCTCTCCAGAGATGCTGCCTGTCCCTACAATCCTGACCTCCGGTGCTGTCCGTGTGGAGTTTGCACCTTCTCCCTGTGACTGTGTGGGTTTCCTCCGGGTGCTCTGGTTTCCTCCCACATCTCAAAGACATCCAGGTTTGTAGGCTAATGATCTTCTGTAAGTTGCCCCTAGTGTGTAGGGAGTGGATGTGAGAGTGGGATAACATAGGACTAGTGTGAACGGTTGGTCGCTGGTCGGCACAGACTGGGTGGGCCAAAGGGCCTGTTTCCACGCTGTATCTCTAAACAAAAAAAAACTGTCGGCAGGGGTTGCTTAGTTACCAAGTAAAGCAACGCAACCTCACAGTGCAGAGATCCTGGTTCAAACCTGACATTGGGTGCTGTCTGCGTGGAGTTTGCCTGTTCGCCCTGTGATTGAGGAGGTTGTTGAGGCAGGGACTATCCCAACGTTTAAGAAACAGTTAGACCGGCACGTGGACCGGTTTGGGGGGATGTGGACCAAACGCAGGCAGGTGGGACTAGTGTAGCTGGGACATGTTGACCGGTGTGGGCAAGTTGGGCCAAAGGGCCTGCTTCCACATTGTATCACTCTATGACTATGGGTTTCCTTCGGATGCTCTGGTTTCCTCCCACATCCCAAAGTCGTGCGGATTGGTAGATTAATTGGCACTCTGTAAATTGTCCCTAGTTTAGAGTTTAGAGTTTCCTGTATTCTCATTCAAACAATAGTTTGAACAAAATTTTGTACCTTGCAGTCATGACAGAAAAAAAAGCCACAGAACACACAATGAACACAGTTTAACACAAACATCCATCACGGAGAACCTCCAGGCACCTCCTCACTGTGATGGAAGGCAAAAATTTTTAAAGTCCTTGTCTCTTCCTTCCTTGTTATCCCGCTGCGTTGAGGCGATCCAGGCTTCCGATGTTGGGCCCCCCCGCCAGGTGATGGTAAGTCCCGCGGCTGAATCCGAGCTCCGGGAACGGGCCGGTCCAAACTCCGCGGCCCGGGGCGGACGAAGCTGCCGCCCTCCAGTCCAGCGGACGAAGCTGTTGTTGCGGGAGCTTCCGAGAATCGGTCGCCAACCTGGGACCTGCGAGCTCCCGACGTTACCGTCCACAGGGCCCGCGGCCGAAGGCTCCGAAGCTCCGAGGCCGGGCTGCCGCCGCGGCACCACCACAGCCCCGAAGGCGGCCGGCTCCGTGATGTCCACAGGCTCTGACACCGGAGCCTCAAGGTCGGTCCCAGTTGGAGGCCGCCGGCTCCACGATATTAGGCCTCAGCGCAGACGGAGACGGAGATACGACGGAGATAAGGAAAGGTTGCATCCCCGTTGAAGGAAGAGATAAAAAATGTTTCCCCCTCACCCCCCCCCCCCCCCCCACGCATACACAACTAAAAATAAACTAAAACTTACATAGTGTGTAGAATAGTGCTAGTGCATCAGGGGATCGTTGGTTGGCACGGACTCATTGGGCCGAATGGCCTGTCTCCACTCTGTAAATTGCTCCTGGTGTGTAGGGAGTGGATGAGAAGGTTGGATAACATAGAACCAGTGTCAACGGTTGATCGATGGTCAGCGTGGATGTGGTGGGCCGAATGGCCTGTTTCCGTGCTGCATCTTTCGATCAATATATTCAATCAACACTTACAATCCCATCAAGGTGGCTTCTGACCCCACCGTGCCAGGTCACTGCCTTGTTGTTAACATCTGCTCCTGCACAAGACTGATATATATATTTTTTAAGATATTTGAGAAAATTGTGCAATGCAAGCAGGGTAGATATTTATAAAGCCAGATTGTGCTCGATTGGCTTGCTGCCTGGATTTCTGCGCTGTGCTCGCTGCAGGTCTGTATTGCCTGCTGCAGACATGAGGCCAACTACTCTGGGCTGAGCTTTATTTTTATGGACAAAATGATGCCGGAACGCTCCTTGCTTTAGAAAACGTTTTTCCTCAACTCCGTTCCAAAGGGAAAGCTTTTCCACACAGAGGGTTGTGAATCTGCGGAATTCCCTGCCTCAGAAGGCAGCGGAGGCCAATTCTCTGGATACTTTCAAGAGATAGTTGGATAGAAGTATTCAAGATAGCGGAGTCAGGGGATATGGGGGGAAGGCAGGAACGGGGCACTGATTGGGGATGATCAGCCATAATCGCAGTGAATGGCGGTGCTGGCTCGAAGGGCCGAACGGCCTACTCCTGCACCTATTGTCTATAGAACTCGTGGGTAAAACTTGGGTTGACGCAAGCTTCTATAGAGAATCGGCTTCTCACCAATATATAAGGTGACCAATTAATTGTACTTAGTGTATATTCAGCTTTGAGAATGAAGTCTGTCTAAATATAACAGGCTGCGATTAATTTATCGGCCCTCTTTTGTGTTCAAAGCAGAAAGATCCGAAGAATTATTATACGCTGCACTCCAATATCTGGCTATTACCTTTACTGTTCTGGTGCACATAAAAGTATTTCATCCAGCAATGAAATAAATTGCAGCGCTTTCAAAAATTTCCTCTCTACTCACAAATTCAATAATCGGTCTCTGCTGAGTTAATCCTGTATTCTCTTACTTAGATTTTGTGCCTTTTTTTCCCCGTAGCTCTGCTGCAAATGCCAGTGACATTATCCAACAAAGATTTGACCATGCATCACTGCAGAAGCTTTTAGGATACTAATCCAGCATAGTTTGGTAATTAGTCTAGGGATACAGCGCAGAAACAGGCCCTTCGGCCTAACGAGTCCGCGCCGACCAGCGATCCCCCCGTACACTAGACAATAGACAATAGGTGCAGGAGTAGGCCATTCGGCCCTTCGAGCCAGCACCGCCATTCATGTGATCACGGCTGATCATCCCCAATCAGTACCCCGTTCCTGCCTTCTCCCCATATCCCCTGACTCCGCTATCTTTAAGAGCCCTAGCACTATCCTACACACACTAGGGACAATTTACAATTTACAATATTACCGATTAACCTACAAACCTGGACGTCTTTGGGGTGTGTGTGGGGTGGGGTGACCGGAGCTCCCGGAGAAAACCCACGCAAGTCACGGGGAGAACGTACAAACTCCGTACAGACAGCGCCCGCAGTCGGGATGGAACCCGGGTCCCCGGCGCTGTGAGGCAGCAACTCCAGCGCTGCGAGATAATGCTGCCCCTGAGCTATGATGCCACTCTGTCTCTGCACCAACATAAAGCCTTTAAATTAGGTGCTCAGGCCAAGGTGGCTTTGAAATGGAAAATTTTTGCATTGGGATTCAAGGAGCATATGTTAAACCTCTTTGTAGGGATGTCCTTGCCCCATGCGCTAGCTACCGCCACTGAGACTGCATGCAGTCTCCTCTGGCAGCATGTTCCATACACCCACCACCCTTTGTGTGAAAAAGTTACCCCTCAGATTCCTATTAAAGGGCCTGTCCCACTTTCACGACCTAATTCACGACCTCTGCCGAGTTTGCCCTTGACTCATACTCGCAGCATGATCGTCACGAGGTCGTAGGAGGTTGTAGGTAGGTCGTAGGAGGCTGTGATGCTAGTCGTAGCAACTCGTGGCATCAAGTAGGTTGCGGCGTTTTTTTTAAGCCTGATGAAAAATATCCACGAGTAAAAAAGGTCGTGAGTTAGGTCGTGAAAGTGGGACAGGCCCTTAAATCATTTCCCCTTCACCTTGAACCTACGTCGTCTGGTTTCGATACCCCTACTCTGGGCAAGAGATTCTGTGTGTCTACCCGATCTACTCCTCTCATGATTTTATACTCAACCTGATAAACGATGCCATGCAGCAAACTACAGTGCCCCTTAACTCTGCCATGAAGGTCTGATCTTACAACCGTATCTCCTCTCTGTACGAGGCAAAGCAAAATTAATTGTGGTTTCTTAATTGGACTTGCCTTCCTCCAACCCCAACCGAAATATTCCGAACCGCGCTGAGATCAATAACCCATCTCAGACTGCGTGCGCTCGAACGCAAAACATTCAATCCTGTCACCTTTGGTGACACTTAATTACTTTCCAGATTTAAATTATAAAGTAAGTGTGGGGTTACAACCACTGCAATTGACATCAAATAAACTTGAGAGATGCGCCATGAATGAAAGGACCCAAATTAGGCAAAGCTCTAATTATTGCAAATTCCATGAGAAATAAAGTCAATGAGAATTCAAGGCAAACTCCAGAAGATAATTGCGATCCATTACTATGTCTTTTAAAGTAAGCACTTTTCTGGCTTTCGCTGGCTAAGATGTACGAACCAGCAGATAGTTCCCAGAAAGTTTTGAGTCCAAAGATAGACACAAAAAGCTGGAGTAACTCAACGGGTCAGGCAGCTTCTCTGGAGAAAAGGAATAGGTGATGTTTCGGGTCGAGACCCATCCTCAAACTTGATGTTTGGAGTCTGGAGAAGGGTCTGGACCCAAAATGTCACCTATTCCTTTTCTCCAGAGATGCTGCCTGACCCATTGAGTTATTCCATCTTTTTGTGACCAATTATACACCTTTTTCTTAAATTTAGTGAACCGATTTTCTAATCTCCATTTCCATTCCATTATTTCTCTCACATCCTCTTTGCACCCTCCCACACGTGAATTATGGCCACTGAGGCAAATGAATTAAAAATGAAACAATGTTCGTATCTGAATAGAGTGGATCCTGTATCATAGGATTTTCATTAACAATAGTGGTTTATAAGCGCTTAGATAAACATACCTCTCCTTGTTAAACCAGCCTTCAGCAAAAACTCTTTCCCTCCTTCATTTCACAGGACGGATGCAGCGCCAGACCCTGGTTCGATCCCGACTGCGGGTGCTGTCCGTACGGAGTTTGCACGTTCTCCCCGTGACCTGCGTGGATTTTCTCCGAGATCTTCGGTTTCCTCCCACACTCCAAAGACGTGCAGGTTTATAGGTTAATTGGCTCGGTAAATGTAAGAATTGTCCCTAGTGGGTGTAGGATAGTGTTAGTGTGCGGGGATCGCTAGTCGGCGCGGACCCGGTAGGCCAAAGGGCCTGTTTACGTGCGGTATCGCTAAACTAAACTAAACGAAACAATGATAGTATGTAGACACTAGGAACTGGAGATAAGATGTGTAGGAAGGAACTGCAGATGCTGGTTTACACCGAAGATACACACAAATTGCTGGAGTAACTCAGTGGGACAGGCAGCATCTCTGAAGAAAAGGAATAGATGATGTTTTGGGAAGGGATCCAAATTTTCTCCAGCTTTTTGTGTCTATCCAAGGAACTGTAGATGCTAAGATACTAAGTGGAGTGACTCAGCGGGTCAGTCAGCAGCTCTGGAGAACATGGAAATATTTCCACCTCACACTTTTTGTCTTTTCATCTCTGGCCTCTGTCCAAACAGCTGACAATCAAAATACACCTTAATCCTTCGTCTAGTTTAGAGATACAGTGGCGGGAACAAGCACTGCGGCCCACTGTGTCCGCGTCGACCAGCGATCCCTGTACTAACACTAACACTATCCTACACACACCAGGGACAATTTACATTTATACCAAGCCAATTAACCGACCAACCTGTATGTCTTTAGATTGTAGGAGGAAACCGAAGCACGCGGAGAAAACCCATGGGGAGTTACGTACAAACTCCGTACGGCAGCACCTGTAGTCAGAATCAAACCCGGGTCTCTGATGCTGTAATGCCCCTGTCCCACTAATGCCCCCGTCCCACATAGGAAACCTGAACGGAAACCTCTGGAGACTTTGAGCCCCACCCAAGGTTTCCGTGCGGTTCCCGGAGGTTTTTGTCAGTCTCCCTAATGGTCAAAAGTGGTTTTAAAAATTGGTAATGTTTTAGTCAAAGCCGGTTGCGATGCTAGTTGAAGGTGGTTGCCGGAGGACAAAAACCTCCGGGAACCTCCGGGAACCGCACGGAAACCTTGGGTGGGGCGCAAAGTCTCCAGAGGTTTCCGTTCAGGTTTCCTAAGCGGGACAGGGGCATAAGGCAGCAACGTTACCGCTGCGCCAACGTGCCGCCCATCTGTATCCACCTATCACTTACCTGGCTTATCCAGCCCCCACCACTCTTCCAGCTTTCACCCCACCCTCTACAATCAGTCTGAAGAAGGATTCCGACCTGAAACGTCACCTATCCATGTTCTCCACAGATGCTCCCTGACCCGCTGAGTTACTCCAGCACTCTGTGAAACGTCACCTATCCATGTTCTCCACAGATGCTGCCTGACCCGCTGAGTTACTCCAGCACTCTGTGAAACGTCACCGATCCATGTTCTCCAGAGATGCTGCCTGACCCGCTGAGTTACTCCAGTACTTTCTGTCCTTGTTTCCGTGGCAGAAGGGACATTGATTAATTGTTAATGAGACCACTAATCATAGAACCATTATTAAGAATGGCATAATTAGTTTAGTTTAGAGATACAGCGCAGAAACAGGCCGTTCGGCCCACCGAGTCTGTGCCGACCAGCGATCCCCGCACACTAGCACTATCCTGCACACACAAGGGACAATTTACATTTACATCAAGCCAATTAACCTACAAACCTGCAAGTCTTTGGAGTATGGGAAGAAACGGATGATCTCGGAGAAAACGCATGCAGGTCACGGGGAGAACGTACAAACTCCATACAGACAGCCCCCATAGTAGGGATGGAACCCGGGTCTCTGGCGCTGTGAGGCAGCAACTCTACCGCCGCGCCACCGTGCCGCCCAGGGGCCAATGTTCTAGTTCCATGTCCGATCATTCTCCTCAAATCCATCACCCTGGTTTCCGTTGTGTGATCTTCTGCTTCAAGCTGGGAGCAGACTTCCTCATTAAAAAAAAAAGAATATTGACTTGGCTTCAGAAGTGCTAATGCAACAGATAACAAAAATGCCTTTGGCGAAAGAAAATCTTCCAGCCTGCTCCTTTATGATTTATAATTAACTCTCAATTTCCACTTCGCTGCTGCCCAATTGCCTATTGGAAATGAGCATTCATTAATAACTTTTAAAAGAAACAATCCCAGCCAGCATGGCCTTGTCCAGGGCAGGGCATATAAACATAGCAACATAGAAAATAGGTGCAGTTGGAAGCCCTTCGAGCCAGCACCGCCATTCATTGTGATCATGGCTGATCGTCCCCAATCGATAACCCGTGCCTGCCTTCTCCCCATATCCTTGATTCCACTAGCTCCTAGAGCTCTATCTAACTCTCTCTCAAATCCATCCAGTGATTTTGCCTCCACTGCCCTCTGTGGCAGGGAATTCCACAAATTCACAACTCTGAGTTTTTTCTCACCTCAGTCTTAAATGGCCTCCCCTTTATTCTAAGACTGTGGCCCCTGGTTCTGGACTTGCCCAACATTGGGAACATTTTTCCTGCATCTAGCTTATCCAGTCCTTTTAAGGACTGTCTTACAAACTTGAGGAGGTCTTTTGGAGGAGGTGACTTCTGAACTAGCCTCCTGCCGTTTAATTTTTTTGATTAGTACGGGTGTCAGAACGGAGATGATGAAACACTTTTTCTCTCAGACAGCTCTAGGTGTCAGCTGCTCTACATCGGTGAGACCAAGCGTAGGCTTGGCGATCGTTTCGCCGAACACCTCTGCTCGGTCCGCACTAGCCAACCTGATCTTCCGGTGGCTCAGCACTTCAACTCCCCCTCCCATTCCGTATCCGACCTTTCTGTCCTGGGCCTCCTCCATGACCAGAGTGAGGCCCACCGTAAATTGGAGGAGCAGCACCTCATATTTCGCTTGGGCAGTTTACACCCCAGCGGTATGAACATTGACTTCTCCAATTTCAGGTAGTCCCTTCTTTCTCCTCCCCTTCCCAGCTCTCCCTCAGCCCACTGGCTCCACCTCTTCCTTTCTTCTTCCCGCCCCCCCCCCCCCCCCCCCCCCCCACCCTCACATCAGTCTGTAGAAGGGTCTCGACCCAAAACGTCGCCTTTTTCCATTCGCTCCATAGAAGCTGCCTTACCTGCTGAGTTTCTCCAGCATTTTTGTCTACCTTCGATTTTCCAGTATCTGCAGTTCCTTCTTAAACAATCCTATCACCCACAGTAAATTATGTGTCGGAAGGAACTGCAATGCTGGTTTAAACCGGATAGACACGAAAAGCTGGCGTAACTCAGCGGGACAGGCAGCATCTCCGGAGGGGAGGAATGGGTGACGTTTCGGGGTCGAGACCCTTCTTCAGAAAACTCATTGAGTGTTCACCTGTAGTGAACAAGGCGCTCTGAATATTTCTTGGCGATTATTCATTTTTACATTGGAATTCAGTTGTGGAGGGCAGAAAAATTATAGAATGATTCAATCTACATTCTATGCGAAGGTGTTCTCAGCACTTTCAGCAGAAGAATTGTCTTCTCACTTTGCATCTTAAAATAGTTATAATGGCAAGATCATGTAAAGTGTGATATTGATGATTGAAATCAGCTTTCAAAATACGCAGTTGATTTTTACCGTGCCCTGCGCCATGAAGTCGTCACCTCAGGCGAGACATCTCCCGACTCATAAAATACTTTTCATAAAATACCATTTTAATTCAATGTTTTTGCTGGGTAGGGGGATAGATGGTGAGCCAGTGGCAAGATAAACCTTTGCAGAAAGAGACAGGGCAAGTGCAATCCTCCGGCAGCTGATCTATCAACAGGGAGCTAATGAGATAAAGCTGCACATCCCTGCATCCCCTTCGTTAGCACATCTCCCCTAGCCAACAATGGACCATTGTGGGCTCCACTATTTCTGAGGTCATCTGTTGCCGAACGGCCACTGATTTTTTTTCTGGCATTTTCTCACCTCCAGTTGCCTCACCCTTCGATTTTCCAGTATCTGCAGTTCCTTCTTAAACAATCCTATCACCCACAGTAAATTATGTGTCGGAAGGGGGGAGGCAACTGGAGGTGAGAAACTAAAACTTAGTTTTAGAGCTATAGCGCTTAAACAGGCCCCTCGGCCGAACCGGGTCCGCCCCGACCAGCGATCCCCGCATATTAACACTATCCAATTAACTTACAAACCTGTACGCCCAACAAGGTCCGCGCCGACCAGCGATCCCCGCTCATTAATGATATCCCACTAGGGAAACCTTTTTTTACATTTACCAAGCCAATTAACCTACAAACATGTACGTCTTTGGAGAGTGGGAGGAAACCCGAGCTCCCGGTGAAAACCCACGCAGGTCACGTGTGCCTACCCAATCTATTCCTCTAATGATTTTGTACGCCTCCTCAATCTCATCTATTTTAGACAATAGACAATTGGTGCAGGAGTAGGCCCTTCAAGCCAGCAGCACCATTCAATGTGATCACGGCTGATCATCCCCAATCAGTACCCCTTTCCTGCCTTATCCCCACATCCCCTGACTACGCTATCTTTAAGAGCCCTATCTAGCTCTCTCTTGAAAGTATCCAGAGAACCGGCCTCCACCGCCCTCTGAGGCAGAGAATTCCACAGGTTCAAGGGCCTGTCCCACTTGGCCGTCATTTGCACGCCATTTACGTGACCTCGTCATCGTGTTGAGACGCACGGGAAGCGTGTGGGCCGTGCGGGATGGTCGCATGGAGAAGCGCGGAGGGGGATGGACTTGTGCGTATGGTATCGCTTGGCGCTCCAGGATATTGTAGGATTTTGACGTATCGTGTACGCACGCGGTCATATTGCGGTCGCACGCAGGCGTCTTGACCTCATCATCGTGCGTAACCATGCGTCGCCGCGCGCCTCCCATATGCAGTCGGCCACAATGAGAAGATAATTATGCCGTAAGCATCAACGCCTTCAGGGTAACACCTCTGTGATTTTTGATTGGAGAAAGGCTAACTTTGAGGGAATGCATAAGGATTTAAAAGGAGTGAATTGGGACACTCTGTTTTATGGGAAGGATGTAGAAGAGAAATGGAGGACATTTAAAGGGGAAATTGTGAGAGTACAGAATCTTTATGTCCCTGTTAGGGTGAAAGGAAATAGTAAAAATTGCAAAGAGCCATGGTTTTCAACAGAAATTGGACACTTGTTTCGAAAAAAGAGAGATATTACAATTATTATAGGAGGCATGGAGTAAATGAGGTGCTAGAGGAGTATAAAAATGTAAAAAGAATCTTAAGAAAGAAATTAAGAAGGCTAAAAGAAGATATGAGGTTGCTTTGGCAAGAAAGGTGAAAGTAGATGGAGTAGTAAAGAAAGCCTTTGGTGTTTCCCCTAGTCCCATCTACCTGCACTCAGACCATACCCCTCCATTCCCTTCCCTTCCATATACCTATCCACTTTACTTTTAAATGTTAAAATCGATCCTACCTCCACCACTTCTGCCGGAAGCTCATTCCACACAGCCACCACCCTCTGAGTAAAGAAGTTCCCCCTCACGTTACCCCTAAACTTCTGTCCCTTAATTCTCATGTCATGCCCTCTTGTTTGAATCTTCCCTACCCTCAATGGGAAAAGCTTATCCACGTCAACTCTGTCTATCCCTTTCATCATTTTAAAGACCTCAATCAAGTCCCCCCTTAACCTTCTGCGCTCCAAAGAATAAAGACCTAACTTGTTCAACCTTTCTCTGTAACATAGTTGCTGGAACCCTGGCAACATTCTAGTAAATCTCCTCTGTACTTTCTCTATTTTGTTGACATCCTTCCTATAACTAGGCGACCAAAATTGTACACCATACTCCAGAATTGGTCTTACCAATGCCTTGTACAATTTTAACATTACTTCCCTACTCCTATATTCAATGCTCTGATTTATAAAGGCCAGCACACCAAAGGCTTTCTTTACCACCCCATCTACATGCGATTCCACCTTCAGGGAACTATGCACAGTTATTCCTAGATCTCTCTGTTCCACAGCATTCCTCAATTCCCTACCATTTACCATGTACGTCCTATTTTGATTTGTCCTGCCAAGATGTAGCACTTCACACTTATCAGCATTAAACTCCATCTGCAATCTTTCAGCCCACTTTTCCATATGGCCCAAATCTCTCTGCAGACTTTGAAAATCTACTTCATTATCCACAACACCACCTATCTTAGTATCATCTGCATACTTACTTATCCAATTTTCCACCCCATCATCCAGATCATCGATGTACATGACAAACAACAGTGGACCCAACACAGATCCTTGAGGCACCCCACTGGTCACCGGCTTCCAACCTGACAAACAGCCATCCACCATTACTCTCTGACATCTCCCATTCAGCCACTGTTGAATCCATCTTGCTACTCCACCATTAACACCCAAAGATTGAACCTTCTGAACCAACCTTCCATGGGGAACCTTGTCAAAGGCCTTACTGAAATCCATATAGACAACATCCACTGCTTTACCCTCATCAATTTCCCTAGTAACCGCTTCAAAAAATTAAAGAAGGTTTGTCAAACATGACCTTCCAGGCACAAATCCATGTTGGCTGTTCCTGATCAGACCCTGTTTATCTAGATGCTTATATATATTATCTCTAAGTATCCTTTCCATTAATTTACCCACCACTGACGTCAAACTAACAGGTCTATAATTGCTAAGTTTATTCTTTGAACCCTTTTTAAACAATGGAACAACATACGCAGTACGCCAATCCTCCGGCACTATTCCCGTTTCTAATGACATTTGAAATATTTCTGTCATAGCTCCTGCTGTTTCTACACTAACTTCCCTCAATGTCCTAGGGAATATCCTGTCAGGACCTGGAGATTTATCCACTTTTATATTTTTCAAAAGTGTCAGTACTTCCTCCTCTTTGAATCTCATAGTTTCCATAGCTACTCTACTTTTTTTCCTTACTTCACATAGTTCAATATCCTTCTCCTTGGTGAATACCGAAGAAAATAAATTGTTCAATATCTCCCCCATCTCTTTTGGCTCTGCAGATAGCTGTCCATTCTGTCTCTCTATGGGCCAATTTTATCCCTCGTTGTCCTTTTGCTATTAATATAGCTGTAGAAACCCTTTGGATTTACTTTCACCTTTCTTGCCAAAGCAACCTCATATCTTCTTTTAGCCTTCCTAATTTCTTTCTTAAGATTTTTTTTACATTCTTTATACTCCTCTAGCACCTCATTACAGTCATTGTACCCCTTAATTTTTATTTTTTATTTTAAGGCTTTAGAAAAGAGAGAATAGAGAGAAAGATAGCAGCATAGAAAGTAGAAAAGTGAAAAAGAGATGTGAAAGTGCAAAAGCGTGACGGAGGGAAAGGAAACCCTTGAAGAGTTAGAAACGGGAATTAAGAGATAGACCGTGGAGAGCGAAAAAAACTAAAAGAAAAAGGAAAAAATAGAGAAAAAAAAAAGAAAAGCCAGTTAATTTATTATAAACATCTCGCAAAAGGAATCTACCAACTCGACAGTTTTTCTTCCCCTTTTACCAAGACCCGACACCGGTAGTTTTTTGAGGTATTCTTGCACCTTATCCTTGTAATAGATTTATAAATGCAGACCACGTCTTATAGAAACTCTGAATTTTCTGCTAGTCGGAGTCCCATATCTTCCAAGTGTAGTGTTTCGAACATAGATGAAATCCACATATTGACTGTGGGTACCGGAGAATTTTTCCAGAATTTTAAGATTAGCTTTTTTGCAGTTATTAAGCCATATTTAAATAGAGTCTTTGGAAACACATTTAATTCAAGGCAATCTTCCGATATCTCGAAGATTATCCAGTCTGCTTCCAGGGTCAGTTTTATTGAAAATATTTTTGTGAAAAATTCAAAAATTTCTGTCCAAATTGTTTGAATTTTTGTACAAAAGACAAATGAGTGTGCTATATTAGCTTCTTGACATTACCATTTATCACATATAGTTGAGACGTTGGGAAAAAGTTTACTTATTTTAGTTTTTGAATAGTATAATCTGTGTAAGATTTTAAATTGTATTAAGGCGTGTCTTACATTAATTGAATATTTATGCACGTTTAATAAATATTCTTCCCACCTTTCTTTGGGAATTTTTATACTTAATTCTTTTTCCCAGTCTCTCCTGATACCATCTGTTGTTGGTATTTCTGCATTTAGAATAATATTATATATATATATGATATTAGGTTTGCTGATTCTGCCTTTGTATTCATTACTTCTTCCAGTAAGTCTGGAGGCATATTGTGATAATCTTGTGCGTATTTTTTCAGATAGTCACAGATTTGGAAATATACTGATTGTTTCCCAAATTGTATTTTTGTTGTATTTGTTTAAATGATAATAGTTTTCCCGATTCATACACATCTCCAAAGATTTTAATTCCAGCTCTTTCCCATTGTATCAATGCTTTATCTATAGTTGAAGGTTTAAATGAGGGGTTTTTACAATAGGAGATAAGAGAGATAAATTTCTTAATTTTAGATTGTGTTTTATTTGTTTCCAAATTCTGATTGTACTGTATATAATTGGATTATTGTTGTAATTTATATTATTCATCGATATTGAAGAGCGAAGGATTGCTCCAATATTATAAGGAGAGCAATCCTCTCTCTCCATAATTGTCCAATCCGGTTGTTGGGGAGAGTTATCCAGCAATTGGATCATGTTTCTGATATTTACAGACCAGTAGTAATACATAAAGTTGGGGAGTGCTAATCCCCCTACTACTTTGGGTTCATTCAGATGAGCTCTTTGTATTCTGTGGGATTTATAATCCCAAATAAAATTTGTGATATCTGAGTCCAGTTTTTTTTTTTTAACTTTTTGGGTAAATATATTGGGATAGATTGGAACAGGTATAAAATTTGTGGTAGAAAAATCATTTTTATGGCATTTATTCGGCCTCTTAAGGACATCGGAAGCGTTTTCCAAAATTTAATCAAGTTACATAGTTTCTTAAGCAGAGGGTTATAATTTTTGTCAAACATATCTTGATATCTTCTAGTAATTTCGAAGCTCAAGTATTTAAATTTTTCCATAGCTATTTTGAAAGGAAACTGTAAAAGATGCGTAGAGTCTTTCGGTTTTATTGACATGATTTCACTTTTATTCCAATTTATTCTATATCCTGAGAATGATCCGAAGTCCTTTATTAATTTAAAAATATTTGGTATTGTAATATGAGGTTTTGTGTTGTACAATAGTACGTCGTCAGCGTATAGTGATATTTTATTATTGGAATATTTTGTTTTATATCCATGGATATTCGGATGAGTTCTGATTCTTTCCGCTAGGGGTTCAATTATGAGGGCAAATAACAACGGTGATAATGAACATACTTGTCTATTTCCCCTTGACAAATGAAATTTCGTAGATAAATTATTGTTCGTTAATATTCTGCCCATTGACTTATTATATAGTAATTTAATCCATAGAATAAAATTCTCTCCCAGTTGAAAGTCTTGCAATACCCTGAGCATATAATCCCATTCGACCTGATCGAATGCTTTCTCTGCATCCAACGATATGATTGATAGTTTTTGATCTTCAGTTTGGTGTGAATGCATTATATTGAACAGACGTCTCAAATTATTAAATGATTGTCTCATAGGGATAAACCCCGTTTGATCCGGATGTATTAATTTACTAGCATATTTACTTAGTCTTCTAGCTAGTATTTTAGCTAATTTTTTTGATCTGTGTTTAACAACGCAATAGCTCTGTATGATCCAGGTTCTTCCACATCTTTATCTTTCTTAGGTATTAGTGTGATTGTGGATTTTACTTCGGAGTCACGTGAGTGACTACGTGAATAGAAGCCCGTACAGCCGTTGGTGCGTCATGACGTCAGACGTTGGTGCAGTCGGCCGGTTGGAGCAGCAGCGCTCCTCCGAGCGGTAAGTTTAAACGGAGGTAAGGTTTTTTAAACATTTTTACCACAGGTCATTTTCTGCGACGGTTTGGAGTTCTTGTAGATATGTTGCAGAAAGTGAAGAAGGTGTCGGCGAGGCGCTCCGGGGGTAGAAAGGAGAGTGACCAGGAGAGTGTTGAGGATGGAGGCCCGTCTGGTACACCTGGTCCGGTGCTGGCTACACAGCCAGTGGTTGCGGACCCACTGCCGGGGGGCAGTGGAGGCTTGCCAGTAGGGCGGAAGGCCACTGGCAAGTCTCTGTGGCCCGTAGATGAGTCGGGCCTGGAGGTTATACCCTCCATAGGAGAGTCCGTTTGCTCACGGCTCTCCCACGTCGAGATTCTATTACAAAAGAATGCTCGACAGGGACCAGCTCCGTGAGGAGGAGTGGTGCCCAAGCCAGGCTGATGGAGAGCTTGTGCTAGCAGCACCTGTTTCGGGGCTGCAGAACTATCCTGCCTGTGAGGAGGATGTTCTATCAGTGCAGTTTGCTGACACTGATTCTATGCTGGGGGAGAGCAGTAAAGGAGTTCGGTTGGAGGTAATTCCGAACATTGCTGGGAAGTTTGCTGAGCGTAGAGAGGCAGGAAAGGCGATTGATGTAGAATTGGCCGAAGCAATTCAGTATATGCTCTCCCACCAGTCACAGGAGCTAGCTATGGATGAAGTAGCAAAAAACTATAAAGCTCCTGTTAATTGTGATCTCCTGAAGGTACCGGTGGTTAATCACCAAATTTGGTCATAGATGGGTATGTCTGCTAGGGCCCAGGAGATGAAATTTAAAAAAAGTGCTTAAACAGTTGTCAGCAGGTATTGCAGCTGTGGTGGAAGTTATTTATACAAGCAATATGGTTGAAGCACACCAGGACGAACTGGGATTCCTTTGTAATGCATTTTGAAATTAATAATATTGGGAGGGCCGCTATTAGGCCAGTGCTAATCCGAATTTGGCGAGTTTGTGCAAACCGACCAGTGTACCACCACGAAATCTGTTGTTTGGTGGTAACCTTGCAAAAAGGGTCAAAGACTGTCATGAGGTTGTTAAAACCATGGCCCTCATTAAGCCAGCTGGCAAGCAAGGCAAAAAGGGTTCTCTACAAGAAGTCGAGGACAACAAGGTCCGCAAGGAAAGATGCAGGTAAGAAATATAACATTGACAGACGATGAATTAACTGATGTTCCTGTTCAAATTGGGGAAGGTTAAAATTGTTTCCTCAAATAATGGCAGCAGTTGACATCAGATTTGTTCATACTTAGTATTATTGAAGGGGTGAAAAAATTGAATTTTACTCTAAGGACAGTCTACCTAATCAACATTTTCCTAGTCGTAAACTTATATTTTCAGATGAGGAAAATGTGCTTATTCAAGCAGAGATTCAGTCGTTACATAAGAAAGGGGTAATTGAGCCTTCTGTCTATCAAAGTCAACAATTTCTGTCAAGTATATTTCCCAGATCTAAAAAGACTGGGGGATGTAGAATTATTCTGGATTAATCGAGTTTGAACAAATTTGTTTGTTATAGGCATTTCAAAATGGAGACGTTTACCACGGGCAAACATCTAGTGTCCAAAGGGTATTATATGGCAACCATTGATTTAAAGAATGCGTATTACTCAGTGTCTATTCATGGTGATGATAGAAGATATTTGAAATTTATTTGGATGACTGAGCTGTGGCAATTCAGGGCATTGCCGAATGGATTAACTTCAGCTCCTAGATTATTTACTAAATTGGTAAAACCTGTGTTAGCATTACTTAGAGCTCAGGGGCATGTGGTAATGGCCTATTTAGATGATATTCTGATTGTTGGAAAGACTAATGCTGAAACTCAATCATCAGTTTCAGTTGTTAAAATCACTTTTGAACAAAATGGGATTTGTTATTCACCCAGATAAATCTAAATTATCACCAGTCCAAAATTATTGATTATCTGGGATTTACCATTAATTCCAATCACATGTTGGTAACTTTGCCCAGGGATAAATTGAATCAGTTAATTGAGGACTGTGTTAATCTCGTTGGAGAACAACGGCCTTCGATTAGACAAGTAGCCAGTTTAATTGGGAAGTTTGTTGCAGCATTTCCAGCTGTGCAGTATGGTCCTCTGCATTATCAACAGTTACAACGATCAAAGGAACAGGCACTGAGAATACAAAGGGGCCATTTTGATAGGCCTATGCAGTTGTCAGCTGGGGCGATTGCTGACATACAATGGTGGATAGTACATGTTTCAAAAAGTTTAGGAAGGTTTTGGTGGAACCACCGTCACTGATATTACAGACTGATGTAAGTGCACTGGGTTGGGGTGCAACAGATATGTCTTCTAGTTGTGGAGGCAGATGGAATGTGGATGAGATATCGCTTCTTCAATTAAGAGGGATTAATTATTTATAGTTGTTGGGCACCTGGTATGGGCTCAAAGCTTATTGTTCTACAAGGAGGGATCTGCATGTGCAGGTCAGATTGACAACACCACAGCAGTGGCATATGTAAACCACATGGGTGGAGTTAAGTCACAGTCTTGTGATAGACTGGCTAACCAGATTTGGAGCTGGTGTATTGACCAAAATATCTGGCTTTCAGCACTTTATTTGCCAGGAAGGTTCAACACGGTAGCTGACACTAGGTCACGTCAGTTTAATGACAACATTGAATGGATGTTAAATCAGGATGTATTTAACCAAATAATTGTTCAGTATGGATTGCCAGATATTGACTTGTTTGCATCTCGATTAAATCATCAGTTACCTAGATATGTTTCATGGGAACCAGATCCTGGGGCAGTAGCAGTGGATGCGTTTTCGCTGCATTGGGGAGGAATGTTTGTGTATGTATTTCCTCCATTCTGTCTCATCAGCAGATGTTTGCAAAAGATCAAGGAGGACTCCGCTTCAGGGGTATTGGTAGTGCCAGATTGGCCTACACAAGCATGGTTTTCCGTTGTATTACAAATGGCTAGGGAGCCTTACATGCTTATTCCCAAGAATAAAAATCTACTGGTAAATCCAGTCACTGGAGATCAACATCCTTTATATGATCGTATTGATCTGTTAATTTGCAGATTTTAAGGAGGCCATACCTGGGGAGAGGACTGTCTCATCGGACTGTGGATGTTCTCACGTCGGCCTGCAGGGATAGTACACAGCAGCAATATATCACCTATATAGGGAAGTGGGAGCAATCCTGCCTACAGCAGAATATTGTATATCACACTGCAGGGATCACGGACGTATTGGAGTTTTGTCAACTCTTTATTTCGAACAAAAATTAAGTTACAGTGCAATTAATTCAGCCAGAAGTGCTCTGTCTTCTTATTTACCTATGAATGCAGAATTGCATACAGTAGGGACACATCCGTTAGTTTCACGATTCATGAAGGGAGTTTTTCAATTCTAATCCTCCTAAACCCAGGTATGCCGGTATTTGGAATGTGAGTGAGGTTCTTATGGTTCTTCGCCAGTGGGCTCCGGTTACAAGCCTATCTATAGCCAAATTAACTATGAAGGTGGTCATGCTTATGGCGTTGGTTTCAGCTCAACGTGTACAAACGTTGCAAAAGCTACGGCTGGATAGAATGCATGTGTCGGCAGATGCCATTATATTTTATGTCTATGATTTGCTTAAACATAATAGAAGAGGCATGACAGGATGTAAGATTGTGTTTTCAGCATACCCTGCAGATGATCGCTTGTGTGTAGTCTCACATTTATCTCGTTACATTGAGATTACTAAACCTCTGAGAGGAACAGAGTTGGCTTTGTTTATTAGTCACAAAAAACCACACAGTAAGGTGTCGGTGCAAACGATTTCAAGGTGGCTAAAGCAGGTCCTGGCAAGTGCAGGAATTGATACTGATAAATTCAAATCTCATTCCACCAGGGCGGCATCAACTTCCGCGGCAAGGGCGATGGACTTGCCAATAGACCATATCCTCGCGGCCGCAGGATGGTCCAGTGAGCTAACTTTTTAGAGGTTTTATCACAAGCCGATTTCAAGGCTCAGGGTGTTTGCTGATTCTGGTTTCAGTACTGTTATAGTTTCCCCTGAGTTAGAGGGGTTTCTTATGATTTTGTTTGTAAATAAACTGTTATTCGTTTAACAAATGTTATTATTGATGCATGATTGATTGCTAACGACTTTGAGTCAATCCAGGCAGTGTGAACGTCGGATTTGGGTCTGCGGCGTGAATTCACAGTGCTTTGAAGTCTTCACGTAGTCACTCACGTGACTCCGAAGTAAAATAGTAAGATTAAACGAGAACTTACCAGTTTGAAGTTTGATCTTTATTTTATGAGGAGTCGAGTTGAGGGACTACGTGCCCTCCGCTCCCACCTCATAGATCTCATCTGGTAGTTCTAGTTTTATCATCTTACCATTATACTTCAGTCATTGTTAGCTGTGAATTCATTCCGCTGCTTTGAAGATTGACGCACCAACGGCTGTACGGGCTTCTATTCACGTAGTCCCTCAACTCGACTCCTCATAAAATAAAGATCAAACTTCAAACTGGTAAGTTCTCGTTTAATCTTACTATTCTGCTAGTGTTTCAGGTAGTAATTGTGCTTTGAAGGCATAAGTATACATTTTCTGTAGGCGGGGGTAAATATGTCATAAAAACCTTTATAGAATTCATTACTAAATACTTCGGGACCTGGTGTTTTTCCATTTTTTAATGAGATTATTGTTCCTTCTATTTCCTTATTTGAGATTTGTGCTCCCAATTCCTCTTGTTCCTGCAACTCTAATTTAGGAAGGTTACAATTATCCAAGAACTCTGTAACTTTGTTGGTGTCCATTATCATTTTAGATGTATACAGATTCTCGTAAAATTGTGCAAATCTTTTATTAATATCACTCGGCAAGGTCAGTATTTCCCCTTTGTCTGATTTGATCTTTAAAATTGTGTGATCCTATTCTCGTTTTTTTAACTGACGTTTGTGGGGCTTATCCCCAAATTCAAAGTGTTCCTGTCTTGTAATTTGTAATAATCTTATGACTTTCTCTGAGAATTTATTTAATTTGAATTTCAGTATTATTATTCTATTATGTTTATCCGTAGTGGGGTCTTTAGCGTTTTCTATGTCCAGTTGTCTAATTTGTTCTTCTAATTGTCTTTGTTCGTTCTTATTTTTCTTATTTTGAAAAGCTTGATATGAAATTATCACGCCTCGAATAAATGCTTTAAAAGATTCCCATAATAATGTAGGTGATATGTCTGTTGCGTCGTTTATTTCGAAAAAAAGGTCCATTTGCTCTTTTAAATATGTTCTCCCTTGCGGGTCTTTTAAAATTTGTGGATTGTACCTCCAAAACGGTTTGTTCTTAGTCATTCCTCCCATTTTTAGAAAAAAAGTTATTGGGGAGTGATCTGAGATCGTATTTGTGTGGTATTTTGGTTTAGAAGGGTGGGGTATTAGTTGTGTATCCACCAAAAAATAATCTATTCGTGAATATGTCTTGTGTACCATAGAATAGAATGAGTAATCCCTGCCGGTCGGATTTGCAATCCTCCAGACATCTGTTATGTTTGTGTTTTTTATGTATGTGTTTAGAGGTTCGCTAGTTTTGGATTTCGTAATACCTCTTTGTTTTTGATTGGATTTATCTAAGTAAGTGTCTAAGACACAGTTAAAGTCTCTGCCGATTATGACATTTTGGTAGTTATATTTTGCAATTATATTCAAGATTTTATTGAAAAAGTGCGGGTTGTCAAAGTTGGGAGCGTATATGTTTACCAAGGTAATTGGGGTAGCATGGATCTCCCCGGTATCAAATATCTCCCATCCTTATCTGTTAAGGTATTTTTGGGTTTAAATGGAATGCCTTTGCGAATAATAATAGACATTCCTCTAGATTTCGACGTATATGACGAGTGAAAAGTTTGACCTATCCAGTTCGCCCTCAATCTAGCTTGGTCTTGAAGTTTAAGATGAGTCTCTTGTAAAAAGGCAATATCTGTGTTGTATGCTTTCAGCTGAGCTAGAAACTTATCCCTTTTAATGCATTTGTTAACATCCCTAACGTTCCAACTACAAAATGAGATTCCTCCCAGTTTATTTTGGTTATCGTCTTGCATTTTGAATAGATTTAATACCTATGTGTCTTGCGGTGCATTCGTACCTCAGGTCTTTATTCAGTTAGTAGATTCCCTTTGCGATAGTCCTTGAATAAAAAAAATATACATGTGATTAAATGTGAAAATGATTTAAAAAAAACTAATATAAGTGAGAATACAGTGTCCGAGCTTGTCGGCACTGTAACAAGTGACCCACCTGTCGGTGGGAAAAAACATTTTATTGACTTTCGATATAAAACAAACAAATAGCTCTGCTCCCTCAATTAATCATAACATATTGGAACGGGACCAGTTTAAAAAAATCAGATGTATAGTATCCATTTACAGAATATATGTCCATTTCCTAGGTATTTCCGGATATAACTATAATTTTTGTCTACTGAGTGTTAAGCGTGTATTTTAACCTCTGAGATCATCAACTATTGGTTGAAGGGGTTAACCTATTTCTGGCTCCTGGAACTAAGCCAGTAGCTCGCCTCTTCCCCTCACGCTCCGGTTATAAATCTACTTAAGAATTATTAGGTTAAATTAAAGTGTTAATTTGAAAATCCCCATTTCTGCATTTCTGATTAGCATCATTACTGTTTCTATGTTAATATTCTATGTTAATATTGTTAAGGAAGTTAATGCTATACCATTTAGGTTAATTCATTCAATCTCATATACAACGGTAATAGCTAAGCCCGGTCTGTTGATGAGCTCTGCTTTCGGTGGTTATTTTTTTCCAGCTTCTCTTGGAACGGAGTGTGTCCTTGAGTTAGCATTCCGCCGATAAGACATCTAAACAAAGTTCCTTCTTTGGGCAGTGTGCCACCATTCTGGGTGCAATAGTAAAGAGAGAGAGTGTCCAAAATGTCCAACCTTTCCAGCTAGTCCTTCTGTTCCACGATGGTTAGAGCATATTTGTACGCCTCAGGATTTGTGAACGATTTTTGCTGTTCTTTGTAGGAAATGCGCATTCTAGCTGGGTAGTAAACACCATATCTGACCTCCTTATATCCTTGGAGAGCCTGCTTTGCCTTAGAGAATTGATTTTGCTTTTGCATGATTTCATAAGGGTAGTCCCTGAAGATTTTAAAAGTAGTTACACCATACATCAGAGCCACGCCATATTTGATATTCCTCATTACCTCTTCAACGTCTGCAATGTCCCGGAATTTCACAATAATCTGTCGTGTACGTGCTGAGCCATCCTGAGATTTGTGTTTGAATCTAGGAACCCGGTGTGCTGCTTCAATTTTTGGTAGGTTAGGGAGCTTAAGAGCCTCTTTAATTAATCCCGCAACAAACTCGCAAGTGTTATCTCTCTAGGCTCCCTCTGGTACACCAACTAATCTTAGGTTATGACGTCTCGAACGAGCCTCGAGGTCCAGACATTTGTCTGAAACTTTAGCCAGCTGAGTCGCCATCCGTCGTGTAGCAAGGTCTTGTTCTGACCTCACCTTCTTCATCTCCTCCACCATTCTTGCCATCTCATCCTCCATCTCATGCATTGTTAACATACAGGTTGATACAATTTCACTCTCAAGAAGAGTTCTGACCCGAAACGTCACCCATTCATTTTCTCCAGAGATGCTGTCTGACCCGGTGAGTTGTTCCAGCATTTTGTGTCTATCTTCGAAGTAATAAGATCATTTTGATGCCTTGAGGGAAAAAAGAGATATATTACCACCGTGAAGAAAGCAACAGGAAGAGCCAGTGTTTTGTGGTTGATCACAATGATAATGCCAAGGGAAAAAGAGATTGAGGACGATTAAAAATTAATTCTTGCACTGGAATAAAATAGTCATAGAGTCATAGAGTGGTGCAGTGTGGAAACAGGCCCTTCAGCCCAACTTGCCCACACCGGCCAACATGTCCCAGCTACACAAGTCCCACCTGCCTGCGCTTGGTCCATATCCCTCCAAACCTGTCCTATCCATGTACCTGTCTAACTGTATCTTAAACGTTGGGATAGTCCCAGCCTCAACTACCTCCTCGTTCCATACACCCACCACCCTTTGTGTGAAAACGTTACCCCTCAGATATCCAGCACAGTAATGCCCCTGTCCCACTTAGGAAACCTGAACGGAAACCTCTGGAGATTTTGCGCCCCACTCAAGGTTTCCGTGCGGTTCCCGGAGGTTTTTGTCCTCCGGCAACCACCTTCAACTAGCATCGCAACTGGCTTCGACTAAAAAATTACTGATTTTTAAAATGGAAACCACTTTCAACCATTAGGGAGACTGACAAAAACCTTCGGGAACCGCACGGAAACCTTGGGTGGGGCGCAAAGTCTCCAGAGGTTTCCGTTCAGGTTTCCTAAGTGGGACGGGGGCATAAGGCAGCAACGTTACCGCTGCGCCACCGGGCCGCCCTAGTTCTGTGTTTAGTTTTCTGCTCAGCATAATGAGGGAGGAATCTGGCATGATGTCACTACGGCTCGATTCTGCAAGGATGGCTATTGAGGAAACCTATTGTTTCCGCAGACTGGGAGATGATTCTCCCAATTTAGACACCAGTCCCCTCCTGTTAGTTGTGAGCAAGGCCTTGCATGTTGACCGAGCTGATTCTGAATTGAAAAGCTAAACTGATGACAGGTGGTCTTTGCAGCTTCAAACTTTTGATCTTGCATTGCAGCGATTACAATGCAACTAAACGCTTTGTTTCCCCTGCTGATGTGTTTATTTAGCAACTTGATGCATTAAATATTCATCTTCTGCACAATCCTCCCTCTGCAATACGGACAAAAAGCAACTATAGTGCACCGGAAAGAGACACAGAGTGTTGGAGTAACTCAGCGGGTCAGGCAGCATCTGTGGAGAACATGGATAGGTGACGTTTCACAGAGTGCTGGAGTAACTCAGCGGGTCAGGCAGCATCTGTGGAGCACGTGGATAGGTGACGTTTCACAGAGTGCTGGAGTAACTCAGCGGGTCACATAACATCTCTGGAGAAAAGGGATAGGTGACGTTTCGGGTTGAGACCCGTAAGGGTCTCGACCCGAAGCGTCACCTATTCCTTTTCTCCAGAGATGCTGCCCGTCTGTGGAGAACGTGGATAGGTGACGTTTCACAGAGTGCTGGAGTAACTCAGCGGGTCAGGCAGCATCTGTGGAGAACATGGATAGGTGACGTTTCGGATCAGAACACATTTGTGGTGGGGAAAGCTGGAAGAGAATTGTATAGTTGAGTTTAGAGATACAGTGCGGAATCCGGCCTTTCGAACCATGTAATCCGCGCCGACCAGCGATCCCCGGACACCAACTTACACACTAGGGGACAACCTACACTCTTTATTAAAGCCAATTAACCTACAAATATGTCTTTGGAGTGTGGGAGGAAACTGGCGAAAACCCACATGGCCACAGGGAGAACTCCGTACAGATAACGGCCATAGTCAGGATCGAACCCGAGGCTCTGGTGCTATAAGGCTAACCCAATCCACCAAAAACCAATCCCTCCCCTGGTACCTTCCCCTGCAGCCATAGGAGAATTAACACCTGTCCCTATATCTCCCCCCGCGAGGACCCTGACAGCCTTTCCAGGTGAGGCAGAGGTTCACTTGCACCTCCTCCAACCTCATCTACTGTATCCGCTGTTCCAGGTGTGGGCCCCCTGTACATCGGCGAGACCAAGTTCAGGCTCGGTGATCGTTTCGCTGAACACCTCCGCTCAGTCCGCCTAAACCTACCCGATCTCTCGGTTGCTCAGCACTTTAACTCCCCCTCCCATTCCCAATCTGATCTTTCTGTCCTGGGCCTCCTCCATTGTCAGAGTGAGGCCCAACGCAAATTGGAGAAGCAGCACCTCATATTTCGCTTGGGCAGCTCACATGACAGCAGTACGAACATTGACTTCTCTAACTTCAAGTAGCCCTTGCTTTCCCTCTCTCTCCATCCCCTCCCCCTTCCCAGTTCTCCCACCCGTCTGACTGCCCCGATTACATTTTATCTCTGTTTGCTTTCGTGTCGTCGTCTCACGGCTAATAATGATCTATTCCGCATTTTCCCGGATCTCCACCCATTTTGAAGTCTCATTCTTACACCTTACACTTCCTTATCTCTGCATCTCCCCATTCCTTCTCTCCAGGGATGCTGCCTGTCCCGCTGAGTTACTCCAGCGTTTCGTGTCCATCTTCAACTTCCAAAGGAAGTTGTGGAAACAGTTGCAATTAAAGGTTTGCATTTTCTTGCTGAAATATCATTCCTTTATTTGAATTCCTATGAATTTTTAATTAACATAGAACATAGAAACATAGAAAAATAAGTGCAGGAGTAGGCCATTCGGCCCTTCGAGCCAGCACCGCCATTCAATATGATCATGGCTGATCATCCACAATCGGTACCCCGTTTCTGCCTTCCCCCCATATCCCTTGATTCCTTTAGCCCCAAGAGCTCTGTCTAACTCTTTCTTGAAAACATCCAGTGAATTGGCCTCCACTGCCATCTGTGGCAGAGAATTCCACAGATTCACAACTCTCTGGGTGAAGATGTTTCTCCTCATCTCAGTCCTAAACGGCCTACCACTTATTCTTAAACTGTGGCCCCTGGTTCTGGACTCCCCCAACATGGTGAACATTTCTCCTGCATCTTGCCCGTCCAATCCTTTAAGAATTTTATATGTTTCTATAAGATTCCTTCTCATCCTTATAAATTCCAGTGAATACAAGCCCAGTCGACCCATTCTTTCATTATATGTCAGTGCCGCCATCCCGTGAATTAATCTGCAGAGTGGTTCCCATCACCACTGATCATCTCTGGAGTTTTCAAGAGAGAGTTAGATTTAGCTCTAAGGGCTAAGGGAATCAAGGGATATGGGGAGAAGGCAGGAACGGGGTACTGATTGGGGATGATCAGCCATGATCACATTGAATGGCGGTGCTGGCTCGGAGCGCCGAATGGCCTGCTCCTGCACCTATTTTCTATGTTTTCGATCTTTCAATGAGAACCCCAGCTGAGGAGGGAGGTGAAAGGCTAGGTCTTGTTTGTCACAGTTAATCTTCTGAGGCAAAATGAGTTCTGGCAGCTGCTGCCTGCCACCTAATGAGGATTCTGTTCCGACTGAATATTTTGGGAAGACTGCCCAGGAATCTCTTGTTGAATGTCCATACAATTTAATGTAGACTTGTCCGTGAAATTTAGTGCAGACTGGGTGAAATAAAGTTGTTTTGTTTTTTGCTTGTGGGACATACTTGGACCCCTACGTAACTCAAATTTTCAAGTTAGAAATTTTCATGTTTCTCTTAGAATAAAGGGGAGGCCATTTAAGACTGAGGTCAGAAAAAACTTTTTCACCCAGAGTGTTGTGCATTTGTGGAATTCCCTGCCACAGAGGGCAGTGGAGGCCAAATCACTGGATGGATTTAAGAGAGAGTTAGATAGAGCTCTAGGGGCTAGTGGAGTCAAGGGCTATGGGGAGGTGGGGATATGGAGAGGTCAGGTACGGGTTATTGATAGCGTACGATCTGCCAATATCACAATGAATGGCGGTGCTGGCTCGAAGGGCCGAATGGCCTCCTCCTGCACCTATTTTCTATGTTTCTAGGTTTAAATGTTTATAAGCTCCATAAGTGATAGGAGCATAATTAGGCCATTCGGCCCATCCCGTCTGCCGCACCATTCGATTATGGCTGATCTATCTCACCCTGCTATCCCCATTCTCCTGCCTTCTCCACATAACCCCTGACACCCGTACTCATCAAGAATCTGTCTATCTCTGCCTTAAAAATAACCACTGCCTTGGCCTCCACAGCCTTCCGTGTCAACAAAGGTGTGAGATACCTGCAATTAGATGAATGAATGAATGAATGAATGAATGAAGAAGTTTATTGGCCATGTATGTACACATACAAGGAATTTGCCTTGGTGCTCCGCCTGCAAGTGACAACATAACATACACTGACAATTAAGAATGATACATAAAACATTGGCCTCTTTCTATCTTTCTGAACACGTCGAGCGGCACTCTACCGCTGCGCCACCGTTCTTCCTGCTGGCTGGATAGCACATGACAAGAAAGCGCTTCCCTGTACCTCGATACACGTGACAATGTTAAACTAAACGTCCACCTACAACATCGACTGCCTCTCTCACAACTTGCTCTCTCTCTCTCTCTCTCTCATCTGCTCAGTATTCCCAACGTTTTCTTTAGTTGTAAGGCCTAATCCTTTGCGACGGTGGATAAAGAGGTCAGATTTGCCCGACTGTCCCCTTTCTACCTTTCTGAACAAGACGGGCGGCACGGTGGCGCAGCGGTAGAGTTGCTGCCTCACAGCGCCAGAGATCCGGGTTTGATCCCGACTACGGGCGCTGTCTGTACTGGGTTTATACGTTCTCCCCGTGACCTGCGTGGGTTTTCTTTGAGGTCTTTGGTTTTCACCCATGCTCATACATTTTGGTTTCGACCCAAACCTATGGTTTGTTGGCTAATTAGCTTGATATAAATGTAAAATTATTGGAGAGTGTTCATGTGCGGGGATCGTGGGTAGGTATGGACGTGGTGGGCCGAAGGGCCTATTTCCGCGCTGTTTCTCTAAAGCATAAAATACTAAAAATCCGTTGGAATTTTGGACTGATTTCAATGGGTCTGAATTTCTGAAGTCTTGTCTTAGGTGATGTTGAATGATGAAGATGAGTTCCGAGCACTCCGTGGTGTTTGGCCAAGATCAGCAGCTGCTGCTAAATTAACTCCCTGAGGAAAATTAAGCCTGAAAGTAAGGCGGACTGGACATCCGCTGCAGAGTGCTTGCAACAGCCTGCACCAAGGACAATGCAGAAAGCTTTGCAGTCAATATTGTGATAATGCCAGACTGATGGTGTTATTTGGAGTGTTGAGCTCCAGGGCAACAGTCTATTCCATTGCATTGTCCATTCATCTACGCATGAAGCAAGGTCAGAGTTGTTTTATGCCTCGCTCTTTCCTTCAGATTAGTTTAGAGATACAACATTGAAACAGTCCCTTCGTCCCATCGAGTCTGTGCCAACCAGCGATCCACGCACAATAGCACTATCCTACCCATGATAAGGTTCACTTCTTAATAAACAGAGCTCACAAAAACATGAGGTAGACCAACTCAAGCTTTACTAATCATCAGCCGGTGGAAGTGACGGGGATGCACCAGTCAAGTAAGCTACAGACACTTGGACTTCCCCGTGCTACCACTTCAATGCACAAAGCTTTGCACGACGTTTCTATGCAGTGTGCCACTTAATCATATTCCAAAGATGTTTGCCATGGTCACATCACTTAATCACATTCCAAAGCTATTAGTCATGGTCACAAGATTTCAGTCAATACAAATCACGGCACAACTAGTCTGAGCCTGTCTCTCATATCAATTGGTAGACACATTTCAACGGCACCGGTCATTGTCTCAAAATACATCAACCTGAGGCAAGCCCGGGCTTGTCTCTCTCTCTCTCTCTTATCAATCCGCTGGAGAAGGCCTGCTTGAGACGAGATACAAGCTACAACCTAGTCAAGCATTCCACCATGCATCCTCCATATACCCAAAAGCATTCAACCCTTTCACCCACACCAAGCCAATTAATCTTTGGAGTGTGGGAGGAAACCCCAGCTCCCGGAGGGCGGTCATGGTGGCGCAGCGGTAGAGTTGCTGCCTTACAGCGAATGCAGCGCCGGAGACCCAGGTTCGATCCCGACTACGGGTGCTGTCTGTACAGAGTTTGTACGTTCTCCCCGCGACGTGCGTGGGTTTTTTCCGAGATCTTCGGTTTCCTCCCACACTCCAAAGACGTACAGGTTTGTAGGTTAATTGGCTTGGTACATGTAAAAATTGTCCCTAGTGGGAGTCGGATGGTGTTAATGTGCAGGGATCGCTGGTTTGTGCGGACCCGGTGGGCTGAAGGGCCTGTTTCCGCGCTGTATCTCTAAACTAAACTAAACTCCTATTCAGAGAAAACCCACGCAGGTCCAATGGGAGAAGGTACAAACTCCGTACAGACAGCACCTGTAGTCAGGATCGAACCCGGGTCTCTGGCGCTGTGAGGCAGCAGCTCTACCGCTGCCTTCAGCCATACAGTAGTCACAGGGTGTACAATGGCAACATTATCAAAGCCTTGGTGTAGAATTTCCCGTTGCAATTTAGGCAGAAAACTCTGCTGGGTGTGGGTTTTCTCCTGGATCTCCTGTTTCCTCCCACACTCCAAAGATGTACAGGTTTGAAGGTTAATTGGCTTTGGTAAAGATTGTACATTGACCCTAGTGCATTGGATAGTGCCAGTGTGCGGGGTGACTGCTGGACGGTGTGGACTCGGTGGGCCGAAGGGCCTGTTTCCACGCTGTACCTCTAAAGTCTAAAGAGGATATACTTCCCAAAATAGACAGATGAATTGTCTGCCGTATAAAGGGCCTGTCCCACTTGGGCGTCATTTGTGCGTAATTTATGTGACGTCATTTACGCGTCGTGACGCTCATGGCGCATGGTGAGACGTGGTGGCGTAGGCAATAGACAATAGACAATAGACAATAGGTGCAGGAGTAGGCCATTTGGCCCTTCGAGCCAGCACCGCCATTCAATGTGATCATGGCTGATCATCCCCAATCAGTACCCCGTTCCTGCCTTCTCCCCATATCCCCTGACTCCGCTATTTTTAAGAGCCCTATCTAGCTCTCTCTTGAAAGCATCCAGAGAACCGGCCTCCACCGCCCTCTGAGGCAGAGAATTCCACAGACTCACCACTCTTTACAATTATATCAAGGCAAAACTGCACGTCTTTGGAGTGTGGGAGGAAATCGGAGATCCCGGAGAAAACTCGTACAAGTCAGAGAGTTACATTTAGCTCCTCGGGCTAAGGGAATCAAGGGATATGGGGGGAAAAAAGCCGGAACAGGGTACTGATTTTGGATGATCAGCCATGATCACATTGAATGGTGGTGCTGGCTCTAAGGGCCAAATGGCCTCCTCCTGCACCTATTGTCTATGTTTCTATGTTTCTCTGTGAGAAGAAGTGTGTCCTCGTCTCCGTTCTAAATGGCTTACTCCTTATTCTTAAACTGTGGCCCCTGGTTCTGGACTACCGCAGTGATGCACGGTAGCGCGCGGCGCCCCAGGATTTTGGGATCCTCAAAATCCTCGCGCGCCCCCTGCGTGACGGCAAATGACGCCCAAGTGGGACAGGCCCTTAAAGAGTTTAAGTATTGTTGCGTCTGGAGCGTTGGAAGTGATTAAGAAAGATTTGCATTCATAAAGCATCTTTGGTGTCACCTTCAAAGCACATTATCAACAATGAACTGCCTTGAACTGGAGACACCATTGTCATATAGAAAAGATGTGCACAGAAATATCATCGTTATAAAGCCCAGATGATTTGTTTATTGTTTGAGGGATACATTTGGCCAGCCCATCTACATTTTCACACTTCTATATACATTTAGCCTGATGGGAGAAGAGGGAGTGGCCAGGGTGCGACTGGTCCTTGATGATGCTGCTGGCCTTGCCGAGGCAGCGGGAGGTGCAGTCAATGGAAGGGTTACAAATCTTGGGTGAAATCAAAAACCTTGGACTCAGACGATTACTCCACTTATGGTTTATGATTGATCAGTTATGGTCTGAAGAAGGGTCTCGACCCGAAACGTCACCCATTCCTCCGCTCCAGAGATGCCGCCTGTCCCGCTGAGTTACTCCAGCACTTTGTGTCTAACTGTGGTTGGGATCTAATTTACTGCCCCTACCAGTGACATGTTTTGTGCCATTTCTCAGTGATAATGATTTAGATCTCTTCCAAAGTCCTTCTCGCAGTTAATGAACGGCAGTCACTGTTGGCATATGGTAAAGTCAACAGGGGGACGTGTTCCTGTGATGTCCCCACACTGCCGTGAGATAATGATCTATTATTTCCAGTGGTGTACTCCCTGGTCTCGCTCCTGACGGTCTCTTTCTCTCAACATCTGGATAGCGAGGTGCAGGAATTTTATGTTCAAATCGCTAACTCAGGACTTGAAGACACAATCTCCTAATGAAGAGATATTATCACCGCAAAGTGAGCCACAGGTGACGTGTTTCTTTTCACACACATATTCACATATTTATTCCACTGACTGCACATAAGAATATCTCTTTGAGTTCAGGTTGGGGAATTATTGATCATTTATTTTATTCAGGGCAGGCACGGTGGCGCAGCGGTAGAGTTGCCGCCTCACAGCGGCAGAGACCCGGGTTCGGTCCTGTCTACGGGTGCTGTCTGTACGGAGTTTGTACGTTCTCCATCATGACCCGCGTGGGTTTTCTCTGGGCCCTCCGGTTTCCTCCCAAACTCCAAAGACGTGCAGTTTTAGTGGGTGAATTGGTTTCTCAAAATTGTAAATTGGCAGTAGTGTGTGTAGGATAGTGCTAGTGTACGGGGGGATCGCTGGTCGGCACGGACTCGGTGGGCCTGTAGCAAGGATGATGAACGTTCCTTTTTTCCTTGACCTGCAAGTTGCTTCAATCTCCGCAAGAGAAATGCTTCAGATATCTTCATCCCTCTGATCCCACGGTTTATTGGATCCCCACCATCCCAGCTGATGCACTCCTATGAATCCTAGACCACGGTTCCCAAGTGTCCAGTTTACAGTTCATGGAAATAATTGGGAAAGCTTAAAGGATGGTACTGTTTTCCTCCCGGGAAATTGATGACAAATGCAGAGAGCTTAAGCTCCAATTATACGGGGCATTGATGAGACTACAGCACTGGTACTGTGATATCAAGTATTGGTGACCTTCAAGGAAAGATGTTAATGTGTTGAAAGCAATTTAGAAAACGTTTATGAGATGAATACCTGAAACGGGAAGGTTGGTCTGCAAGGAGAGGTTGGAGAGGCTTGGCTTTCAGCCACAGTTTAGAAGTGTGAGAGGGGACCTGATTGAAATAGACAATAGACATTAGGTGCAGGAGGAGGCCATTTGGCCCTTCAAGACAGCACCGCCATTCAATGTGATCATGGCTGATCATCCCCAATCAGAACCCCGTTCCTGCCTTCTCCCCATATCCCCTGACCGGCCTCCACCGCCCTCTGAGGCATAGTATTTCACAGACTCACCACTCTCTGTGTGAAAAAATGTTTCCGTCTCTGTTCTAAATGGCTTACCCCTTATTCTTAAACTGTGGCCCCTGGTTCTGGATTCCCCCAACATTGGGAACATGCTTCCTGCGTGTCCAAATCCTTAATAATCTTATATGTTTCAATAAGATCCCTCTCATCCTTCTAAACTCCAGAGTATACAAGCCCAGCCGCTCCACTCTCAGCATATGACATTCCCGCCATCCCGGGAATTAACCTTGTGAACCTACGCTGCACTCCCTCAGAGAAAGAATGTCCTCAAGTTAGGGGACCAAAACTGCACACAATATTCCAGGTGTGGTCTCAGTAGCGCCCTGTACAACTGAAGAAGGTCCTCTTTGCTCCTATACTACACTCCTCTGGTTATGAAGGCCAACATGCCATTCGCTTTCTTCACTGCCTGCTTTACCTGTATGCGTACTTTCAGTGACTGATGGACAAGGGCCCCCAGATCCCATTGTACTTCCCCTTTTCCCAACTTGACTCCATTTAGATAATAATCTGCCTTCCTGTTTTTGCCACCAAAGTGGATAACCTCACATTTATCCATGTTAAACTGGAAATACAGAAGGTCCTGATGGATACAGAAGAGTAGAGCAGGTACCTATCCTGTCCATGTACCTGTCTAAATGTTGGGATAGTCCCAGCCTCAACTACCTCCTCCGGCAGCTCGTTCCATACACCCACCACCCTCTGTGTGAAAAAGTGACCCCTTGGGTTCCTATTAAATCTTTCTCCCCCTCACCTTAAGCCTATGTCCGCTGGTTTTCAATTCCCCCAACTCTGGGAAAGAGACTCTGTGCATCTACCTGATCTATTCCTCTCATGATTTGATACACCTCTATCCGATCACCCCTCATCCTCCTGCGCTCCAAGAAATAGAATCCTAGCCTGCACCAATCCTCTCCCTGTAGCTCAGACCCTCTAATCCCGGCAACATTCCCGTAAATCTTCTCTGCACCTTTTCCAGCTTGACAACATCAGATCAGCAATTGCATCGGATGTTAGCTTTCAGAATCCAATTCAAGAGGTGACCTTTTCATCTGATCAAAGTAAAATGGTAAGATTGTAAAAGGCATGCGATATGTTTGGATGAATCATATGGTGCCTCTCTGCCCAGATCGTGCTGAGCTCAGATACTGAATATCCATCCCTCAGGAATGTAATGAAATGTGTCTTCAATGTCATAGGTATTTTACTGCCAAAAATAATGCTATATATTCCGTCTGAAGAAGGGTCTCGACCCGAAACGTCGCCTATATCCTTCGCTCCATAGATACTGCCTCACCCGCTGAGTTTATCCAGCATTTTTGTCTACCCGTATATTCTGATATCTTTCACATGGTATTGCAAAATCAATATACTAGTAATCAGAAGACACTTGGACAGGTACGTGGATAGGATGGATTGGCAGCGCGGTGGCGCAGCGGTAGAGTTGCTGCCTCACAGCGCCAGGGACCCGGGTTCGTTCCTGACTACGGGTGCTGTCTGTATGGAGTCTCTCTCCTCGCTGTCTCTCTCTCTCTCTCTCTCTCTCTCTCTCTCTCTCTGGTTTAGGAGTATTCTGGGCCAGATGCATAGGTTTAAAGTATACGAAGTTCTGGTTCAAAGCATGTCTATGGATCTGGTGCGCTACAATGCTGCTGCTTCTTATCGAGTCCA
The DNA here is from genome assembly GCA_035221665.1 of Okamejei kenojei. Lineage (NCBI taxonomy): Eukaryota > Metazoa > Chordata > Chondrichthyes > Rajiformes > Rajidae > Okamejei > Okamejei kenojei. The sequence goes on along the minus strand of CM069148.1, from coordinate 3,494,389 downwards.
CACACAAGATTAGAAGTTGTCCAGTGGAGCACATCGTCACCAGTTGCCCCAAACACCGGCCACCGAATGGTGAACGAGGTCTGATTGACCTGGACGATGACACGTTGGCCCGGCTCGCCTCAACGGAGCTGCAGGTCTAAAAGACACACGACAGAAGAAGAAGAAGCCAGAGCTGAACACACTTCTCGGCATCTGCACACAACGGCATCTGTCTTGTCGCTTGGTGGAAACAGGGCCTCGATCGACGTGAACACTCTCTCCTTGGTTGTATTCATTTTATAGTATTATCAGGTCTGATTGGACAGCATGTGAAACAATCCTTGATAATACTAAACCTAAACCTTTGCAGGTCTGTACGTTGATTGGCTTCAGTGAATTGTAAATTGTGCCGAGTGTGTGTAGGGTGGTGCAAGTGTACGGGGATCGCTGGTCGGCGCGGGCTCGGGTCTGTTTCCGTGTTGTATCTCAGGAGTCTGAAGTGTAAACCAAGCACTTTGTACAGTCTCCCGCTCCTGAACTTGTGATTATCATCCGATTTTCTTTTCCATCCTACAATCTTCATACTCGATGAAAATACAGGCAAAGCCATTTTTTCACCGCGGATGCTCCGGGAGCAGGCACGTAGTTGTAATTCTGAGTTGCAGCCTTTATGTGGAGATCATGTTCAAATCACAGTCTGTGCAGTAACCTCGCGGTCATATTTTTTGCTGTCAGTGTTGCTGCCTAATGAAGTGAAGTGAAATTTATTTTCGAACTGACTGGAGGGACACCGCAAATCTTTGTCCAGGGAGTTTGCTTGTGGACAAAAAAGACATTTAGATCAATCTTTGTAGCTGTGTGATGCGTTATTCTCCCAGAATGTAGCTACGTATCTTCCCAATCAACGCATTTTGGTTCAGTTTAATTTAGAGATACATCGTGGAAGCAGGACTTCCGTCTACTGACTAGCGATCCCCGCACACCTAAAGGGCCTGTCCCATTTGGTGACTCTTTTCGGCAATTGCCGGCGTCATATCAGGGTCGCCAAAAGATTTTGAACATTTCAAAATCCAGCGGCGACAAAAAAATGTTGTGACACTTGAAAAAATCGGGAATTTTTTCGTGGGACAGGATGCCGGCAGTCGCCGAAAAAATCGGCAAGTGGGACAGGCCATATCCTACACACACTAGAGACAATTTACATTTGTACCAAGCCAATTAACCTACAAACCTGCACGTCTTTGGAGTGTGGGAGGAAGCCGAAGGCCTCGGAGAAAACCCACCCAGGTCACGGGAAGAACGTGCAAACTCCGTACAGACAAGCACCCGTGGTCGGGATCGAACCCGGGTCTCTGGCGCTGCAAGGCAGTAGATCTAACACCGGGCCACCGTGCCGTCACACACGTCTGCTACACCGCAGTAGACTGCCCCGTAAAATGGATCTTGCTAACGCAGATCATTCTGAATGCATGATTAAAGCCATATTTCTGGACTGAAATCTGGACAATACATTCCCATCGAGACCAATTTTACTTGTGAAAACAAAGGAGTCAGCAGACAATGGAAACATTAGTACAATGTCCTTTCCGTATTAAGAAATACAATGTAGTTTCGCCAATAGTTTGCTTCTCACACAGAGAGTTGTGAGTCTGTGGAATTCTCTGCCTCAGAGGGCGGTGGAGGCCGGTTCTCTGGACACTTTCAAGAGAGAGCTAGATAGGGCTCTTAAAAATAGCGGAGTCAGGGGATATGGGGAGAAGGCAGGAACGGGATACTGATTGGGGATGATCAGCCATGATCACATTGAATGGCTCGAAGGGCTGATTGACCTTCTCCTGCACCTTTTGTCTATTGTCTATAATGCAATGTGCAAAGATCATAGGCCTAGAGTCATAGGATCAATGAACATGGAAAGAGGCCCTTCAGCCCATCATGCCCATGCCGACCAAGATGCCCCATCTACACTAGTCCCACCTGCCCCATTTGGCCCATATCCCACTAAATCATTCCTATCCATGTATCTGTCCATTGACACAAACATGCTGGAGTTACTCAACGGGTCGGACAGCATCTCTGGAGAAAAGGAATAGATGACGTTTCGGGTCGAGACCATTCTTCAGGGTCCTGACCCGAAATGTCACCAATTCCTATTCATTGGAGGGATATGGGCCAAATGCGGGCAGGTGGGACTAGTGTAGCTGGGACATGTTGGCCGGCGTGGGCAGGATGGGCCGCAGGGCCTGTTTCCACGGTGAATCACTTTACGACTCCACAGAACAGACTTCCAGCGACTAGTTTTTTTGGGGGGATGTATTTTTTTGTAATTTTCTCATTGGCTTTATGTAAATCTAAAAGCCCTGTCCCACGGTACGTGTTCATTCCAAGGGTTCTCCCCGAGTTTGCCCTGCTTCGAACTCGGAGATTTACGGTAATGGCCACTCGTCGGTACTCGGGGCTCTCGTGGACATTTTTCAACATGTTGAAAAATCTCCACGAGTCTTCCCGAGCCTACCTGCCGTTAGCGAGTCTTCCCGAGTACCTGCCGTTAGCGTAACGAGCCGCTAAGAGACGCCCCCGAGCTCCGACGTACCTGCTACGTTCATTCTCCGTGCTTACCACGAATTTGATTTTTTTAAAACTCGGAACAGCTCTTGGAATGAACTTGCACCGTGGGACGGGGCTTTTAGGCTGATGTAGATGAAGCGAGACGTATGTGTTCATGTCACACACATTGCGTTTACGACGCCAGGCAGACTGAGTGCTTCACAATGGCTGTGCATGTAAAATAGTCGGAAAACCTGCGGAGAGACGAGGACAGCGACGAGGACAGCTGCAAATCAGTTAAACACCGACGTGCCACAAGAACCTTGAGGCTGAAGATGACTTTGCTACTTAGTATGATAATGCATGAAGATCATATAATGGGAGCATGATCTCACTGTAGATCTCCTGCTGTTTGGTATTGTCAGGGCCTCGTTGCTGCAGGTGATTCACATCCACCTAAACGCCCTTCAATATCTTTCAAGACTAAAGGTATTTTATCAATCAACCTGCATCATTAATATGTGAAGGGAGGAACAGCAGATGCTGGCTTAAACCAAAGCTGGAATAACTCGAGCTGGTCAGACAGCATCAAGTCATAAGGTCATCGGTAATAGGAACAGAATTATGCCATTCAGCCCACCAAGTGTATTCCGCCATTCAATCACCGCTGATCTATCTCTCCCTCCTAACCCCATTCTCTGGAGAACATGGATAGGTGACGTTTCACAGAGTGCTGGAGTAACTCAGCGGGTCAGGCAGCATCTGTGGAGAACATGGATAGGTGACGTTTCACAGAGTGCTGGAGTAACTCAGCGGGTCAGGCAGCATCTGTGGAGAACATGGATAGGTGACGTTTCACAGAGTGCTGGAGTAACTCAGCGGGCCAGGCAGCATCTGTGGAGAACATGGATAGGTGACGTTTCACAGAGTGCTGGAGTAACTCAGCGGGTCAGGCAGCATCTGTGGAGAACATGCAGAGGTGACGTTTCACAGAGTGCTGGAGTAACTCAGCGGGTCACATAACATCTCTGGAGAAAAGGGATAGGTGACGTTTCGGGTTGAGACCCGTAAGGGTCTCGACCCGAAACGTCACCTATTCCTTTTCTCCAGAGATGCTGCCCGTCTGTGGGGAACATGGATAGGTGACGTTTCACAGAGTGCTGGAGTAACTCAGCGGGTCAGGCAGCATCTGTGGAGAACATGGATAGGTGACGTTTCAGGTCGGGACCCTTCTTCAAACTGATTGTGGTGGAGAAGGGGGAAGAAATCTGGAAGAGAGATGGGGGCAGGACAAAGCCTGGCGAGTGACAGGTGGATATAGGTGAATGGGGGGGGGGGGGGGGTGGGGGTAAGATGGAGGTTTATACGCAGATGGTTGGACAAAGGGCGGCACGGTGGCGCAGTGTTGGAGTTGCTGACTACAGGTGCAGTCTGTAAGGAGTGTGTATGATCCCCCCTTGACCTGTGTGGGTTTTCTCCAGGAGATCCGGTTTCCTCCCACACTCCAAAGACGTACAGGTTTATGGGCTAATTTGCTTCAGTAAACTTGTAAATTGTCCCTGGTGTGTAGGACAGTGTTAGTGTGCGGGGATCGCTGGTCGGCACGGACTGGATGGGCTGAAAGGACTGTTTTCCATGCTGTATCTGTAAACTAAACTAAACTGAACTAAAGTACAGATGATGGACCACATTATATTGGTGTATATTGAACTATATTGGTGTAAATATTAAGCATGTTGGGGGTGTCCAGAACCAGGGGCCACACTTTAAGAATAAGGGTAAGCCATTTAGAACGGAGATGAGGAAAAACATTTTCACACAGAGAAAATGTGAGTCTGTGGAATTCTCTGCCTCAGAGGGCGGTGGAGGCCACTTCTCTGGATGCTTTCAAGAGAGAGTTACATAGAGCTCTTAAAGATAATGGGATATGGGGAGAAGGCAGGAACAGGGTACTGGTTGTGGATGATCAGCCATGATCACATTGAATGGCGGTGCTGGCTCAAAGGGCCGAATGGCCTCCTCCTGCACCTATTGTCATATTGGTAGGTCTGTGGTTGCTTATAGGCCAAATCAGATGAGCATGAGAGATTTCCTTCCAAAGGAACATTCGTGCTCCAGATGGGACTTTATGACCATCCAGCTGCTGTGGTCTGATGGCACAACTGTTATTCTATTGCCAATTTTTATTCTAGATTTATCTACTTGGGTTTAAGTTATCCAGTAGCCATGGTGAAGACTCGTGATGCAGGACAATTGGTCCACACCACATGGACACCTTCATCCATTATGTTGCTGTTCACAAGATCACAACTCAGCGCGACGGGCAGCATGTCTGGAGAGAAGGGATGGGTGACGTTTCGGGTCGAGTCTGAAGAAGGGTCTCGACCCGAAACGTCATAAGATCATAAGTGATAGGAGAAGAATTAGGCCATTCGGCTTGTCAAGTCTACTCCGCCGTTTAATCACGGCTGATCTATCTCTCCCTCCTAACCCCGTTCTCCCCATAACCCCTGACACCCGTACTAATGAAGAATCTATCTATCTCTGCCTTAAAAATATCCAGTGACGGCCTCCACAGCCTTCAGTGGCAAAGAATTCCACAGATTCACCACCCTCTGACTAAAGAAATTCCTCTTCATCTCCTTCCTAAAAGAACGTCCTTTAATTCTGAAGCTGTGCCCTCTGGTCCTAGACTCTCCCACTAGTGGAAACATGCTCTCCACATCCACTCGATACAAGCCTTTCACTATTCTGTATGTTTCAATGAGGTCCCCCCTCAACCTTCAACACTGTTCCCCTTGAATTTAGTTCCACAAAACCAAGACAACTGTAATAGTCTAGAATTCCAGCCAGGATTGAGAAAACCATGATAGACACAAAAAGCTGGAGTAACTCAGCGGGACAGGCAGCATCTCTGGAGAGAACGTTTCTGGATCGAGACCCTTCTTCAGACTGTCCAGTTTGATTGAATGGTGGAGTAGACTTGATGGGCCGAATGGCTTAATTCTGCTCCTATCACATGATCTGAGGAAAGACATTCTTGCCATAGAGGGAGTACAGAGAAGGTTCACCAGACTGATTCCTGGGATGGCACGACTTCCACATGAAGAAAGACTGGATAGACTCGGCTTGTACTTGCTGGAATTTAGAAGATTGAGGGGTGATCTCATAGAGACTTACAAAATTCTTAAGGGGTTGGACAGGCTAGATGCAGGAAGATTGTTCCCGATGTTGGGGAAGTCCAGGACAAGGGGTCACAGTTTAAGGATAAGAGGGAAGTCTTTTAGGACCGAGATGAGAGAATCGTTTTTCACACAGAGAGTGGTGAATCTGTGGAATTCTCTGCCACAGAAGGTAGTTGAGGCCAGTTCATTGGCTATATTTAAGAGGGAGTTGGATGTGGCCCTTGTGGCTGAAGGGATCAGGGGGTATGGAGAGAAGGCAGGTACAGGATACTGAGTTGGATGATCAGCCATGATCATATTGAATGGCGGTGCAGGCTCGAAGGGCCGAATGGCCTACTCCTGCACCTAATTTCTATGTTTCTATGATCTCACGTTCTCACTCTGACCTGCGTGGGTTTTCTCCGGGTGCTCCGGTTTCCTCCCACACTCCGAAGATGTGCAGGTTTGTAGGTTCATTGGCTTGGTGTAAATGTAAAACTACCCCTAGTGTGTGTGGGATAGTGTTAGTGTGCGGGGTATCACTGGTTGGTGTGGAATCAGTGGGCCAAAGGGCCTTTTTCCGCGCTGTATCTCTAAACTAAGATATTATGCGCTTTCCGGGTGAATTCCCCAGTAACCCTTTGGGGAGACAAAAGTGGGGACTGAAATTGCTTTGATCTCTAAAAAACTTGGCCCGACATCAACATCTGTCGAGGGATTCAGCGGCTGCCCAGATTCTGACTCTTTCAAGCAGCTTCACTTGACTGCGTTTAGCCATTTCCCCACCCTTCGGCACTTGTCCATTGATCGGGCTTCAGAATTAAAACAAAGATCCATGACTCTTGAACAGTGGAAGTGCTGACACAAGTTCCAATTGACCAATTAATGCATTAAAGAGACTGGGATAAAATGCAATTCGGGCCACTTTCAAAACGAAGATAAATATTGAGCTTGTCCATCTGTTTCGTTCCACCTCAGCCATAAATTAAGCATTATTCACACTTGGTCGAGGAAAGTAACAAAGGGCCTGCCCCACGGCGATTTTTTCAGCGACTGGCAGCATCATATCAGTGTCGCCAAAAGATTTTGAACATTTCAAAATCCAGCGGCGACAAAAAAAAAATGTGGCTACACTAGAAAAAAACACCGCACGTCAAACGCATCACGCCGCAAATTTTCCCGAGACCCGATACGTCAATTACTGATGCCGGCAGTCGGCAAAAAAATCGCCAAGTGGGACAGGCCCTTATGATGCCCAAACCACATCTCCACCAGACTTCATTGTCCTGACTTGCTTCGTATTTTCCAGTCCCCATAAATGCAAGTTCATCCAAAGCTTCGTGTGAAATTTAGTGAAAACCCTTTCCACGCGCTCCCCTTGCGCTCCCCTGCGCCTCATCTGGACTCGCACCACCCCTTCCCTCCCCACTACTTTCCTCCCCCAGGCTTCACAATCCGTAACTCTTTAAAACTACAATCATCTGAGGATGGGGCGCAGCGGGTAGAGCTGCTGCCTCACAGGGGCAGAGACCCGGGTTCGATCCTGACTACGGGGGCCAGTTTGTAACGTTCTCCCTGCGACCTGCGTGGGTTTTCTCCGGGTGCTCCGGTTGCAGGATAGTGTATGGATAGTGCTGGTGTATGGGGTGATCGCTGGTCGGCACGGACACGGAAGAGCCTGTTTCCACGCTGAATGTCTAAAGGCTAAAGGGTCCTGACCAGAGACGTCACCTATCCATGTTCTCCACAGATGCTGCCTGACCCGCTGAGTTACTCCGGCACTCGGTGTCATTTTTTGAAAGCTTAGTATTTGGTCGATGCTTTTAGCCATCTCTGCAAAGAACCCTTTGTGGTTTAGCATCAAATGTACTCCTGCGACGTGCTCTGATGCATCGCACCTCATTGAAGCTGCAGGATAATTGCCGTTTGTCTTTGTTGCTTTTTTCCATTCCCTTCTACGGAGCTTTTATCGTGTGTGTGATGGGCTCTCAAAGGGATAAAAGATCACAGGCTACTTTTCACCAAGGGGTCGTGTGCTGCTGGCTGCCGCAAATATCCTTGGCGCATGTCTAGTATTCAGAGCCAGCGCCTCAATCATCTCCTGGCAAGGTTGCCTGGTCCTTCCTCTGAATCTAAATCCTTTCCTCCAGCTGATGTACACAGCCTAGATGTGACTGAAATTAACGACCAACTCTACTGAAGGTCGAGGGGAAATATTCCAACACGTGCTCCTGACTTTAGCGTTTGAGAAACTGTCAGGATAAAAGTCGAAGACCGGCACAAAATACTGGAGTAACTCGGCGAGTCAGGCAGCATCTCGGGAGAGTGGGGTGAAGTTTTGGGTCGAGACCCTTCTTCAGACTGAGAGTGTAACTCAGCGGGACAGGCAGCATCTCGGGAGAGAAGGAATGGGTGACATTTTGGGTGGAGACCCTTCTTCAAACTAAGTGTCGGGGGAGTGGGGAATGAGAGATATGGAGGGGCAAGGTGTGAAAACCGAGAGATCAAAGGGGAAGAAGTTCAAGGGACATGTAGAATAGATAATTGTGTCGGAAGGAACTACAGATGCCAGTTTAAACCAAAGATAGACACAAAATGCTGGACTGAAGAAGAGTCTCAACCCGAAACGTTACCCATACCTTCTCTCCAGAGATGCTGCCTGTCCCGCTGAGTTACTCCAGCATATTGTGTCTATCTTTAGAATAGACCATTGTTAGTGAGGGTAAGGTGACAATGAGTCACACAATGTAAAATTTAATCAGGAGGTCGGTCAGACTGGTAAAAGCATTGCTTTAAAGCTTTCTCTGAAGCAGCACTGCTAATTCACACTGCGTGTCGTTCCTACATCAATTGGCCTGTCGTCCTCTGAGGCTGCTGTTGCCACGAGGATTGTTTGATGTACTTTATGTCATTCCCCTGACTGCCACCACTTACTCTGTACCCCCCCCCCTTCCTCGCTTGACGTTTTTCTCCCAGGTACCCACTCCCCCCCCCCCCCCCCCCCCCCAACCCCCACCCCCCAACTTCACGGCTAAACGCAAAATGGACGAACAACATCTCATATTTCGCATGCACCATGAAAATCCTTTCAGGTGAGGCAGAGGTTCACTTGCACCTGCTCCAACCTCATCTACTGTATCCGTTGTTCCAGATGTGGACTCTTATACATCGGTGGGACCAAACGCAGGCTGGGCGATCGTTCCGCTGAACACCTTCGCTCAGCCCGCCTGGACCTACCTGGTCTCCCGGTTGCTAAACACATTAATTCTCCTTCCCATTCCCACTCAGACCTTTCTGTCCTCGGTCTCCTCCATTGTCAGAGTGAGGCTAAACGCAAATTGGAGGAGTGAGCGGGTCCTTTTCAGAATGGCAGGCAGTGGCGAGTGGAGTGCCGCAAGGCTCGGTGTTGGGGCCGCAACTGTTTACCATATATATTAATGATTTGGAAATGGGAATTAGGAACAACGCTAGCAAGTTTGCAGATGACACAAAGCTGGATGTTAGGAGTTTGCAGGGGGACCTGGACAGGTTGAGTGAGTGGGCAGATGCGTGGCAGATGCAGTATAATATAGATAAATGTGAGGTTATCCACTTTAGCGGCAAAAACAAGGGGGCAGATTATTATCTCAATGGGTTAGGTTAGGTAAGGGGGAGGTGCAGCGAGACCTGGGCGTCCTTGTACACCGGTCACTGAAAGTTGGCGTGCAGGTACAGCAGGCAGTGAAGAAAGCTAATGGAATGTTGGCCTTCATAACAAGAGGATTTCAGTACAGGAGTAAAGAGGTTCTTCTGCAGTTGTATAGGGCTCTGGTGAGACCACATCTGGAGTATTGTGTACAATTTAGGTCTCCTAATTTGAGGAAGGACATCCTTGTGATTGAGGCAGTGCAGCGTAGGTTCACAAGATTGATCCCTGGGATGGCGGGACTGTCATATGAGGAAAGATTGAAAAGACTAGGCTTGCATTCACTGGAGTTCAGAAGGATGAGGGGATATCTTATAGAAACATATAAAATTATAAAATGACTGAGTTGGATGATCAGCCATGATCATATTGAATGGCGGTGCAGGTTCGAGCTGAGATCCTGCACTCTAATTTCTATGACTGAACAAGCTAGATGCAGGAAAAATGTTCCCAATGTAGGGCGAGTCCAGAACCAGGGGCCACAGTCTTAGAATAAGACTGAGATGAGCAAAAACTTTTTCACTCAGAGAGTTGTGAATTTATGGAATTCCTTGCCACTGAGGGCAGTGGAGGCCAAGTCACTGGATGGATTTAAGAGAGATAGAGCTTGAGGGGCTAGTGGAGTTAAGGGATATGGGGAGAAGGCAGACACGGGTTATTGATAGGGATGATCAGCCATGATCACAATGTATGGTGGTGCTGGCTCGAAGGGCCGAATGGTCTCCTCCTGCATCTATTTTCTATGTTTCTACCAGCATCTCATATTTCGCGTGGGCAGCTTACAGCCCAGTGGTATGAATATTGATTTATCCACTTCAGGTAGCCCCGGCATTCCCTCTCTCTATCCCTCCCCCACCCAAGTCGCACCAGCTTCTCGCCTTCACCAACAAACAGCTAACAATGACCTGTTTCCTTTATCATCGTTACTTTTTCTGCATATCTTTCATTCATTGTTCTTTATCTCTCCACATTACCGTCTATATCTCTCGTTTCCCTTATCCCTAACCAATCTGAAGAAGGGTCTCGACCCAAAACATCACCCATTCATTCTCTCCAGAGATGCTGGCTGTCCCGCTGAGTTACTCCAGCATTTTGTGTCTATCTCCCTTTTATTAACTCCATTTACACCTCACGCTGCCTCGGCAAGGCCAGCAGCAGCATCAAGGACCAGTCTCACCCTGGACACTCCCTCTTCTCCCCTCTCCCATCAAGCAAAAGGTACAGAAGTGTGAAAACACACACCTCCAGATTCAGGGACAGTTTCTTCCCAGCTGTTATCAGGCAACTGAACCATCCTACCACAACCAGAGAGCGGTGCTGAACTACTATCTACCTCATTGGTGACCCTCGGACTATCCTCGATCGGACTTTACTGGCTTTACCTTGCACTAAACGTTATTCCAAATATTTAATTGTTCTTTATCTCTCTCTCAAGATAGGTCACTCGACGAAAAAGACACAGTACGGTCATGGGCAGATTCACGGGTAATTTCCGGCCCCATTTCCGTAACTGGCTTCCGTGTCCGCACCAAAGATCCCGTAGCGGAGCAAAGATACTAGTGCGGAGACGGAAGCCGGTTACGGCAACATCCTCGTAAAAATAAAAGTTATTTGGGAAAAATCATCTCATTTTCAGAACTATAATTTATTAACACAAACTGTTCCCCCGCAACGTTGAGTACACTGCGAGTCGGGTCGGGTTACTGAAATGGATGAAAAAAAGGCCCACGTTCCGCTCCGTTGCGTACTACACGTCAGCCCATTGCATTTAGAAGGAGTGGTCTATCTTGCTCCGCTGTAGGATCTTTGGTCTGAAGAAGGGTCTCGGCCCGAAACCCGACCCAGAGATGCTCGCTGAGTTACTCCAGCTTTTTGTGTCTGTCTTCTCAACTGTGATTACATGCCTTGCACAGAAGCAGACAGGACAGCCTCGAAGGTAACACTTAGTATTCAGAGTCAGGCTGTCGGATCAACAACACAGCCCTTACTCTTGTGCGGGAAGGAAACAACCCTGATGTGATCCGAACAATTGCGGTAATTTAGTACAATGCACGCAAGACGTCTTCATTACATTACATTACGAGTAGGACAATGATGTGAAGTCAGCACACATGAATTATTTTTTCTCCTGCACCCCTGAAAGTGCCTGAAATTCATCATCGTGGCATTCACAAGTGATGCTGGAATAAAGAAAAATGTGCCTTGCGTTCCTCTGCAGCAAAGCCACTGTAATTATATTCCGAAAATTTGAAACAGCACAGGCTACAGTTAGGTTGTCGGATGGGTAGACTTATCATTCTAGGCAGAACAGATGAGCGTTTGACAGCGCTGGGCCTGTACTCGCTGGAGTTTAGAAGGTTGAGGGGGGGACCTCATTGAAACTTACAGAATAATGAAAGGCCTGGATTGAGTGGATGTGGAGAGGATGTTTCCACAGGTGGGAGAGTCTAGGACCAGAGGTCACAGCCTCAGAATTAAAGGGCGCTCTTTTAGGAAGGAGGTGAGGAGAAACTTCTTTAGCCAGTGGGTAGTTAATCGGTGGAACTCGTTGCCACTGAGGGCTGTGGAGGCCAAGTTAGTAGATATTTTTAAGGCAGACATAGACAGTTTCTTGATTAGTACGGGTGTCAGGGGTTATGGGGAGAAGGCAGGAAAATGGGATTAGGGAGGCAGAGAGATCAGCCACGATTGAATGGCGGAGTAGACTCGATGGACCGAATGGCCTAATTCTACTCCTATAACTTGTGAACTTATGACCTAAGGTCATAGGTGATAGGAGTAGGATTAGGCCATTCCGCCCGTCAAGTCTACTCCGCCATCCAATCATGGCTGATCTATCTCTCCCTCCCAACCCCATTCTCCTGCCTTTTCCCCATAACCCCTGACACCCGTACTAATCAAGAATCTATCTCTGCCTTAAAAATATCCATTGACTTGGCCTCCACAGCCCTCAGTGGCAACGAATTCCACAGATTCACCACCCTCTGGCTAAAGAGGTTTCTCCTCATCTCCTTCCTAAAGGTACGTCCTTTAATTCTGAGGCTGTGACCTTTGGACCTCGACTCTCCACTGCTGGAAACATCCTCTCCACATCCACTCTATCCAGGCCTTTCATTATTCTTTATGTTTCTATGAAGGTCGTCGTTTCCCCCCCCCCGACTTGTGAAATTATATTCTGAAATTTTGAAACCGCTCTGGGCACAGTTAAATGATTGGAAGTGTAGACTGCTCACTCTCGGTAAAACATATGGATCGACCGTAATTAAGTGCAGGGAATGATCAGTTATGCCACACACACATTGAGAAACTGCCTTTACAATTGCATGTGCTTGAAGTTTAATCTAGTTGGGTGAAGACACTTGTTCAAACACACCTTCTGCTGATCAATTTGAATAATTGATGGGTTTAGAAAGACCAAGGTTCTCTTTATCTTACCAAACATATCGGGAATAAAACGATTAATCGCACCTGTGGTTTATTGGAGAAAATTAGCAATTCTCTGAAGAAGGGTCTCGACCCAAAACATCGCCCATTTAGAAAGAAAGCTAGTAGAGAGACGGGTGCAGAACAAAGTATGCAACGGGTAAACGTCATCTATCCATGTTCTCCACAGATGCTGCCTGACCCGCTGAGTTACTCCAGCACTCTGTGAAACGTCACCTATCCATGTTCTCCACAGATGCTGCCTGACCCGCTGAGTTACTCCAGCACTCTGTGTCCTTTCCTGTAACCAGTATCTGCGGTTCCTTGTTGCTATATTTAAGCTGACTATTGTACAAACATTCGCGCATCTGAAGTGTGCGTGTCTGACTTATTTCTAACGTTGTGCCTACCTTTGCATTTTTGGTTCATTCGTTCAGAGAGTGGTTAAGCAATAGTTCCACATCTTATTAATAAAGTGGCAATTCTCAACTATAAATGTATTAGCCAGATGGCTGGGTCTTCCAGTTCATTAGCGATGATCGCCTCTTCCAAAGGAAATGGAGCAATGATTATAGGAATTTGCAACAGAAAATACCTCCAAACCAAAATGCGAATCCAAATAATATTATTTCTCGTTGAGGTCCGTGTTGCAAACGCCACCTCCTCTTTTTGGCAAGTGCTCCTGAAAGAGTTGCCCACAGATCTGAAAGATTTTCTGGGTAAAATGTGACAAAGGTTCAGTTTGGCACTGGGTTGGTTACTGTGGGTAGACACAAAATGTTGGAGTAACTCAGCGGGACAGGCAGCATCTCTGGAGGAGAAAGAATGGGCGATGTTTCGTGTCGAGACCCTTCTTCAGACTGAACCCGTCACCCATTCCTTCTCTTCAGAGATGCCGCCAGTCCCACTGCGTTTTACTCCCGCTTTTTTGTGTCTACCTTCAGTTTAAACAAGCATCTGCAGATCCTTCCTACACGACATTCCTTTTGAACGGTTCCAGTGAGTGTTTGACGGCACTGGGCCTGCACTCGCTGGAGTTGAGAAGGATGAGGAGGGAATCTTCATTGAAACATACAGAATCGTGAAAAGCTAGGATAGAGTGGACGTGGAGAGGATGTTTCCACAAGTAGGAGAGTCTAGGACCAGAGGTCACAGCCTCAGAATTAGATGTTCTTTAAGGAAGGAGGTGAGGAGGAATTTCTTTGGACAGAGTGTGGTGAATCTGTGGAATTCTTTGCCACAGGAGGCTGTGGAGGCCAAGTCAATGGATATTTTTAAGACAGAGAGAGATAGATTCTCGATTAGTACGCGTGTCAGGGATTATGGGGAGAAGGCAGAAACAACTGAGGCACACAGTTAAGTGTTAAGAGTTAATATTAATATTATTACTATATATAATACTAATATTAAGAATAAGGAGTAAGCCATTTAGAACGGAGACGAGGAAACACTTTTTCTCACAGTGAGTGGCGAGTCTGTGGCATTCTCTGCCTCAGAGAGGGGTGGAGGCAGGTTCTCTGGATACTTTCAAGAGAGAGCTAGATAGGGCTCTTAAAAATAGCGGAGTCAGGGGATATGGGGAGAAGGCAGGGACGGGGTACTGATTGGGGATGATCTGCCATGATCACATTGAATGGCGGTGCTGGCTCGAAGGGGAGAATGGCCTACTCCTGCACCTATTGTCTACTGTCTAAGGCAGGAGAATGGGGTTAGAAGGGAGAAATAGATCAGTCATGATTAAATGGCGGAGTAAACTTGATGGGCCGAATGTCTTAATTCTGCTCCTATCACTTAAGATCTTATGACGTTTCGGAATCGAGACCCTTCTTCAGACCCGACACGAAACCATTCCTTCTCTCCAGTGATGCTGCCTGTCCCGCCGGGTTACTCCAGCAATTTGAGTCTATCTTTGGTGTAAACCAGCATCTGCAGTTCCTTTCTGCACAGAATTTACTGTGGGTGATAGGATTGTTTAAGAAAGAACTGCAGATGCTGGAAAATCGAAGGTAGACAAAAATGCTGGAGAAACTCAGCGAGTGAGGCAGCATCTATGGAGCGAAGGAGACTGGTAACGTTGCCTATTTCCTTATAGATTTCCTTATATTTCCTTATTTCCCTATTTCCTTTATAGATTTCCAATAGATTGCCTATTTCCTTCGCACCATTGATCCTGCCTCACCCGCTGAGTTTCTCCAGCACTTTTGTCCTACCTTAAATTACATGGCTTCCCATTTTCATTGATTAATTGAAAGGCAGCTTCTATGGAGCGAAGGAAAAAGGCGACGTTTCGCGTCGAGACCCTTCATCAGACTGATGTCGCGACCCTTCTTCAGACTGATGTGGAGGTGGGGGAGGGGCGGGTTCCCCCACCTCCACATCAGCCTGAAGAAGGGTCTCGACCCAAAACGTCACCCATTGCTTCGCTGCGTAGACGCTGCCTCACCCGCTGAGTTTCTCCAGCATTTTTGTCTGCTGTGTGTGATAGGGTTGTTCCTGTGTCAACCTGCCCGGTGACGGTCGATACTGTGTGCAGTTTGGAGCGCTGATAACAGTCGAAACTGCGTGCCTCGGTTTTGAGCATAGATGGTGATTGCATCTCTGTCCAGTCTTGTGCATTGGTAATGGACGTAACTGTGCTGTTTTGAAGATTGATAAAGGTTAATGTCAACAGCAGCAGAGTGTTATAATGGGAAAGGAACACAATCCTCCAGCATGCGGCCACACTACAATGTATGTGAAACTTCACCTCTCCAACACAATTATCATCCAGAAGCTTGCATGCATATTTTACTTAACTTCAAAACCAAAAGGTTGCTCATCCCAGATATTTTTGCATTATTATATTTCCATCAGGTGCCAAAACTAAATTTGAGTACTTAATGATGGTGTCGGTGACAGCGTGTTGAACGTCAGCACAATACCTAACGTTCTCTGCCTCAGAGGGCAATGGAGGCAGGTTCTCTGGATGCTTTCAAGAGAGAGCTAGATAGGGCTCTTAAAAATAGCGGAGTCAGGGGATATGGGGAGAAGGCAGGAACGGGGTACTGATTGGGGATGATCAGCCACGATCACATTGAATGGCGGTGCTGGCTCGAAGGGCCGAATGACCTACTCCTGCACCTATTGTCTATTGTCTTTTTTAAGACTTTTATTTTCACCTTGCACTGAATGTTATTCCCTTATCATGTATCTGTACAGTTTACAGTGTCGTTTATTGTCACGTGTACCGAGGTACAGTGAAAAGCTTTGTGTTGCGTGCTGTCCAGTCAGCGGAAAGACAATACATGATTACAATCGGGCCGTTTACAGTGTACAGATACATGATAAGGGAAGGTGTAGGAAGGAACTGGAGATGCTGGTTTAAACCAAAGATAGACACAAAAAACCGGAGTAACTCAGCGGGACGGGCAGCATCTCTGGAGAAGGTGACGTTTCTCTCTGGAGAAGGCGTCATGATGCTGCTGGCCTTGCCGAGGCAGTGTGAGGTCAGGCACGTGCCGTGAGTTATTACTCAGGGTAGGCAGTCAGTCGGCTTTTAAAAAAATCCTTAACCCGCGCATGCGCAGATTGTTCTCCTCTCCGTAAAAATAAAGAATAAAAATAAAGAAAGTAACAATTCAATTTGCCAAGGCTTCCAAATCTCCCTCATTCTGAATTACTGAATGGGTGGGGGGGTGGAGGGTGACGGCAGGTGGAGAGATGGTGGGAACAACGGGAGCACAACGGGACGTTGAATCAGTTGTCATCTTATTGAATGACAATACTAGTTCAAGGGACCAATTGGGGGGAGAGTTCGATCTCTAAGGTAGGCATAATGCTCCCGTGCTTTACTATTTATATTTAATAATGATCGTTTTATAATTTTAGTCAGGGTAGGCAGTGCCTACTTTTCCTAGCCTGACGGCACATGCCTGCGTGAGGTGTAGATGGAGTCAATAGAAGGGAGATAGACACAAAATGCTGGAGTAACTCAGCGGGATAGGCAGCATCTCTGGAGAGAAGGAATGGGTGATGTTTCAGGTCAAGACCCGTCTTCAGATTGGTTAGGGATAAGGGAAACGAGAGATGTAGACGGTGATGTAGAGAGATAAAGAACAATGAATGAAAGATATGCAAAAAAGTAACGATGATAAAGGAAACAGGCCATTGGTAGCTGTTTGTTGGGTGAAAATGAGAAGCTGGTGTGACTTGGGTGGGCGAGGGTTGGAGAGAGAGGGAATGCTGGGGCGACCTGAAGTTAGAGAAATCAATCTTAATACCACTGGGCTGTAAGCTGCCCACGCGAAATATGAAATGCTGTTCCTCCAATTTGCATTTAGCCTCACTCTGACAATGGAGGAGGCCTCGCTCAGCAAGGTCAGTGTGGGAATGGGAAGGAGAATTAAAGTGTTTAGTAACCGGGAGATCAGGTCGGTCCAGGCGGGCTGAGGGAAGGCGTTAGAAGGGAGGTTGCTTTGTGCGATGGTCTGGGCTGCGTCCACAATTCACTGCACATGACTCAGCTGTAATCACACGTTGCCTTTACGCTGACTGGTTAGCCCTCAGCAAATGCTTTTCACTGCGCCTCGATACGTGTGGCAATTAACTGAATTGAGCTGAAACAAAACTGTTATTGCTAACCGAGACCTCGGTGGAGAGAGAAGCCACAAGGCACAGTCTTGGCATGGCCTTGCGCTGGCTCTGGCTCTGGCTCTGCAGAGAGGCATGCAATTATTGTGCAGTCAATCCCGCACAGGCTGATGATGGAAGAGTCACATCGTGAAAGGATAGTGCAGCCAGGCTTGTCAAAGTGCACGGACAGTCTGGGAGAGTCGAGTCGAGTCACTGCGCCCCAACCACATCTGATTGTATTTATCATTCTGACTGGGGCAATCATGACTGGATTTTATTGATCGGTCAGTTTTAGTTTAGAGATACAGCGCGGAAACAGGCCACCGAGTCCGCGCCGACCAGCGATCCCCGTACGCTAACGTTACTCTACTCACACTGGCGACAATTTACATTTATACCAAGCCAATTAACCTGCAAACCTGCATGTCTTTGGAGTGTGGGTGGAAATCGAAGATCTTGGATAAAACCCAGGCACGTCACGGGGAGAATGTACAAACTCCATACAGACAAGCACCCGGTCGGGATCGAACCTGGGTCTCTGGTGCTGCGAGGCAACAACTCTACCGCTGCGCCACTGTGCCTCCCAAAATTCAAAATTTCAAGTGACAGAAGCAGAATTAAGCCATTCGGCCCATCAAGTCTACTCGCCATCCAATCCTGGCTGATCTATCTCTCCCTCTCAACCCCATTCTCCTGCCTTCTCCCCATAACCCCTGACACCCGTACTAATCAAGAATCTACCTATCTCTGCCTTAAAACTATCCACTGACTTGGCCTCCACAGCTTTCTGTGGCAATGAATTCCACAGATTCACCACCCTCTGGCTAAAGAAATTCCTCCTCATCTCCTTCCTAAAGGTACGTCCTTTTATTCTGAGGCTGTGACCTCTGGTCCGAGACTCTCCCACTAGTGGAAGAAAGAGACTTCAAAGTATGAGTTGCTTTTGATTTGCTGTGGACAGTCCCCACACTACCACAGTCATTATGCTACAAGGTATTTCTTCAACAATAACACAGTTCATCTCACAACATTTAGATCTGACCTTCCAACATAATAATCCTATCAAGAACTCCACTGGCCAAATAGACTGGTATTTACATATTGCTCAAAGCCTCTTTGCATCTGCACTAATTGAATTAAATAACTCTTCAGTCTCATTACATAGAACAAATAATAAATACTTAAATATTAACATGTTTTGCTTTTAATTATTGTATCCAAATCAATTGGAAATGCTGGGTGTGCAAATCTACAAATTAAATTAAGTCATCAACACTTGGGGCTTAATGTGTTCAGTGGTTATAATGTTCCTATTCAATTCCCATCTGGCCACTTCAAGTGCAATTACTGACCCTTTCATTTGGCTTAATGACTTCAAAGACAGGAATCTAATAAGTATAGCAACTTTATGCAATCAACACATGCTACGAGCTTGTTAAGGATGATTAATCTTTCACATTGCGCCTTCAAGGTAGACTTTGCCCCTGAAGACATCATGGTGGGTTCAAGTGTAGGTAGGAACTGCAGATGCTGGTTTAAACTGAAGATGCTGGCTGGAGTAACTCAGCGGGACGGGCAGCATCTCTGGCGTGAAGCAATGGGTGACGCTTCGGGTTGGGTCGGGAGCCTTCTAAGGGTCTCGACCTGAAACGTCGCCCATTCCTTCTCTCCAGAGATGCTGCCTGGCCCGCTGAGTTACTCCAGCACTCTGTGTCTGTAGCAGGTTCAAGTGTTCTACAGTTCATTGCCACCATGGCTGTCATGATTGGTTGGTAAAAGTTACTCAAAGTAGAACTTTAAATAATCCACCTCTACCCCATTGCGGACATTGGACTTTGTCTCTGGAACTGATGCGCTACAATGCTGAGAAATATATTCTGCACTCTTGTTTAAGAAAGAACTGCAGATGCTGGAAAAATCGAAGGTAGACAAGAATGGTGGCACCCGCTGAGTTTCTCCAGCATCTTTGAGTGCCTTTTTGCTGCAGTCGGTATCTTCCCCTTTGCTCCACCTATTGCACTTCAGTTTGAAAGTGTTCAGGTGGCGGGGCTGGGAACTGGAAGCACCCTGAGCTAATTCTGCCACCACCATCATCTATTGCGACAAGTGATGGCTCCCACTGATTGTCGCCGGTAGCTTGCTTCCTTTTCAGGACGGACGATGACAGCGAGGTCAACATTTGAAACATGGAAGATGGACACTAAAGAAGTTTAGTTTATTGTCACGTGTACTGAGGTACAGTGAAAAGCGTTTGTTGCGTGCTAACCAGTCAGCGGAAAGACAATACACAATTACAATCGAGCCATTCACAGCGTACAGATACATGATAAGGGAGTAACGTTTAGTGCAAGGTTAAGCCAGCAAAGTCCGATCAAGGATAGTCCGAGGGTCACCAATGAGGTAGATAGTAGTTCAGCACTGCTCTCTGGTTGTGGTAGGATGGTTCAGTTGCCTGATAACAGCTGGGAAGAAACTGTCCCTGAATCTGGAGGTGTGCGTTTTCACACTTCTGTACCTTTTATCTGATCTGATCGTACAAAACCTTTCACTGTACCTCGGCACACGTGACAATAATAGACCTAAACCTAAAATAACCACTTCTCGCTCCCTTTATTATTTTCATTCCAAGAATAAATGGGGAAATAAATGACTTATTTACCCGCAAGTTGGCCAAGTGTTCCACATTTGAGAATTGTTATTCTGTTGGTTGCATTATAGTGCCACGATCCTGGTGTTTGGAGTGGGGAGAGCCGATCGAGGGAGGGGGGGGGGGGGGGGGGGGGGGGGGGGGGGGGGTAGATTTCCCTGTCGGTTTGCTCCTGGCCACCAAACCTCCCCTCCCGCCTGTCCCTGGGGTGAGCGCTGATTCTGCGCCCTCCCCCCCCCCCCCCCCTCCCCCCGCGTTGCGGAAACGGGGCCCAACGAGTCCGACTTGCTCTAGTCCACACTAAAACCCAACATAGCTCGCCCTAGATATGAAACTACTATTACAATTCCAGATGGAACTGCAACACAGCTAACAAGACAAGACATGCCAAAGAAACAACGTGTGAGTGACAAAGACTGGGAAATAAATATTCTAGAATACTTTTTTTCAAAAGACCAAGAAAAGAATGGGAATGAAAGTGTGTAAGGCGATAATAAAAAACATGATCAAGGCAGCGCTGGGAAAGGATCTTAGCTTGGAAATTCATGAGGTTCAGGAGACAGGTATTGGGAAATAAATATTATAGAATAAATATTCTAGTGCACAAAATCACGAGAGGAATCGGGTAGATGCACAGAGTCTCTTGCCTCGAGAACCAGAGGACATGGGTTTAAGGCGTTGAGGGGAAGATTAAAATAGGAAACTGAGGAGCAACTTTTTCACACAAAGGGTGGTGGGTTTATGGAAGTTGTTGAGGCAGGGACCATGGCAACCTTTAGGAAACATTTAGACAGGTACATGGATAGGACAGGTTTAGAGGGATATGGGCCAAACGCAGACAAGTGGGTCCAGTGTAGATGGACCCGTTGGCTGGTGTGGGCAAGTTGTGCTGAAGAGCCTGTTTCCACACTGCACGACTTAAAGTTTTGTTCCCCATTAATCAATATTCATACCACTGACTGTAAGCTGCCCAAGTGAAATATGAGACGCTGTTCCTCCAAATTGCATTTAGCCTCACTCTGACAATGGAGGAGACCCTGGACAGAAAGGTCAGTGTGGGAATGGGAAGGAGAATTAAAGTGTTTAGCTATCGGGAGATCAGGTAGGTCCTGGTGTTAATTTTTTACATATCTTTCATTCATTGTTCTATATCTCTCTATATCCCTCGTTTCCCTCTCCCCCGACTCTGTCTGAAGAAGGGTCTCGGCCCGAGAAGTCTCCCATTCCTTCCCTCCAGAGATGCTGCCTGTCCCGCTGAGTTACTCCAGCATTTTGTGTCCACCTTGTGTTTCATAGAAGGTGTGATTACCTCCGAGGTTCAGTCATCGTTCCTGTGATATTCAAGACAGCCGGCAGTTCACCCACCCATGTCTTCCTCAAATTATACTTGATATCAGGTCAACATGATGACTACACCAGCATTGTAAGGAAAGATGATGAAGAACACTAAACAAATAAATACTTTCAACTATGTCATTCCATTTTTACAATTTGAACAGATGCCAAATGTACTCCACTACAGTCCCCTCAGGTCAAGAGTCAAGTCAAGAGAGTTTATTGTCGTGTGTCCCAGATAGGACAAGTAGATTCTTGCTTGCTGCAGCACAACAGACTAAAGATAAATGCAGAACAGTTCAGTTCAATATACACATAAATAAACAGATAAAGTGCAATAGGCTGTTACAGTTCAGAGTCTGTTTTTCACACAGAGAGTGGTGAGTCTCTGGAACTCTCTGCCACAGAAGGTAGTTGAGGCCAGTTCATTGGCTATATTTAAGAGGGAGTTAGATGTGGCCCTTGTGGCTAAAGGGATCAGGGGGTATGGAGAGAAGGCAGGTACAGGATACTGAGTTGGATGATCAGCCATGATCATATTGAATGGCGGTGCAGGCTCAAAGGGCCGAATGGCCTACTCCTGCACCTATTTTCTATGTTTCTATGTCTGTTTGATGGTGAGTTTAATAGCTTGATGGCTGTGGGGAAGAAGCTGTTCCTGAACCTGGATGTAACAAGATTTCAGGCTCCTGAACCTTCTACCTGATGGTAGCAGAGAGATGAGTGTGTGGCCAGGATGGTGTGGATCCTTGATGATGCTGCCAGCCTTTTTGAGGCAGCGACTGTGCTAGATCCCTTCGATGGTGGGGAGGTCAGAGCCGGTGATGGACTGGGCAGTGGTCACAACTTTCTGCAATCTTTTCCGCTCCTGGGCGCTCAAGTTGACCTCAGCAAATTTCAGAACTCTTGACACCAACAAGTACAATTTGTCCTGTTTAGTTTCACTGTTTGCGCCCCCTCATTATCACAGCCCCCTCTCCCACAGCCAACAATGGATCATTGTGGGCTCCACCACCTCCTTGGTCATCATAGTAAACATAGAAACATAGAAATTAGGTGCAGGAGTAGGCCATTCAGCCCTTCGAGCCTGCACCGCCATTCAATATGATCATGGCTGATCATCCAACTCAGTATCCCGTACCTGCCTTCTCTCCATACCCTCTGATCCCCTTAGCCACAAGGGCCACATCCAACTCACTCTTAAATATAGCCAATGAACTGGCCTCAACTACCCTCTGTGGCAGAGAGTTCCAGAGACTCACCACTCTCTGTGTGAAGAAAGTCTTTCTCATCTCGGTCTTAAAGGATTTCCCCCTTATCCTTAAGCTGTGACCCCTTGTCCTGGACTTCCCCACATCGGGAACAATCTTCCTGCATCTAGCCTGTCCAACCCCTTAAGAATTTTTGTAAGTTTCTATAAGATCCCCTCTTAATCTCCTAAATTCCAGAGAGTATAAACCAAGTCTATCCAGTCTTTCTTCATAAGACAGTCCTGGACATCCCAGGAATCAGTCTGGTGAACCTTCTCTGCACTCCCTCTATGGCAATAATGTCCTTCCTCAGATTTGGAGACCAAAACTGCACGCAATACTCCAGGTGTGGTCTCACCAAGACCCTGTACAACTGAAGTAGAACCTCCCTGCTCCTGTACTCAAATCCTTTTGCTATGAAAGCTAATCATTGCTGGTCTTGATTTTCTTACCGTTCATTCTTTTGTTCAAGGTACCTCCAGCTTCCCTCTCCCTGACTCTCAGTCTGAAGAAGGGTCTTGGCTAAAAACGTCACACATTCCTTCTCTCCAGAGACGTTGCCCGTCCCGCTGAGTTACTCCAG
This sequence comes from Okamejei kenojei, assembly GCA_035221665.1. Classification (NCBI taxonomy): domain Eukaryota; kingdom Metazoa; phylum Chordata; class Chondrichthyes; order Rajiformes; family Rajidae; genus Okamejei; species Okamejei kenojei. The sequence goes on along the minus strand of CM069148.1, from coordinate 3,471,168 downwards.
CATATTGAGTCTATCTTCGGTGTAAACCAGCATCTGCAGTTCCTTCCTACACAAATTAACTTGTGACGTGTGGTGGCTAGTGTAATGTAGGATAAAATAATTTGTATCCAACCACATTCTGGCATTATTTGCAAAAAAGGCTGCCTATGTATAATATAATAACGAGGAACTAGTTTATACCAAAGATAGACACAAGGTGCTGGAGTAACTCAGTGGGTCAGACAGCATCTCCAGAGAACATCAATAGGTGACGTTTCAGGTCGTGACACCTTCTTCAGACGGTTCTGCTTGTGTATAAATGTAAAAAGAAAGAAACGTATAAATTCATAAGTGATAGGAGTAGAATGAGGCCATTCGGCCTATCAAGTCTACTCCACCATTCAATCATGGTTGATCTATCTCTCCCTCCTAATCCCATTCTCCTGCCTTCTCCCCATAACCCCTGACACCCGTACTAATCAAGAATCTATCTATCTCTGCCTTAAAAATATCCACTGACTAGACCTCCACAGCCTTCTGTGGTAATGAATTCCACAGATTCACCACCTTCTGACTAAAGAAACCCTTCCTCATCTCCTTCCTAAAGGAACGTCCTTTAATTCTGAAACTGTGACCTCTGATCCTAGACTCTCCCACTAGTGGAAACATCCTCTCCACTCTACCAAAGCCTGTCACTACAAGGGGGTTAAAAACAAAAAAATAACATCCCCTTCCTCATACAATGCAGATTCGCTGAGTTACTCCACTACTTTGTGTTTTGCTTGAGATTCCAGCATCTGCAGTTCCTTGTCTCTCCGATCAATCCTATATTTACTTTGTTGCCAAACTACGTAACGCAAGAATATGGATAGAGTTATTGATCTAACGAGAATATCATCTGGGATTTTTAATGACTTTGATAATGGAACAATTGGAAAATAGGTGCAGGAGTAGGCCATTCGGCCTTTCGAGCCAGCATCGCTATTCAATGTGATCATGGCTGATCATCCCCAATCAGTACCCCGTTCCTGCCTTCTCCCCATATCCCCTGACTCCGCTATTTTTAAGGACAGAAGGTCAGATGTGCGTGTTTCCAATGGCAAAGTATAGTATTATTTGCACTGAAGAAGGAAGCATAAATATCACAAAGGAATTGACTGACCAAATGTAACAAATGGATTTCAAGACAAACAAACATGAGCTGAAGTAACGGAGATTAAATGAGTATATTTTTAGTTAAGTTCAGAGATGCAGCATGGAAACTGGCCCTTCAGACCACCGATGACCGATGGTCCTTTCACGATAGTTCTGTGTTGCCCCCATTTCTCATCAACATCCCCTCACACTCTGGGGGCCAATTCCCCGACAAACCATCACGCCTTTGGCATGTGGGAAGCGGGAACACCCGGAGTAAGTCTGTACGCCCGCGAGTCCCTGGAGAGGGAACACGCGGTGTCCACGGGGGACTCTGGAGGCTTTCCGTGAACGCTGGTCACCGCGTGGGGTGGGGTGTATCATTGATAAAGTTGGTGATATGCAAATTTGATGACAGTCTGTTTGTGAGCTGCCAATACAGGCAGCCTTGGACTGTGTTAATACTCTGTATGTCTGCTTTTGTTTTATGAATAAAAGTATTTGTCAAAAAAATTAAAAAACAAAACATTTTCACAAAGGAGTAAATCTGTGCAGGAATAGGGAGAACGTACAAACACTGTACAGACTGCACCCGTGGTCAGGATCAAACCCAGGTCCTCTGGCGCTGTGAGGCAGCAACCCCACCGCTGCACCACCGTGCCCCCCAGGGTATTCTAGTACTCCAGAGAGGCCAGCATTCTCATTAGTTTGAAATATATACTTTTTGTACATGTCCTGGACCTAGACGGCACGGTGGCGCACCAGTAGAGCTGCTGCCTCACAGCGCCAGAGACCTGGGTTCGATCCCGACTACGGGTGCTGTCTGTAAGGAGTTTGCACGTTCCCCCCGTGACCGCGTGGGTGTTTGTCTCCGGGTGCTCTGGTTTTTTCCCACCTCCCAAAGATGTGTGGGTTTGTAGGTTAATTTGCTTCTACCATTCAGCCCTTTGAGTCTCTCCTAGCTCTTAGACCCTCAATAAATCATTTTCACAAGGAATCCAGTTATTTAATTGCAAACTCTTTCATAGGTTACATATAATAATCTCCATTGGTGGTACATTTGCAACATAACGTGTCCCTGTGATATCTCTTCCTAGTCTACAATTCGCAATTACCTGAATTGAATGTTTTCAGATTAAGGTCAAAACTCTGACCATTAATAGCCCATTATCTGTTTATTTGCACTTTATCAGTTTATTTATTCATCATAGAATCATAGAAAATAGGTGCATGAGTAGGCCATTCGGCCCTTCGAGCCTGCACGCCATTCAATATGATCACGGCTGATCATCCAACTCAGTATCCTGTACCTGCCTTCTCTCCATACCCCCTGATCCCTTTAGCCACAAGGGCCACATCTAACTCCCTCTTAAATATAGCCAATGAACTGGCCTCAACTACCTTCTGTGACAGAGAATTCCACAGACTCACCACTCTCTGTGTGAAAAAAGATCTTCTCATCTCGGTCCTAAAAGACTTCCCCCTTATCCTTAAACTGTGACCCCTTGTCCTGGACTTCCCCAACATCGGGAACAATCTTCCTGCATCTAGCCTGTCCAACCCCTTAAGAGTTTTGTAAGTCTCTATAAGATCCCCCCTCAATCTCCAAAATTCCAGCGAGTACAAGCCGAGTCTATCCAGTCTTTCTTCATATGGAAGTCCTGCCATCCCAGGAATCAGTCTGGTGAACCTTCTCTGTACTCCCTCTATGGCAAGAATGTCTTTCCTCAGGTTAGGAGACCAAAACTGTATGCAATACTCCAGGTGTGGTCTCACCAAGACCATGTACAACTGAAGTAGAACCTCCCTGCTCCTATACTCAAATCCTTTTGCTATGAAAGCTAACATACCATTTGCTTTCTTCACTGCCTGCTGCACCTGCATGCCTACTTTCAATGACTGGTGTACCATGACACCCAGGTCTCGCTGCATCTCTCCTTTTCCTAATCGGCCACCATTCAGATAAGATTAGATTAGATTCCTTTATTGTCATTCAGACTTTGCGGTCTGAACGAAATTGTTACCATACAGTCATACATATAATAAAAACAAAACACACAATAAACACAAATCCAACATCCACCGCAAGGAGTTCACCAGGCTCCTCCTCACTATGGTGGAAGGCAAAAGTCTTAAGTCTCTGTCTTCCTCCCTCCTTGTTCCCCCTCTGCACTGAGGTGATCCAGGCCGCCGCCGCCACCAGAGCACCGCAGCTCCGAGCTGCAGCCGCAGCTCCGCCAGCTCTGCCGCCGCCGCCAGAGCACCGCAGCTCCGCCATTAGGCCTCAGCACAGACGATGACGGGGGACACGCACCCCCCCCCCCCCCCCCCCCCGAAGGGTGAGACTAAGACACACAATCCTAATAAAACAAAATCCTTCCGAACAATCACAAAAAGACACAAAAAAAAAGAAAAAAACAGACGGACTGCAGGTGAGCCGCAGCTGCCAGCCGGCACGGCCACTTCCGGTTCTACCCTCCTGATTTTTGCCTGTCATTACCTCACATTTATCCACATTATGCTGCATCTGCCATGCATATGCCCACTCATCCAACCTATCCAAGTCACCCTGCAGCCTCCTAGCATCCTCCTCACAGCTAACACTGCCCCCTATGTGTACATATTCATATAAGGGTACACGGACACACTGATCTGTTCTGTATTCATGCCTACTTTGTCCTGTTGTGCTGAAGCAAAGCAAGAATGTCATTGTCTTATCAGGGACACATGACAATAAACTCTTGAATCTGGAAGTAAGTTCCTATAAACAACTTTTGGTTTTTAAAGTGTAAGCAGGTTATGGTTTGGAAAACTAAAATTTCTAAACCAAATTTTGAATAGAGTGACGCAGAAACATCTACATATCTTTGATTTCCTTTGTTGATCATCCTATATTACATTCTAAATCATTATTTAAGTATTCATGAGGCCAGAAAATTACTTAGGGACAATAGTAGATAAATGTTTAATGCATTCAGCTAACATCACCGTGGTCTCTTTGGTAAAGCAGCATTATCTTACTGACTGCAGATACATCCTTTTTTTTAAAGTTACATCGGGAAAAATTCAACACATTTTCTAATCCCTAGTGTTAATTATAATCACACAAATAATGTTGATGGTTATAGCGGAAGAAAAGCATATACCAAACTAAACTGAATGAAAAAGTATAGCATTGTATGTGGAGAGGAGTGGGAGAGTCTAGGACCAGAGGGAACAGCTTCTGAATAAAAGGATGTACCTTTAGAAAAGAGATGAGGAGGAATTTCTTTCTGTGATGTGGTGAATCTGTGGGATTCGTCGCCACAGACGGCTGTGGAGGCCATGTCAATGGGGATTCTTAAAGTGGAGAACGACAAATCAAAGGTTATGAGGAGAAGCAGGAGAATGGGGTTGGTAGATTGGCCATGATAGAAAGGCAGAGTAGACTCGATGGGCTGAATGGCCTCATTCTGCTCCAATGACTCGTAAGCTTACTTCAATGTTGGCAGTGTTGATCTTACACTCCCCCTATTTTATGCAAAAGAGCTTCCAAAAGTAACACTGGTTTAGTTTATTTTAGAGATAAAGCATGGAAACAGGCCCTACGGCCCACTGAGCCCACGCCAACCTCGATCACCCCTTTACACGAGTTCTACGTTATCTCACTTTCAAATCCACTCCCTGCACACTAGGGGGCGATTTTTACATTGGCCAATTAACCTACAAACCCGCACCTCTTTGGGATGTGGGAGCAAACCGGAGCACCCGGAGGAAACCCACACAGTCACAGGGAGGACGTGCAAACTCCACACAGGCAACACTCATGGTCAGGATTGAACCAAGGTCTCTGGCGATGTGAAACAGCAGCTAACCCTAATCCTAACCCATAGGTTAGTTTATAGATAGATAAACTATCTATACCATGTAAGCTTGAGTAGGCTGGGACACTATTCCTTGGAGCGCAGGAGGATGAAGGGTGGGTGATCTTATAGTTGTACAAAATCATGAAAGGAATAAATTGGGTAAAGGCACAGAATTACTTGCCTAGAAGTGGAATCGAGGACCAGACAACATAGTTTTAAGGTGAGGGGTGCGGGGGGGGGGGGGGGGGGGGGGGGGGGGAGGGGGGGGTGGGGGGGAAAGAGATCTAATAAGAATCTGAGAGCTAACTGTTTTACACAGAGGGTAGTGGGTGTATGGAACGAGCTGCCAGAGGAGACAATTAAGGCAGGGACTATCCCAACGTTTAAGAACCATTTAGACAGGTACACGGATGGGACAGGTTTAGAGGGATATGGGCTAAATGCAGGCAGATGGGACATGTTGGTCAGTGTGGACAAGTTGGACTGAAGGGCCTGTTTCCACACTGTATCACTCTATGCCTCCATGTCAATCTAGATAACCAGGTTGACTTATCATCAATAGTAGATCATACGGAGTCACCTACAAGGGTGGCGCAGCGTAGAGTTGCTGCCTTTACAGCGCCAGATACTGAGTTCGATCCCGACCGACAGATCAAAGGTTATACAGGGTCTGTACCCCACGAACATGGTGAATTTTCTCCGAGATCTTCAGTTTCCTCCCACACTCCAAATATTTGTAGGTTGGTGAATTGTAAATATATTTTTTGTTTTGTATTGTTATGTTATCGTTGAGGCAGGGACTATCGCAATGATCGTTTAAGGTACATTTGGACAGGTACATGGACAGGACGGGTTGAGAGGCATGTGGACCAAATGCAGGCAGGTGGGACGAGTGTAGACGAGACATGCTGGTCGCTGTGGGCAAGTTGGGTCGAAGGAGCTGTATAATGTAATTGCAAATTGTCCCCTAGTGTGTGTAAGACAGTGTTGGCGTGCGGGGATCGCTGGTCAGTGGGGCCGAAGGGCCCCGTTTCCGCTTTGAATCTCTCAACGAACCGCAAAATATGCATCCAAGTTGCTTCAGTGCTACAACCCGTGACTCTGAATGCATAACAACAACCTGAAGCAGTTTTATAAGCAGAGCGATAACATAACATCTGATACCAGCGAGAGATAAGGAAATATTAGAATTTGATCAATATGCTAGATTTTAAGAGATATTTTCAAAAAGGAAAATAAGGACTTTCACAGCCCAAGTGGTGAAGGGATGTCTTCTGATGATAAGGATGTTTAAAGCTGTGGATTAATCCGTTTTTCTACAGAGCAGAACATTCCTAACCCCTTTCAATTTATCAGAGTTTAAATGTTAAACATTTTAATATGCAAAGTTGTAGCTATCGCCACCCCTATCAGAATTCAATTAAACTTACTGACAAATATTAATATATTAAGGAAATTGAAGGTAGATTACCATTCTGCTGATCAAAATGAAGACGGCAGGAGTAAAAGATACTAATAGAAGACTGCACACAACAAGGCAACACAGCGTGGAAACAGGCCCTTCGGCCCACCGAGTCCGTGCCAGCCGGCGATCACCCCGTATGTTAACACTATCCTACACACATTAGGGACAACTACTGTTTACATTGTATACATTGATACCAAGCCAATTTACCTACAAACCTGTCCCGTCTTCAGAGTGAGGGAGGCAACCGAAGATCTCGGAGAAAACCCTCGCGGGTCACGGGGAGAACGTGCAGACTCCACAAAGACAGCGCCCGTGGTCAGGATCGAACCCGGGTCTCCGGCGCTGCGAGGCAGCAACTCCACCGCTGGACCACCGTGTCACCCATTAAGTAGCTTGCTGCAAAAAGTTGGAGGTTTTATAATTTTTATGGCAATTTTACATTTATCCAACATCATTCAGCCTCTGAAGAAGGGTCTCGACCCGAAACGTCGCCGATTCCTTCGCTCCACGGATGCTGCCTCGCCCGCTGAGTTTCCCCAGCATTTTTGTCTACCAGCAAATTAACACTATTCCGTTAAAAAAATGAAGGGGTGGGAGGGGATGGTTAAGCACAATAAAAGCTTTGCACAGATAGTTCAGCCAGAGGAACATTGTCACATCTACCGGTGATAACTAGTCGCTGTGTTTAATTGCTGTGGGGGCGTGTGTGTATGTGTGTGTGGGGAAACAAACAGTTTATCAGAAGATGCCGCTCCCTCCAAATGTGGAAATGTGTCCGGCAAATGCCAAAAGCGTTCTGACTTCCGACCCACAATGTCATTAATTTGCAATTAATTCTGGATGCTCATTACGCCTCTCGCAGTTTGTTTAACAGCGGAGACGCGTTAATTATCTGAATTCCAGTTGCTAATTCCCTCCTCCCTCCCCACCAGTTTGTGGCTCGGAGACGCCGCCAGAGCCCATGTGTCTGGGGAACCAGACCCTGCCCGTGTCAAATGCTCGCACTCCACAGCCTGGCTGACTGTCCCTGACATCACATCGCACATTTGCTCTCCAACCTTCCCCCCAATGTGTCAGCCCCGCTCCGTCTCTGCAGATTTCTAGAGGGGTGATTACTACAGCAGCAGCGGGTCCTCTCGCCTGCTCCTCGCCAGCTCGACTGTGGACGGAGGCAGCAGCGATGAACCTCCCGTGTCTGTGTTGCCTCGCCTCCCTCTTCATCGCGGCGCTGGCTACAAGCTCCAGGTTGGTGATGAAACAGCAAAGCGGACCCATTGCTACTGTCATTGCCCAATGTGTTCGGGGAAAGGGAGGGAGGGAGGAAGCGCTCAGATGCCGATGGGTTTTTTTTTTGCACCGAAGATAGACACTGGAGTTCACTCACATTGCTGGCGGACCCAACATTGAGAGGAGACTTCAACTAAACCAGCTCGCTTCAACACAACTCGCTGCGAATCCAAGGCACTGTGGCTCTCGGACGCAGGCGTTGGGGTTTTTTTTATTTAATGCAATCGAGGTTGTAACCTAACGTTTAAATACTCCACATCCACGATTTGCTGCAAGCGAAAATAGACAGGAAAATGCTGGAGTAACTCCGACTGCCGGAGCTGAGCTGCAGACGGGGCTCGCTTCAGATATTCTACCGCTCGCGGGTTCTTCTTCGTTGCAAACTTGGTTTAGCCGGTCTACTGTGCAGTTGCAGATGCTGCTTTGAACCGAAGGTGGACACGGAAAAGCTGGAGTAACTCAGCGGGACAGGCAGCATCTCTGGAGAGAAGGGATGAGCCTGAGGAAGGGTCTCGACCCGAACCGTCACCCGTCCCTTCTCTCCGGAGACGCCGCCTGTCCCGCTCAGTTACTCCAGCATTTTGCGTCTATCTTCAGTATTTGAGCATTGTGTGTAGTCGTGATAAATCGGAACCGGTGGCGTACGCGTATACTTTCTAGATTAGACAACGCGGACTGACTGCCCCGTGGCAGGCGGCTGTCTCGTTATACGTGTGTTGTGCTCGGCTTCAAATTGGCTTTGGTCAAAAATGAATTGGCAGGTGGCTTCAAATTCCTCAACTTGAGAAGCTCTGCCTCTTTGCTCTTGTCAGGCGGTCACGTCTGAGCCCACAGTCCCGTTTAATGCATCAGTCTTTGTTGAAACTTAATTAGCAATTACCAGTAAATAAGTGGTATGTAGCAGCCAATGTTTAATTAGTTGATGTTATCACGATTGGGCAGCCTTTGACGGATTGGTTGTGGATGCTTGCTTTGTGAGTGCGTGTGTGGGAAGATGCTGGTTTCAACACAAGACAGACGCAAACAATGCTGGAGTAACTCAGCGGGACAGGCAGCAGCTTCTCTGGAGAGAAGGAATGGGCGACGTTTCGGGTCGAGATCCTTATTCAGACTGGTTAGGGATCAGGGAAACGAGAGATATAGACGATGATCCAGAGAGGATGATGATGAAGGGTCTCGACCCGAAACGTCGCCTATTCCTTCGCTCCATAGATGCTGCCTCACCCGCTGAGTTTCTCCAGCATTTTTGTCTTCCAATGAATAGACGGACACGCACGCACACACACACACACACACACACATATCACACACACACACATTTTCACGGTCTGTGATGTCAGACTCTTACTCCAGAGCTCGCTGCTAATGTACCACTCAGCTTGGCGATTCATTAAAGTTACATCGTTTTCAAGCAACAAAAAAAGAAAAGGCCTAAACAAATCAATATTAATGCGTCATCCGTCATAAACTCCAGCACTGGAAGGTTACACTTGATTTCCTGCACAAAATAATTGCTTTCATTTAGAAGTATTATTCCTGAGATACCGAATGAATTATGAATGAAACCAAACAAGAAAGGGAAAGGGACTTCCTTTGCATTGCGACCAGAACGTGAACCCTCCTTAGCTCCGTATTTGGTGTTGCAAGTAGCAATTAAACCACAAAGTACTTGTGTTATAACTCCAGGATACGCGCCCGACTAAGGAAACCAAGCACAAAGTATTACATGCAGAATACGCCAACTAGCAATAAACCACTCCATATTCTCACAAGCCACCCATAGCTACCTACATATTAATTACCTCTTTAAAAACAAAACGAATCCTGTAGTTTTTTTAATGGTCATTTCAATTTTTTAATTGAATTACAATCCCTGCCAGGGAGAATGTTTTCAAGTGTAGACACAAGTACTGGAGAGACTCAGCGGGTGAGGCAGCATCTATGGAACAAAGGGAGTAGGCAACGTTTCAGGCCGAAACCCTTCTTCAGACCTGATGTAACCGCTGAGTTTCTCCAGTACTTTTGTCTACCTACCATTTTCCAGCATCTGCAGTTCCTTCATAAACACTTTGTCTACTCCACTGCGAAATCTCCTCGAGGTGTGCCTGCTTTGAAGAAGTTCTCCTCCTCCCTCCAAAGACAGTTTAACAACTTCCTCTCTGACTGCCACCCCCCGTGATTCCACCTTCCCTCCAACTCTAGGACCACATCCTCACCCAGCTTCTTCCCGCCCCACCCCCACCCCACATCAGTGTGAAGAAGGGTCTTGACCCGAAATGTCACCTATTTCCTTCGCTCCATAGATGCTGCCTCACCCGCTGAGTTTCTCCAGCACTTTTGTCCACCTTCAATTTTCTAGCATCTGCAGTTCCTTCTTAAACATGTTTACAAGTGTAGTATCTTTTGTGAAAATGTTCCTAAATATTTTGGAGAATGTCTTTCCTTTAGACTGCATAGCACACAAACAAAAGCTTTTCACTGTACCTTGATGCACAGGACAGGAATAATATACTAAATTAAAGTTTTGGGTGAGTACTTACTGCCTATTCAGCCTCCTGGCATGTAGGGCAGCAAGGGAGGTCCTCCTCTCCTGTGTGTTCTAGGCTAGCTTCTGGACAATACCCCCAGGTCAGGTCCATTGTTTTCATTTCCTCTACAGTTCAACGCCAAGTGGTTTTGGGTCTCCCTCTTTTCCTGTTCCCTTCCGGTGTCCAGTGCAGGGCTACCTTGGGATGCTGTCGAAACATCGAACATTGGTACAGGAATAGGCCATTCGGCCCTTCGAGCCAGCACCACCTTTCAATATGATCATGGCAGACCATCCACAATCAGTAGATGTTCCTGCTTTCTCCCCATATCCCTTGATTCCATTAGCCCTAAGCGCTAAATCTAACTCCCTCTTGAAAACATCCAGTGAATTGGCCTCCGCTGCCTTCTGCGGCAGAGAATTCCACAGATTCACAACTCTCCGGGTGAAAACGTTTTACATCATCTCAGTACCCCTTAGTCTTAAACCGGAACCCCTGGTTCTGGACTCCCTCAACCGGATTCAATCCTGACCTCTGGTTCTGTCTGCGTGGAGTTTGCACGTTCTCCCTGTGACCGCCTGGATTTCCTCCGGGTGCTCTGGTTTCCTCCCATATCCCAAAAATCTGCGGGTTTGTAGGGTCTAGAAATTTCACCCCGTGTGTAGGGACGGGATGCGGAAGTGGGATGGCATAAAACTAGTGTGACTGGATGCTCGGTGGCCTGTTTTCATGCTGCATCTCTAAACTAATCTAAAATTAATAGGTTTACATGCAGTTTTGATGAATGGATAGATTCAGCCTTAATTGAACAAAATAATTGGGCAAAAAAATTTAATTGTACAAAATCTAAAAGGTAGGAATACAAATCTGACGTTAATCTGAGAGTATTTCATCCAATCATCAACATTGATTTGTGCCAATGGATCAGATCAATCTAATCAATCATGTTTCTCTTCACTTGCAACATGTCACAATTGGTCAAGATGGAAATATTTAATGTTCCTTATTTTCTCCGTCTGGTTCCTGTAAGACCAAAAGACATTGGAGCAGAATTAGGCCGTTCAGCCCATCGAGTCTACCCCGATCATGGCCGATCTATTTTTCCCTTGCAACCCCATTTTCCTGCCTTCTCCCTGCAACTCCAGCTCCCTCTTCTCCCCTCTCCCATCGGGCAAGAGGTACAGAAGTGTGAGAACGCACTCCTCCAGATTCAGGGACAGTTTCCTCCCGGCTGTTATCAGACAACTGAACCGTCCTACCACAGCCAGAGAGCAGTGCTGAACTACTATCTACCTCATTACCTCAATGTTCCAAAAGGTTGAGATTAAAAAAATCAAGTCTGCAATTTATCCCATCAGATAAAGCATAAAAAGAAGTTTAATTTGACGACTAATTCACTTTCATATCTTCAGTATTAAAAAGGTTATGGCCATTTTCATACTCAGAAATTAGCATCTTGTTCCCTATTGCTTTTCCATTGACTTAACACAAAAGCTGTGATCTAGGACAGTCAAAAGCCCATAACTTTCTTAAAAATTAAGGGAACTGAATGACATTTTCAGTTATTATAGATTGAAGCATTCTGAAACAAATATGAAATTTGGATGACCTGAAATTAAAGATATAATTAGTTAGTTACCTAATTGTAGCTAATTACAAAATTCAATTACTAGATCTAAACATCTATCCATTTCTTAAGAAAATATTAACATTTTTAAAAAGTCTAAGTGTCCAAATAACATTCACACAAGAATTCACAATATAACATGATTTTTAAATCTCATTGTCATCAATTTATAGGCCAAATTGAAGGAATTTTGTGTTTAATTCCCGTAAATTAATGGCCATTTAAATCAACGCGAGTGGGTTTTTGTGGAATGCGATGGATTGGAACGTTGCGGTTGCGGTGAATTGAAACCCCCAGTAGGCAGGAAAAATACTGCCGGTTCGTATATTTTTTAAGTCACCTTTTCGCAACATGAAATTTTGATTAAAGGCTTCGTAAGAAGCACGTTTTTATGTAAAAATAAAACCGTGTACCTTGTTTTGTCCCCAACGTGAGATCCGTCCCGTTGTCGGCGTTCACTGCTTTAGAAGATGATTTTTAATTTACTCATGCTAATAAATGATCCAGCATAATTAAAAAATACCTCCGTAAAACAAATGTCGGAGCGATTTCTCTTCAGCAACTAAACCCCCTGAGATTAATCGATTTGAATGGTCTGGAGAAAACGGCATTTTAAACCTGCCCCCCTCTCAAAGGCACCAAAGTCGCGCACACGGGCAGTGACGGAACTGCAGCGCCGCTAAAGGTATGTTTTGTAACATACCTACTCGGACTATCTTTGATCGGATTTTGCACTGAACGTTATTCCCTTTATCGTGTATCTGTACACTGTGAATGGATAATTGTAATCGCGTACTGTCTTTCCGCTGACTGGTTAGCACACAAAAGCTTTTCACTGTACCTTGGCACACGTGACAATAAACTAAACCTTTGGTGCCCTTACTAATCAAGAACCTATCATTCTCGGCCTTAAAATACCCAGTGTCTTGGTCTCCACAGCCATTCCTTTTCTCCTTTTATTTTCTTCAGCTTTACGAAGGAGCATAGATAGCATCAGTACTCTAGTGTCTGGATAGGGAATGTTTCGTGGGCCACGGGTTTAGCTTAGATGGGGCACCTTGGTCAGCATGAATGGGTTGCACTGAAGGGCCTGTTTCTGTGGTATATGACTCTAGGATTCAATGACTAATTGAATCGGCAAGCTGTTAAACGGGACAGTTATTGTAATAATAATGATGGATCAACTACAAAGTAATTCTTGCACCTTGCTTACCAGCAAAGGCACGGACACTTGCGTGGATGAATGTGAAGTGTAATGGATACAAGCAGCATGGTGGCGCAGCGGTAGTCGCTACCTTCCAGCGCCAGAGACCCGGGCTCCTTCCCAACTATTGGGTGCTGTCTGTACTGAGTTTGTACGTTCTCCCCGTGACCTACGTGGGCTCTCTCCGAGATCTTCAGTTGCCTCCTGCACTCCAAAGACGTACAGGTTTGTAGGTTAATTGGCTTGTATCCATGTAAATTGTCCTTTAGTGTTAGTATGCAAGGATCGCTGATCGGTGCGGACTCGATGGGCCGAAGGGCCTGTTTCCACGCTGTATCACAAAACTATTAAGAAGATTAAAACAATAACACTTCTTCACTGAAAACACGAGCATGATGTTAGACATCGCAGAATACTATCACAAAACTAAACAAGCTAACTAAAGGTAAGGTAGCCCCTTCCCAGCTCTCCCACAACCCACAGTCTCCGCCTCTTCCTTTCTTCTTCCTACCCCCCACCCGCACATCAGTCTGAAGAAGGGTCTCGACCCAAAACGTCACCTGTTCCTTCGCTCCATAGATGCTGCCTCGCTCGCCGAGTTTCTCCAGCATTTTTGTCTACCTTCGATTTTCCCAGCATCTGCAGTTCCTCCTTAAACATCTAAAGGGGAGTACTGTTTCAAATATCGGGGGATTCATTGTAAAGTGGATTGTAGCTGAGGTTTATAAGATGCGGAATAAGCAGAAGCCTTGCAAATGTAAAGCACATCCCTGGATGAATTGATTTACTCTTAGCTTCTCTTGAGCTTTGCACTGTTTATTATTTTGCCCAAATCAAGTAGTGAATAGTGATTAATAATGTTGCCTTAACGGCCGATCGTACAGTGGCACCTATTGGCAAGGGATACCGCTAGTGAATGTCAGGAAGTTTTTTGTTCATAAATCATGTTTGCCTCATATTTCTGTGGAATGTAAAAAAAACAAGCAGTCACCTCACTATGATCAATTACCGGAGCAAAACACCACATCCCTCGTGACAAGAAGCATTTGGAGGAAGAGGACGTATTGGGTGAATATTTATACAAGATTAATGGTTAGATTGCGAAGGAAAGACAATAGACCATAGGTGCAGGAGTAGGCCATTCGAGCCAGCACCGCCATTCAATGTGATCATCCCCAATCAGTACCCCGTTCCTGCCTTCACCCCATATCCCCTGACTCCGCTATCTTTAAGAGCCCTATCTAGCTCTCTCTTGAAAGTATCCAGAGAACCGGCCTCCACCGCCCTCTGAGGCAGAGAATTCCACAGACTCACAACTCACTGTGAGAAAAAGTGTTTCCTCGTCTCTGTTCTAAATGGTTTACCCCTTATTCTTAATCTGTGGCCCCTGGTGTCTGGACTCCCCCAACATCGGGAACATGTTTCCTGCCTCTAGTGTGTCCAAACTATTAATAACAATCTTTTAATGTTTCACTAAGAAAGGGGAAAGCACACACAGTGTTGGCACAATTCTTCTAAGGGCACCACAAACTAATCAACTTTTGTTCAATGAAGCCAAGATGGGGTTGGGTGCCACCAAAGTGGACCTGGAGCTGATGGCCTGTTCTTTCTGGGCCTGACCTTGTTGGAGTTCAGACTGATGATGAGGGGGGGGGGGGGGGGGGAACGTCATTGAGACTTGCCGAATAATAAAAGGCTTGGATGGAGTGGATGTGGACAGAATGTTTCCACCAGTGTGAGAGTCTTGGAGCAGAGGGCGCAGCCTCGGAATAAAAGGATGTACCTTTAGGATGGAGATGAAGGGGAATTTCTGCAGTCAAAATGTGGTGAGTCTGTGGAGGCCAAGTCATTTGGGTATTTTTAAAGCATGGGTTGATTAGTCAAAGGGTACAGGAGAACAATCGACAATAGGTGCAGGAGTAGGCCATTCGGCCCTTCGAGAAGACACGAGAATGGGGTTGGGACGGAAAATTGGATCAGCCATGATTGAATGGCGTTGTAGGTTTGATGGGCTGAATGGTCTAATTCTGCCGTTATGTCTTATGATGCGCTATAATGCTAAGAACTATATTCTGCACTCCGTATCTTCCCCTTTGCTCTACCTAGATCTGATTGTATCTATGTGTGGTATCTGGTCTGTTTGCACAACAAAGCTTTTCACTGTATCTAAGCACACGGGACAATAATAAGCCTGAACCTTGTTGCAATCGTATTCATTCATTGAAGTCATCTTGCTGTATCTCTGACATTAATGTGTGTGAA
Organism: Okamejei kenojei; assembly: GCA_035221665.1. Taxonomy (NCBI): domain Eukaryota; kingdom Metazoa; phylum Chordata; class Chondrichthyes; order Rajiformes; family Rajidae; genus Okamejei; species Okamejei kenojei. The sequence goes on along the minus strand of CM069148.1, from coordinate 3,455,834 downwards.
GGAACTGCAGATGCTGGTTTACACCAAAGATGGACACAAAATGCCGGAGTAACTCAGCGGGACAGGCAGCATCTCTGGAGAGAAGGAATGGGTGACGTTTCGGGTGGAGGCCCTTCTAGTCTGAAGAAAGGATCTCCACCCGAAACGTCACCCATTCCTACTCCAGAGATGCTGCCTGTACCGCTGAGTTACTCCAGCATTTTGTGTCCATCTTTGGTGTAAACCGGCATCTGATGTTGAATTGATGTTTCTGCACCAATGCGCGTAGCAACGGTCTGGTTTCTTTAGGAAACGCTCTTTAATAATATTTAAATTTACTTGTTCACAATTAGGCTGTTCGGTGTCTCGGAATGGGAGAGAGTTAGCTCTTCAATCAGACATTCTTATCGTTGCAAAATCTCGCTGGCTGCCAAAGGCTAATAAGGAGTTGTGTGCATGTGTTTCATTTGAGCCTGCACTGATCCCTGGCTTCTGACAATCGAACCATGCAAGTAGGTGACATAAGAGTGATTACCCGCCCACATCTCTCTAACAATCTACCACCCGAACTCAAGGCAGATGAACTCCAGTAATCAGCGCAGACTCCATGTTGCTGTTATCACCAGGTCTGCACCTTAGCAATTTGTTTGATTAATTCCGTTCTATGTAAAGTAACACGTGTATTGATTTCTTGCGATCTGTGTGGGATTGCTGCGTAATAATAATCCTTTATGGCAAGCGCTGACGTGAACTGCAGTCCCTATCGTCCTTGCACCGACTGAATTAGTGCGTAAGGATCAGCTGAAATGATTAAGAATTATTTAGACTTTGGATATGGATCTCGGAAACGGGGCCCTTCGGCCCATCGAGTCCGTGCCCACCAGTGATCTCCCTTCTGCTTGGGTAGTTTACCCCCCCCCCCTCGCCCCCCAGCGGTATCAACATTGACTTCTCCAATTTCAGGTAGTCCCTGCTTTCTCCCTCTTTCCCCTCCCCTTCCCAGCTCCCCCACAGCCTACTGGCTCCGCCTCTTCCTTTCTTCTTCCCGCCCCCCCCCCCCCACATCAGTCTGAAGAAGGGTCTCGAACCAAAACGCCACCTCTTTCCTTCGCTCCATAGATGCTGCCTCACCCGCTGAGTTTCTCCAGCATTTTTGTCTTCCAAAGAAAGTCTGAGGGTCACCAAAGAGGCCGAGAATAGTTCAGCACTGCTCGCTGATGGAGTTGTACTCTTTTGTCTACCTCCCCGCACACTAGCACTATCCTACGCACACTGGAGACAAATTACCATTTTTCTACCAAAGCCAATTCTACCAATACAGACCTGTACGTCTTTGGAGTGTGAGAGGAAACCGGAGCACCCGGAGAAAAGCCACGAGGCTCACCGAGGTCACGCCGATCAGTAGCACTATTCTACTCGAGAGGGGCAATTATACAGAAGCCAATCAACCTACAAACCTGCTCGTCTTTGGAATGTGGGAGAAAACCGGAGCACCCGGAGAAAACCCGTGCAGATCACGGGGAGAGCGTACAAACTCTGTACGGACAGCAGATGTAGTCGGGATCGAACCCGGGTCTCCGGCGCTGTGAGAATGTGCAGGAGTAGGCCATTCGGCCTTTCGAGCCAGCACTGCCATTCAATGTGATCATGGCTGATCACCCCCAATCAGTACCCCGTTCCTGCCTTCTCCCCATATCCCCTGACTCCGCTATCTTTAAGAGCCCTATCTAGCTCTCTCTTTAAAGCATCAAGAGAACCTGCCACCACCGCCTTCTCTGTGTGAGAAAAAGTGTTTCCTCATCTCCGTTCTAAATGGCTGACCCCTTATTCTTAAACTGCGGCCCCTTGTTCTGGACTCCCCCAACATCGGGAACATGTTTCCTGCCTCTAGCGTGTCCAAACCTTTAATAATCTTATTTGTTTCAATAAGGTAGCCTCTCATCCTTCTAAATTCCAGAGTGTACAAGCCCAGCTGCTCCATTCTCTCAGCATATGACAGTCCCGCCATCCCGGGAATTAACCTGGTGAGCCTACGTTGCACTCCCTCAGTAGCAAGAATGTAATGGCGCATACAAACCTGAAGGTGATGTGAATTTGAACTACCAAACTCATGACCAACAGGGCAGCCCCAATGCTGGGCAGCATGGTTACAGCCTCACAGCACCAGAGACGCGGGTTCGATCCTGACTACGGTTGCTGTCAGTATGGAGTTTGTACGTTCTCCCCGTGGGTTTCGACCACGTGGGTCTTCACAAGGTGCTCCGGTTTCCTCCCACAAGCCAAAGACGTCCAGGTTTGCATGTTAATTGGCTTTGGTAAAAATATTGTAAATTATCTTTGGTGCACAGGATGGTGTTCGAGTGCGGGGATAGCTGGTTCAGTGCAAACTCGGCGGGGTCGAACAGGCCTGTTTCCACGTTGTATGTCTAAACTAAACTAAATTACATGGCTGTTTAAGAAGGAACTACAGATGCTGGAAAATCGAAAGTTGGCAAAAGTGCTGGAGAAACTCAGTGGGTGAGGCAGCATCTATGGAGCAAAGGAAATAGGTAACGTTTCGGGCCGAAACCCCGTGGGTTTCGGCCCGAAACGTTGCCTATTTCCTTATAGATTTCCTTATTTCCCTATTTCGTTATAGATTTCCAAAAGATTGCCCATTTCCTTCGCTCCATAGATTCTGCCCCATCCGCTGAGTTTCTCCAGCACTTTTGTCTACCTGAAATTACATGGCTTCCCATTTTCATTGATTAATTGAAAGATACAGCTTGGACGCAAGCCCTTTCGCCCACTGAGACATGCCGATCTTCCATCACCCTTTCACACGACTTCCCTGTCATCCCACGTTCTCATCCACCACGTTCCCTCCGGGAATGATTAAAGTTTTATCGTATCGCACACACTAGGGCCAATTAAGGTCATAAGGAAAAGTAGAATTAGGCCATTCGGCCCATCAAGTCTACTCCACCATTCAGTCATGGCTGATCTACCTCTCCCTCCTAACCCCATTCTCCTGCCTTCTCCCCATAAACCTGACACCTGTACTAATCAAGGATCTCTCTATCTATGCCTTAAAAATATCCACTGATGGCCTCCACAACCTTCTGTGGCAAAGATGGCCGTCCTTTAATTCTGAGGCTGTGACCTCTAGTCTGGATCTCCCACTAGTGGAAAGGTCCATCACGGTGGCATAGAAGAAACCCGGATAAAACAGACAGCACCCGTCAGCAACTCCACCGCTGCGCCACTGTGCCGACCTGTGATGTCTGATGACGCCGCAGCGGTCCACAGCGCCAGAGTTCGATCCTGACTACGGGTGCTGTCTGTATGGAGTTTGTACGTTCTCCCCGTGACCTGCGTGGGTTTTCTCCTGGTGCTCCGGTTTCCTCCCACATCACAAAGATGTACAGATTTGTAAGTTAATTGGCTTGTGTGAATTGTCCATAGTGTGTGTAGGATAGTGCGAGTGTAACGTATGATCCATCGCTGGTCGGCCCCGACTTGGTGGGCTGAAGGGCCTGTTTCTGTGCTGTATCTCTAATCTAAAGTATAGAACTAAACAGCAGATTAATTTCTGTGGTATTACCTCCGGTGGTTCTTATTGTCTTCCACTTTCAGAATAATCGGTCACCTTTACCAGTGGCATTATTTTGGAGGGTTGAGACACTTAGCATGACGTTTTCTGAGCAGCCTGATGCTTGTAATCATAGATTATTTTACAGCAAGAGGAACATAAGGCTGTAAGCCATATCGAGATTCTTGCTTGTTGATATGGCCCCTCAAATTTCACAAGCGCTGCATCCCCCAGGCAGTAATGGTACGGATCTGAATTCCATGTGCTTCTCATTTTACATTCAGTCTCCTTCTTGCTTTTGCTACTTTTATGTAAATGTTGATTTATCTATTTCAAAGGGAACGTCTGGCAGGTCTTTTTTTATAGGGGGACAATCGAGAGCACATTAACCTACGGCATCACTTCCTGGTTCGGGAGCTGCAAGGCGTACGAACGGCACCAACTGGACAGGATTGTGAAGACCGCCAGCAGGATTATTGGTGCTCCACTCCCTTTCCTGCTGGACATATACAGGAAGAGATGTATCAGCAGAGCCATCTCCATCATCAAAGACCCCTACCACCCACCGCATCACATATTCTCCATCCTGCCATCTGGGAAGAGGTACAGGAGCATCAGCTGCAAAACCAGCAGGATGCTCCTCAGCTTCTTCCCGCAGGCAATTAGACTGATAAAAGGACTTTGCCCCCTGCCAAAGTATCGCGCACCAACCACCAACCTGGACACACTGAAGCAGAGCCATTGTCGTGCCACCACTGATTGGAACTCATGATATATGTATTTTTATTTTTATTTCTATTTATTTTTTACCGCACACTGAATGGACACTGGTTGAGCAACGCTTTTTAGTTTCCTCTGGGTATGTAAGTACTCAGGAAAAATGATAATAAAGATATACAATACATCGCTTGTACAAATAAGCAGGTGCAGTAATCCTGTTATTGATCGCTTTCTGATTCCAGTAACTCGAAAACCGGAAAATCTCGGAGAAAACCCACGCAGGGCACGGGGAGAACGTACAAACTCCGTACAGACAGCACAGCCCCCGTAGTCGGGATCGAACCGGGTCTCCAGCGCTGTGAGGCAGTAGCTCTACCGCTGTGCCACCGAGCTGCTGCCTCACAGCGCCGGAGACACGGGTTCGATCCTGACCACCGGTGCTGTCTGTATGGTGTTTGCACGTTCTCCCCGTGACCCGCGTGGGGGTTCTCCGAGATCTTCGGTTTCCTTCCACACCCCGCAGTCATGTATAGTTAGAATGGCAGCTGTCACAGAAGATTAAAACAATAACACTTCTTCACTGAAAACACGAGCATGATGTTAGACATCGCAGAATACTAATTTGTAGAATCGACAATATCCCGTCTTCTTGGGCATCTGTGACATTTGTATCATTCCTTGCAGCTGTAACTTAATGGCTTTCTGAACTGGTAAACATTGGTTGATTTAGCGTTGAAGCAAATGATCTAATCCTGGCAAGCCCATCTACCCCTGTGATAATCGTTTAGTTTCACGATTTGTTGAAGGCGCCTGTGAGCGGCGTCTGTAATGCGTTCCATTAGCGATTTCAAAACGACAGCGTGATTATCTTCGAGCACAAGATCGCTGCGGAGAGCCTCTTATCGGGATGCATCACAGCACGGTTTGGGAACAGCTCCGTCCAAGACCGCAAGAAATAGCAGAGAATTGTGGACGCAGCCCAGACCATCGCACGAACCAACCTCCCTTCCATTGACTCCATCTACACTCCATCTACAGAGCGGTTGAGCTGGCTTGCAGCGCCGGAGACCCCGGGTTCGATCCTGGCTGCGGGTGCTTGTCTGTACGGGGTTTGTCCTTTTCCCCGTGACCGCCTGGGTTTTCTCCGAGATTTTTGATTTCCTCTCACGCTCCAAAGGCGTACAATTTGGAGTGTGTCGCCTTTGAGTATGGCTGCCTGCCTGCAGCTGTTCGTCCTTTCATCCTTTTATTATTTTTAGTGGGTTCAAAAATTGTTTTGGAGGTTTTTTATTCTTTTTATGTGTCGCATCTTCGCCCCGTCCTCGCGGCCTACCATCTGGGTTGGCGCGGCCTTTCCTGCCGGAGACCGGCCAGAGCTTCAGCGGCGGCGCAGCACTGAAGTAGCATCGCCGAGCGGGCGATGCCTTACTCGGGTCGCCGTGTTGGAAGCTCCGGAGTGCTGGGACTGCCGACCAGCATCGTGAAGCTGTGCTCTGCGGTGCTGACCTTAACATCGCGGATGCCTGGGATCTTTCGCCGAGGATTGGCGGGTTGAAGCTCCGCCCAGCTCGGCCTGTGGACTTCGGGAGCTGCGGTCCCCGATAGGAAGCGGCCGATTCGGAACTCCAAGCCGCTGAGAGTGTTCTTCCGACGCTGGAGCTGCAACATCCGGTGAGAGGGCCTGAAACATCGGGCGACAGCGGAGGCCTCAATAGGCCCCGACCACGGGTGAACAAGAGGAAGAGGACTGAGCTTTGTTGCCTTCACTCACAGTGGGAAAAGTTCAATCCACTGTGGGGGGATGTTCATGTTAAATTCTATCGTGTGTTGTGTTCTCTTTATTTGTATGGTTTCTACTGCAACCCAAATCTCGCTGTACCAATTGCTACAGTGGCAATAAATGTGAACTTGAGGTATGTAGGTTAATTGGCTTGGTATAAGTGTAAATTGTCCCTGGTGTGTGTGTGTGTGTAGGGTGGTGTTACTGTGCGGGGATCGCTGGTCGGCACGGACTCGGTGGGCCGAAGGGCCTGTGTCCATGCTGTATCTCTAAACTAAACTTCACGCTGCCCCAGCAAGGCCAGCAGCATAATCAAGGATGAGTCTCGCACCGATCAGTAGCTTTTCTCCCCTCTCCCATCGGGCAAGAGGTGCAGAAGTGTGACAACGCACACCTCCAGATTCATGGGCAGTTTCTTCCCAGCCGTTATCCGGCAACTGAACCTATCATCAACTGGAGAGCCACCCTCTACCTCACTGTGCTACCATCTACCTCACTGGAGACCCTCGGTCCATCTTCAATCGGACTTTACTGGCGTTTATTCCTTTGTCATGGTAGACAGAAATGCTGGAGAAACTCAGCGGGGGAGGCAGCATCTATGGAGCGAAGGAATAGGTGACATTTCGGGCTGTGTTAAAGAAGTGATGCTGGAGAATCGAAGGTACACAAAAAGCTGGAGAAACTCAGCGGGTGCAGCAGCATCTAAGGAAAGGAATAGGCGACGTTTCGGGTCGAGACCCTTCTTCAGACCCTTTCGGGCTCTGAAGAAGGGTCTCGACCCGAAATGTCACCTATTCCTTCGCTCCGTAGATGCTGCCTCACCCGCTGAGTTTCTCCAGCATTTTTGTCTAGCTTTGATTGCTCAAGCATCTGCCGTTCCTTCTTAAACATTCCCTTATCATGTATCTGTACACTGTAAATAGCTCGATTGTAATCACGTATTGTCTTTCCATTGACTGGATAGCGCGAAACAAAAGCTTTTTAAACTCTGGGGCGATGAAAATGTGAGTTCATCAAAAGCATTTGTACAAATGTTGCACGTTCCATGTGGTATCACAAGAGGGTGGTTGTTTCTTTGACCTGTTTATAGTTTTCTGACTGAATTATCTGTAGGGCTAGAATAACACCTTTGTTTGGCACAGCTTCAATGCAGTTATACAGGATGGAAACAGGCCATTTGGCCCTCACCTATCCATGCCGATCAAGGTGGCCCATCTGCACCAGTCCCACCTGCCCGCGTTAGACAATAGGAGTAGGCCATTCGGCCCTTCAAGAAAGCACTGCCATTCACTGTGATCATGGCTGATCATCCACAACCAGTACCCCGTTCCTGCTTTCTTGCCATATCCCTTGACTCCGCTATCTTTAAGAGCTCTATCTCTCTCTCGAAAGCATCCAGAGAATTGGCCTCCACTGCCTTCTGAGGCAGAGAATTCCACAGATTCACAACTCTCTGGATGAAAAGGTTTTTCCTCATCTCCGTTCTAAATGGCTTGCCCCTTATTCTTAAACTGTGGTCCCTGGTTCTGGACTCCCCCAAAATCAGGAACATGTTTCCTGCCTCTAGCGTGTCCAAACCCTTAATAATCTTATGTTTCAATAAGATCCCCTTTCGTCCTTTTAAATTCCAGTGTATACAAGCCCAGTCGCTCCATTCTTTCAACATTTGACAGTCCCGCCATCCCGGGAATTAACCTTGTTTGGCCATTATGCTTCTAAACCTTTCCTCTCCATGTACCTGTCCAAATACATTTTCAAATGTTGTTACAGTACCTGCCCCAACTACCTCACCTGACAGTGCGTTCCATATGCTCACCTCCCTCTGTGTGGAAAACGTTGCCTCTCTGGTTCCTATTAAATCTTTCCTCTCTCCTTAAACCTATATGGTCTGGTTCTTTTGAACATTATTACAGAACTTGGCTCAAGTGCTGTGCCTGGCAGCTCATTCCATATACCCACTGCCAACAAGGTTAGCTCCTCAGTTTCCTAAATCTTTTAATTTCACGTGTTCAAAAGTGATCGGAGCAGAATTAGGCCATTCGGCCCATTAAGGCTACTCCGCCATTCAATCACGGCTGATCTATCTTCCCCTCTTAACCCCATTCTCCTGCCTTCTCCCCATAACACCTGTACTAATCCATAATCTGTCTCTGCCTTAATAACATCCGTTGACTTGGCCTCCGCAGCCTTCTGTAGCAATGAATTTCCACAGATTCACCACCCTCTGATGAAAGAAATTCCTTCCTCATCTCTTTCCAAAAGGAATGTCCTTTGATTCTGAGGCTATGACCTTTTATTCTATTGCCTCTGGTCCTAGACTCTCCCACTAGTGGAAACTAGTCTCTCCACATCCACTCTATCCACTTATCGTGTTATCATGTTTGCCACCGCACTCATGCCCACTGATCTGGTAAGTTGCTCTGTGAAGCATCGTTTAGCTTGTAGCCTGGTCAGTGGTAGCATTGTGTGTAGGATCTTTGTATCACCAAGAGTTAACCATGTGTCGGAAGAATATCGAAGGCTATATGGATTTACAGAGACTATTGTGTAAACGATCTTGGATGTGACCGTTATTTATGATGCTAACTTATCTAGAACTGTCAACATAAGGACGTATCCTGCCATTTTATTCGTTGAGTTAGAATAGGGCAACAGGAAAGATTATTGAAGGTATGTTCGCGCATCAAATTGTTAGATGTGCGTGCATCATTGAGCCCCATTGATTCACGGTTGGCAAATGCTTCCTTAACCCATGGCTGAGTGCTCTGGTGAGTGGTCTAAATAACAACTGTGTATTTGGTGTCATTGAAGATAGACACAAAGCTGGAGCAAAGGGCCTGTCCCACTTGGGTGTCACGCTGGTGGCACGTGAGGATTTTGAGAATCCCGTAATACTGGGGAGCCGTGCGCTACCACGAGTCACTGCCTACGCCACCACGTCTCGCCACACGCGCGTCGTGAAGCGTAAACAATGTCGCGTAAATGACCTGCAAATAATGCCCAAGTGGGACAGGCCCTTAACTCGGCAGGACAGGCAGCATCTCTGGAGAGAAGGAATGGGTGACGTTTCGGATCAAGTCAAGTCAACTTCATTTGTCACATACATATACAAGATGTGCAGTGAAATGAAAGTGGCAATGTCTGCGGAATGTGCAACAAACTACAGAACAGAATCAGTATTTACATGGTAGAAAATTTTTTTACAAAAGACACAACACAACAGTAAATTAGTCCCTGGTGAGATCAGAGTTTAGGGTCCTGATGGCCCGCGGGAAGAAACTCCGTCTCATCCTCTCCGTTTTCACAGCGTGACAGCGGAGGCGTTTGCCTGACCGTAGCAGGAACAGTCCGTTGCTGGGGGGGTAGAGGTCCCCCATAATGTTGCTGGCTCTGGATCTGCACCTCCTGGCGAGGCCCTTCTTCATTCTGGTTAAGGATAAGGGTAACGAGAGATAAAGAACAGTGAATGAAAGATATGCAAAAAGGTAACAATGACAAAGGAAACAGGCCATTGTTGGCTGTTTGTTGGGTGAGACCGAGAAGCTGGTGCGACTTGGGTGGGGGAGGGATGGAGAGAGAGGGAATGCCGGGGCTACTTGAAGTTAGGGAAATCAATATTCATACCACTGGGCTGTAAACTGCCCCAGTGAAATATGAGATGCTGTTCCTCCAATTTGCATTTAGCCTCACTCTGACAATGGAGGTGACCTAGGACAGAAAGGTCAGTGTGGGAATGGGAAGTGGAATTAAAGTGTTTAGCAACAGGGGTCATGGTGGCATCGCAGGTAGGTAGGGTAGTAAAGAGTGCTTTGGGGTATATTGGCCTTCAACAGTCAGGGTAATGAGGATAGAAATGTAATAACCAGGAACTGCAAAGGCAATACTGGAATAACTCAACTGGTCAGGCAGGTTCTCTGGAGAACATGGATGGGTGACGTTTTGGAGTGACCTGAATCGTCACCTATCCATGGTCTCCAGAGTTGCTGCCCGACTCATTGAGTTACCCCAGCATTTTATGTTTATTATGGAGTATCAGTTTAGTTTATTGTCACGAGTATCGAGGTACAGTGAAAAGCTTTTGTTGCGTGTTATCCAATCAGCGGAAAGACAATACATGATTAAAGGGCCTGTCTCACTTGGGCGATTTTTTTCGATGACTGCCAGCGACTCACAGTTGTAGCAGGTCGCTGAAAAAGCGGTGACTGGACCCCCCCCCCCCCCCCGGTACGACAATTTCTATGACAACCTACCACCTAGTCGACGGCAAGCTATGGCAAGCTACCGGCGACCCATCAGGACGTCCACCTGCGACCACACCTATGACAACCAAAGTCCACACGGGCGACAACCTACGTCCACCCGCGACACACTACAACCCTGTCGGCGTCAACTGAAGACAATTCAGTCGCTGATACCTGTGTGTCGCCAGCTGACGTAGGTAGTCGCCAATGGAATTCACCGGTCAGCACCCGGCGAGAACCAACGTCACCCGGCAACAACCTGCGTCATCCTGGCGACAACCGGCAACAGCACCTACGACAGGAGAAGACAAGCTACGTCAAGCCCACAGTTACTGAAAAGTTTTTAACATTTCAAAATCCAGCGGCGACCAGAAAAACGTTACAACTCTTTAGGCGACTTGAGGAGACGACTCGCGACCGTACAGGCGTCACCCCGCGACCATGTGGCGACAGCCTTGTCACCTGTAGTCGCCGAAAAAATCTCCTAAGTGGGACAGGCTTAGGGCAATACACGACTCTGAGTTCTAGAGGCTGGGGCATGGGGTTACGAGTGTACAAGAGTGTGATGATGCTGCACGTGGAGCGCTGCGTTGAGCTTTGATCACCAAGATTATAGGAAAGATGATAAGAAGCTGAAAAGTGCAGAGAATATTTTTGAGTTTGTCTTGTCTGGCCACGAGGTCCTGATCTATAGGGCAGGCTAGGACTTTATTTCTTAGAGAGAAGCAAGGTGAGGGGTGATCTCGTAGAGGTGTATTCAAACATGGAATAGACCGGGTAAATGCAGTCTTTCACCTTCTTCTTGCGTTTGAGGCAGCAGGAGTTATGTAACGCCCTCCAGGTGCTGTGGCCGTTTAGGCCTTCTGCAGTCAGCTGCTGCAAGATGATGCCACGCAGGTCGACATTTGTAGGTGCCCTCCCTAAAAAGGGCACATGCTCCAGGTTGGCGCCAAGCCGTGGCGACTGAGGTTGCATTAGGGGCTGCAAGCTGCGGTGACTTGGGTTGCATTATTCCTGCTGCTGTCTCTGTTTGGTGTCGTTCGCCTGGCTGAGGTCTGTTGACGGGGGCTCACCACGGGGAGGTCGACAACATGAGTGTGATGTCTTCTGTAAGACCGTTGTGACTAGCACAATGAATATACGTCCGGCATCTTGTAAGAAGGATTTTAATCTGCACAACACGGAAACTTCTAGAAGGTCACCTGACCTCAGTCACGAGGCACACGCACATTTGCCAGCTTCAGCTTTTGGCCTCAAGGGGCACTGGCATTTATATTACATATACATCACATCTCCCCCTTCACTTTCATTACACATCACATCTCCCCCTTCAATGTTGGGGTCAAAACTAATAACTTGAACCTTTAATCAATTTAATGTGGATAAAGTACCATAAATAACACAGTGCTCTTCATACTACAAAACTATAAATAGTCCAACTATTTTACATAACAAGTGGAGTTGGGGGTTTTGACAATCGCCCACTTCTCGTGCAAGTCGTATTTCCAGCTCGTTCTGTGTCGTATTTCTGTTTTGTGCGAGTGTGGCTTGGTGACTTACAAGATGTCAGATGTACATTCATTGTGCTAGTCACAACGGTCTTACAGAAGACGTCACAATGAGCCCCGGTGTTCACCCAGGGTAGGGGAGTAAAGAACTGGCCGACATGGGTTGAAGGGGCAAAGGCCAAGGTTTAATAGGAACCTGAGGGGCAACTTTTTCACACATGGTGGTGGGTATATGGAACGAGGTAGTTGAGGGAGGTACTATAATAGCATTTCAAAGACCCTTGGACATGTGCATGGATAAGGAAATGTTTTGTTTTAGTTTTTTTTGAGATACAGCGCGGAAACAGGCCCTTCGGCCCACCGTGTCCCCACCGACCGGTGATCCCAGCACACTAACACTATCCTAAACACACTAGGGACAATTTACCCATACACCAAACCAATTAGCCTACAAACCTGTACGAGGAAAGCGAAGATCTCGGAGAAAACCCACGCAGTCACAGGGAGGGCGTACAAACCCCGTACACACAGCACCCGTTAGTCTGGATCAAACCTGGGCCTCTGGCGCTGTGAGGCAGCAACTCTGCCGCAGCGCCACCGTGCACTTTGTGTCCTTCTTTATGTGGAATTACTTTCACCGCAACTCTGGCATAGTTCTCAAGTTAATGAAGCTGGTGAATGTTTCCTGTTCTGTCTCTTGTTCTGTTCTATTATTTATTTTCTCTTGGCACTATAGTACCCTGCGCTCATGATACATTGATGGCTCCGTTCTCTGAGAGCAGTCTTTTCATCTTGAGTGTGTTGGACGCATGGATATCTGTTCTCATGTGTACCCTTCTCTGATGTTTAAGAAGGACCTGCAGATGCTGGAAAATCGAAGGTAGACAAAAATGCTGGAGAAACGCAGCAGGTGAGGCAGCATCTGTGGAGCGAGGGAAATGGGCAACGTCTCGGGCCGAAACGTTGCCTATTTCCCTCGCTCCATAGATGCTGCTGCACCCGCTGAGTTTCTCCAGCATTTTTGTCTACCCTTCTCTGATCTTCATCTCCATCTGTTGTCCTGGATCGCAGCTTTCCCCTCTGGCAGCATGCAGTCTCCGGTCGTTGCAACACTGGTCAATGGCGTTTCTACTTCCTGACTTGTGCGATTGGACGGAATTATCACGCAGGAGACTTTCAGCTGGGGTGGGAGATTGCAACCTTCACGTGGTCCGCCCGGTTTCGACTAATGCAATCAACTCGACGTGCACAAACGGAAGATCAAATGGAACAAGTTGTCCTACAACTTTAGGCTGTGCACGCCACACGACAGAAGAAGAATAGACTTTCAACTGTAGTCGAACGTCGCTAAACCCAGTTACGTTTTGTCAAACATGGACCTATGGGGAGAACCTCCGGAAGCAGATAGAAGAAATGGGGCTGCACGGTGGCGCAGCGGTAGAGTTGCTGCCTCACAGCGCCAGAGTCCCGGGTTCGATCCTGACTACGGGTGCTGTCTGTACAGAGTTTGTACGTTCTCCCCTTGACAATAGACAATAGGTGCAGGAGTAGGTCATTCGGCCCTTCCAGCCAGCACCGCCATTCAATGTGATCATGGCTAATCATCCCCAATCAGTACCCCGTTCCTGCCTTCTCCCCATATCCACTGACTCCGCTATCTTTAAGAGCTCTATCTAGCTCTCTCTTGAAAGCATCCAGAGAACCGGCCTCCACCGCCCTCTGAGGCAGAGACCTGCGCGGCTTTTTTCCGGATGCTCCGGTTTCTTCCCACACTCCAAAGACAGCCAGGTTTTGGTAAAATAGTAAATTGTCCCTAGTGTGTAGGTGTAGTGTACGGGGTGATCGCTGGTCGGTGGGGACTCGGTGGATGGCAAGATCTATATCTCTAAAGTCTAACGCAACCAGCCCAATGCAATGGTAGGAAAGAACAGCAGATGCTGGTTTAAATCAAAGGTAGACACAGAATGCTGGAGAATCTCAGCGGGACCGGCAGCGTCTCTGGAGAGAAGGAATGGGTGACGTTCTGGGTTGGGTCTGAAGAAGGGTCTTGACTTTTAACGTCACCCATTCCTTCTCTCCAGAGATGCTGCCTGTCCCGCTGAGTTTCTCCAGCGTTTTGTGTCCACCAGCCTAGTGCATCTTTGACCTTTAAATGCTGCCAAGTCTGAACTCCCCCAGTCCTCCCAAGACACATGGTTTGACCTTCCTACCTGTCCATGTATTCCTTGCCCTATTCAACACCCTCTAGTCCAGGGGTCCCAACCTTTTGCGTCCTGTTTGCCCCTGGCAACTTTATTAGCTCACAACAATGTTATTTCACTTATTTCTGAACAACTAATGATGAACAGATACCGGTATTCCAGAACCAAACACAGTCGTCAATGAGAAAAAATATGTACAAATCCAGAATCAACAAATTTACCCCCTGGGTGGGTGAGATTTACCCCATTGGGTGTACATTTACCCCAGGTTGGGAACCCTTGCTCTCAGTCAAGGACATGTTAGCATCTTACACTTGTCAGGTGTTCTTTATTACTTTTAGAGGTACAGCATGGATATAGGCCCTTCAGCCCACTGGGTCCGCGACAACCAAGTCACACGCATTCTGTGTTGGCTCACGTTCTCATCCACGCCCGGCACACGGGGGGGGGGGGCGCAACTTACAGAGGCCAATTAACCTACAAACCCGCATGTTTTTTGGTTTTGTGGGTTGGAAACCGGGACACCCGGAGAAAACCCACGCAGTCACGGGGAGAGCTTGCAAACTCCACATGGTCCCGAGGTCGGGATCGAGCCCATGTCTCCTGCGCTGTGAGGCAGCAGCACTACCCGTTGTGCCACCGTTCTTGGCCTGATACATGATTGTGGGGGCAGTCCATAAAACCTGAGACTGTGTTATCTTACTCGTAGAGTTATACAAGCATACAGCATGAAAACACTCCCTTCAGCCGAAACTTGTCCAAGATCTAGTTCTTGCGGCTAATGGAATCAAGGGATTTGGGGGGGAAAGCAGGAAGGGGGTACTGATTCTGAATGATCAGCCATGATCATATTGAATGGCGGTGCTGGCTCGAAGATGCCTGCAGTGGCGCCACCTGTTTGGCCCATTATCCCTCTAAACCTTTCCTATCCCGTGACGTTTCCACACAGAGCAGTGACTGTGGCCGGGCTGTTCTGGGCCTGTGACAACAGCAACCATCTGATTAGAGGCGTTCCCTGAAGCCACTCTGCCAAACATCCCCGCTTTCAGGTCGAGGCAGAAAATGATTGGATTGCTCAGTGTCTGTGGAAAGTACACGCCTGGAAGAGAGATGATAGTGGATTAACACTGATCTAAAAGTCAAGTTCAATATGGGTCAGAAACATGAAGAATAGACAATCGTTCCATCCCTCTCTCCCACTCTGGGCTCATTATGAAAACCAGAAACTGCAGAGGCTGTGAAAATATGTAATCTTCACAGTGAATTATTCTGCTTCAAATTTCCAGTAGTTTAGTTTGGAGATACAGCGTGGAATCAGGCCCTTCGGCCCACCGGGTCTGCACTGACCAGCGATCCCCGTGCACTAACACACACGCACGCACACAGACACACACGCGCACACACGCACAGACACACAACAATTTTACATTTATATACTAAGCCAATTAACCTACAAACCTGCACGTCTTTGGAGTGTGGGAGGAAACCGAAGATCTCGGAGAAAACCCACGCAGGTCACGGGGAGAACGTGCAGACGGCTCCCGTGGTCAGGATCGAACCCGCGTCTCTGGCGCTGCAAGCACTGGAAAGCAGCAACTCCACTGCTGCGTTACCTGCCACCCTAATAGCTGTAATAGTTTGATTTTTGGTGGATTTTTCCAAGTATTTTGAAAGGGAATGGGGGATTGGAAATACGGGACTACACATGATTACAACCAAGCCACTCCCAGTGTACAGGATATAATGTTTAGTGCAAGGTAAAGTCTGATTAAAGATAATTCAAAGGTCTCCATGAGGTTGATGGGAAGGTCAGGACCGCTCTCTAGTGGTGAGAGGACGGTTCAGTTGCCTGATAACAGCCGGGAAGAAACTGTCTGGAGGTGTGAGTTTTCATACTTCTGTACCTCTTGCCTGATGTGAGAGGGGAGAAGAGGGAGTGACCGGGGTGATGATGCTGCTGGCCTTGCTGAGGCAGCGTGAGGTGTAGATGGAGTCAGTGGAAGGGAGGTTGGTTTATGTGATGTTCTGGGCTGCGTCCACAATTCACTGCAATTTCTTGTGGTCTTGGATGGAGCTGTTCCCAAACCAAGCCGTGATGCATCCTGATAAAACGCTTTCTACTGCGCATCTGTTGGTGAGGGTTGTTGGGGACATGCTGAATGTCCTAAGCCTTCCAAGCAAGTAGATGCATTAGTGTGTTTTCCTAGCCATTGTTTTGAGTCCAGGTCCAGAACAAATTGCCAGTGATATTTACTCCTAATAACTTGAATCTATCAGCTCAGTTTAGTTTATTGTCACGTGTACCATCGACAATAGGTGCAGGAGTAGGCCATTCGGTCCTTCAATTCAATGCTGATCATCCACAATCAGTACCCCGTTCCTGCCTTCTCCCCATATCCCTTGACTCCGCTATCTTTAAGAGCCCTATCTAGCTCTCTCTTGAAAGAATACAGAGAACCGTTCTCCGAGGCAGAGAATTCCACAGACTCACAAAAAGTGTTTCCTAGTCTCCGTACTAGTAAGAGATTAGTATATAAACTTAAATCACACGGTATTGGTGGTTCAATAATGATGTGGATAGAGAACTGGCTGGCAGACAGGAAGCAAAGGGTAGGAGTAAACGGGTCCTTTTCAGAATGGCAGGCAGTGAGTAGTGGGGTACCGCAAGGCTCAGTGCTGGGACCCCAGCTATTTACAATATACATTAATGATTTGGACGAGGGAATTGAATGCAACATCTCCAAATTTGCAGATGACACCAAGCTGGGGGGTATAGTTAGGTGTGAGGAGGATGCTAGGAGGCTGCAAGGTGACTTGGATAGGCTGGGTGATGCAGTATAATGTGGATAAATGTGAGGTTATCCACTTTGGTGGCAAAAACATGAGGGTAGACTATTATCTGAATGGTGGCAGATTAGGAAAAGGGGAGATGCAACGAGACCTGGGTGTCATGGTACACCAGTCATTGAAAGTAGGCATGCAGGTGCAGCAGGCAGTGAAGAAAGCGAATGGTATGTTAGCATTCATAGCGAAAGGATTTGAGCACAAGAGCAGGGAGGTTCTATTGCAGTTGTACAGGATCTTGGTGAGACCACACCTGGAGTATTGCGTACAGTTTCGGTCTCCAAATCTGAGAAAAAACATTCTTGCCTTAGGGGGGTTCAGAGAAGGTTCACCAGACTGATTCCTGGGATGTCGGGGCTTTCATATGAAGAAAGACTGGATAGACTCGGCTTGTACTCGCTGGAATTTAGAAGATTGAGGGGGGATCTTATAGAAATGTACAAAATTCTTAAGGGGTTGGACAAGCTAGATGCAGGAAGATTGTTCCCGATGTTGCGGGAGTCCAGAACAAGGGGTCACAGTCTAAGGATAAGGGGGAATTCCTTTAGGACCGAGATGAGGAAAACATTCTTTACACAGAGAGTGGCGAGTCTCTGGAATTCTCTGCCACAGTAGGTCGTTGAGGCCAGTTCAAGAGGGAGTTGGATGTGGCCCTTGTGGCTAAAGGGATCAGGGGGTATGGAGAGAAGGCAGGTATGGGATACTGAGTTGGATGATCAGCCATGATCATATTGAATGGCGGTGCAGGCTCGAAGGGCCGAATGGCCTACTCCTGCACCTATTTTTCTATTGTTCTACTAAATGGCTCAATTCTAAAAAAGTACCGAGACTCCCCCCACCCCTCCCCCCCCCCCCCCTCATTTTTCTATACTCCAGCGAGTACAGACCCAGTGCCGATAAACGCTAATCATAGGTTAACCCACTCATTCCTGGGATCGTTCTTGTAAACCTTCTCTAGACTCTCCAGAGCCGGCACATCCTTCCTCAGATATGGGGCCCAAAATTGCTCACAATTTGTTGTAGATCATCTGGTTTCGAACGAGGTGAGCGTTATAAAATGTCAGTGCAGATGTGGACTTGAGATCATTAATTGTTAATTTAAAGCAAACCCTTTAAAGCAACAAACTCACAAATCTAGGAAAATGCTTCCATTCCCACATCCACCCCTGCCCAGGATCCCATGTAATATGTAATAAATGCAGCGCATAGCTGCACAAACAACATGACTCATTCAGCCCGAGGCAAACAAACAACGTTGGACTTCAAATTATCGACGTCAAATTCTTTCTTGACGAAAGAGATAATCATAGTAACCTCTCCAACCAAATCGGTTTACAGTTTAGTTTATTGTCACGTATACTGAGGTACAGTGTAAAACATTTGTCGCGTGCTAACCAGTCAGCAGAAAGACAACATGTGGTTACAATCGAGCCGTGTACAGATACATGATAAGGGAATAACATTTAGTGCAAGGTAAAGCCAGCAAAGTCCGATCAAGGATAGAAACATAGAAAATAGGTGCAGGAGGCCATTCGGCTCTTCGAGCCTGCACCGCCATTCAATATGATCATGGCTGATCATCCAACTCCGTATCCTGTACCTGCCTTAGTCCGAGGATAGTCCGAGGGTCACCAATGAGGTAGACCGTAGTTCAGCACTGCTCTCTGGTTGTGGTAGGATGGTTCAGTTGCCTGATAACAGCCGGCAAGAAACTCTCCCTGAATCTGGAGATGTTTAAGAAAGAACTGCAAAAATCGTAGGTAGACAAAAATGCTGGAGAAGCTCAGCAGGTGAGGCAGCATCTATGGAGCGAAGGAATAGGTGATGTTTCGGGACGAGACCCAAGGGTCACCTTTTCCTTCGCTCCATAGATGCTGCCTCACCCGCTGAGCTTCTCCAGCATTTTTATCTACCTTCTGAATCTGGAGGTGTGTGTTTTCTCACTTCTGTACCTCTGGGAGAGGGGAGAGAGGTTGGCAGTCGGGCACCCTTGTTGTATTCTGGGGTTTGCGTGCCAATTTGCTTCCTGGAGGATGGAAATGATAGTTGGAAGAAGCCAATGCAAAAACTATTTTGGACGTATCGGAACAATTCGTAGTGGAACAAGGATAGCAGAGAAAGCTGGGCCAGCTGGAAAGAGTAAAACAAGGTGGATGCTAAAACTATTGAATTAATTGTGCATGCTTAATCCTAAAATAACCAGTGAGATATTACAGAACCAGTTATTTTGGACAGGAGTCGCTTAAAAATTGTAACCAATGGAAAAAAAACCCTATTTTGATATTATAGAGATGTACAAAATCTTGAGAGGAATAGATCGGGTAGGCGCAGAGAGTCTCTTGCCCAGAGTAGGGGAATCGAGGACCAGAGGACATGGTTTTGAAGTGATGGTTGGGGGGGGGGGGGGGAAGATTTAATAGGAACCTGAAGGTCAACTTGATCACACCAAGGGTGGTGGGTGTATGGAATGAGCTGCCGGAGGAGGTAGTTGAGGCGGGGACTATTGGACATGGATAGGACAGGTCCAGAGGGATATGGGCCAAATGCAGGCAGGTGGGACATGTGGGCTGGCATGGGCAAGTTGGGCCGAAGGGCCTGTTTCCATGCTGTAGGACTGACTCGAATAGTTTTTTTGACATAAACTCCACATAACCTTTGCTTTTGCCATGTTGTTCAAAGTTGATGAAGAGGGAAATTGATTCGGCGATGTTATTAAGCATCACAGGATGAGTTTGCTGGTAACATCAGTGGAGATATACAGTAATTAACTGGCGTGTTTTGGTTTCAGCTGTGTGGGGTCAATTATCTCCCTCGCATTCAAGCTGACGACTTCTCTGAGTCAGCGCCTGAATGCAGAAAACGGAAATAAATTAGAAAAACGTTATGACCGATGATAATTTAAAAGATACTTCCAATAGACTGCTAGTGGTGGGAAGGAACAGCAGATGCTGGTTTAAATCTGGAGTTAAATAGAGCTCTGTGGGATAGCGGAATCAAGGGATATGGGGAGAAGGCAGGCACGGGTTACTGATTGTGGATGATCAGCCATGATCACAATGAATGGCGGTGCAGGCTCCAAATGGCCTCCTCCTGCACCTATTTTCTATGTTTCTATGTAAACTGAAGATAGACACAAAATGCTGGAGTAACTCAGCAGGCCAGGCAGCATCACTGGAGTCTGAAGACGGGTCTCGACCCGAAACTTCAGCTGTTCCTTTTCTTCAGAGTTGCCACCTGACCCGCTGGGCTACTCCAGCTTTTTTGTTTCTATCTTAGGATAGTTTGCTTTGGAGACACAGCTTGGAAACAGGCCCTTCGGCCCACTGTGCCCAGGCCGGCCCACTGAGTCCAGGCCGACCCGCACACTGGTTCTATGTTCGCACAACTTCTGCATCCTACATGCAAGGGGCAATGTACAGAGGCCAATTAACCTACAAACCTGTATGTCTTTGGAGCGTGGGAGAAAACCGGAGCACCCGGAGAAAACCCACGCGGTCACATACCTCACACAGACAGCGCCCGTAGTCAGGATGGAACCCGGTGTCTGGCGCTGTGAGGCAGCAACTCTAAGCTGCACCACCGTGCCGCCCTTTTGTTTTAATACTTTCTGAAGAGCAATACAGGCATGTTTGTGTGGGGGGAAGTGTTGATACAGCAGATGTAGTGTGGGAGTGGGAAACAGTTAAAATTAAACTACCTTGTTACCCACTGCTCCGTTGTTCCAATAGTGCGTGCAACTTCCAAAACACAGTCACACAGAAACATTACAAATCTAGATCGGCACGGTGGCGCAGGGGTAGAGTTGCCGCCTCACAGCGCCGGAGACCCGGGTTCGATCCTGACTGCGGGTGCTGTCTGTACGGAGTTTGCACGTTCTCATCGTGACCTGTGTGTGTTTCCCCCGATATCTTCGGTTTCCACCCACACTCCAAAGACGTACAGGTTTGTAGGTTACTTGGTATAAATGTAAATTGTCCCTAGCGTTGGTGTGGTGGGCAGAAGGGCCTGTTTCTGCACAGTATCTCTGAATTAAACTATACACACACCAATTTTTACATTTTATACCAAGCCAATTAACCGGCAAACCTGCATGTCTTTGGAGTGTGGGAGGAAACCAAAGATCTCAGAGAAAACTCACGGGGAGAACGTACAAACTCTGTACAGACAGCGCCTGTAGTTGGGATCGAACCCGGGTCTCTGGTGCTATGAGGCAGCAACTCTACCGCTGTGCCACCCTGTGTCTATCTTGGGTGGAAAAACCAGCAACTGCAGTTCCTTCCAACACAAAGCAGCACAGATGATGGGCCGAGCGGCCTCACTCTACACCACAGCAATCCCACTACTCTGTGGTTTTCCCGTCTCTCTGGTTTCTATGTCTACCCACCCAGAAGCTGCTCAATTACCGGTTGGCTACATTTAAGAGATCTCTCTGCTCTAATAGTCTCTCTGGCCACCAGGCAGTCTTCCTGTGTCGGATTGCTTCCCCTCCTGCTGGGAACGATTCACTAACATTTATCCGTAGTTAACGGGACGATATTTGTCACGCTCTGGCGGTCGTGCATCCAAACTGTCCTGTCGCATTTGCAGGCTGATCGGGTCAAAAATCATTCTGTGAAAGAGCAGCAAATCGCAGCTAAGTGGAAGTGGCTGCTCCAGCTACAGTGACGGAATATGCAGATGGGTTTCCAATGATGAAGCAGCGAACAAAACACATTGAACAGTTACCAATCAAGAGCGAACGAGAAGGGAAATTAAAATTAATAATACCAAAGCATGATAACCTCAATCCGTTTAAATGGATCTCAAATGTCAGCTTTTTCTTCGGGGTCTGAGGATAATGCAACAGATAAACATTCCACATCAAAGGCATGAAGTTGAATGAATTGTAATCGGATTATTAAACATTCTTTCGAGGTTTGGTTTCTATCCGAGGAATAATTCTCCTTCATAAACCTTCCTAAAGCAGTTCATCGCCCAGTGCATGGAACAGACTCCCCAACATGGACTCCATCTAGACTTCATGTTGCCTCAGTAAAGCCCCACAGACGAGCTCCACCCCGGTCATTCCTTCTTCTCCCCGCCCCCATTAGACAGAAGGTACAGAAGCTCGACAGCGCGCACCACCAGACTCAGGAACAGCTTCTTCCCCTCTGTTATCGGGCTTCTGAACGGCCCTTCCATAAGCTAGGGTACTGTCCGATTCACCTCTACCCCTTTGCGGACATTGGACTTTGTCTCTGGAACTGGTGATCTGTTGTGGTGTCTGAACATGAGTCCCAACACGAAACGTCACGTATCCATGTTCTCCAGAGATGCTGCCTGACCCGCTGAGTTACTCCAGCACTCTGTGAAACGTCACCTATCCATGTTCTCCACAGACGATCTCTGGACCCGGTGACGTTTCGGGTCGAGACACTTACGGGTCTCGACCCAAAACGTCACCTATCCCTTTTCTCCAGAGATGTTATGCCTGACCCGCTGAGTTACTCCAGCACTCTGTGAAACGTCACCTATCCATGTTCTCCACAGATGCTGCCTGACCCGCTGAGTTACTCCAGCACTCTGTGTCCTTTTTCATGGGACATTTTCTGGGTCTTTTACCGAGAAAAACTTAACTAAAAGTAAACCGGCACTAAAAGTAAACCGGCACAAATCCAAGTGTAAGAGCAGAAATCAAGTTGGTGGCGCTGTGATAGAGTTGCTGACTCACAGCGCCAGACACCGTGGTTTGATCGGCGCTACGGGTGCTGTTTGTACGTTCTCCCCGTGACCTGCGTGGGTTTTCCCGGGGTGCTCCGGTTTCCTCCCACACTCCAAAGACGTACAGGTTTGTAAGTTAATTGGCTTTTGTAAATTGTAAATTGTCCGTAGTGCGTAGATTAGTGCTAGTATATGGGGTGATCGCTGGTCGGGGCGGACTCGATGGGCCGAAGGGCCTGCTTCAACGTTGTATCTCTAAACGAGCGCCTCATATTTTCCTCTGGGTAGCCAACAACCCAGTGCTATGAACAGCGAACTCTCACTTTAAGTAACTTCATCTCATACTCCCCTCCTCTCCGCCCTCGCTCCTTGCCCCCCTTCCTGCTCCCTGCTCGTTGTCCACAGATCTCCACCTCGTTTCTCTTGAGATCACACCTTCCCCGGCCAACAATGGGCCTACCAGGCACTGCCCATGCTGAGGTAATTTGTAGCTGGTCCTTGAATTATCCATTGTGTGTGTGTGTGTGCGTGCGTGTGTAGGTTTAATGCACGGGTTGGTCACTGGTCGGCGTGGACCCAGTGGGCTGAATGGCCTGTTTCCGCGCTGTATCTCCAAAATTAAAAGTCGATTTTATTCGTCAGTCAGTACAATTGTTATGTTGTAAATCAATTTGAAAATTGTACGGGTGAACTCGGGGCCAATACAGAATGAAACATAGAAACTAGGTGCAGGAGTAGGCCATTCGGCCCTTCGAGCCTGCACCGCCATTCAATATGATCATGGCTGATCATCCAACTCAGTATCCCGTACCTGCCTTCTCTCCATACCCCCTGATCCCTTTAGCCACAAGGGTCACATCCAACTCCCTCTTAAATATGGCCAACAAACTGGCCTCAACTATCTTCTGTGGCAGAGAATTCCACAAACTCACTCTCAGTGTGAAAAATGATTTCCTCATCTCGGTCCTAAAATACTTCCCCCTTATCCTTAAACTGTGACCCCTTGTTCTGGACTTCCCCAACATCGGGAACAATCTTCCTGCATCTAGCCTGTCCAATCCCTTAAGAATTTTCTAACTCTATAAGCTATCACTGCCCCCCAGCTTCGTGTCATCCGCAAACTTGGAGATGTTGCATTCAATTCCCTCATCCAGATCATTAATATATATCGTAAATAGCTGGTGTCCCAGCACTGAGCCATGCGGTACCCCACTAGTCACTGCCTGCCATTCTGAAAATGACCCGTTTCCTCCTACCCTTTGCTTCCTGTCTGCCAACCAGTTCTCTATCCACATCAATACTGAACCCCCAATACCGTGTGCTTTAAGTTTATATACTAATCTCTTATGTGGGACCTTGTCGAAAGCCTTCTGAAAGTCCAGATATAACACATCCACTGCTTCTCCCTTATCCACTCTACTAGTTACATCCTCAAAAAATTCTATAAGATTCGTCAGACATGATTTACCTTTCGTAAATCCATGCTGACTTTGTCCAATGATTTCACCACTTTCCAAATGTGCTGCTATCCCATCTTTAATAACTGACTCTAGCATTTTCCCCACTACCGATGTTAGACTAACTGGTCTGTAATTCCCCGTTTTCTCTCTTCCTTCCTTTTTAAAAAAGTGGGGTTACATTAGCTACCCTCCAATCCTCAGGAACTACTCCAGAATCTAAAGAGTTTTGAAAAAGTATCACTAATGCATCCACTATTTCTGGGGCTACTTCCTTAAATACTCTGGGATGCAACCTATCTGGCCCTGGGGATTTATCGGCCTTTAATCCATTCAATTTACCTAACACCTCTTCCCGGCTTACCTGGATTTCACTCAGTTCCTCCATCTCATTTGACCCCCGGTCCCCTGTTATTTCCGGCAGATTATTTATGTCTTCCTTAGTGAAGACAGAACCAAAGTAGTTATTCAATTGGTCTGCCATGTCCTTGTTCCCCATGATCAATTCACCCAATTTCTGACTGCAAGGGACCTACATTTGTTTTAACTAACATTTTTCTCTTCACATATTTATAAAAACTTTTGCAGTCAGTTTTTATGTTCCCTGCCAGTTTTCTTTCATAATCTATTTTCCCTTTCCTAATTAAGCCCTTTGTCCTCCTCTGCTGGACTGAATTTCTCCCAGTCCTCTGGTAGGCTGCTTTTTCTGGCTAATTTGTAAGCTTCATCTTTTGTTTTGATACTATCCCTGATTTCCCTTGTTATCCACGGATGCACTACCTTCCCTGATTTATTCTTTCGCCAAACTGGGATGAACAATTGTTGTAGTTCATCCATGCAGTCTTTAAATGCCTTTCATTGCACATCCACCGGCAACCCTTTAACATAGAAACATAGAAAATAGGTGCAGGAGGAGGCCATTCAGCCCTTCGAGCCAGCACCACCATTCAATATGATCATGGCTGATCGTCTGCTATCAATAACCCGTGCCTGCCTTCTCCCCATATCCCTTGACTCCACTAGCCCCTAGAGCTCTATCCAACTCTCTCTTAAATCCATCCAGTGATTTGGCCTCCACTGCCCTCTGTGGCAGGGAATTCCATAAATTCACAACTCTCTGGGTAAAAAAGTTTTTTCTCAGCTCAGTCTTAAATGACCTCCCTTTTATTCTAAGACTGAGGGCCCTGGTTCTGTACTCACCCAACATTGGGAACCTTTTTCCTGCATCTAGCTTGTCCAGTCCTTTTATAATTTTATATGTTTCTATAAGATATCCCCTCATCCTTCTAAACTCCAGTGAATACAAGCCTAGTCTTTTCAATCTTTCCTCATATGACAGTCCCGCCATCCCAGGGATCAATCTCGTGAACCTACGCTGCACTGCCTCAATCACAAGGATGTCCTTCCTCAAATTAGGAGACCAAAACTGTACACAATACTCCAGAATCACTTGCCAGTCCATCTTGGCCAATTCACGTCTCATACCCTCAAAGTTACCTTTCTTATGAGAAACAGCTACAGATGATAAGGACCCGAAACGTCACCTATTCCTTCGCTCCATAGATGCTGCCTCACGCGCTGAGTTTCTCCAGCATTTTCATCTACCAGCTACCGATAATCCTACCTTAATGCAGGGAAATCTGTCTTCCATGAATCTTCCTCTGTGATCTCTCAAATTTTACATATCTATTATTTCCCCAGGGCAGCATAATATTTATCTTTTCATTGCACACTTACTGTATAAACAGTTGGTTTATATAATCCAGTGTAAAATAAAGAAAGCAGCACGCTTGCGTTCACATGGCTGGTAGCTCAGAATTGCTCAATAAATGTAATTTGTTTTTCAGACATTAGTAATTATCTCGGTAATGATGTCTGGGCAGCTCATGGTAGTGGAAGGGAACTGGCCAGGTAGCCATCCACATGCTGCCTTCACCACTAGAATGATCAGGCCCAACACAGATTTAAGAAGGAACTGCCGATGCTGGAAAATCGAAGGTAGACAAAAATGCTGGAGAAACTCAGCGGGTGAGGCAGCATCTATGGAGCGAAGGAAATAGGCAACGGAGCACTTGGTTTGATTCACTCGAAAGTACCCGAGCAAATTGAAAGAGCATTCTCTCCTTTGACAAGTGGGCTAAAGTAACAAGTAATTGAATTGAAAATAACAGCAATTGATAGTGTTTTCTTTATTCTAAATACCAGCGATCGTCCCGTACTCCAGCGCGCGCGCGCACACACACACACACACACACACACACACACACACACACACACACACACACACACACACACACACACACACACACACACACACACACACACACAGCAATTTTTACATGTAGTCAGGATGGAACCAGGGCGTTAAGGTGGCGCAGCGGTAGAGTTGCAACCTCATAGCATCCGAGACCCAGGTTCGATCCTGCCTATCTGTACGTTCTACCCGTGACCTGCGTGGGTTTCCTCCGGGTGCTCCGGTTTCCTCCCATTCGCCAAAGACGTGTAGGTTTGTAGGCTAATTGGCTTGGCGAATTGTAAATTGTCCCCAGTGTGTGTGTAGGATAGTGCTTGTGTGCGGGGCGATCGCTGGTTGGCGCGGATCGGGGATAACCTCGAACTGTTGACTGGATATCACGCAACAAAAAAGCTTTTCACTGTACCTCGGTATACGTGACAGTACACTAAGACTCCTAGGTCAATAGGAAGCGAGTTGATTTGAGGAAAGCTGTGAAATTATTGCTCTCTTAATGGCATGAGAACACCACGGGGTTGCTTTCAGAGCAGCCGTCACCTTTAATTGCATCAGGCCCGCCGCTGATCTATCGCTCTGCTCCACAACATAATCTATGAAATGGAACCACAGGAGGAAACCCAAGATGGATTTTTCTCAGCTTATATCTCTCGGGGCCAACGGAATTGAGGGATATGGGGAGAAAGCAGGAACAGGGTACTGATTCTGGATGATCAGCCATGATCATATTGAATGGCGGTGCTGGCTCGAAGGACCGAATGGCCTACTCCTGCACCTATTTTCTATGTTCTTGCTTTTGGCTCTCTGCAGCAGAAACCACAAGTCCTTTGTTCCAAAGCTGATCTGCTGCAATTTTTACTTTAGAGATACAGCGCGGAGACAGAGCCTTCAGCTCACCGAGTCCTCACCGACCAGCGACCACACCGTACATTAGCACTACACACGCGCACATGCACACGCACACACACCAATTTTTTACACATAAACATAGAAACATAGAAATTAGGTGCAGGAGTAGGCCATTCAGCCCTTCGAGCCTGCACCGCCATTCAATATGATCATGGCTGATCATCCAACTCAGTATCCCGTACCTGCCTTCTCTCCATACCCTCTGATCCTCTTAGCCACAAGGGCCACATCCAACTCACTCTTAAATATAGCCAATGAACTGGCCTCAACTACCCTCTGTGGCAGAGAGTTCCAGAGACTCACCACTCTCTGTGTGAAGAAAGTCTTTCTCATCTCGGTCTTAAAGGATTTCCCCCTTATCCTTAAGCTGTGACCCCTTGTCCTGGAGTTCCCAACATCGGGAACAATCTTCCTGCATTTAGCCTGTCCAACCCTTAAGAATTTTGTAAGTTTCTATAAGATCCCCTCTTAATCTCCTAAATTCCAGAGAGTATAAACCGAGTCTATCCAGTCTTTCTTCATAAGACAGTCCTGACATCCCAGGAATCAGTCTGGTGAACCTTCTCTGCACTCCCTCTATGGCAATAATGCCCTTCCTCAGATTTGGAGACCAAAACTGCACGCAATACTCCAGGTGTGGTCTCACCAAGACCCTGTACAACTGAAGTAGAACCTCCCTGACTCAAATCCTTTTGCTATGAAAGCTAACATACCATTCGCTTTTTTCACTGAGGATCGTGCCAGGGCGCAGGGTGGCGTAAGGGTAGAGCTACTGCCTCACAGCGCTAGAGACCCAGGTTCGATCCTGACTATGGGCACGATCCGTACAGAGTGTGCATGTTCTCCCCATGACCTGCGCGGGTTTCCTCCCACATCCCAAAGTTGTACAGGTTTGCAGGTTAATTGGCCCTCTGTAAATTTCCCCTGGTGTGTAGGGAGAGGATGAGAAAGTGGATAACATCGAACTAGTGTGTACGGGTGATCGATGATTGGTGTGGGTTTAGTTTAGTTTAGTTTAGTTCACGTTCATAACTGATAGCAGGAATAGGCCATTCGGCCCATCAAGTGTACGCCGCCATTCATTCATGGCTGATCTATCTTTCCCACTCAACCCCGTTCTCCTGCCTTCTCCCCATAACCCCTGGCACCCATGCAAGTTTACATATACAGCGCAGAAGCAGGCCCTTCAGCCCATCGAGTCCCTGCCGACTAGTGACCCCCGCACACTCTGCATGTTGGTCCCAGAAGTGGATCTGCAATTATTGATTCCAATCGCTCCATTCTTTTAAATCTTTATTCCAACAGCAACAATTCCTCATTGGAGACCCTTGGACTATCTTCGAACGGATTTTACTGGACTTTACCTTGCACTGAACGTTATTCCCTTTATCCTCTGCCTATACTGTGGACGGCTCTACTGTAATCGTGTGTGGTCTTTTCAATGCCTGGATAGCACGCACCAAAATAACTTATCACTGCACCTCAGTACACGTGACAGAAATAATCTAATCTAATATACAAGGCACAAGTCTAGTGAATATGTTCTATTAACCTACAAACCTGCATGTCTTTGGTGTGTGGGAGGAAACCGGAGCACCCGGAGGAGACCCAAGCGGTCACAGGGAGAACGTGCAAACTCCACACAGACGGCACCAGAGGTCAGGGTCTTTCTTTTGGTTGTTACCTTCTTCCAGCTGACAAAGATCTGTTCTACATTTTCCTTGATCTGCCATTCCTGGTTTCACACCTTACACCTCCTTATCTATATATCTGCATCTCCCCTGACATCAGTCTGAAGATGGGTTTCGACCCAAAACGTCAACAATCCATATTCTCAAGAGTTGCTGAATTACTCCAGCACCTTGTGTCTTTAGTTCAGAGATACAGAGCGGAAACAGGCCCTTCGGCCCACTGAGTCCGTGCCGACCAGCGATCCCCTCACACTAACACTATCCTACACGGACTAGGGACAATTTACAATTGTACCAAGCCAATGAGCTTACAAACTCTGTACGTCTTTTGAGTGTGGGAGGAAACCGGAGAAAACCCATGTGGGTCGATAGGGAGAACGTACAAACTCCATACCACTGAATGGTGGAGAAAATAAGTCTGTTGGGTAGTGGTTGACGTTCTAGTCAAGCGGAATGCTTTGTTGTGAACAGAGTCTCGCCTCTTGTTCTTGCAGTCCACGATTATTTATCCTTGTTACCAGAACCTAATTTGCAAAATTCTAAATGGATGGAAAATCAATGGCATGAGACGGACTTTATTTTAAAATAAAATTATTTTATTTGTATACCGCAGAGTAACTGTTCATGACTGCTGTTTTTCTTATGTCTTACCAAAATATTCACGTTAAACTATATGATGTGTGAGAATGTATATTTCCCTGCTGGTTTTTGTCATTTCAAAAGAGAAGGACTTTTCAAGGGGCTTTTGTTGTGCTAAATAATAGATTTTTAGCAAAATCAAAGCTCGTGGGATAAAAGGCCCACGTGGGTTTTCTCCGAATTCTACAGTTGATGACTGTTGAGTTTAAATGTTAAGACAACACATGAAAATCCTAGATGTTGAGTAGTTTATACCCCAGCGGTATGAACATTAACTTCTCTAACTTCAGATGGCCCTTGCTTTCCCTCTCCATCCCCTTCCCCCTTCCCAGTTCTCCCACCAGTCTCACTGTCTCCGACTACATTCTATCTTTGTCCCGCCCCCTCCCCCGACATCAGTCTGAAGAAGGGTCTCGACCCGAAACTCCAGAGATGCTGCCTGTCCCGCTGAGTTACTCCAGCATTTTGTGTCTGCCTTCAAATTAAATCAGCATCCGCAGTTCTTTCTAACACATGAAAACCTTAATATAGCCTGCCTTACAGCTCAGTCCCTCGAATCCTGGCCCCATCCTCATAAAGTTACAGAAGTTAATTCAGCATCTCTCGTCTGCTGGCTTGGGAGCCGTGTTGGAGTCTAACGCAATCTTAAGAATAAGGGGTAAGCCATTTAGAACGAAGATGAGGAAACGCTTTTTCTCACAGAGAATGGTGAGTCTGTGGAATTCTCTGCCTCAGAGGGTGGTGGAGGCCGGTTCTCTGGATGCTTTCAAGAGAGAGCTAGATAGGGCTCTAAAAAATAGCGGAGTCAGGGGGATATGGGGAGAAGGCAGGAACGGGGTACTGATTGGGGATGATCAGCCATGATCACAGTGAATGGCGGTGCTGGCTCGAAGGGCCGAATGGCCTACTCCTGCACCTATCGTCTATTGTCTTGCATTGAAACACAAAAGGACCAACTCCACAAATGATGTGAAATTAGCCCTTTCTATATTCGGTCATGAATAAAGAAATAGCCTCTCATGAGCGACAAATTGTTAAATTGTCTACAAACAATGATGATAAAATATATTCAATGCACCATAAAGAGTTCCGATGCCTGTCAAATGTTTTAGAAGAAAAATAACAGCTCCCCCAGGTGTGTTATTTGCCATGATTCCTTGCATCAAATTATTTAAATTGTGTCAGCTCTCATCAATATTCATTTGTTTTTCTTTTATTCGTTTCCTCTTTAGAATTTAGAGATAAAATTAAATCTTATGTTCCTTGAATTAATCTCGAAAATCCTGCAGTTGCTTTGTGAGTAGTTTAGTTTAGTTCAAGGTGGAAACAGGCCCTTTGGCCCATCGAGTCCATGCCGACCAGCGATCACCCACACACTAATTCTATCTGACACACACTAGGACCAATTTACAGAAACCAATGACAATTGACAATAGGTGCAGGAGTAGGCCATTCGGCCCTTCGAGCCAGCACCGCCATTCAATGTGATCATGGCTGATCATCCCCAATCAGTACCCCGTTCCTGCCTTCTCCCCATATCCCCTGACTCCGCTATCTTCAAGAGCCCGATCTAGCTCTCTCTTGAAAGTATCTCCTCTGCTTCCACAGACTCACAACTTTTGAAGTTTCCAGCCCGATCTAGCTCTCTCTTGAAAGTATCCAGAGAACCTGCCTCCACCGCCCTCTGAGGCGGAGAATTCCACAGATGGTCTGAAGAAGGGCCCTGACCTGATACGTCACCTATGCCTTTTCTCCAGGGATGCTGCCTGACCCGCTGAGTTACTCCTGCCTTTTGTGTCTATCTTCGGTGAAAACTAGCGTCTGCAGTTCCTTCTTGCTCTGAGAGCCAGGAGTGTATTGACAACAGGAAAATGAAATTCCTGCAGCAGCAAAGCCAGCTAACAAACAATGCACAGCGATTTCATTTAAAGATTGAGTTCTTTCGGCCACCAAGTCCACGTTGGTATTCCGTTCACACTAGTTCTATGTTGTCCCACTTTCCCACTTTCTCATCCACTCCCTACAAATCAGGGGCAAGTTACAGATGCCACTTAACCTACAAACCCACACGTCTTTGGAGTTAAGAATGAAGAGTGAACAGTTCTTACGATGTGAGTTCATTCAAGAGCTCTCCCGAGTTTAAAAAAAAATCAAACTCGTGGTAAGCGCAGAGAATGAACGTAGCGGGTACGTCGGAGCTCGGGATATCTCTTAGCGGCTCATTACGCTAACGGCAGGTACTCGGGAAGACTCGCTAACGGCAGGTAAGCACGGGAAGACTGGTGAAGATTTTTCAACATGTTGAAAAATGTCCACGAGAGCCCCGAGTACCGACGAGTGGCCATTACCGTAAATCTCCGAGTTCGAATCAGGGCAAACTCGGGAGAGCTCTTGGAATGAACTCGCACAGTGGGACAGGGCTTTAAGAATGAACGGTGAAGAATGCTGTGGTGGATGTTGGTGTCAAATATTATTGTGTGTCCTTTTTTAAGTGTGTCGCTGCTGGCAAATTCATTTCACTGCACCTTTAGGTGCATGTGATGAATAAACCAGAGCACTCGGAGAAAACCCATGCGGTTTCAGGGAGAACGTGCAAACTCTGTACACACAGCACCCGTAGTCAGGATTGAACCCGGGTCTCTGCCGCTGTGAGGCAGCAGTTCTACCAACTGCACCACTGTGCCGCAGCAAGTTTTAATGATAAACAGCGGCAGAGACCCGGGTTCAATCCTGACTACGGGTGCTGTCTGTAAGGAGTTTGCACGTTCTCCCTGAAACCGCATGGGGTTTCCTCCCACACTCCAGAGACGTACAGGTTTGTAGGATAATTGTCTTTGGTAAAATTGTAAATTGTGTCTAGTGTGTGTGTGGGATAGTGTTAGTGCACGGGGGACCGCTGGTTGGCGCGGACGCGGTGGGGCGAAGGGTCCGTTTCCGTGCTGTAGCTGTATCTCGAAAGTTTAATTAGTTGCTGCTAAACCTTTGCATCTTCAGTTGATCTTCAGACATCTGGTGTGGCTCAGTTTTGATCAACATGGCCAGAAAGCATTAAGACTTTGGATGCTCATAATGCTGTGTGCAGCGATTGCAGCATCTGCCACTGACTTACCATGAGCTAAACTATACGCTTGTTAATTGCCACAGTTTAAGAATAAGGGGTCGGCCATTTAAGACTGAGATGAGGAAAAAGAGAGTTGTGAATCTGTGGAATTCTCTGCCACAGAAGGCAGTGGAAGCCGATTCACTGGATGTTTTCAAGTGAAAGTTAGGTTTAGCTCTTGGGGCTAAAGGAATCAAGGGATATGGGGAAAAAGCAGGAACATTCAATATGATCATGGCTGATCATCCAAAATCAGTACCCCATTCCTATTTTTCCCCACATCCATTGATTCCGTTAGCCGGAAGAGCGAAATGGGCAGGGTGGTGCAGCGGTAGAGTTGCCGCCTCATAGCGGCAGAGACCCGGGTTCCATCGCGACTACGGGTGCCATCAGTACGGCGTTTGTACGTTCTTCCCCGTGACTGCGTGGGTTTTCTCCGGGTGCTGTGGTTTCCTCCCACACTCCAAAGTCGCACGGGATTGCAAACTAATTGGCTTGGTATCATTGTAAATTGTCTCGAGTTGGTCGGATAATGATAGTGTGCGGGTGATCGCTGGTCGGCGCCGACTCGCTGGGCCGAAGGGTCAGATTCCGCTCGGTATCTCGAAACAAAACTAAACTAAACCCGATAGCTCTTCAGGATCGGAGTGAAGCTTTGGGATTAACGGGAACACAGTCAACAATAATTGCTCTAAACCGCTTGGGAAGTTGAAATCGGCAGGATTCTCCGAAACACGGTACAGATCCGCCACTGATTTGCAGCAACTGGTGGTCTGGCACATTCTTGCTATTGAGGGACTGCAGCGTAGGTTCACCAGGTTAATTCCCGGGATGGAGGGACTATCACATGCTGAGAGAATGGAGCGGCTGGGCTGGTATTCACTGGAGTTTAGAAGGATTAGAGGGGATCTTATTGAAACATATAAAATTATTAAGGGTTTGGACACGCTAGAGGAAGGAAACATGTTCTCAATGTTGGGGCAGTCCAGAACCAGGGGCCACAGTTTAAGAATAAGGGGTAAGCCATTTGGAACGGAGACGAGGAAACACTTTTTCTCACAGAGAGTGGTGAGTCTGTGGAATTCTCTGCCTCAGAGGGCGGTGGAGGCCAGTTCTCTGGATACTTTCAAGAGAGAGTTGGATAGGGCTCTTAAAAATAGCGGAGTCAGGGATTATGGGGAGAAGGCAGGAACGGGGGTAGTGATTGGGGATGATCAGCCATGATCACATTGAATGCCGATGCTGGCTCAAAGGGCCGAATGGCCACCTGTTGTCTATTTTATCCTTTAATCTGGACAGAATTACGAGAGTGCACTTGGAATCCCTCCCGGGAAGTTCCCCCCACCCTGCCCCCCCCGAAGTCGTGTCCCCTGGGCCGGGTGAGGCAGCCGATCTCCATCTCATCCGGACTTCCGCAGCCGAGCACCAGGTGAGATTTCCCTCCTGCGGCCGGGGCTCTGGAACTCTGGTCCGGCCGGCGCTGGCAGATCCATTCCCGTGGCTGACTTTGCGGGCCGGTATCGCAGCCTCCTTGGCGGGAAGTTCCGGTATCGCTGGGCTCCTCTCGGAGGCCGTGACCTCTGATGGTCCCGCAAAACGGATAATTTGGCAAGCAAGGGTCTGGAACTCAGCGCGCTGGCAAATCAGTGGCAGAGCTGTAATTGAACCTGTTAAGTGCTATTCAGAAAGGTTATATTGCATTCAGCGTCGCACTCCAATGCAATTTATCTGTCACTCACTTTCATGTCAAGAACCACTGCAAGCATTTTTGTAAGGCTGAGAAAAATCTCTCAGCATTCCCGTCTTTGCGTTCCCACCGAGTCAGCGCAGACCTGCGATCCCCGCGCACGATCACAATAATACTTTTATTAGCCGGGCATGTTTTGCGACATATGTGGAATTTCATTTGCCAAGTCAGTCATACCAATAAAAAGCAACGGAACACACAAAACACATTTTAACATAAACATCCACCACAGTGACTCCTCCACATTCCTCACTGTGATGGAAGGCGAAAGAAAGTTCAAATCTCTTTCCTTATCTCTCCCGCGGTCGGGGTCCTCGAGCCCTCCGTTGACGGGACGATCTTGACTCCCGTAACCGGCGGTCAGGACTCCGCATCCGGGCGATCGAGCTCCTAACTCCATCCCCCACATGAGGGCTAATTTACGATTTACAGAAGCCAATTAACCTCCAAACCTGAATGTCTTCGGAGTGTGGGAGGAAACCGGAGAAAGCCAACAGGCAGAACAATAGACAATAGGTGCAGGAGTAGGCCATTCGGCCCTTCGAGCCAGCACCGCCATTCAATGTGATCATGGCTGATCATCCCCAATCAGTACCCCGTTCCTGCCTTCTCCCCATATCCCCTGACTCCGCTATCTTTAAGAGCCTTATCTTGCTCTCTCTTGAAAGTATCCAGAGAACCAGCCTGTACCGCCCTCTGAGGCAGCGAATTCCACAGACTCACAACTCTCTGTGTGAAAAATTGTTTCCTCAGCTCCATTCTAAATGGCCGATCCCTTATTCTTAAACTGTGTCCCCTGATTCTGGACTCCCCGAATATCGGGAACATGTTTTCTGCCTCTAGCTTGTCCAAACCCTTAATGATCTTATATGTGTCAATAAGATTCCCTCTCATCGTTCCAAATTCCAGAGTGTACAAGCCCAGCCGACGCATTCTCTCAGCATATGGCAGTCCCGCCATCCCGGGAATTAACCTTGTAAACCTACGCTGCACTCCCTCAATAGCAATAATGGTGTTTCCTCAAATTAGGGGACCAAAACTGCACACAATACTCCAGGTGTGGTCTCACTAGGGCTCTGTACAACATACATACTCCGAACAGACAGAACCCATAGTCGGGATCGAAACTGCATCTCTGGCGCTTTGAAGCAACATCTCTGGCGCTGTGCTGCCCCCTCTGACATGATAACCCCTCGTTTTGTCCACAACCTCCCCTCTGTTTCGTCATGTTTCCTCTTTAACTCTGGATCAAACCTACACCTTTACAAATAACAATTGGAGTGGGGTATGTTGAGTTACCCATAACATTTATGCCAGAAAAGATAAAAATCCCAAATTTCCTTCCACATTGAAATTAGTTTTTTTTATTACAGGATTAGTAGTTTCAGCGTCGATACTGCTGACGATAGCTTTTTATGAGCAGATTTATTTTGTCAACTAAGTTTAACAGATGCTATAGTATTTCATTGTGAGGCAATTTACCCTGGACTCTCTCCAGCAGCGTATGCCCGAGGCTGCTGTTTTGCTTTTTGCTAGCTTTGCCCAGCAACCCATAATCTTGCCCTGAGCACAGACCTGTTGGCTGTTCTGTGCTAGCAGAACAAAGGGTTCGACCCCGAACATCACCTATTCTTGTTCTCCTGAGATGCCGCCTGACCTGCTGAGCGACTCCAGCACTTTGTGTGAATCATGGAAATGAACAGAATAGTTTGCTCACGTTTATGTCCTATTCAAAGGTGGGAACTTTGGCCCCGATGTGCATTGCCAATTGCTGCGTCTCAATTTGTAGTTTAGTTTGGCGATACAGCACGGAAACAGGCCCTTCGGCCCACCGAGTCTGTGCCGACTAGCGATCCCCACACACTAACACTATCCTACACGCACTGGGGACAATTTTACATTTATACCAAGCCAATTCACCGACAAACCTGCATGTCTTTGGAGTGTGGGAGGAAACTGGAACGCCTGGAGAAAACCCACGCAGGTCACGGGGAGAACGTACAAACTCCGTACAGACAGCACCCGTAATCAGAGTCGACTGTTGTCTGAAGAAGGGTCTCGACCCGAAACATCGCATATCTCCTTCACTCCTTAGATGCTGCTGCACCCGCTGAGTTTCTCCAGCCTTTTGTGTACCCTCAATTCTCCAGCATCTGCAGTTCCTTCTTTAAAGACTGTTATAATCGTTCAGATCCCCTTTTCTCTTGCTCTCTGAGGCTGGATGGGTGAGGAGCTGGAGGTGAGGAAAAGCCAGGACCTGCTACAAATTATCTCGACGTGGACATTGTTGGCCGGGGAAGGTGTGATCTCAAGAGAAACGAGGTGGAGATCTGTGGGCAACGAGCAGGGAGCAGGAAGGGGGGCAAGGAGCGAGGGCTGAGAGGAGGGGAGTATGAGATGAAG
The DNA here is from genome assembly GCA_035221665.1 of Okamejei kenojei. Lineage (NCBI taxonomy): Eukaryota > Metazoa > Chordata > Chondrichthyes > Rajiformes > Rajidae > Okamejei > Okamejei kenojei. The sequence goes on along the minus strand of CM069148.1, from coordinate 3,419,093 downwards.
TTACTTAAAGTGAGAGTTCACTGTTCATACCACTGGGTTGTTGGCTACCCAGAATAAAATATGAGGCGCTCGCTCAGTGATAAGGCATTGAAGCAGGCCCTTCGAGTACTCACCGACCGGCGATCACCCCATATACTAGCACTAACCTACACACTACGAACAATTTACAATTTACAGAATCCAATTAACCTACAAACCTGCACGTCTTTGGAGTGTGGGAGGAAACCGGAGCACCCGGAGAAAACCCACGCAGGTCACGGGGAGAACGCACAAACTCTGTAAACATTGCACCTGTAGTCAGGATCGAACCCAGGTCTCTGGCGCTGTAAAGCAGCATCTCTACCCCTGTACAACCGAGCCATCCTTAAGGATATTAAGGGTATTGTTATTTAAATTGAAAGAAAATGAAAAGTGTTCTGAAGTTAAAAACAATGGAGTTGCTGCAATTTAGCTTCACATCCTATCAGAGAATTATTAATGAGACCTGCTGATTCCAAAGAAAACAATTGTCATTATAAATTAAATTAAACGCTCCATCAAACATCAAATGACGTTTTTATGAGACAAATTGTCGTCGCATTCAAATAAGCAGAGCCATTAACAACCAGCTCAACTAGATAAAAAAAGATTGAGTGTACATATGACTGAAACCATCAGGTTGCCACTATGGTTACAAGCCTCTGACAATGTAATGCTTGTTTGTACCTGACAACATAAATTGGAGTTCAAAACCGCGGTGGAACTGTCTCAGTGGAACTGGGAGCACATGCGTAGGATGGAACTGCAGATAGACAATAGGTGCAGGAGTAGGCCATTCGGCCCTTCGAGCCAGCACCGCCACTCAATGTGATCATGGCTGATCATCCCCAATCAATGCCCCGTTCCTGCCTTCTCCCCATATCCCCTGACTCCGCCATCGTTAAGAGCCCTATCTAGCTCTCTCTTGAAAGTATCCAGAGAACCGGCTGCCACCGCCATCTGAGGCAGAGAATTCCACGGACTCACATCTCTCTGTGTGAAAAAAGTGTTTCCTCGTCTCCGTTCTAAATGGCTTACGCCTTATTCTTAAACTGTGGCCCCGGTTCTGGACTCCCCCAACATCGGGAACACGTTTCCTGCCTCTAGCGTGTCCAAACCCTTAATAATCTTATATGTTTCATTAAGATCCCCTCTCATCCTTCTAAACTCCAGAGTGTACAAGCCCAGCCGCTCCATTCTCTCAGCATATGACAGTCCCGCCATCCCGGGAATTAACCTTGTGAACCTACGCTGCACTCCCTCAATAGCATGGCTTCCACCAAAGATTGACACAAAATGCTGGAGTAACTCAGCGGGGCAGACGGCATCTCTGGAGAGAAGGAATGGGTGACGTTTCGGGCCGAGACCCTCCTTCAGTCTGAGTTATTGCAGCATTTTGTGTCTATCATCTGATTCTCATGTTGCAGTGTCAAAAATAGGTGCAATCCTTCTTCTTGGCAGTAACCTTAACTGGGAGTAACTGCCTGCTCCTGACAAGCTGTGAAAAGTACAATGAATTTTTATAATGTTTATTTTGAGGAAATTGGTTTCATATTCAATGAGAGCTGTTCGGCAAACTGCAAAGGGTTCATTAACATTGATGTGTAGGATCCTTCATCTGAAGTCCAAGAGTCACTCTTTGAGGAACTTAAACGATTGAAGAATCACATGGTACTTACTGTAAATTCAATTCAGCAGCCAGGGGCTTTATATTAGAAGTATTCTTATCACTGATAGGCAGAAGGCCTGAGTTCCGGGCAACGTCTCTGGAAATAGAGCAAAACTACTGTTATTAGCACGGTGGCGCAGCGGGTAGAGCAGCTACCTCACAGCGCCAGAGACCCTGGTTCGATCCTGACCTTGGCTGCTGCCTGCCTGTGGAGTTTGCACGTTCTCCCTGTGAAACAACTGTGGATCGACTGTGAATTTGTGGGCGGTCACGGTGGCACAACAGTAGAGTTGCTGCCTCACAGGCACCAGAGACCCGGGTTCGATCCCGACTAAGGGTGCTGTCTGTACGGAGTTTGTACGTTCTCCCCGCGACCTGCCTGGGTTTTCTCCGAGATCTTCGGATTCCTTCCACACTCCAAAGACGTACATGTTTGTAGGTTGATTGGCTTGGTATTATTGGTGAATTTGTGGAATTCCCTGCCACAGAGGGCAGTGGAGGCCAAATCACTGGATGGATTTAAGAGAGAGTTAGATAGAGCTCTAGGGGCTGGTGGAATCAAGGGATATGGGGAGAAGGCAGGCACGGGTTATTGATTGGGGACGATCAGCCATGATCACAATGAATGGCGGTGCTGGCTCGTAGGGCTGAATGGCCTCCTCCTTTCTATGTTTCTATGATTTTATGTATGAATTTACAAATTGTCCCCAGTGTGTGTAGGATAGTGTTAATGTGCAGGGATCGCTGGTCGGTGCAGACTCGGTGGGCCGAAGGGCCTGTTTCCACGCTGGATCTCTGAACTAAACTAAAGAATTAAAAGACATTTGGATAGGTACATGGATAGGAAAGGTTTAGAGGGATATGGGCCAAACCCGGGTAGGTGGTGCTAGTGCATGTTGGGCATGCTGTTCAGCGTGGGCAAGGTGCGCTAAGTAGGCTGTTTGTTTCAATGCTGCATGACTCTGGCAAATTGCAATCAATTTAAGGAGATGGCTAATAGATTTATTAGGGTAATAAATGTTATTTGTAATATTCACAATAGCATTTGAATAATCCCGCACACCCAAAGACGAACAACTCTGTTGTGTATGAAACATGATGAACATATTTAAGGTCTTGCGCAATTGACGCATGCGCAGGGGAGACTCATCGTGGCGTTCAGAATAAAAGAAGCTCGTTAGTTTACTCCCGTGTCCGAGCCTTATTTAAAGTCCGTTTCCAGCACCAAATACACAACAATAGGCGACGAGGATCAGAGAACAGAAAATGAAAGAACGAGTATTTCCCAGACAAAAGAAAAGTTAAAAAAGAGTTTGTATTTGGCGCCACAAATTGGAACGGCAGCAAGCAGAAAGGCGAGAAAAGTCAGAATGGGAAGCAAGAGCGCAAGGAAACAAGCGGGGGAGTAAGGGTCACCAACGAGCGCAGCTGGAAGCCTAACCAGCAGGACAGCGACGGTGCCTGCTTACCTGGAACGCTTTCCAGTGCCGTGCAGCCCACGGCCAGGTCCGGCAACCGCCACCGACGACAAAACCGAGTCTCCGACAGCCAGCCAGCCCCGGCCGCGAGCACAGCCAGCCCCAGCCGCGAGCACAGCCAGCCCCATGGCCTTGCCGAGGCAGCGTGAGGTGTAGATGGAATCGATGGAAGGGAGGTAGACACAACATACTGGAGTAACTCAGCGGGTCAGGCAGTATCTCTGGAGAGAAGGAATGGGTGACGTTTCGAGTCGAGACCCTTCTTCAGACACTGGATGTGGTTCTGTGGACAAGTATGTGAAAGGTCTGAAATGTGACCTGTTTCTCTCACTTTTCCGTTCTTTTCCAATTTGTGAACTTAAACACATGGCGAAAGCTCGTACCTGCACCAAGACCCGTACAACGTCCAGCCAGAGGGAAGAAGAGGGAGTGACCGGGGTGCGACTGGTCCTTGATTGTGCTACTGGCCTTGCAGAGGATGCATGCGGTGTAGATGGAGTCAATGGAAGGGAGGTTGGTTTGTGTGATGGTCTTGGCTGCGTCCGCAATTCGCTGCAATTCCTTGCGGTCTTGGGTGGAGCTGTTCCCAAACCAAGCTGTGATACATCCCGATAAAATGCTTTCTATAACTCCAGAACTCCAAAAGTTTGCTTTGTGCCTCCAATATCTGTTATCTGTATTTCTTAGGCCCCCTGCGGTCATGGCTGACCATGGGTGTCCCCAGGGTTGGAGGACGCCTGTGCGTGACTTTGTTTAACGTGGGGAGACTGGTGCACAGACAGCCACCCCACGGTCCTTGACAGATCTGGGTCAGGATCCAGTGGCACGGAGTCCAAGACGACCGGAGACCCTTTTCTGCCGCAGCCTTCATCCGCCTTCCCAGCCGTTGTGACGCTCCACTAAGGTCAGCCATCGTCCTCCGCCTGTTCCATCGTTGAGGTCTTGGTCGGATTGCTCTTTGTCAGAGACCTCCCCCTCGACCTTACCGCCATGGGTGGCCCCACCAGGAGCATCGCTCCAGACGGCATCGCTCTCAGGATCTCAGGACCACACAAGCTTCTCCACCACCACAAGGTTGACGACAATCCACGGAGAAGAAATAAGAAATTCTGTAATAAGAATTGATAAAACCAGTGCACCTTTCAACGGAATAATTCGCAGCAACTCCAAGCCAGCAGAGTTGTGACAATGGGAAGACAAAGCCATCTCGAACAAACCAATTGCAAGAAGCTGTGATAGTGAACTCTGCAGAAAAATAAGTGAGAACAATTATTAAAACAATGTGCTGACTACCCACATGGATAGAGTCAATTTGGCTGAAAATGAAACGCAAGCAATGAAAGTAGACCCACAGAAATGTATCCGATCCCTGTAAATATTCTGGCTGATATATTGAGCAGCATATCATTAATAAATATGAATTCTTGGAAAATGCGATGTTTTCTCCCAATTACATTACCGACAGCAATATTATAAAGGCATTCATGAGAGTATGACGGAAAATTATTCTATCAAAACATTAGTGTCAAAATAATTGGGCAGGAATTTCACATTGCTGATGTTGCCGTAATCCTCTAAAGGTTGCTGGTTTCATATGAAGCATCTTCTGGGCAAATCTCTCCACTCAACGCTTTGCACCCATTCCACTGGAGAATTTAAGCTAATGATCTATTTAGCTGCTCTAATTTCTCCAAAACATTGCAGCCTCTTTCAGAGTTCTGGAGTTACAGAGTGACACAGAGTGGAAGCAGGCCCTTCAGCCCAACTTGCCCATGTTGACCATGTCCCTACTGCACTAGTCCCACCTGCCCATGTTTGGCCCATATTCCCTCTAAACTCTTCCTATTCATGTACCTGTCCAAGTGTTCCTTCTGTCACGGTGGCGCAGTGGTAGAGTTGCTGCCTCACAGCGCCAGAGACCCAGGTTTGATCCCGACTACGGGTGCTGTCTGTACTGAGTATGCACGTTCTCCCCGTGACCCGCGTGGGTTTTCTCTGAGATCCGTTTCCTCCCACACTCTAAAGACGTGCAGACAAAATGTGTAGGAAGGAACTGCAGATGCTGGTTTAAACCGAAGATAGACACAAAAAGCTGGAGTAACTCAGCGGGACAGGCAGCGTCTCTGGGGAGACAGAGTGGGGGATGTTTCGGGTTGAGACCCTTCTTCAGGTTTGCAAGTTAATTGGCATGGTATACTGTAAGTGTAGAATGTCCCTAGTGTGTGTAGGATAGTGTTAAAGTACGGGAATCGCTGGTCGGCGCGGACTCGGGCCGAAGGGCTTGTTTCCGCGCAGTATCTCTAAACTAAAAGAACAGATGATGAACATTTGAGATGGAGGCTTATCCCAAGATGTAGGGATATAAAATAATGATTAAAGGGGATTATGATTGAAAGCAGCTTTGTGTTTTTTCCGCTCAGAGATCCTGTCAAGTGGATTGAAAGGATAGTTGGTACCACCAGATGGAAATACAAAAGATACATATCTCGTAACAACTTCAGCTGTCAGAAGGGCTGAACAAACCGTTGACATCAGATTGGAAAGGAAAATCAAAAACATCTAATCAATGTGTCAGAATACAAAATGCACAGATGTGGCGGTCTGAACCATTTTGGTATCGAACCGTCGATGGTCGGGCTTGAGGTCTCGTGTGGACCGGGCGTGATCTGAGCTGAGCAATCACGCGGTCAGGGGGATCGGGCCGTTGGGCGGCTGGAATTTGAAGGATTGGCGGTTGGAGTTTAACTCGTGTGCGCTCACAAGCGAAGGCGCAGTAATAGTTAAATATTAACTTGATGCGCGAATGAGCGACTGGGCTGTATCGGTTAACTATTAAACCGAGTGTTTACACAATGTGTGGACCTCCATGCAGTCCTATTTAGTTGCGCAAGATAAAGTCTCCCGCTCAACCAGATTCGCCTACGCCGTGGGGTAAAGGAACACACTTTACTGGGATTAAAACGGCATTCTCTAGTGAAAGGAATCAATTCATTAAAAATTAGTTTTAGTTTAGAGATACAGTGCGGATACTGGCCCTTTGGCCCACCGAGTCTACACCGACCAGTGATCCCCGCACGCTAAACGGCCTATCCCACTTGGTCGCCGAAAAAATTGCCAAGTGGGACAGGCCCTTAACATTGTCCGACCCACACTAGGGACAATTTTACATTTACACCAAGCCAATTAACCTACACACCTGTACGTCTTTGGAGTGTGGGAGGACACCGAAGATCTCGGAGAAAAGCCACGCAGGTCACGGGGAGAACGTACAAACTCCGTACAGACAGCGCCCGTAGTCGGGATCTCTGTAAGGCAGCAACTCCACCGCTGCGCCACCGTGCCGCCCAATATGTTTCTATTCCAACGATCCCAAGATATGAGAGTAAACAAGATTTTATGTGTAGGAAGGAACTGCAGATGCTGGTTTAAACCCAAGATAGACACCACAATATCACCATCTACATCCCTTGTTTCCCTCGCTCCTGACTCTCATCCCAAAGAAATCTGACCACTCCCTCTTCTCCCTCTTCTCCCTCTTCTTATGGTACAGAAGTGTGAAAACGCACACCTCCAGATTCAGGGACAGTTTCTTCCCAGCTGTTATCAGGCAACTGAATCATCCTACCACAACCAGAGAGCGGTGCTGAACTACTGTCTACCTCATTGGTGACCCTCGGACTATCCTTGTCCGGACTTTGCTGACTTTACCTTGCACTAAACATCACTCCCTTATCATGTACACTGTGAACGGCTCGATTGTAATCACGTATTGTCTTTCCGCTAACTGGTTAGCGTGCAACAAAAAATATTCACTGTACCTCGGTACACGTGACAATAAACTAAACTGTAAACCGATTTGGTTGGAGAGGTTACTATGATTATCTCTTTCGTCAAGAAAGGATTTGACGTCGATAATTTGAAGTCCAGCGTTGTTTGTTTGCCTCGGGCTGAATGAGTCGTGTCGTTTGTGCAGCAATGCGCGGCATTTGTTACATATTACATGGGTTCCTGGGCAGGGGTGGATGTGGGAATGGAAGAATTTTCCTAGATTTGTGAGTTTGTTGCTTTAAAGGGTTTGCTTTAAATGAACAATTAATGATCTCAAGTCCACATCTGCACTGACATTTTATAACGCTCACCCGTTTCAAAACCAGAAGATCTACAACAAATTGTGAGCAATTTTGGGCCCCATATCTGAGGAAGGATGTGCCGGCTCTGGAGAGGGTCCAGAGGAGGTTTGTTTACAAGAATGATCCCAGGAATGAGAGGGTTGAGAGCCTGTCCCACTTTCACAAGGCAATTCACAAATTCTCCCGGGTTTTCCCCTGATTCAAACTCGCAGAATGTTCTTAACAAGTTCGTAGATACATCGTAGAGGCTCGTTATGCAAGCTGTAATTACTTGGGGCATCAGGTAAGTCGGGACGTTTTTTCCAGCCTGATGAAGAAAGCCGCAATGTTTAAAAAAAAAATTCTATTTGTTTATTTATTTTTATTAGAAGCAATTGTGCAAACGGAAAGTAATCGACATAACAAGTATACAATTTTCGTTCAGCCTCAATTCTAACATTTTATAAACCAATAACTAAATCGGAAAAAAGAGAAAAGGAAAGAAGGGAAAAGAAAAGAAAAATAAAAGAAAGTATTTCGAAAAAGACAGAGGAAAGAAAAACCCCTGAACTAACGAAGAAGTGAAAAAAGCGGAGATATATCCCACTACCCTCCCTACGCCCGCTCACCCGACCCTAGCGTCGGTTTTGAGTTTGTGTTCAACCATTATGTTGTTGAAGAAATTCAATGAAAGGAGACCATATTTTGGAAAATTGATCTGGTTTGTCAGTCAAGACAAGCCTTTTTTTTTCTAAATGTAGTGTCTCGGTCATTTCTGTGATCCACATCTTCACTGTGGGAACTGTTATCTTTTTCCAGAATTTAAGTATAAGTTTTTTCGCTGTGATTAAACCGTAGTCATCGAAGCGTCTTTGGGATATCGTTAAATTAGCGCAGCGCTCTGACATTCCTAATATTATTATTAATTTTGAATCTGATTCCAATTGAATTTTAAGTGTTTTAGAAATGATATTGGGTATTCCCGTCCAGAAGTTTTGTATTTTTATACAGAATACAAAAGAGTGAGTTAGGGTAGCTTCTTGGAAGTGACATTTATCACAAGAAAGCCGTATAGTTTGCATAAAGATTTGGTTTCTCAGATTTTCCAAATTGTAAAACCTCGTTTGGGAATTATATTAAAATGTTCAAGAACTGAGTATATTTTTCAAGGTTTATGGGCCAAGGTTTAAGGAGAGAGATTTAATTTCTATAGCACATTTAAATCAACTCTCGTTGACCAAAGTGCTTTACATTAGTGCTGGAACTAGCTTGCTACAAACAGTAGCATCATGGCTCATAAATATAGCTATAGAGGGAATAATCTGAGAGTTTGTTCAATCGGAATTGGCTCTCTCATCAATCAATTTAAATGTTTGCATTGTATAAAAATATATTTTGGGAGATGATCCCATACATTGAGTTACACCAAATAATGTGGTGGGGGGGTGGGGGGGAATTAGAGTCAACTAAGTAAGTGAAAAAAAAAATGGACTTGGAAATCTAAAATGTAAACCAAAAATGCTGAGATACTAAGGAAGATGAGCTGAGATGAAGATAAGGATTGCTTCCAAGATGGCGGCCAGCCCAGGCGACTATTTGCGTGCTAGCCACAGAAGCAATAGACAATAGACAATAGGTGCAGGAGTAGGCCATTTGGCCCTTCGAGCCAGCACCGCCGTTCAATGTGATCATGGCTGATCATCCCCAATCAGTACCCCGTTCCTGCTTTCTCCCCATATCCCCTGACTCCGCTATCTTTAAGAGCCCTATCTAGCTCTCTCTTGAAAGTATCCAGAGAACCGGCCTCCACCGTCCTCTGAGGCAGAGAACTCCACAGACTCGCCACTCTCTGTGAGATAAAGTGTTTCCTCGTCTCCGTTCTAAATGGCTTACCCCTTATTCTTATTATTACAATAGTTCCACACTCTTATATTAATGATTTGGACGAGGGAATTGAATGCAACATCTCCAAGTTTGCGGATGACACTAAGCTGGGGGGTAATGTGAGGTGTGAGGAGGATGCTAGTAGGCTGCAAGGTGACTTGGATAGGCTGGGTGAGTGGGCAAATGCATGGCAGATGCAGTATAATGTGGATAAATGTGAGGTTATCCTCTTTGGTGGCAAAAACAGGAGGGTAGACTATTATCTGAATGGTGGCAAATTAGGAAAAGGGGAGATGCAACGAGACCTGGGTGTCATGGTACACCAGTCATTGAAAGTAGGCATGCAGGTGCAGCAGGCAATGAAGAAAGCAAATGGTATGTTAGCATTCATAGCGAAAGGATTTGAGTATAGGAGCAGGGAGGTTCTACTGCAGTTGTACAGGGTTTTGGTGAGACCACACCTGGAGTATTGCGTACAGTTTTGGTCTCCAAATCTGAGGAAAGACATTCTTACCATAGAGGGGGTTCAGAGAAGGTTCACCAGACTGATTCCTGGGATGTCAGGACTTTCATGTGAGGAAAGACTGGATCGACTTGGCTTGTACTCGCTGGAATTTAGAAGACTGAGGGGGGATCTTATAGAAACTTACGAAATTCTTAAGGGGTTCCGGCGGCGACAATGGTGGGGTGAGAGACGCTCCTGTTTTGCTCTGCTCCCGAAAGAATGCTTTAATGTGCTAAAATACGAGTGGAAGACGGGGGAGTTCTAAAATATACTACCGGAGCTGCTATTTAATTGTGTGTTATCAGAAACTCTGCTGATAACAGAGAATAACGGCAGTTTTAAATGAAAAAAGGGGATCCTCGCCAGAAGCCTGTAAAACCTGCTTCAAGACCTGCCACAAGAGACTACTTGAAAAAACTTGGAAAGATTCCTCAATCCCCTCAAGCATCAGCTGGAAGCTCAGAAGAAGACTTTCGAAATCTTTCTACAGAAATGACCTCAATGGAGGAACAAAGAGTGCATATGGAACAATTGGAAAAGTCAGTATTAACTTCAGTCACTGAAGTTATTTCTAAAGTGATACAAGATCGGAATGTCGCGCTGGACAAAAGACTCTCTGAAAAAAATCAAACAAGGTAATGATACGCTGATGGGGAAAATTGATGACTTAACCAAACGTGTGATTGAGGTTGAGGAGGATTTAAACAAAAAAATTAAGCGGGTTGATAAGGACTGTAATAAAAAGCTGGACGCAATGTTAAAGTCTACTGAGGCGGCTGTGGAAGAAATGGATAATACGATAACTGAGATGGCTAAGGAGATAAAGAGACTAAAAAAGGAACAAGAAAGCACTGGGAGGGAGCTTGCTAAAATGAAGCATAAATGTACGGACTTGGAAGCAAGATCAAGAAGACAAAATCTGAGGATAGTTGGAGTAAAAGAAGGAAAGGAGAGTGGGCAAAACTTTCAGGAGTTTGCTGCCAACTTACTCAAGCAAGTGCTTAAGCTGTCTGAAGCCCCGAGAATAGATATGGCTCACCGGGTCCGGCGTAAGGTTCAAGCAAGCCCAACTGCCCCCCCAAGATAGATTATTCTGAAATTCTATGACATTTCAACCCTGGAAGGAATTATGAAAAAAAAATCCATATGGTGTGAATTTGATGTTTGAAGAAGACAAACTAAGATTCTTCCGTGATTTTCCAGCTGAAGTAATGGAAAAGGGGGACAAGTTTACAAACACGAGAAGGCTACTGAAAGAGGTCTCGGGAGTAAGATATGGGATAGTATATCCCGCGAAATTGAGAATTACTTATAACCATGTTGAACGTGCATTCACGGATCCAGAAGCGGCATTTAATTATGCACAAAGTATCACAAAGGAGGACTACTGATCATGAGAAACGACGAAGAAAGAACTGTGTTTCTTTTTTTTTAACATACAAAAAATACTGCTCTGGTTAAGATGGAGAACTTTGCTCGAGGCGTTGTCTAGTCATTTATCTTTGGAATGTTAACTCAAGGTCGGATTTTATGTTTCACTTCAACAAAGGATTGACAAAGAAGAAAAATTGTAGCGGGGAAAATAACGAGAATATGGGAAAATATTATCAGTGGACTTGAATATAGAAATTTATGATTTAAGAAACACACAATTACATACTAACATAAAATATAATTAATAACATTGTGTAATATTAAGGCATAGCTTAATAATGGCTGATGTTTATTTCATGATGTTAATTACTTGCTAAATATAAGAATAACAAGTTAAATATGATTGATAAGTACTAATAACATACTAACAAATTTTATGGATATAGTAGATTTAGTCTAAATTGCGCGCAAAGAGGGGGGAGGAGACTCAGACGCTTGGAAGTTACCCAAGGGTCTGAATTTGGTTAACCCCTTGGAACCTGCTGGTGTCTGATACAAAAGTTTGAGACTTAATTGTAATAGAGCTAGGCATATCAATAGATATGGATATATAATTAACATAATTACTGTTATATCTAAATATATACTCGGAAACTCTTTTTTATTTTGTTTTTTCTCTTTGAAGATATATTTCTAATCAATCTATTGGAGTGCGTTTTATTTTATATATATATTTCTGAACTTTGTATCGCTCTCTCTTCCAATTAATAATAACTGGTCAAGGGAGCAGAGCGAAACATATAAAAACATCTACGGAAGTCAATAAGAATTTTTCTACCTGTTCACCTGTTGGTTGTCTGTTTTTAATTATAATATCTTTATTTTTGGATATTATAATATCACTTTTTGTTTGTTAAGTATCTTTTCACGACTCTACACTTTCTGGTCTTTTTCAAGGTCTATTCTGAAGGGGAGATGCCAACAAAACTTAACAGCTGGGGATGACCATTCTCCACCTAGATTTATGAGGTTCTTGGTTGCACCATATGAAGTAAAGGTATTAACATGATTCATAATGCAAGACGATAAACAAAAGAAAACTGGAGGAATCACGTTCTGTAGTTGGAATATAAGGGACGCTAATGAACCAATTAAAAGGGGTAAGATCTTTGCCCAATTAAAAGCCTTAAACAGTGACATAATTTTCTTACAAGAGACGCATTTGAAATATCAAACACAGATAAGATTGAAGGTAAATTGGATTGGGCAAACATACTACTCTTCATTTACTTCTAAATCTAGAGGTACGGCTATTATCATCCGTAAAGGTATACCATTTAAATTAAAGAATACTATAGCAGATAAAGAGGGGAGGTATGTCATAGTCACGGGAGAAATTTATTCTACTCCACTTACTTTGATAAATATTTATGCTCCTAATTTTGACAACCCCCAATTCTTTAGTAAAATTTTTGATACAATTACAGAACTTAACTATCAAAATGTGATAATAGGAGGAGATTTGAATTGTGTTTTAGATCCATATCTGGATAAATCAGCAAAACAAAAAAGGATTAATATAAAATCTAAAACTAGTGAACTCCTAAATACATACATGAAAAATACCAACATAACAGATGTATGGAGGATCGCTAACCCAGTAGGTAGGGAATATTCATTTTATTTAATGGTACATAAAACATATTCACGTATTGATTACTTCTTAGTGGACATGAAACTAATTCCACATACATATAATTCTAAATATCATAATAGCATTATTTCTGATCATTCCCCGCTAACTTTTTCTTTAAAATTAGAAGGAATGCCTGATAAAAAATCGTTTTGGAGGTTTAACCCCCAAATCTTAAACAATTCACAAGGATGTACATATTTAAAAGAGCAGATGGGATTCTTTTTTGAGACAAATGATACACCAGATATTTCACCCTCATTATTATGGGAAACTTTTAAGGCATTTATTAGAGGAACTATAATCTCATATCAAGCTTTCCAAAATAAAAAAAATAACACTGAACAATTGCAGTTAGAACAAGATATTAGACAATTAGTTTTAGAAAATGCTAAAGAACCAACTATAGATAAACATAATAAGATAACAATACTAAAATATCAATTAAATTTTTATCGGCCAGAATAATAAGATTATTTCAAACTATAAAACAAGAACATTTCGAATTTGTTGATAAACCACATAAACTCTTAGCACGCCAACTGAAAAAACGGGAAACAGAAAATACAATTACTAAAATTAAATCAGACAAAGGGAAATTACTAGCATTACCTAAAGATATTAATAAAAGATTTGCTCAATTTTAACAAAATTTATATACATCGAAAACCTCTGCAATAATACTCAAATTACAAATTTCTTAGACAATTGTAATCTTCCAAAATTAAATATGGTGGAACAAGAGGGATTAGGAGCCCAGATTACACTTCAGGAAATAGAAGAAACAATAAATTTGTTGAAGAATGGCAAAATGCCAGGACCAGATAGCTTTAGTAATTAATTCTATAAAAGATTCTATGAGATAATTTCTCCACGCCTACAAGATTTATATATATATGCTTTTAAAGAAAATAAACTACCAGAACATTAACTGAGTCAACGATTATACTTATACCAAAAAAGGATAAAGATCTAGAAGACCCAGGCTCATATAGAGCTATTGCACTCCTAAATACAGATAAAAAAATATTAGCAAAGACCCTAGCGAGAAGATTGAGTAAATATGTTAGCAAACTAATAAACCCGGTCCAAACAGGGTTTATACCAAAGAGATACTCTTTTAACAATTTGAGACGGCTGTCTAATATAATGTACTCACATAATACTGAAGAAGAACTAGCAATTATTTCATTGGATGCAGAAAAAGCTTTCGATCAAGTAGCATGGCAATATTTATTCAAAGTATTGCAAAAATTTAACATGGGAGATAACTTTATCTCATGGGTAAAATTATTATATGATAAGCTGACGGCTAGAATACTGACTAATAATATATTATCCCCGAAATTTCAATTAGCAAGGGGCAATAGGCAGGGGTGCGCACTATCGCCCCTGCTATTTTCACTAGTGATAGAGCCTTTAGCAGAAAGTATAAGAAATCATCCGAATATTTATGGATATAATACCAAACACTCAAATAATAAAATTTCATTATATGCAGACGACATATTACTATACATTACAAATTCGCAAATTAGCATACCAAATATACTAAACTTAATAGAGGAATTTGGTTCTTTTTCAGGATATAGAATGAATTGGAACAAAAGCGAAATTATGACGATAAAACCTCAAGAGTCGACACATTTGTTGAAATTCCCCTTTAGAATTGCAACAGAAAAATTTAAGTATTTGGGCATCCAAATCACTAGGAAATATAAATCATTACTCAATGCAAACTATATGCCTTTATTAACTAAATTAAATGGGTTGATTAAATTTTGGAAAACATTGCCGATGTCCTTAATAGGCAGAATAAACGCAATAAAAATGATCTTCTTACCACAAATATTGTACCTATTTCAATCAATACCAATATACTTACCTAAAAAATTATTTAAAAAACTATGCTCTGATATTATAAACTTCATATGGGATTATAAATCACACAGAATTTAAAAAAAATACTTTTGTAAATCTAAAGAATCAGGGGGACTGACACTTCCTAACTTATTGTATTACTATTGGGCAGTGAATATTAAAAATATAATCTATTGGTTGGACAGTTCTGCCTAACAGGTAGATTGGATAAGAATGGAGAAAGAGGATTGTTCCCCTTATAATATAGGAGCTATCCTTCTTTCCCCGATGAAACTGAAAAATATACTATATAAGAAGAATCCAATTATTCACAGTATAATACGAATTTGGAAACAAATAAAATTAACTTTAAAATTAAGAAAATTATCTCTTCTTTCTCCAATAATAATCCCTCATTCAAACCATCCATTATTGATAAAACGTTTATCCATTGGGAAAGAATAGGAATTAAAACGATGGGAGATATGTATGAAATGGGAAAACTTTTATCATTCCAACAATTACAACTAAAATGTAATTTGAAAAGTAATCAATATTTCAAATATCTTTAAATTCAAGATTATTTAAAAAAATATATACAAGGATATCAAACTTTAACCCCAGATTTATTGGAGGAAGGAATGAATAGAAAGGCAGAATCAAGCAATTTAATATCTTACTTATATAATACAATTCTAAATATAGAAACACCAACGACAGAGGCTATTAGAAGGGACTGGGAACAAGAGTTATTGATAAAAATTCCGAATGATAGATGGGAAAAAAATTTATTATATGTAAATAAATGTTCAATTAATGTAAGACATAACCTAATTCAATTTAAAATTTTACATAGACTATATTATTCGAAAACTAGTCTGAATAAAATATTTTCAAATGATTCCCCCATCTGCGACAAATGTTTAACTCAAAATGCCACTATAGCACATTTCTTTGTCTCTTGTATAAAACTGTATAAATTTTGGAATGAAATTTTTGGAATTTTTACAAAACTATTTAACACAAAATTGAACCCCAATGCAGAACTGATTATCTTTGGATCAATGGAAGAGGGAAGTAAACTAACTATAGTCCAAGAAGCTTTTCTTAATTACAGTCTAATAACAGCAAAAAAACTTATACTCAAATTTTGGAAAAACGCTACCACGCCAACATTCAAAATGTGGATCTCAAACATGTCTGAAATGCTACACCTTGAAGAAATGAGATTCCTCCTAATAGGCAAAGTAGACCTATTCTTAAAGACTTGGTCTCCTTTTATCAACTTTTTACAAGCAGATGGTGCAACATAAGAAATTAAATGGTTTAGAACCGGGTGACGGATAGGCAAAAATACGAAATAGGTAGATCTCTCCTAATCTCTCTTTCTTTTACTTTCTCCTTTTCTTTCAATCTTTTTAGCTTCTTATATAACCATATAACCATATAACCATATAACAATTACAGCACGGAGACAGGCCCTCTCGGCCCTTCCAGTCCGTGCCGACCATTTGTTTTCCCCTAGTCCCATCTACCTGCACTCAGACCATACCCCTCCATTCCCTTCACGTCCATATACCTATCCACTTTACTTTTTAAATGTTAAAATCGATCCTGCCTCCACCACCTCTGCCGGAAGCTCATTCCACACAGCCACCACCCTCTGAGTAAAGAAGTTCCCCCTCACGTTACCCCGAAACTTCTGTCCCTTAATTCTCATGTCATGCCCTCTTGTTTGAATCTTCCCTACCCTCAATTGGGAAAAGCTTATCCACGTCAACTCTGTCTATCCCTTTCATCATTTTAAAGACCTCAATCAAGTCCCCCCTTAACCTTCTGCGCTCCAAAGAATAAAGACCTAACTTGTTCAACCTTTCTCTGTAACATAGTTGCTGGAACCCTGGCAACATTCTAGTAAATCTCCTCTGTACTCTCTCTATTTTGTTGACATCCTTCCTATAACTAGGCAACCAAAATTGTACACCATACTCCAGAATTGGTCTTACCAATGCCTTGTACAATTTTAACATTACTTCCCTACTCCTATATTCAATGCTCTGATTTATAAAGGCCAGCACACCAAAGGCTTTCTTTACCACCCTATCTACATGCGATTCCACCTTCAGGGAACTATGCACAGTTATTCCTAGATCCCTCTGTTCCACAGCATTCCTCAATTCCCTACCATTTATCATGTACGTCCTATTTTGATTTGTCCTGCCATTAATATAGCAGCTATTAATATAGCTGTAGAAACCCTTTGGATTTACTTTCACCTTTCTTGCCAAAGCAACCTCATATCTTCTTTTAGCCTTCCTAATTTCTTTCTTAAGATTCTTTTTACATTCTTTATACTCCTCTAGCACCTCATTTACTCCATGCCTCCTATAATTCTTGTAGCTATCTCTCTTTTTTTGAAACAAAGTGTCTAATTTCCCTTGAAAACCATGGCTCTTTACAATTTTTTACTATTTCCTTTCAACCTAACAGGGACATAAAGATTCTGTACTCTTACAATTTCCCCTTTAAATGTCCTCCATTTCTCTTCTACATCCTTCCCATGAAACAAAGTGTCCAATTCACTCCTTTAAAATCCTCACGCATTCCCTCAAAGTTAGCCTTTCTCCAATCAAAAATCTCCACTCTAGGTCCTGTTCTGACTCGCTCCATAATTATATTGAAACTAATGGTATTGTGATCACTGGTCCGAAGTGCTCATCAACGCATACCTCCGTCACCTGTCCTGCCTCATTTCCTAACAGGAGGTCCAGCACTGCCCCTTCTCTGGTCGATACCTCTATGTACTGCTGCAAAAAACTATCCTGCACACATTTTACAAACTCCAAACCATCCAGCCCATTTACAGAATGTGTTTCCCAGTCTATTTTTGGGAAATTGAAATCTCCCACAATCACTACCTTGTGCTTACTACTAATATCTGCTATCTCCTTACATATTTGCTCTTCCAATTCTCGCTCCCCATTTGGCGGTCTATAATACACCCCTAAAAGTGTTGCTACACCGTCCCCACTTCTCAGTTCCACCCAAATAGCCTCCCTAGACGAACCCTCTAATCTATCCTGCCAAAGCACTGCTGTAATATCCTCTCTGACAAGCAATGCAACACCTCCACCTCTGGTCCCTCCAATTCTATCACCCCGGAAGCAACGAAATCCTGGAATATTTAGTTTCCAATCACAGCCCTCCTGCAACCATGTTTCACTGATTGCCACAACATCATATTTCCAGGTGTCAATCCAGGCTCTAAGTTCATCCACCTTACTTACAATGCTCCTAGCATTAAAATATGCACATTTTATAAACCCACCATCCTTTATTCTCTGTCTATTATCTTTTTCATCTTTCTCGCCTACATTTTGGGTCCGAGTGCTTCCCTTCTCTGTCTCTTGCCCCACACCCTGTCCCCAAGCCCCTCTACCCGAGTCCCTCCCCCCAGCCTTTCTAGTTTAAAGTCTCCCCAGGCTCTGTATTTCTTTGGCTATCTGTTATCTCGGCCCTGTATTTCTTTGGCTATCTGTTTCTACTCGCTTGTCTATCTATTCCGACACTCTTTATTTCTTTTTTCTCTCACTGTTCTTTTATTATTAAATCAAAAGTACAAAGTTGTATAAGAATGAAAATATGTATGTATTAGGTACTTACATACCAGACTACTGTACTTCTAACAAAAATAAACAAAAAAAAAAAAGAAATGTACAAAATTCTTAAGGGGTTGGACAGGCTAGATGCAGGAAGATTGTTCCCGATGTTGGGGAGGTCCAGAACAAGGGATCACAGTCTAAGGATAAGGGGGGAATTCCTTTAGGACCGAGATGAGGAAAACATTTTTCACACAGAGAGTGGTGAGTCTCTGGAACTCTTTGCCACAGAAGGTAGTTGAGGCCAGTTCATTGGCTATATTTAAGAGGGAGTTAGGTGTGGCCCTTGTGGCTAAAGGGATCAGGGGGTATGGAGAGAAGGCAGGTACAGGATACTGAGTTGGATGATCAGCCATGATCATATTGAATGGCGGTGCAGGCTCAAAGGGCCGAATGGCCTTCTCCTGCACCTATTTTCTATGTTTCTATCCCTAGTCAGGAACACTTTAACTACGATATCAGACATTACAAGAAGAATTACAGGAATGAGTGGGTTAGCATATGATGAGCGTTTGACAGCACTGGGCCTGCACTCGCTGGAGTTTAGAAGGTTGAGGGGGGACCTCATTGAAACTTACAGAATAATGAAAGGCCTGGATAGAGAGGATGTTTCCACTGGTGGGAGAGTCTAGGACCAGAGGTCACAGCCTCAGAATTAAAGGCCGCTCTTTGTGGAAGGAGGTGAGGAGGAACTTCTTTAGTCAGAGTGTAGTTAATCTGTGGAACTCATTGCCACAGAGGGCTGTGGAGGCCCAGTCAGTGGATATTGCTAAGGCAGAGATTAGAATGGGTGTCAAGGGTTATGGGAAGAAGGCAGGAGAATGGGATTAGGAGACAGAGATCAGCCATGATTGAATGGCGGAATGGACTCGATGGGCCGAATGGCCTAATTCTTCTCCTATAACTTGTAAATGTGACTTTGCTGGCTTTACTTTGCACTAAACGTTATTACCTTATCATGTATCTCTACTCTGTGAATGGCTCGATTGAACTCATATATTGTCTTTCCGCTGACTGGCTAGTAGGCAACAAAAGCTTTTCACTGTACCTCGGTACACGTGACAATAAACTGGACGTGAGATGCAGGCCCATTTTTGACCAGCCTAAGTCTGCGTTACTCTTTGATTCAGCCGGAGCTCAAATGTAGGATACCTCTCTCACCACCCGACATAAAACCATGTCATCCCTCCCATTCCAAATCCAACCTGTCTGTCCTGGGCCTCCTCCATGGCCAGAGTGAGGACCACCGGAAATTGGAGGAGCAGCACCTCATATTTTGCTTGGGCAGTTTACACCCCAGCGGTATGAACATTGACTTCTCTAATTTCAGGTAGTCCCCACTTTCTCCTCCCCTTCTCTGCTCTCCCTCAGCCCCTCTGGCTCCTCTTCCTTTCTTCTTCCTGCCCCCCCCCCCCCCCCCCCCCCCCCCCCCCCCCCAACCCTCACATCAGTCTGAAGAAGGGTTTCGGCCCGAAACGTTGCCTATTTGCCTATAACGATGAAGGCAAAAGGCTGTGAGATGAGGAGAGGAAGGGCATGAAAAGTGAAGCCAGAGGATGGAAGATTAGTGAAATTGGAGGAGGGAGGGGTCGAGTCAAGGCAACTTTATTTGTCACATGCATATACCAGATGTGCAGTGAAATGAAAGTGGCAACGCCCGCGGGATTGTGCAGAACAACAGAACAGAGGCAGTTGTTTTAGAAGGAACTGCAGATGCTGGAAAATCGAAGGTGGACAAAAATGCTGGAGAAGCTCAGCGGGTGGGGCAGCATCCATGGAGCGAAGGAATAGGTGACGTTTCGGGCCGAGACCCTTCTTCACCCGCCCCTCCCCCACCTCCACTTCAGTCTGAAGAAGGGTCTCGACGTCAGTCTGATGAAGGGTCTCGACCCGAAACGTCGCCTATTTCCTTCGCTCCATAGATGCTGCCTCACCCGCCGAGTTTCTCCAGCATTTCTGTCTGCCCATGTCGTCGTTCCTGGGAAGCTCCAAATCCCTGCACTGCAGAACCTTGAATGTAATAAAGACTTGACCTTTCCACGCACCTACCTTTATCCCGCAATGAGCAGCCTGCCTGCACTAAGGACCCACTTCTAAAGCACTGTTAATGATGTGGACAATGTCCTCCTGCATTATGTCTGAATTAATGTCTGAGGCAGCTGAACCAAATGAGGGATGAATCCATTAATTATCTAATTTCTCAGCAACCAGCTTCCCAGTTAGTCCATGAAAAGTTATGATGTGAATCTCCGATTCATTATTTTTATGAAATTCATCTCCCCGGAGCCTCATTTGTGTGACTCATTTCAAAGCTGTTTCTGTGACAAAGTGTCCCGGTTGCTCATTCAGAATGATTGGTGGCAGAGCCAGCTGAAGATATCATTTAGACCTCGACACTAAATTATTTTTTTAAAAGAATGAAAAGCTGCAAATATTGTAATATATGTTATCCTACCATGAGAAGATATTCTGGACAGTTTTGTACTTAACAGAGTCAACGGAATGATGCGATTTGTGTTCATAAACTGCACAGCGGCCCAATGGTTTCAGACTGGTAGAGTTGCTGCCTCACAGCTCCAGAGACCGCAGCTTCCATCCTCATGGGGAATTGGAGTAGAATTAGGCCATTTGGCCCATTCAATCATGGCTGTTCTATCTCTCCCTCCTAGCCCCTCAGATCCTGACCTCGGGTGCTGTCTGTGTGGAGTTTGCACATTCTTGTGAGTTGTTTGGGTTTTCTCCGGGTGCTCCAGTTTCCTCCCACATCTCAAAGACGTGCGGGTTTGAAGGTTAATCGGCCCTCCTCGAAATGGCCCCGAGTGTGTCGGGAGTGGATGAGAAAATGAGATAACATAGAACTAGTGTGAACGGTTGATCGATGGTCGGTGTGGACATCACCTTGTGCTTTTCTCCGCAGATGTTGCCTGACCTGCTGAGTTACTCCTGCATTTTTTTCCCCTCTCTTTTGTACGCTAGTTGTTTCCTCCAGCTGTTTCACAAGTCGGGCAATGCACTTACAGAGAGGAGAACGCAAATTGTGTTCGCCACCGCCTCTTTCGTCAAAGGTTACGGGGAGAAGGAAGGGGGATGTGGATGAGAGGGAGAGATAGATCAGCCGTGAATGGCAAGCAGGCTCGATGGGCCGAATGGCCTAATTTTACGTTTCGAATAAATTAGAAAGTGAGCAAGAATAGCACGGTGGCGCAGCGGTAGAGTTGCTGCCTCACGTCGCCAGAGACCCAGGTTCGATCCCGGCTATGGGTGCTGTCTTATACGGAGTTTGCACGTTCTCCCTGTGACCGCGTGGGTTTTCTCCGGGTGCTCTGGTTTCCTCCCACACTCCAAATATGTGCGGGTTTGTAGGTTAATTGGTTTCTGTAAATTGTACATTGTCCCTAGTGTACAGGGTGATCGCTGGTCGACATGGACCTGGTGGGCTGAGGGGTCTGTTTCTGCGCTGTATCTCCAAAGTCTAATGCATGTGTATTTTACTGAATGCATATTAAATAATTTTTCGACCAGTCAGTCATAAATATCTGATGATTTCTCCAATGTGGGTAGAAGATGTGTAGGAAGGAACTGCAGATGCTGGTTTGCACCAATGATAGACACAAAAAGCTGGAGTTATTCAGCGGGTTAATTCCCGGGATGGCGGGACTGTCATATGCTGAGAGAGTGGAGCGGCTGGGCTTGTACACTCTGGATTTTGGAAGGATGAGAGGGATTCATTGAAACATATAAGATTATTAAGGGTTTGGACACACAAGAGGCAGGAAATATGAAATATGTTCCCAATGTTGGGAGAGTCCAGAACTAGGGGCCAAAGTTTAAGATAAATGGTAAGCCATTTAGAATGGAGATGAGGAAAAACCTTTTCACACAGAGAGTTGTGAGTCTGTGGAATTCTCTGCCTCAGAGGGCGGTGGAGGCCGGTTCTCTGGATACTTTCAAGAGAGAGTTGGATAGGGCTCTTAAAGATAGCGGAGTCAGGGGATATGGGGAGAAGGCAGGAACAGGGTACCTTCTTGCAATCTCCTTGTGTCATGTTTCTCTTTTGTAGTTCAAGTGTTTATCTGTCTCCACCTCAAAGATACTCAATGATATTTAGCTCCAACCCTCTGGGTAGAGAATTTCAACAATGTTTGGACTTTTTAAAGAAGAATTTCCTCCTCATCTCTGTCTTGAGTTATTCTGAAACCAAACACACTGGTTTCAGTGAATCTCACGGGGAAAATATCCTCCTTCAAGCAGCCTTTCCATCCCAACTCAGAACTATCTATGTTTTTCCCTTTTTCTTCGATTCCCTCACGGGAATTGGCAACTTGCTTAATGTCTCTTCACATCTCTACCTCTTTATCCCTGGAATTGACCAAGTACTCTGCTCTTACTTTCTCCCCGCGACCTGCATTTCTCCGAGATCTTCGGTTTCCTCCCACACGCCAAAGGCGTACGGGTTTATCGGCTGTGATAGAATCGTAAATAGTGCCTAGTGTGTGTAGGATAGTGTTAATGTGCGGGGGTCAGCGTTTATCGAATCACCAACTGGACAAAACTCGTAAAGGGCCTTTCCCGGAAAGCACTGCAGAGGGTGGTGAAAACCGCCCAACGCACCACCGGTTCCTCACTCCCCTCCATTGAGTCTGTCTATAGCAAGCGATGTCTGCGAAGGGCGCGCAGCATCGTCGAGGACTGCTCTCACCCCAACCACAGACTGTTTACCCTCCTCCCATCTGGGAGGCGCTGCAGGTCCCTCCGTTGCCGGACCAGCAGGTTCAGGAACAGCTACTTCCCTGCGGCTGTTACACTACTTAACTCTGCACCTCGGTGATTGCCAGTCACCCCCCCGGACACTCCTTCCCCCAGTATAATTGCTCCATTAAGACTGTTTGTACATATTTTTTACCGTTCATTATTCTAAGTTTGCTCTTCTGGGGAGATGCTAACTGCATTTCGTTGTCTCTGTACTGTACTCTGCTCAATGACAATTAAAGATTGAATCGATTGAATTGAATTGAATTCCCATGTGCCGATTTTTTTCGGCGACTGCCGGCGTAGTTTCTGACATATCAGGGTCGCCGAAAGATATTGAACATTTTGAAATCCAGCGGCAACAAAAAAAAGTTGCGACACTTGAGGAAACACGTTGCGTCGTCACGCCGAGTCACGCCGAGTCACGCCGAGTCACGCCGAGTCACGCCGCGACTTTTCCGGTGACATCATACGTCAGTCAGTGATGCCGGCATTCGCCGAAACAAATCGCCAAGCGGGACAGGCCCTTAAATCTTCTCTACATTTATGTGTAGTTTGGAACTGCAGATGCTAGTTTACACCAAAGATAGACACAAAATGCTGGAGATACTCAGCAGGACAGGCAGCGTCTCTGGAGAGAAGGAATGGGTGGCGCGTTTGGTCGAGACCTTTCTTCACACCCTGAAGAAGGTCTGAAGAAGGGTCTCGACCCGAAACGTCATCCATTCCTTCTCTCCAGAGACGCTGCCTGTCCTGCTGAGTGACTGCAGCATTTTGTGTCTGTCCTCTCTACATTCTTTCCAGCTTAACAACATCTTTCCCATATGAATAAATAACCAGTAGGAGAGAGACAGAGGGTGTGACAATAAAGGCGATGAGAGACATTGAGTGAAACTGCTGAGAAAGATCAAGAGACAAATCATTCCAACTGTTATTCCATCTGCTGCATGAACTGGTTTGGTCTCACACAGTAGGAGATATTCCCTTTGTACACCTCATGTCTACCTCCAGTTTGGCACTGACTCTTTTTCCCCCAGTTGTCTTAAAATGTCACATACCTCAAAATAGACAATAGGTACAGGAGAAGGCCATTTGGCCCTTCGAGCCAGCACCACCATTCAGTGTGGCCATGCTTGATCATCCCCAATCAGTACCCCGTTCCTGCCTTCTCCCCATATCCCCTGACTCCGCTATCTTTAAGAGCCCTCTCTAGCTCTCTCTTGGAAGTATCCAGAGAACCGGCCTCCACCGCCCTTTGAGGCAGAGAATTTCACAGACTCATAACTCACTGTGAGAAAAATATTTCCTTGTCGCCGTTCTAAATGGCTTACCCCTTATTATTAAACTATGGCCCCTGGTTCTGGACTCCCCTAACATCGGGAACATGTTTCCTGCCTCTAGCGTGTCCAAACCCTTAATAATCTTATATGTTTCAATAAGATCCCCTCTCATCCTTCTAAACCACAGAGTGTACAAGCCCAGCCGCTCCGTTCTCTCAGCATATGACAGTCCCGCCATCCCGGGATTCAACCTTGTAAACCTACGCTGCACTCCCTCAATAGCAAGAATGTCCTTCCTCAAATTAGGGGACCAAAACTGCACACGATACTCCAGGTGTGGTCTCACTAGGGCCCTGTACAACTGCAGAAGGACCTCTTTGCTCTTATACTCAATTCCTCTTGTTATAAAGGCCAACATGCCATTCGCTTTCTTCACTGCCTGCTGTACCTGCATGCTTACTTTCATTGACTGATGAACAAGAACCCCCAGATCCCGTTGTACTTCCCCTTTTCCCAACTTGACACCATTTTGTAAATGTACTTTGAAAATGTACTTTTTTTTCGGGAGATAATGACTGGCTTGAGAGCGACCAGCAGTTCTGGTCTCGGTTTGTTGTCGGGGTAGGGAGAATGGTTCATTTTCACGGAGTTTGGTGGGATACAAATCACAGAGGGACCTGAGGCAGACATTGATATAAATGGCCACTACATCAACCTACAATGCAGCACCGGGGAAAACTGTTCAACCATCTGACTCGAGAGATAAAAGAGGTTATTGCGAAGAAATATTATTACCAGTGAAAGCCGAGAAAGATCAAAAGGCAAATGATCCCATTAAAATAAAACACTTTTTCAAAGTGAAATGGAAAAGCAGCAAGAAAAGGAATGAGTTCCCCAAGAGATAAATGATTACAGGTGCAGACTGCGTTAGGATTTTGATCGTAATGTTGTATTTATACATTATGCCATCCTCCACACTCTGAACACAAGGGCGGCACGGTGGCGCAGCGGTAGAGTTGCTGCCTCACAGCGCCAGAGACCCGGGTTCCATCCTGACTACCGGTGCTGTCTGTACGCAGTTTGTACGTTGTCCCCGTGACCTGCGTAGGTTTTCTTGGGTGCTCCGATTTCCTCCCACACTCCAAAGACGTGCGGGTTTGGAGGCTAATTGGCTTGGTGAGTTGTAAATTGTCCCTAGTGTGCGCAGGATAGCGTTAGTGCGCGGGGTCGGTGCGGACCTGGTGGGCCGAAGGGCCTGTTTTGCGCTGTATCTCTGAACTAAACTAAACCAGATGGTCTGATTTTCCGCTCCCCCCACCACCCCTAAAATGAAACACATCAATGCACCAAGCCTTGAGAAGAATTTGAAAGGACGGGCAGGAGAATTGTTGGCACAAATATTGTTTCACAAATAGAAGGCACAGATGCAAGTCCACCAGGCTGCTGAAGATGGATGGATGCTGACCACTGCACTTCTCCCTGGGGTCCGATTCAACAGATTCCTGTTTCAACTGGAGCGCAGCAGAAACAGATGTCTGGAGACAGGATGCCCTGCACACACACAGCCCCTTACGTTAGAGGTTGGCTCAACAATCTGCTGGATCACAGGCACGCACGACGGCTCACCTTCGCCAACTAATGCCGCAGATGAACCTGTGCCATGATGTGTTTCTTCACTGGACTTTACTTTACCTCCGCTCTGTTCGCAATAACCAACCCGATCTCCCGGTGGCCCAGCACTCCCCCTCCCCCTCCCATTCCGTATCCGAACTTTCTGTCCCGGGCCTCCTCCATGGCCAGAGTGTGGCCCACCGCAAATTGGAGGAGCAGCACCTCATATTTCATTTGGGCAGCAGCTTACACCCCAACGGTGAGAACGCTGACTTCTCCAATTTCAGGTAGTCCCTGCTTTCTCCCTCCTTCCCCTCCCCTTCCCAGCTCCCCACAGCCCACTGTCTCCGCCTCTTCCCGCCCCCCCCACACCACCCCACATCAGTCTGAAACGTCACCTATTTCCTTCGCTCCATAGATGCTGCCTCACCTGCTGAGTTTCTCCAACATTTTTGTCTACCTTAGAGGCCAAGTCAAGAGAGTTTTATTGTCGTGTGTCCCAGATAGAACAATGACATTCTCACTTGCTGCAGCACAACAGAATATGTAAACATAGTTCATATACAAGAGAAAAAAAGTTCAGTATGTATATACACACGCACACATACTTGACAAACATACATGTATAACGCAATAATAATAATACGTGTGTTGTAGTTCAGAGCTTATTTGTTGTTGTGTTTAATAGCCTGATGGCTGTGGGGAAGGAGCTCTTCCTGAACCTGGTTGTTACAGTTTTCAGGCTCCTGTACCTGCTTCCCGATGTCAGTGGTGAGATGATGATGTTAGCTGCCTTTTTGAGGCAGTGTGGAAACAGGCCCTTTGGCCCCACTGAGTCCACGCTGACCATCGATCGTCGCAGTGGTTCAGTGCTATCCCACTTTCTCACCCACTCCCTACACCCAAGGGACAGTTTTACAGAGGGCCAATTGACCTACAAACACGCACGTCTTAGGGATGTGGGACTGACATATGATGGAAGAATGGGTCGACTGGGCTTGTATTCACTGGAATTTAGAAGGATGAGATATAAAATTCTTAAACGGTTGGGCAGGCTAGATGCAGGAAAAATGTTCCCCATGTTGGGGGAGTCCAGAACCAGGGGTCACAGTTTAAGAATAAGGGGTCGGCCATTTAAGACTGAGATGAGGAAAAACTTCTTCACCCGGAGAGTTGTGAATCTGTGGAATTCTCTGCCACAGAAGGCAGTGGAGGCCAATTCACTGGATGCTTTCAAGAGAGAGTTAGATTTAGCTCTTGGGGCTAAAGGAATCAAGGGATATGGGGAGAAAGCAGGAATGGGGTACTGATTTTAGATGATTAGGCATGATCATATTGAATGGATCGAAGGGCCGAATAACGTACTCCTACACCTATTTTTCTATGTTTCTAAAGGTTTTTCACTGTGCCTCGGTATGTGGCATGTAGCCACACAATGCTACACTCTGGAGACTAATTACAGAAGCCAACTAACCTATGTCTAAACCTGTACGTCTTTGGGATGTGGGAGGAAACCTTCCAACTCTCCAGTACAGTTTCAGTTTAGTTTATTGTCACATGTACCGAGGTACAGTGAAAAAGTTTAGTTTCATGCGACCCGGTCAATCGAGCCATTCAGAACTGTGCAGATACACGATAAGAGAATAACGTTTTGTTATTCTCCGCCTCAGAGGGCGGTGGAGGCCGGTTCTCTGGATACTTTCAAGAGAGAGCTAGATAGGGCTCTTAAAGATAGCGGAGTCAGGGGATATGGGGAGAAGGCAGGAACGGGGTACTGATTGGTGATGATCAGCCATGATCACATTGAATGGTGGTGCTGGCTCGAAGGACCGAATGGCCTACTCCTGTACCTATTGTCTATTAGTGCAAGGTAAAGCCAGCAAAGCGGTGCACATACACATTGTCCTTTAATATTGATATGGCAGGTAATTTTGCAGGTTTTAAGAAATATTAAGACAGGTACATGGATAGTGTAGGAAGGAACTGCAGATGCTGCTTTAAACTGAAGATAGACACAAAAATCTGGAGTAACAGTGGGACAGGCAGTATTTCTGGAGAGAAGGAATGGGTGACGTTTCAGGTCGAGACCCTTCTTCAGACCCTTCTTCAGACTTGTCTCGACCCGACAAGTTACTCCAGCTTTTTTGTGTCTATCTTCGGTGCGTGTATAGGACAGGTTTAGCGAGAGATCGGCCAAACGCAGGCGGGTGGGACTAATGTTGATGGGACATGGTGGCCAGCGTGGGCAAGTTGACTCAACAAGGCAGATACAACCAGATTCTATATCTGGGTCACAATTCCTTAAGATGGACACAATGTGCCGGAGTAATTCAGCGGGTCGGGCAGCTTCCCTGGAGAGAAGGGATGGGTGACGTCTCTTCACAATTTGTTAAACTGGTCATGGTTAGAAATATGCATTGAAAATATTGTTCCCATTTTTTTCTTCCTTTGATTTTCCAAGATCGTTCCCAACCTGGTTATTTTAAAGCGGAGTTTTCCATTCCATGTAATTAACTGTCACGACGCACTCCAACTTCTGTCGGTTGTTAAAAGCACCACTCCCATGGTATTCTGAGAAATATCCTGGAAATGTGGCCACGTCCTCTTGCCTATTGCCTTTCTGCCAGAATGTGTTAAAAAACCAAACCTTCAACCTTCAACCTTGTATGAACATTGACTTCTTTGGCTTCAAGTAGCCCTTGCTTTCCCTCTCTCTCCATCCCCTTCCCCGTTCTCCGACCAGTCTTAAGGGCCTGTCTACTTACGAGATTTTTTTTGGCGACTGCCGGCACCCGTCATAGTCGCAGCAGGTCACTGTAAATTTTCAACATGTTGAAAGTCCAGCGGCGACCAGAACAAGGTACGACTCGTTAGCTGTCTACTCACGACCATACGGGCTTCACCCCGCGACGTGTCGCCTGTACGGTCGTGAGTCGTCTCTTCAGTCGCCCAAAGAGTCGTAGCGTCTTTCTGGTCGCCGCTGGATTTTCAATGTCAAAATGTTGAAAATTTTCGGCGACCTATGACGGGTGCCGGCAGTCGCCGAAAAAGTCGCGTAAGTGGGACAGGCCCTTTACTGTCTCCAACTACATTTTATCTCTGTCCCACCCAGTTCCCTGACATCAGTCGGAAGGATTGATCACGGTGGCGCGGCAGATCAGGGTTCGATCCCGACTACGAGTGCCGTCTGTACGGAGTTTGTACGTTCTGCCCGTGACCTGCGTGGGTTTTATCCGAGATCTTTGGTTTCCTCCCGCATTCCAAAGACGTACAGGTTTGTAGGTTAATTGTAAAAATTATGTAGGATAGTGTTTATGTGCGGGGATCGCTGATCAGCGCAAAGTCGGTTGCCCGAAGGGCCTGTTTACGTGCTGTATCTCTAAATCAAACTAAACTAAACTATAGGGTCTCAACCCAAACATCACCCATTAATTCTCTCCAGAGACGATGCCTGTCCCTCTGAGTTACTCCAGCTTTTTATGCCTATCTTCAATTTAAACTAGCATCTGCAGTTCTTTCCTACACATCCTATATATTTTATCTCTGTTTGCTTTGTTGCTACCTTCTACCAGCTAATATTTTCCATGATCCCCACCCCTTTGTTCCATTTTCACACCCAACACTTTCTTATCTATATATCTCCCTCTCCCCTGACTTCAGTCTGAAGAGGGTCTCGACCCAAAACGTCACCCATTCCTTCTCTCCAGAGATGATGCCTATCCCGCTGAGTTACTCCAACATTTTGTGTCTAAAGACGAGAGGGAGTTGGTGGGGCCAGAGCCATAGGTGTCCAGACCCAAAATTCCTTCTCTCTGGAAAGGATGCCTGTCCCGCTGAGTTACACCAGCTTTTTGTGTCTATCTTCAAACCATTAACCAGATATTTCAGGCACGTGAAAAATCATTTGGAGGTAGGCTGATTTTGAAGTGAAGAGAAATACAATATAAATTGTCATCTACATTATTCTTTTGATGGTTGTTTTTGCTAAATCCCTCTTCTCCCCTCTCCCATCGGGCAAAACGTATAGAAGTGTGAAAACGCTCACCTCCAGATTCAGGGACAGTTTCTTCCCAGCTGTTATCAGGCAACTGAATCATCCTACCACAACCAGAGAGCGGTGCTGAACTACTATCTACCTCATTGGTGACCCTCGGGCTATCTTTAATTGGACTTGACTTGCTTTACCTTGCAATGAACATCATTCCCTTATCATGTATCTGTACACTGTAAATGGCTCGATTGTAATCATGTATTGTCTTTCCGTTGACTGGGTAGCGCGCAACAAAAGCTTTTCACTTTACCTCGGTACACGTGACAGTTAACTAAACTAAACATGCATGCGATTAGCAGTATTCGTTTACAATGGAAATATTTCTATTGAGCTATTTGGCTGCCATTCAGAGCACAACATTTAGACTATAGAGAGTCTGAGGAAGGGTCTTGACCCGAAACGTCACCTATTCTTTTCCCAAGAGATCATAGAATCATAGAATCATAGAAAATAGGTGCAGGAGTAGGCCATTCGGCCCTTCGAGCCTGCACTGCCATTCAATATGATCATGGCTGATCATCCAACTCGGTATCCTCTACCTGCCTTCTCTCCATACCCCCTGATACCTTTAGCCACAAGGGCCACATCTAACTCCCTCTTAAATATAGCCAATGAACTGGCCTCAACTACCTTCTGTGGCAGAGAATTCCACAGACTCACCACTCTCTGTGCGAAAAAAGATCTTCTCATCTCAGTCCTAAAAGACTTCCCCCTTCCCCCTTGTTCTGGAGCTCCCCAACATCGGGAACAATCTTCCTGCATCTAGCCTGTCCAACCCCTTAAGAATTTTGTAAGTCTCTATAAGATCCCCCCTCAATCTCCTAAATTCCAGCGAGTACAAGCTGAGTCTATCCAGTCTTTCATCATATGGAAGTCCTGCCATCCCAGGAATCAGTCTGGTGAACCTTCTCTGTACTCCCTCTATGGCAAGAATGTCTTTCCTCAGATTAGGAGACCAAAGCTGTACGCAATACTCCAGGTGTGGCCTCACCAAGATCCTGTACAACTGCAGTAGAACCTCCCTGCTCTTGTACTCAAATCATTTTGCTATGAATGCCAACATACCATTCGCTTTCTTCACAGCCTGCTGCACCTGCATGCCTACTTTCAATGACTGGTGTACCATGACACCCAGGTCTCGCTGCATCTCCCCTTTTCCTAATCGGCCACCATTCAGATAATAATCCACCCTCATGTTTTTGCCGCCAAAGTGGATAACCTCACATTTATCCACATTATGCTGCATCTGCCATGCATTTGCCACTCACCCAACCTATCCAAGTCACCTTGCAGCGTCCTAGCATCCTCCTCACAGCTAACACTGCCCCCCAGCTTCGCGTCATCCGCAAACTTGGAGATGTTACATTCAATTCCCTCATCCAGATCATTAATGTATATTGTAAATAGCTGGGGTCCCAGCACTGAGCCTTGCGGTACCCCACTAGTCACTGCCTGCCATTCTGAAAATCACCCGTTTACTCCAACTCTTTGCATCCTGTCTGCCAGCCAGTTCTCTATCCACATCAATACTGAACCCCCCAATACCGTGTGCTTTAAGTTTGTATGCTAATCTCTTATGTGGGACGTTGTCGAAAGCCTTCTGAAAGTCCAGATATAACACATCCACTGGTTCTCTCTTATCCACTCTACTAGTTACATCCTCAAAAAATTCTATAAGATTCGTCAGACATGATTTACCTTTCATAAATCCATGCTGACTTTGTCCAATGATTTCAGCACTTTCCAAATCTGCTGCTATCCCATCTTTAATAACTGACTCTAGCAGTTTCCCCACTACCGATGTTAGACTAACTGGTCTGTAATTCCCCGTTTACTCTCTTCCTCCCTTTTTAAAAAGTGGGGTTACATTAGCTACCCTCTAATCCTCAGGAACTACTTCAGAATCTAAAGAGTTTTGAAAAATTATCACTAATGCATCCACTATTTCTGGGGCTACTTCCTTAAGTACTCTGGGATGCAGCCTATCTGGCCCTGGGGATTTATTGGCCTTTAATCCATTCAATTTACCTAACACCACTTCCCGGCTAACCTGGATTTGACTCAGTTCCTCCATCTCATTTGACCCCTGATCCCCTGCTATTTCCGGCAGATTATTTATGTCTTCCTCTGTGAAGACAGAACCAAAGTAGTTATTCAATTTAGGCTCCCAGGATGAGGTGTTCCACACCAGGTCATCACAAATGGCCTCATTCTTCAGAGAACATTCCCCTCCCCCACTATTGATGAGGCTCGCACCAGGGTCTCCTCCATACCCCGCAACACTGCCCTCGCTCCCCATTCCCCCACTCGCAAACAGGGCAGAGTCCCCCTGGTCCTCACCTTTCACCCACCAGCCGGCAAATACAACATATAGTCCTCCGCCAGTTTCGCCACCTCCAACGTGACCCCTCCACCCGCCACATCTTCCCATCTCCCCCCCTGTTGCCTTCCGCAAAGACCGCTCCCTCCGCAACTCCCTTGTCAATTCTTCCCTCCCCTCCCACTCTACCCCTTGGGCACTTTCCCTTGCAACCGCAAGAAATGCAACACTTGTCCCTTCACCTCCCCCCTCCACTCCTTTCAGGGACCCAAGCAGTCCTTCCAGGTCCACAGAGGTTCACCTGCACCTCCTCCAACCTCATCTACTGCATCCGCTGCTCCAGATGCCAGATGATCTATATCGGTGAGACCAAGCGGAGGCTTGGCGATCGCTTCGCCGAACACCTCCGCTCGGTCCGCAATAACCAACCCGACCTCCCGGTGGCTCAGCACTTCAACTCCCCCTCCCATTCCACATCCGACCTCTCGGTTCTGGGCCTCCTCCACGGCCAGAGTGAGCAACAGCAAGCTGGAGGAACAGCACCTCATATCCGCTTGGGGAGTCTGCATCCTTTGGGCTTGAATATGAATTTTCTCATTCTGTTAACCCTTGCTGTCTCCTCCCCTTCCACCTCTCCCTCAGATTTCTATCTCTATCTCCCTCCCCCACCCCAGTCGCACCAGCTTCTCATTTTCACACCACAAACAGCTTACAATGGCTTGTTCCCTTTATCACCGATACTTTTTTGCATATCTTTCACTCATTGTTCCTTATCTCTCCACATCACCGTCTATATCTCTCGTTTCCCTGAACCCTGACCAGTCTGAAGAAGGGTCTCGACCCGAAACGTCGCCTATCTCCTTCGCTCCTTAGATGCTGCTGCACCCGCTGAGTTTCTCCAGCTTTTTGTGTACCCTAGGTATTCAATTTGTCTGCCATTCCTTGTTCCCATGATCAATTCACCCTGTTTCTGACTGCAAGGGACCTACATTTGTTTTAACTAACCTTACATATCTATAAAAACCTTTGCAGTCCGTTTTTATGTTCCCTGCCAGTTTTCTTTCTTAATCTATTTTCCCTTTCCTAATTAAACACTTTGTCCTCCTCTGCTGGACTTTGAATTTCTCCCAGTCCTCTGGTAGGCGGCTTTTTCTGGCTAATTTGTATGCTCCATCTTTAGTTTTGATACTATCCCTGATTTCCCTTGTTATCCAAGGATGCACTACCTTCCCTGATTTATTCTTTTGCAAAACTGGGATGAACAATTGTTGTAGTTCATCCATGCAGTCTTTAAATGCCTTCCATTGCATATCCACCGTCAACCCTTTAAGAATCACTTGCCAGTCTATCTTGGCCAATTCACGTCTCATACCCTCAAAGTTACCTTTCTTTAAGTTCAGAACCCTTGTTTCTGTATTAACAATTTCACTCTCCATCCTAATGAAGAACTCAACCAAATTATGGTCACTCTTGCCCAAGGGGCCACGCACAACAAGACTGCTAACTAACCCTTCCTCATTACTCAATACCCAGTCTAGAATCGCCTGCTCTCTCGTTGGTTCCTCTACATGTTGGTTTTGAAAACTATCCCCCATACATTTCAAGAAATCCTCTTCCTCAGCACCCCTGCCATTTTGATTCACCCAATCTATATGTAGACCAAAGTCACCGATTATAACTGTTTTACCCTTGTTGCACGCATTTCTAATTTCATGTTTGATGCTGCCTGTCCCGCTGAATTACATCAGCGTTTTGTGTCTATCTTCAACTTGAAATTCCAGCCCTTTCCTGAGGGACTTGGATTAAATTTGCCTGAGACAGATAAGCCATATGAATTACAGTGCAAGGTCCCCTGTTGTTTTATAATTACAGGTAAATATAATTATAGATAAATATTGGCACGTTACCTTGCAAGACTGGTGCCTAATTCCATCAGATCTGAATTCTCAGCAACAGGGTTTAGAAATGGTGGTTTAAGTGGTGGCATGGTAACGCAATGGTAGAGATGCTGCCTGGTCGGTGTGGACTCGATGGGCTGAAGGGCCAGTTTCCGCATGGTATCTCCAAACTAAAGACTATTTAGGGAGCGTCAGCATGTCTTTGTGAAAGTTTAGAGATACAACGCGGAAACAGGCCCTTTGGCCCACCGAGTCCGCGCCAACCAGCGATCGCCCCGTGCGCTCGCACTAACCTACGCACAGTGGGGACAATTTACAATCTTTACCGAAGCCAATTAACCTGCAAACCTGCACGTCTTTGGAGTGTGGGAGGAAACTGGAGCACCCGGGGAACTGTGAAGGGGGAGGGGATGGAGAGAGAGGGAAAGCAAGGGTTAGAGAAGTCAATGTTCATATCGCTGGGTTGTAAGCTGCCCAAGTGAAATATGAGGTACACAAAAGGCTGGAGAAACTCAGCGGGTGCAGCAGCATCTAAGGAGCGAAGGAGATAGGGTTAGGGTTAGGATGCTGCTGCACCCGCTGAGTTTCTCCAGCCTTTTGTGTACCCTCGATTCTCCAGCATCTGCAGTTGCTTCTTTAACAATATGAGGTACTGTTTAGTTTAGAGAAACAGCACGGAAACAGGCCCTTCGACCCACCATGCTAACCAGCGATCCCCGCACACTAAAGCCATCCAACACACGCTGGGAACAAGTCAATTAAACCTACAAACCTGTACGTCTTCTGAGTGTGGGTGGAAACCGGAAATCCCGGTGAAAACCCACGCAGGTCACGGGAGAACGTGCAAACTCCATACAGACAGCACCCGTAGTCAGGATCGAACCCGGGTCCCTGGCGCTGTAAAGCAGCAACTCTACCGCTGTGCCGTTGTACCACAGGTAAAAGCTGCCTCATTAACCACAATGTGTTTGCCCCATCTACATCAGTCCCACCTGCGCAGGTTTGGCCCATATCCTTCTAAATCTTTTCCTATCCTTGTACCTGTCCAAATATTTTTAGATACAGTTATAGTACCTGTCTCAACTACCTCCTCTGGCAGCTTGTGTTTCATAAACCCACCGCCCTCTGTGTGAAGGTAGACAAAAATGTTGGAGAAACTCAGCGGGTGAGGCAGCATCTATGGAGCGAAGGAATAGGTGACGTTTCGAGTCGAGACCCTTCTTCAGACTAATGTCGGGGTGGGGGGGAACAAGAAAGGAAGAGGCGGAGATAGTCTGCTGTGGGAGAGCTGGGAAGGGGAGGGGAAGGAGGGAGAAAGCAAGGACTACCTGAAATTGGAGAAGTCAATGCTGGGGTGAGCCCACTGTCTCCGCCTCTTCCTTTCTTCTCCCCCCACCCCCACCCCCACATCAGTCTGAAGAAGGGTCTCGACCCTGAACGTCATCTATTCCTTCGCTCCATAGATGCTGCCTCACCCGCTGAGTTTCTCTCTACCTTCGATTTTTTGTCTACCTTCGATTTTTCCAGCATCTGCAGTCCCTTCTTCAACATCGTCTTAGTACAAATGTTGTCCCTTAAACTCACCCTATTTCCAAGTGTTCCCATTGTTTGAAAACCCTAAATGGTTATTGTGTAAAATTATTTTACACAATAACCAAGAGGCTTGCTGTTGGAGAGGCTTTGTACTCGTAGAGAGAGACTAAAGAGCCTGTCCCATTGTACGAGGTAATTCAAGAGTTCTCCTGAGTTTTCCCCTGATTCAAACTTCGAGAATGTCCGTAGCGGGTCCGTAGGAGTTCGTGGATGTCTCGTAGCGGCTCGTACGAGTAAAAAGTAACCATTTTTTTCATCACGAGTATTTTTTTACTCGTGGACATTTTTCACCGTGTTGAAAAAACATCACGAGTTTACCGGATTTCCCGAGTACCCACCGTTACTCGTACGAGCCGCTACGAGACATCCACAAACTCCTACGGACCCGCTATGCACATTCTCCGAGTTCAAATCGGGGAAAACTCCGGAAAACTCTTGAATTACCTCGTACTTTTGCTCCCTGCTCCTATACCTTTGAGTATAGGAGCAGGGATTTGAGTGTAGGAGCAGGGAGGTTCTACTGCAGTTGTACAGGGTCTTGGTGAGGCCACACCTGGAGTATTGCATACAGTTTTGGTCTCCTAATCTGAGGAAAGACATTCTTGCCATAGAGGGAGTACAGAGAAGGTTCACCAGACTGATTCCTGGGATGGCAGGACTTTCATATGAAGAAAGACTGGGTAGACTCAGCTTGTACTCGCCGGAATTTAGAAGATTGAGGGGGGATCTTATAGAAACTTACAAAATTCTTAAGGGGTTGGACAGGCTAGATGCAGGAAGATTGTTCCCGATGTTGGGGAAGTCCAGGACAAGGGGTCACAGTTTAAGGATAAGGGGGAAATCCTTTAGGACCGAGATGAGAAAAACATTTTTCACAAGAGAGTGGCGAATCTCTGGAATTCTCTGCCACAGAAGGTAGTTGAGGCCAGTTCATTGGCTATATTTAAGAGGGAATTAGATGTGGCCCTTGTGGCTAAGTGGATCAGGGGGTATGGAGAGAAGGCAGGTACAGGATACTGAGTTGGATGATCAGTCATGATCATATTGAATGGCGGTGCAGGCTCGAAGGGCCGAATGACCTCCTCCAGCATCTATGTTTCTATGTGTAGTGGGACAGGCCCTTTACTGTGTGGGAAGGAACTGCAGATGCTGGTTTAATCTAAAAATAAACTCTTCCTGATAAAAGCGCCCATTACTTATTCTCCCACAGTGAACTTAGTTTAGTTTAGAGATACAGCGAGGAATCAGGCCCTTCTGCCCGCCATGTCCGCACCGACCAGCGCTCCCCGCACAGTAACACGATCATACACCAACTAGGGACAATTCACACATACACCAAGCTAATTGACCTACAAACCTGCACGTCTTTGGAGAGGAAACCGAAGATCTCGGAGAAAGCCCACGCGGGGAGAACCTACAAACTCTGTACAGACAGCACCCGTAGTCAGGATCGAACCCAGGTCTCTGGTGCTCCGTGCTGTAAGGCAGCAACCTGACCGCTACGCCACCGTGTAATTCTTTGCTTCAGCCTCAATTACTCGATCTTTGTGTTTGATTCATGCCCATTCACCCGATTTGAATTCAAGGGACAAAATGTCACGGAATATTTCACGCTGTTACTTTCTCCAAAACAATTCAAGGAGATTAGTCAGGCATAATTCACCACTTCACAATCCATGTTGTATACTGTTTACCTGTTCATTATTGTACTGGTGTTTCTCTAGTTTACTCCGCTAAATCAATTGCTTTAATTAACAGGGAATGGAACTGAGCCCAATGGGTGGAGTAACTGGAGTAACTCAGCGGGACAGGCCGCATCTCTGGAGAATGGGTGGTGTTTCGGGTTGAGACCCTTCTTCAGATTGAGAGTCAGGGGAAAGGGGAACTAGAGATATTGACGGTGATAGAGAGATTTAGAACAAACTAGCCCAAGTGGGACCCGTTGGGTCCCTGTCACACGGGAGGCCTGGTCCCCCAATGCAACCTGTTCCCCCAACTGAATATTCCACCACTCATGCACAGCCCCCAACTGCGCAAGTTTGGCTCTTTTCCCCTTATTCCCCAGCACTCCTTCCCCCTTCTCTTCAGCCTTCCTCTTTTTAAGCTTTCAAAACCTTCTGCCAGGACTCGGTGTTCTGTGTTTGCAACATTGTTGTGGGCAGGGCCAGCAATTGAATTTGGATTTTTCACACAAGTTAAGTGAAAAGTCAATTTTTTAAAGTTTTAAATGTGACTAACTAGTAAAATATACCATCAATCTGAATGAAACATAATACACCACACCACAGGACATTGGTAAGGTGTTTTTTTTTGCTTTTTGCGTCTATCCTCAGTTTAAATCAGCATCTGCGGTTTCTTCCTACACATCCTGAACATAACATTGGACAGTATCTAATTTATGGCCTGTACCCAATCTCTGATACATCCCCTGTGTACAGTGACTGTCAAAGCCTCATCAGTATCCTCGCTGGGATCATTCAACACACTACAATAAATATCATCATTCCCTGGCGATCTACTTTTTTGATGATATTTTATCATTGCTAAAAAAATCCATCTCATTGATATCATCAACATTGATTTTTGCTCTTCACTTTTCAGGAGAATGCAGAGACAAAATAACTATTCAGTAGAACGACCGGCTTTGCTCCTTGCTACCTTTCATTCCGTTGATAATTCCCCTTTGTCTGACTGATCCTCGCCCTGAAATCAAATGGATAATCTACGGTGCAGGAAGGAACTGCAGATGCCGCTTTAAACCCCGACACACAAAATGCTGGAGTGACTCAGCGGAACAGGCAGCAGCATCTCTGGAGAGAAGGAATAGGTGACATTTCGTGTCGAGACCCTTCTTCAGTAGAAGTATTCAGGAGAAGAGGGTCTGAAGAAGGGTCTCGACCTGAAACGACACCCGTTCCTTTTCTCCAGAGATGCAGCCTGTCCCGCTGAGTTACTCCAGCATTTTGTGTCTGTCTTCGGGTAATTTCCTGTTATGTTTAACCTCCTTCTCTGCATTTTTTTTAGCCTTTCTTTTGTCTGTCTGGCCAGCATTTAATTTGTTACTTATTGGTTTAGTTTAGTTTAGAGATACAGCGCAGAAACGGGCACTTAGCCCCACCGTGTCCTCGCCGACTAGCGATCCCCGCACATTAGCACTATCCCACACACACTAGGGACAATTTACAACCCTTACTGAAGCCAATTAACCTACAAACCTGTACGTCTTTGGAGTTTATGAGGAAACCGGAGATCCTGGAGAAAACCTACGGGGGTCATGGGGAGAACGTGCAAACTCCTTATAGACAGCAACCGTAGTCAGGATCGAACCCGGGTCTCTGGCGCTGTGAGGCAGCAACTCTACTGCTGCGCCGGGTCAGGCAGCGGAAGAACATAGATAGGTGATGATTTGGGTTGGGACTCTTCCTCAGACTGGACTTCATGTTCTCCAGAGATGCTGCCTGAGCTCCTCCAGCACTTTGCGTTTCTTATCCCTGCACCTGCAGTTCCTTGTGACCACGTTCTTGCTGTTCAGGGAGTGCAGCGTGGGTCGGTTCACCAGTTTAATTCCCGGGATGGCGGGACTGACATATCATGAATGAATGGGTTGACTGGGCTTGCATTCGATGGAATTGAGAAGGATGAGAGGGAATCTTATAGAAACATATAAAATTCTTAAGCGATTGGACAGGCTAGATGCAGGAAAAATGTTCCCCATGTTGGGGGTGTCCAGAACCAGGGGTCACAGTTTACGAATAAGGGGTAGGCCATTTAGGACTGAGATGAGGAAAAACATTTTCACCCAGAGAGTTGTGAATCTGAGGAATTCTCTGCCACAGAAGGCATTGGAGGCTAATTCACTGGATGTTTTCAAGACCGAGTTAGATTTAGCTCTTGGGGCTAACGGAATCAAGGGATATGGGGAGAAATCAGGAACGGGGTACTGTCTGTGGATGATCAGCCATGATCATATTGCATGGCGGTGCTGGCTCGAAGGGCCGAATGGTCTACTCCTGCACCCATTTTCTATGTTTCTATCTGTCAGATTCTCAGCAGCAACATATTTATTTTGCTTTTCAACCACTTTCCCCTTTTCTTCTGCTTCCTGCCTGATTGGTAACAGTATGCTCTGCTGCGATCCTATTTTAGATTTGCCTCTGAGGTGATGTGGAGCATTTATTCTCCACGCATCAATGAACAGAGAGACGAGGCAGACTACGGAGATAGCATGTGCATCTAATTTCTCTAATGTGTATTAATGCAAAATTCACGGTCCTACTTTGAATTTTGACTATGAACAATTTTGTCACAATTACGAAGAATTATCATCAGTATCTTTATGCAAAACAGAATATCCTTTCATCAATTCTTTTGACTTGAGATGAAGTGAAAAAAATTGATGAAAGGACATTCTGTTTTGCATAAAGATACTGATGATAATTTTCTTCAAAGTTTTCCCTGAATGTGAACTTGTAATCATAGTCACGTCAAGAGTTAAGAGAGTTTATTGTCCGGTGTCCCAGATAGGACAATGACATTCTTACTTGCTGCAGCACCACAGAATATTGTAAGCATAAATACAGAACAGATCAGTGTGTCTATATAAAGTAAGTAAAGGAAAGTATCGTTTATTGTCATTCAAACTTTTAGTTTGAACGAAATTGCGTACCTTGCAGTCATGACAGAGAATAAAATAACAGAACACACAATGAACACAGTTTAACATCCACCACAGTGAGTCTACCAGGCACCTCCTCACTGTGATTGAAGGCAAAAGTCTTAAAGTCCTTGTCTCTTCCTTCCTTGTTATCCCGCTGCGTTGAGGCGATCCAGGCTTCCGATGTTGGGTCCCCCCCTGCTGGGTGATGGTAAGTCCCGCGGCCGAATCCGAGCTCCGGGAACGGGCCGGTTCAAACTCTGCGGCCCAGGGACGGACGAAGCTGCCACCCTCCAGTCCAGTGGACGAAGCTGTTGTTGCGGGAGCTTCCGAGAATCGGTCGCCAACCGGGGACCTGCGAGCTCCAGACGTTACCGTCCACAGGGCCCACGGCCGAAGGCTGCGAAGTCGGAACGCCGCCGCAGCGCCACCACAGCCCCGAAGTCGGCCGGCTTCGTGATGGTGAGTCCACAGGCTCTGCCTCCGGAGCCTCGAGGTCGGTCCCAGTTGGAGGCCGCCAGCTCCGCGATTAGGCCTCAGCGCAGACGGAGACGGGATACGACAAAGTCAAGGTCGCATCCCCCCCGAAGGAAGAGACTAAAACAAGTTTCCCCCGCCCCACACACATACACAACTAAAAATAAACTAAAACATACGTCCAACGAGACAAAAGAAAACAAAAAAAAGGAAAAAGACAGACGGACTGCAGGCGAGCCGCAGCTGCATGGGCAGCGCCGCCATTTCACAAGGCATATATAGCATAGACCATATATATATACACATAAATAAACAGATAAAGTGCAATAGGCTATTATAGTTCAGAGTTTGTTTGATGGTGAGTTTAATAGTCTGACGGCTGTGGGGAAGAAGCTGTTCCTGAACCTGGATGTACCAGATATCAGGCTCCTGTACCTTCTACCTGATGGCAACGGAGAGATGAGTGCGCGGCCAGGATGGTGTGGGTCCTTGATGATGTTGTTGGCCGCCTTTTTGAGGCAGCAACTGCGATAGATCCCTTCAAAGGTGGGGAGGTCAGAGTCGATGATGGACTGGGCAGTGGTCACAACTTTCTGTCCTACCTACCGCTTTCTGCCCTATCCTACCCCTTCCAAAGTCCACAGTCAACTGGGCCCACAGTTCGGCCGTGGGCCCAGTCAATTCCTTGGTTTTGCTGGTGTTGAGAGCCAGGTTAATGTGCTGGCACCATTTGGTCAATCGGTCGATCTACTCTGACTCATCACCATCAGTGATACATCCCACAGCAGTTGTGTCGTTAGCGAACTTGATGATGGAGTTCCCGCTATGACCGGCTACACAGTCATGAGTATAGAGTGAGTACAGCAGGGGGCTGAGCACGCAGCCTTGAGGTGCTCCCGCGCTGATTGTTATCGAGGATAACACATTTCCACCAATACGGACAGACCATGTGGTCTGTGGATGAGGAAGTTGAGGATCCAATTGCAGAGGGATGCGCAGAGACCCAGTTCTGAGAGTTTGGTAACCAGCTTGGAGGGGATGATAGTATTAAATGCCGAGCTGTAATCAATGAATAACAGCCTGACATATGAGTTTTTGTTGTCCAAGTGGTCCAGAGCGGAGTGGAGAGCCAGCGAGATCGCATCCGCCATTGTGGCGGTAAGCAAACTGCAGTGGGTCGAGGTTCTTGTCAAGGTAGGAGTTGATATGCGCCATGATCAACCTTTAGCCAAACATGCCCACATCGACCAACACGTCCCATCTACACTAGTCCCACCTGCCTGCGTTTGGCCTAATGGAAGAGCCTATTTTGTTCAGTTTAGTTTATTGTCACATGTATCGAGGTGCAATGAAAAGCTTTTGTTTCGCACTAATAAGTCAGCGGAAAGACAATACACGATTACAATCAATTTGCCCACAGTGCACAGATACATGATAACGTGAATAATGTTTAGTGCAAGGTAAAGACCAGCAAAGTCGGATCAAAGATAGTCCGAGGGTCATCGATGAGGTAGATCGGAGCTCAGGACAGCTCTCTCATTGTTGGTAGGATGGTTTAGTTGCCTGATAACAGCTGGGAAGAAACTGTCCTTGAATCTGGAGGAGTAGAAAAGAACTGCAGATGCTGGTTTAAATCGAAGGTAGACACAAAATACTGGGGTAACTCAGAGGGACAGGCAGCATCTCTGGAGAGAAGGAATGGGTGACGTTTCGGGTCGAGACCCTTCTTCAGACTGATGCCAGGGGAGTGGGCAGGGCAGAGATAGAATGTAGTCAGAGACAGTAAGACTGGTGGGAGAACTGGGAAGGGGGAGGGGATGGAGAGACAGGGAAAGCAAGGGCTACTTGAAGTTAGAGAAATCAATGTTCATACTGCTGGGGTGTAAGCTGCCCAAGCGGAATATGAGGTGCTGCTCCTCCAATTTGCGCTGGGCCTCACTCTGACAATGGAGGAGGCCCAGGACAGAGAGGTCGGTGTGGGAATGGGAGGGGGAGTTAAAGTGCTGAGCAACCGGGAGATCAGGTCGGTTTAGGCGGACTGAGCGGAGGTGTTCAGTGAAACGATCGCCGAGCCTGCGCTTGGTCTCGCCTCGCACTGTAAAGACTGCACGAGGATGTGGACCCTAGCTGAAATTAGTACGATTAGTACAAGGATTGAGGGATCAAGGAAGGACCCGGCACGGAATACTTTGTAACTTTATTGGTGCCCTTTATATAGCGACTCTTTGCATACCTTGTGACTTGTC
Source organism: Okamejei kenojei (assembly GCA_035221665.1). Lineage (NCBI taxonomy): Eukaryota > Metazoa > Chordata > Chondrichthyes > Rajiformes > Rajidae > Okamejei > Okamejei kenojei. The sequence goes on along the minus strand of CM069148.1, from coordinate 3,375,965 downwards.
ACATGTGACAATAAAGTGTCATTCATTCATTCATTCCAGTAATCAATAATACGAAATCTCAGAAATCTGTAAATTTAGAAGTTACTAGAGCTGCAAACAGAGTCACAAGATTCAACAATGATCCTTAAAGGCCTATGAATTTTTTCGGCGACTGCCGGCACCCGTCATAGTCGCGGGGTGACGCCCGTTTGGTCGTGAGTAGTCACCCAAAGAGTCGTTCCTTTTTCTGGTCGCCGCTGGATTTTCAACACGTTGAAAACTTTCGACCACCTGCTGCGACTGTGACGGGTGCCGGCAAGTCGGCGAAAAAAATCGCGCTAGTGGGACAGGCCCTTTAGAAAGCAACACTTTGCTGAGAGATATTGAAATGCCAATCTTGTACAGTGCAGCCATCCTTCTTGCTCTCCCTGATCAAGACTGACTCGTTTTAAGGACCTATACTCAGTTGAACACGACCGATCCAGCATCCATTCATTGGGCCAGAGACACTTGCATCTGCTGGAGACAAGGGCCCTTTCATTTCATCAGACAAGATTGTATTCACACTTGGTTCCGGAGATGAGAAGGAACTAATCTGACTCATTTTGTCATCAGACAAATCCGAATGAATAGGACCAATTGTAAAGAGAATTGACACTGATCCAAATGAGTTACACTTGGATCAATTTGAGTTGAATGCCAAGCTGAAATGTTTTTGATTTTAATCAGCTCGGCAAACAACAATCCCCATCTCCCTGCCTTTTCCCCTTAGACAGGGATGTGTTTTATGGCAACTAAGTCCCTAATGTCGGCACTTGTAGCTGACCTGTCCACTGCCTTGACAAGCTCAGAGAAATGGAGCTTCAAGTCAATACTTCAGCTGAAATAAATCCCAGTCCCAGATGTATGATTTTCATTTCCTCTTTTTGTAAACCTTCAGGTAGTGGTTTCAAAATTAAACCATGCCGATTTTGTACAAAAAACAGTCTCATCTGAAAGGAGCAATAGATTTATAATTTCCCAAATGCATATGCATTAACGGTCTTGACCCGAAACGTCACCCATTCCTTCTCTCCAGAGATGCTGCCCGTCCCGCTGAGTTAGAAACATAGAAACGTAGAAAATAGGTGTAGGAGTAGGCCATTCGGCCCCTTGATCCAGCATCGCCAATCAATGTGATCATGGCTGATCATCCCCAATCAGTACCCCGTTCCTGCTTTTTCCCCATATCCCTTGATTCCTTTAGCCCCGTGAGCTAAATCTAACTCTCCCTTGAAAACATCCAGTGAATTGGCCTCCACTGCCTTCTGTGGCAGAGAATTTCACAGATTCACAACTCTCTGGGTGAAAAAGCTTTTCCTCATCTCAGTCCTAAATGTCCTACCCCTTATTCTTAAGCTGTGACCACTGGTTCTGGACTTTCCCAACATCGGGAACATTTTTCCTGCGCCTAGCCTGTCCAATCCCGTAAGAATTTTACATGTTTTTATACGATCCCCTCTCATCCTTTTAAATTCCAGTGAATACATGCCCAGTCAATCCATTCTTTCATCATATGTCAGTCCCGCCTTCCCGGGAATTAACCTGGTGAACCTGCGCTGCACTCCCTCAACAGCAAGAATGTCCTTCCTCAAATTTGGACACCAAAAGTGCACACAACACTCCAGGTGTCCTGTACAACTGCAGTAGGACCTCCTTGTTCCTATACACAAATCCTCTTGCTATGAAGGCCAACATGCCATTAGCTTTCTTCACTGCCTGCTGTACCTGCATGCTTAAGGCCCTGTCCCGCTTTCCCGAGTTACTCACGAACTCTCCCGAGTTTTCCCCTTGATTTGAACTCGGAGAATTACGGTAATAGCCGTTCGTAGGTACTCAGGGCTTTTTTTTTAAACTCGTGGACAGTTTTCAACATGTTGAAAAGACGTCCCGACTTACCTGATGCCCCGGGTTCGTACGGCCGGCGTAACGAGCCGCTATGAAACATCTACAGACTCCTACGGCCTCCTACGGGCTCGCTACCGACATTCCCCGAGTTCGAATCAAGGGGAAAACTCGGGAGAGTTCATGAGTAACTCGGGAAGGTGGGACAGGGCCTTTACGTTCAATGACTGATGTACAAGGTCACCCAGTTCTCGAGTTACTCCAGCATTTAGCCTCCATCTTCTGTTTAAACCAGAATCTGCAGTATCTTCCTGCGGATGCAATAAGACGCCTTATTGACAGTGGGCAGAAAAGAAAATGATGGGAAGTAACTAGCAGGTCAGGCAACACGTGCAGGGGAGTAACAGGATCAAACTTTGAACCATGACATTTCATTCAAAACCTTGACAAAAATTTGATTGAAATTTTGCCTCAAAGTTCAGGTGGCTTGGGATTTGCACGTGGGCTCAGCAGCATCACTAATTCATAGGTGTTTATTAACTTTGGAAAGCTGAAACCTGTGACAAATGATGCGCTATAAATACATATAGTGGAAGGTGAGTTTGTTTTTCTCATGGGTACACCAAAGGCGGGAGAAACTCAGCGGGTGCAGCAGCATCTAAGGAGCGAAGGAGATAGGCGACGTTTCGGGTCGGGACCCTTCTTCATTGTGTCTGGAGTTTAAAGAGTCCAGTGATTGTAGATTATCAACAAGACTAGAGCTCAGTAAGGAACATTTAGACAGGAACATGGGAGATGAGGAGAGATGTCTTTAGAGGGTGGTGAATCTGTGGAGTTCTTGGCCTTCTGCGGCAGTGGATATTTTTAAGGCAGAGACGGATAGATTCTTGATTACTGCGGCTGTCAAAGTTTATAGGGAGAAGGCAGGACAATAGGGTTAGGAGAGAGAGATAGATCAGCCATGATTGAATGGTGGAGTAGACTTGATGGGCCGAATGGCCTGATTCTACCCTTATGACCTTATAACTTTAACAAATATCCATCTGCTGTTCATGAAGAATATTTTTGACAATACCAGAACGTGTCCCATTCGGCCCATCGGGTCCACCCCGCTGTTCGATCATGGCTGATCTCTGCCTCCTAATCCCATTCTCCCGCCTTCTCCCCATAACCCTTGACACCCATTCTAAACAAGAATTTGTCTATCTCTGTCTTGAAAATATCCACTGACTTGGCCTCCACAGCCCTCTGTGGCGATGTGCTCCACAGATTCACCACCCTCTGACTAAAGAAGTTCCTCCTCACCTCCTTTCTAAAAGAGCGCCCTTTAATTCTGAGGCTGTGACCTCTGGTCCTAGACTCTCCCACCGGTGGAAACATCCTTTCCACATCCACTCTATCTATGCCTTTCATTATTCTGTAAGTTCCAATGACTTCTATAAGTAACTTTTTTACACAGAGGGTGGTGGGTATGTGGAACGAGCTGCCAGAAGAGGTAGTTGAGGCTGGGACTATCACAGTGTTTGAGAAACGTTTAGACAGGTACATGGATAGGACAGGTTTGGAGGGATGTGGGCCAAACGCAGGCAGGTGGGACTAGTGTCGAAGGGGCATGTTGGTCGGCATGCGCAGGTTGGGCCGAAGGGCCTGTTTCCGTGCTGTATCACTCTATGCTCTCTCAGTGAAGGTAAATGTCCCAATATATTTCACAGAAGGAAATATGATGTGTCAGTCTATCCACTTACCTTGCTACGAATTAAAGCCAGCCTTGTGTGACAATGTTTAGGAACAATGTTTGAGTGTTTTATGGAGCTGGGTGTCCATGGGAGAGAGCAGAAAAATATAAGCAGAGTTAGTCAAAAGAAATACTGCTGGAGTAAGCCATTTAGAACGGAGACGAGGAAACATTTTTTCTCACAGAGAGTGGTGAGTCTGTGGAATTCTCTGCCTCAGAGGATGATGGAGACTGGTTCTCTGGATGTTCAAGAGAGAGCTAGATAGGGTCTTAAAGATAGCGGAGTCAGGGGATATGTGGAGAAGGCAGGAACGGGGTACTGATTGGAGATGGTCAGCCATGATCACATTGAATGGCAGTGCTGGCTCGAATGGCCTACTCCTGCACCTATTGTCTATTGTCTCTTAAATCAAGTGTTAAAACAAGCCCGATGTTCGGCCAAGGCCCGCTGGATCTCCCCCTTCGCCTCCCACGCTGACCTTCTTGTCCCGAGCACCACCATTGGCGCGGTGAGCAACTGGGGCGGCACGGTGGCGCAGCGGGAGAGTTGCTGCCTTACAGCGCCCGAGACCCGGGTTCGAACCCGACCGCGGGTGCTGTCTGCACGGAGTTTGTACCTTCACTCCCCGTGACAGTGTGGGTTTTCTCCGGGTGCTCCGGTTTCCTCCCGCACTCCAAAGACGGACAGGTGTGCAGGCTAATTGGCTTTGATAAGATGTAAAACTGTCCCTAGTGTGTAGGGTAGGATAGTACGGGGTGATCACTGGTCGGTGTGGACTCGGTGGGCCGAAGGACCTGTTTCCGCGCTGTATCTCTAAAGTCTAAACAAAGGGGAGGTCTTCTTTTGGGCCCCCCTCGGTCATGGCTGACCATGGGTGTCTCCAGGGTTGGAGGACGCCTGTGCGTGACTTTGTTTAACGTGGGGAGACTGGTGCACAGACAGCCACCCCACGGTCCTTGACAGATCTGGGTCAGGATCCAGTGGCATGGAGTCCAAGACGACCGGAGACCCTTTTCTGCCGCAGCCTTCATCCGCCTTCCCAGCCGTTGTGACGCTCCACTAAGGTCAGCCATCGTCCTCCGCCTGTTCCACCGTTGAGGTCTTGGTTGGATTGCTCTTTGTCAGAGACCTCCCCCTCGACCTTACCGCCATGGGTGGCCCCACCAGGAGCATCGCTCCAGACGGCATCGCTCTCAGGATCTCAGGACCACACAAGCTTCTCCATCACGACAAGGTGACAATCCACGGAGAAGGGGAGGTACCCACAACTGTTTGACCATTATTCAGCCTTCACTCAACTGACTAGAAGAGAATGATCTTTGTAACGTTGTGTTTAAGAAAGAACTGCAGATGCTGGAAAATCGAAGGTAGACAAAAATGCTGGAGAAACTCAGCGGGTGAGGCAGCATCTATGGAGCGAATGAAATAGGCAAGGTTTCGGGTCGAGACCCTTCTTCAGACTGATGTGGGGGTGGGGGGGGGGATGGAGAAAGGAAGAGGCGGAGACAGTGGGCTGTGGGGGAGCAGGGAAGGGGAGGGGAAAGAGGGAGAAGGCAAGGACTACCTGAAATTGGAGAAGTCAATGTTCATACCGCTGGGGTGTAAACTACCCAAGTGAAATATGAGGTGCTGCTCCTCCAATTTACGTTGGGACTCACTCTGGCCATGGAGGAGGCCCAGCACAGAAAATGCCGGATTCAGAATGGGAGGGGGGGGGAGGTTCAAGTGCTGAGCCACCGGGAGATTAGCTTGGTTATTGCGAACCGAGCAGAGGTGTTGGGCGAAGCGATCGCCAAGCCTACGCTTGGTCTCACCGATGTAGATTTGTCACGTTGCTGTTTGTAGGGGCTTTATGTGTGCAAACACTTGGTTATGGGACATGAAGATGCTGATACAAATGCAAGTCCTATTTTTTGTTTGCATTTTCATTGAACTGAAGAAGCATTTTACCAACAAATGAAAACAATACGATAATCTCACTCGGGATGCAAACACTGATTGAATCATCTCAGCTTGACATGTATAGACTAATGATGAATTTGAATGGGCAAAAAAAAAAAAATATCCTTAGGACATCTTTGTAAAGCCTGCAGAATGAATAATAAGCAGTTAGATGCTAATTTGGGTCATGCAGAGACCATTGCTGAAGATATGTTTATTGTTCCTTTGTTGGCAACAGAAGAGATTGAATTAAACTTTCATTTGCTGAAGATTCTCAGCTGAAGGACAATATCATCATCGAAGTAATGAGAGAACGCACATTCCTTTAATCACTAGTCTGCACCCAAAGCAGGGAAATAAATAACTATCAATCATTCCGCCAATTATCTGATAACGCTTTAATGATAGTATTGATCTTTCCTGGACTTTAAGTATAATCTGATTTCCATCAGCTAATTCTTTAGGTAATTACAACTTTGGGAAGGAATAGTAATGGAGACATTTTTACAGAGTGCAGAAGTACAATGCTTCTCCAACGATGCTGATAGTTTAGTTTAGCGATACAGCGGGGAAACAGGCCCTTCGGCCCGCCGAGTCCGCGCCGACCAGCGATCCCCGCGCGCTATCCTACACACACTAGGGACAGTCGATCCATTTACACCAAGCCAATTAACCTACAAAACATGTACGTCTTTGGCGTGCGGGAGGAAACCGGAGATCTCCGAGAAAACCCACGCAGGTCACGGGGAAAACGTACAAACTCCGAACAGACAGCACCCGCAGTAATTTTCGAACCCGGGTCTCTGGCGCTGTGAGTGCTCTACCGCAACTCTACCGCCGCGCCACCGTGCTCAGCTAATGGAACGTACGTGCAAAATATAGACTAGAGTATAAAAATATAGATTATAACAAAAAAGCAGGTTTGGATTACTTCTGCATTCTGCACTTTAAATCTATTGGATATCACAATGTATTCATTGCTTTGAGGTTCATTAACAGTTTTACCAAATCTACGATCTTCACATTGTAGACATTGACTCAGATGTTGCGTAAACCGAGTAGATTCCTTTTGGATAGTCATAGAGTGATACAGTGTGGAAACAGGCCCTTCAGCCCAATATGCCCACACTGGCCTACATGTCCCATCTACACCAGTCCCACCTGCCTGCGTTTGGTCCATATCCCTCCAAAGCTGTCCTATCCATGTACCTGTCAAAGTTTCTTAAATGTTGGGTGTTGGATAAAGATCAAGCTGACACAAAGTGATTGGAATCCACAGTCTTTTATGAGCAACTCTGCGGAGGTAACTCAAAGAGCTTTCATCTCAGCATGCATACGACTAGTCTCACAGAGAGAGCTCTCTAATAAGCCTGTGAGCGGAGCCACAGTATGAGTGACACTAATCTACATTGGGATAGTTCCAGTCTCAACTACCTCCTCTGGCAGCTTGTTCCATACACCCACCACCAATTGAACAGAAGTAGAGCTACTGGGCAAAGCACAGGGCAATGAAGTGTCGTAATAAGTTTCACGAGACGTGAGTGACTCTCAAACTACAGCTACTTTATTAGCAATAACTTGTCAGACAAGATCATAAGTAATAGGAGCACATGTAGGCCATTCGGCCCATCAAGTCTACTCCATTCAATTACGGGATGGCGGGACTGTCATATGCTGAGAGAATGGAGCGGTTCAACTTGTATACTGTGGAATTTAGAAGGATTCAAACATATGAGATTATTAAGGGTTTGGACACGCTAGAGGCAGGAAACATGTTCCCGATGTTGGGGGAGTCCAGAACCAGGGGCCACAGTTTAAGAATAAGGGGTAAGCTATTTAGAACAGAGACAAGGAAATACTTGGAGTCAGGGGATATAGGCACAAGGCAGGAACGGGATACTGATTGGGGATGATCAGCCACGATCACATTGAATGGCGGTGCTGGCTCGAAGGGCCGAATGGCATACTCCTGCACCTATTGTCTATTGTCAATCATAGCTGATCTATCTCTCCTCCTAACCCCATTCTCCTGCCTTCTCGCCATAACCCCTGACACCTGTACTAATCAATAATCTATCTATCTCTGCCTTAAAAATATCCACTGACGACCTCCACAGCCGACTGGGGCAAAGAATTCCACAGATTCACCACCTTCTGACTAACGAAAGTCCTTCTCCTCTCCTTCCTAAAAGAACGTCCTTTAATTCTGAGGCTGTGACCTCTGGTCCTAGACTCTCCAACAAGTGGAAACATCCTCTCCACATCCACCATATCCAAGCCCTTCACTATTCAATGAGGTTGCCCCTCATTCTTTAAAACTCCAAGGAGACCAATCATGCAAGAGGTGGTCCTCACGATTCAAAGCATGCAGTACTTTTATATATATTTTTTAAAGCACCAAAGGGAGCCTACACTTGTTTTCTGGGTTAACTATTGTGCCCCAGCATTCAGTAACTTTTCTCTGAAAAACAGGCATCCATAAGGTCACAAGTTCTAGGAGTAGAATTAGGTCATTCGGCCCATCGATTCAATCATAGCTGATCTCTGCCTCCTAATCCCATTTTCCTGCCTTCTCCCCATAAAAGCCCCGTCCCACGGTACGAGTTCATTCCAAGAGCTCTCCTGAGTTTAAAAAAAATCAAACTCGTGGTAAGCATGGAGAATGAACGTAGCGGGTATGTCGGAGCTCGGGGACGTCTCTTAGCGGCTCGTAACGCTAACGGCAGGTACTCGGGAAGACTCGCTAACGGCGGGTAAGCTCGGGAAGACTCGTGAAGATTTTTCAACATGTAGGAAAATGTCCACGAGAGTCCCGAGTACCGATGTGGCCATTACCGTAAATCTCCGAGTTCAAATCAGGGCAAACTCGGGAGGGCTCTTGGAATGAACTCGTACCGTGGGACAGGTCTTTAACCTTGACACCCGTTCTAATCAAGAATTTGTCTGTCTCTGCTTTAAAAATATCCACTGCCTTGGCCTCCACAGCCCTCTGTGGCAATGAGTTCCACAGATTAACTGGGTGTAGCCTTGTGTTCACAAGCTCTTCCTTGTGTTTAGCTGGCTTGCCTGCCTGCACCAGGCATGTTGAGCTCAGCTCTCACAGGGTACATTCACCGGAGTAACGTTGTATGCTCACAGAGTGAAGTGCTGCCCAAGTTGAAAGACAAAATGGAAGAAGGCAGGCAGGTGGGACTAGTACAGCTGCGGACATGTTGGCTGGCGTGGGCGAGTTGGGCCAAAGGGCCTGTTTCCACTCTGCGTCAATCCATGACTCTGGGACGATGGAGAAGGAAATTTTGGATTAAAGGAGAAATCTCAAACTAACTGAACCAAAAAGTTACACAGTTTTGTAATTATTTTACTGGGGTGGTGCAGCTGGTAGTGTCGCCGCCTCACAGCACCAGATACCTGGGTTTGATCCCGTCCTCGAGTGCTGTCTGTGTGGAGTTTGCACGTTCTTTCTGTGACTGCGTGGGTTTCCTCCTGGTGCTCTGGTTTCTTCCCACGTTCCAAAGGCGTGCGGGTTTGTAGGTTAACAGGCCTCTGTTAAAGTTGCTCCTTGTAATGTATTCATACATATTCATGTATATGTTAATGAGTTGGTGTTCAATATGAGCAGGGAATGTTGGGTAATCTCTCTCTCTCGTGATCCAGGCAACCTGCGTGTAAGTTGTTATTCATTCTGCCGTCCGGAATTTAACAAAATTGGCGACGAGGATGGGATAAAGTTTGTGAACTCATCCTTTAAATACAGTGCAGGACTGTTTTACAACACGCAGTATTGTTTAACATTTTAAACAGTAAATACGGAGTTGTGTCGCAGTTGTTTGTGAGCTGGACACCATAGGCTGCAGAACCTTCTATGCAGGGGACTGTAGTTTAAAACAAGGCAAGGACTTTCGAACGAAACTATTGATTAATGAACAGTTAATCGATATGTGTATTGACACGGCAGCAGATTGTACGGTCATGAGCAAAGACCTGTACGAAACGAAGTTCCCACGGACACCATTGTTTGAGGGTAAGATCTAGCTGAGAACCTACTTGGGCAAAGTATTGGAGACATGTGGACAAATGAACTGTAAAGTTCAGCATAATGGTCAGTCAGTAACACTGCCCATCATAGTGGCCAGCTACAGAAATAAACCAACACTCCTTGGAAAGGATTGGCTGAGTAGAATAGAATTAGACTGGAAGAACATTTTCAGCGTCGATTTGTTAAAAAAAATCATTTCTTGAAAACATCATAAGCAAACATGCAAACATTTCTGCCGACAGTTACACGGGAATAGCAGGGTACTCTGCACACATTCGACTTAAGCAAGGTGTGAGGCCTGTGTATTGTCGACCAAGACCTGTACCATATGCACTGAAGCAACAAGTGGAGGAAGAACTCGACAGGTTAGAGTGGAATGGAGTACTCATGAAGACAGACCAGAGATAACTGGGCAACGCCAATTGTTGCCGTACCCAAAACTGTTCGACTATGTGATGACTACAAAGTCACAATCAACCAAGCCGTTGATGACGAACAATATCCGTTACCAGCCTCGCAAGATCTGTACGCAGAACTTAGCGGAGCAAGAGTCTTCACTAAACTGGATTTGTCTCACGCTTACGCCCAACTCAATGTCGACAAGGAAAGCCAGCAGCACTTGACTATCAACACACATAAGGGCTTGTATTCATATACAAAGCTGCCCTACGGTGTGAAATCCTCCCCGAAAATGTTCCAGTCTGTCATGGACAAAATGTTACAAGGCATTCCGCACTGTGTGTGCAACCAGGATGATCTACTGATATTCACAGAGGGCATGGTAGGACATCTGGGAATCCTTGAGCAAGTTCTCACACAACCGAACTGCCAAAATGTCAAACTGCGACAAAGTAAATGTGCATTTGCGCAGTCAGAGATGGTCTACCTTGGACTCAAAGTAGACGCCAACATTTGCGCTGTGAAGGCGAAAGTGGAAGCAATAGTGAATGCTCCCAAACCCAACAATGTGTCAGAGCTACGATCATTCCTTGGGATGGTGCTGTTCCATGCACGATTCCTTCCGGATTTAGCAACTGTGCTAAAGCCACTACATCATCTGCTACAAAAAGATGTGAAATGGACGTGGGGAAAGGAACAGCAACGTGCATATAACATCTGCAAGGAAAACTTGACAAGTGACAAACTCCTTGTTCACTACGATACAACACACGAGATGAAACTTGCTTGTGATGCTTCAAGTTACTGTGTAGGTGCAGTGATCTCCCACGTTATGAATGACGGCCTCCCGCAGTCTATCCCTGAGTGAGCGCAACTATGCACAGATAGAAAAGGAAGCACTCAGCATCGTGTTTGGAATCAAGAAATTCCATCAGTTTCTTCTCGGCAGACCATTCACCCGAGTGACTGATCACAAGCCACTACTAGTGATACTTGGTCCCAGGTCAGCTGTACCTTCCATGGTGGCATCAAGGATGCAGCGCTGGGCAATTTTGCTGTCCCAGTGTGACTACAAGGTGGAGTACAGAAGCTCAGAGTGCAACGCAGTTGCAGATGCGTTGTCCCGGTTGCCCCATGAGAACTCTGATATAGGAAGTGAGAACTCAATCCACACACTGCAAGTTGTAGATGAAGACTTTCCAGTGACTGCAACAGAAATTGCAGCAGAAACAGAGAAAGACAATGTGCTGAAGTGGGTCTATGAACAGACATTGAATGTTTGGACTGAAAATAGATCGTGGATTGAATTCAGTTCTGAACTCAGAGTTGAAGCCTTTCCATAATCGACGCCATGAATTATCGTGTGAGCAGGGATGCATTAAGTGGGGTTACAGAGTGGTTGTACCAGAGACTTTGAGAAACAAAATTATGAATGAACCTAATGCCGAACATCCTGGCATAGTAAGCATGAAGTCAATTGCCAGAAGTTGTGTGCATTGGCCTGGTATTGACAGCGACATCGAGTCACTGGTGAGAAAATGTAGCGTTTGCCAAAATTGCCAGAGTAATCCACCAAAAACACCACTGCAACCCCGGTCATGGCCAAGTAGACCTTTTCAGAGAGTTCATGTAGATTTTTGTGAAAAGGGTAATGATTACTTTCTGGTACTAGTAGATAATCATTCCAAATGGATTGAGGTTAAGCATATGGGGTCAAGCACTACTGCTGAGTGTTCTATAGATGAGTTGAGATCCATTTTTACATGCCGTGGTTTACCGGAAGAACTTGTTTCTGATAACGGGCCTCAGTTTCGTTCAGAACGGTTCAAAGAGTTCATGCAGCGGAATGGTGTAAAACACACACTAGTTCCCCCATACCATCCAGCCTCCAACGGGGTGGCAGAAGGTCTGTTAGAGTTGTCAAAGACGCTCTCAAGAAACAGGTTTTGCAGGGTAGTTCAAAGCTCAGCACGGAACATTGTTTGGCCAGTTTCTTGCTGAAGTACAGAAGCACACAAAACACAACAACAGGTCACTCACCTGCAGAACTGTTGATGAAGAGAAGGCTAAGAATACTCCTACGTCTAGTTCAACTCAATTTGGCCTTGAGAGTTGAGCAAAAGCAGTTAAGTCAGAAACGACATTTTGACTCCCACAAAAAGGAGAGGTACTTCAAGCTAGATGAGCAGGTTCGTGTTCTCAGTCCTCCCATCAAGTCCAGTCGAGGCAAATGGGATGTTGGGAAAATAGTGGAAGTGTGTGGAACAAAAAGATACTTAGTTGAAGTTGGAGATAGGATCAAAAGTGTTCATGTTGATCAAATGATTCCAGCCAAAGATGAACCAAAAACTGAGCATGAAGTCCTAATCCCTGAGTCTTTATCTGAAAGTGAGTTGGAAGAGACCACTGTGATTGAAACACAAAGTTCAGTTAATGCAGACAAAGAAACAGATTCCTCTGGTCAAGGTCAGGGTACTAAAACAGAGCCAAGCAAGCCTACAGTTGAGACATCACCTAAACATGTTACACCTGTTACTGTTAGACGATCAGGCAGGATCCGTAAACCAGTAGTCAGATTAGGTTTGTAAGTTAAGTAACTCATTTAAACTAATTTTAACTAATGTGGCAGGGGATGGGTACAAGAGCAGAGAGGCAGGAGGGTGTAAAATGAGGGTAGAAGCATTAGGTAGCAAGGTGAAAAGTAAAAGTGGCAGGCAGACAAAACCAGGGCAAAAATCAAAAAGGGCCACTTTTCAGCAAAATTGTATAAGGGGTAAGTGCGTTGTAAAGACAAGCCTGAAGGCTTTGTGTCTCAATGCAAAGGAGTATTCGTAATAAGGTGGACGAGTTGAACGTGCAGATAGATATTAATTGATTATGATATAGTTGGGATCACGGAGACATGGCTCCAGGGTGACGTAGGCTGGGAGCTGAACATCCAGGGATATTCAATATTCAGGAGGGATAGAGAGAAAGGAAAAGGAGGTGGGGGTAGCGTTGCTGGTTAGAGAGGAGATTAACGCAATGGAAAGGAAGGACATTAGCTTGGAGGATGTGGAATCGGTATGGGTAGAGCTACAAAACACTAAGGGCAGAAAACGCTGGTGGGTGTTGTGTACAGGCCACCTAACAGTAGCAGAGAAGTTGGGGATGGTATCAAACAGGAAATTAGAAATGCGTGCGACAAAGGCAAAACAGTTATAATGGGTGACTTCAATCTACATATAGATTGGGTTAATCAAATTGGCAGGGGTGCTGAGGAAGAGGATTTTTTGGAATGTATGCGGGATAGTAATCTAAATCAACATGTAGAGGAACCAACGAGAGAGCAGGCTATTTTAGACTGGGTTTTGAGTAATGAGGAAGGGGTAATTAGCAGTCTTGTTGTACGTGCCCCCTTGGGCAAGAGTGACCATATATGGTTGAGTTCTTCATTAGGATGGAGAGTGACATTGTTAATTCAGAAACAATGGTTCTGAACTTAAAGAAAGGTAACTTTGAGGGTATGAGACGTGAATTGGCCAAGATTGACTGGCAATTAATTCTAAAAGGGTTGACGGTGGATATACAATGGAAGACATTTAAAGACTGCATGGATGAACTACAAAAATTGTTCATCCCAGTTTGGCAAAAGAATAAATCGGGGAAGGTAGTGCATCCGTGGATAACAAGGGAAATCAGGGATAGTATCAAAGCAAAGGATGATGCGTACAAAGTAGCCAGAAAAAAGCAGCATACCAGAGGACTGGGAGAAATTCCAGAGACCCAGCAGAGGAGGACAAAGGGCTTAATTAGGAAAGGAAAAAATAGATTATGAAAGAAAAACTGGCAGGGAACATAAAAACTGACTGCAAAAGTTTTTATAGATATGTGAAGAGAAAGAGGTTAGTTAAAACAAATGTAGGTCCCTTGCAGTCAGAAACAGGTGAGTTGATCATGGGGGAACAAGGATATGGCGGACCAATTGAATAACTACTTTGGTTCCGTCTTCACTAAGGAAGACATAAATAATCTGCCTGAAATAGCAGGGGACTGTGGGTCAAAGGAGGAATTGAGTGAAATCCAGGTCAGTCGGGAAGTGGTGTTGGGTTAAATTGAATAGATTAAAGGCCGATAAATCCCCAGGGCCAGATAGGCTGCATCCCAGAGTACTTAAGGAAGTAGCTCAGGAAAAATAGTGGATGCATTAGTGATAATCTTTCAAAACTCTTTAGATTCTGGAGTAGTTCCTGAGGATTGGCGGGTAGCAAATGTAACCCCTCTTTTTTAAGAAGGGAGGGAGAGAGAAAACGGGGAATTACAGACCAGTTAGTCTAACATCGGTAGTGGGGAAACTGCTAGAGTCAGTTATTAAAGATGGGATAGCAGCACATTTGGAAAGTGGTGAAATTCATTGGACAAAGTCAGCATGGATTTTACAAAAGGTAAATCATGTCTGACGAATCTTGTGGAATTTTTCGAGGATGTAACTAGTAGCGTGGATAAGGGAGAACCAGTGGATGTGGTATATCTGGACTTCCAGAAGGCTTTCGACAAGGTCCCACATAAGAGATTAGTATACAAACTTAAAGCATACGGTATTAGGGGTTCAGTATTGATGTGGATAGAGAAACTGGCTGGCAAACAGGAAGCAAAGAGTAGGAGTAAACGGGTCCTTTTCACAATGGCAGGCAGTAACTAGTGGGGTACGCAGGGCTCAGTGCTGGGACCCCAGCTATTTACAATATATATTAATGATCTGGATGAGGGAATTGAAAGCAATATCTCCAAGTTTGCGGATGGACACTAAGCTGGGGGGCAGTGTTCGCTGTGAGGAGGATGCTAGGAGACTGCAAGGTGACTTGGATAGGCTGGGTGAGTGGGCAAATGTTTGGCGATGCAGTATAATGTGGATAAATGTGAGGTTCTCCACTTTGGTGGCAAAAAACAGGAAAGCAGACTATATTTAAATGGTGTCCGATTAGGAAAAGGGGAGATTGCAGCGAGACCTGGGTGTCATGGTACACCAGTCATTGAAAGTAGGCATGCAGGTGCAGCAGGCAGTGAAAAAAAAAGCGAATGGTATGTTAGCTTTCATAGCAAAGGATTTGAGTACAGGAGCAGGGAGGTTCTACTTCAGTTGTACAGGGTCTTGGTGAGACCACACCTGGAGTATTGCGTACAGTTTGGTCTCCAAATCTGAGGAAGGGACATTATTTGCCATAGAGGGAGTGCAGAGAAGGTTCACCAGACTGATTCCTGGGATTGTCAGGACTGTCTTATGAAGAAAGACTGGATAGACTCGGTTTATACTCTCTGGAATTTAGGAGATTGAGAGGGGATCTTATAGAAACTTACAAAATTCTTAAGGGGTGGACAGGCTAGATGCAGGAAGATTGTTCCCGATGTTGGGGAAGTCCAGGACAAGGGGTCACAGCTTAAGGATAAGGGGGAAATCCTTTAAGACCGAGATGAGAAAGACTTTTTTCACACAGAGAGTGGTGGAGTCTCTGGAACTCTCTGCCACAGAGGGTAGTTGAGGCCAGTTCATTGGCTATATTTAAGAGTGAGTTGGATGTGGCCCTTGTGGCTAAGGGGATCAGAGGGTATGGAGAGAAGGCAGGTACAGGATACTGAGTTGGATGATCAGCCATGATCATATTGAATGGCGGTGCAGGCTCGAAGGGCTGAATGGCCTACTCCTGCACCTAATTTCTATGTTTCTATGTTTCTATGTTTCACTGCAAAGGTTAAACGAAAATGTGTAGATATGTAAAATAAATATATTATGTTTATCATTTAAGATTTCATAAATACTGGTTTAAATCAAGTATCACAACAACAAAATTGTAACTGAGTACTTAGATTTGATAGTTAATAAAAGGAGAGCAGTGTAATGTATTCATGCACATTCATGTATATGTTAATGAGTGGTGTTCAATATAAGCAGGGAATGTTGGGTAATAAATCTCTCTCTCGTGATCCAGGCAACCTGCGTGTGAGTTGTTATTCATTCTGCCGTCCGGAATATAAAACTCCTAGTGAGTGGGGAGTGGATGAGAAAGTGGGATAACATGGAACAAGTGTAAACGGGTGATCAATGGTCGCTGTGGCCTCGGTGGGTGTAGAAAGGAACTGCTAGATGCTGGTTTACACCAAAGGTAGACATAAAATGCTGGAGTAACTCAGCGGGTCAGGCAGCATCTCCGGAGAACATAGATAGTCACTAGGGGCGCTGCACTGCCAGCAGCCTCTGCCTGCAGCCCGTTTGTTTTTACATCTTTTTAAAATTTTTTAGTCCGTTAAAAGTGTGTGTTTGGGGGAATCTTTAACTTTTCTATGTGGGGGAGGGGGGCAGGGTAAGGGGGAAACTAACTCCCAGTCGCTTCCTGGCGGAGACGCGACTATTTCTCCGAGTCGCGTCCTCGCCCCCACCTCGCGGCCTACCGGCCCAGAGCTGCAACAGCGGCGGCGGCGCTGGAGTCACCACGGAGCTGGCGATACCGTTGGAGCTCCGGAACGTTGGACCGCTGCTCCAACATCATGGAGCTCTGGTTTAAAGAGCTCCCAACTCCCTGGAGTCCTGGGGCCCTTTGCCGAGGGCCTCCAGCATTGCATCTCCACCCGGCGCGGCCAGTGGACTTTGGGAGCCGCGGACTCCGGTAGGAGGGGGCCGACTCGAGGTCCAGGCCGCTGAGGAGGTCCCCTAGCCCCGACGTCAGACTTACATCACCTCGGGGAGCGGGCCTGAACATCGGGCCGCCCGTAGCGGCGACAGGGAGGCCCTGACCGTGGGTGAACAGTGGGGAACATTGGGAAGAGACTGACTTTGGTGCCTTCCCTCGCGGTGGGAAGCTTTGATCCTGCTGTGAGGGGATGTTTTATGGGGAATTTCTATATACTCTGTGTTGTGTTCTTTATTTTTTTCCTGTATGGCTGTATGGTGATTTCATTTCACTGTGCCAACTGGCACACGTGACAAATAAAATGTATCTGTATCTGTAGGTGACGTTTCACAGAGTGCTGGAGTAACTCAGCGGGTCACATAACATCTCTGGAGAAAAGGGATAGGTGACGTTTCGGGTTGAGACCCGTAAGGGTCTCGACCCGAAACGTCACCTATTCCTTTTCTCCAGAGATGCTGCCCGTCTGTGGAGAACGTGGATAGGTGACGTTTCACAGAGTGCTGGAGTAACTCAGCGGGTCAGGCAGCATCTGTGGAGAACATGGATAGGTGACGTTTCACAGAGTGCTGGGAGTAACTCAGCGGGTCAGGCAGCATCTGTGGAGAACATGGATAGGTGACGTTTCACAGAGTGCTGGAGTAACTCAGCGGGTCAGGCAGCATCTGTGGAGAACATGGATAGGTGACGTTTCACAGAGTGCTGGAGTAACTCAGCGGGTCAGGCAGCATCTGTGGAGAACATGGATAGGTGATTTTCAGGTCGAGACCCTTCTTCAGATTCTAACTGGAGAAGGGTTCTGACTCGAAACATCACCTATTCCTATTCTCTAGAGATGCTGCCTGACCCGGGTGTGTTAATCCAGCTCTTTATGTCTATCTTATAGACAATAGGTGCAGGAGAAGGCCATTCGGCCCTTTGAGCCAGCACTGCCATTCAATGTGATCATGGCTGATCAACCCCAATCAGTACCCCGTTCCTGCCTTCTCCCTGTATCCCATGCTATCTTTAAGAGCCCTATCTAGCTCTCTCTTGAAAGTATCCAGAGAACCGGCCTCCACCGCCTTCTGAGGCAGAGAATTCCACACTCACAATCTCTGTGTGAAAAAGTGTTTCCTCGTCTCCGTTCTTCAGTGGGATCAAGGGCCTGTTTCCACGCTGTATCTCTAAAGTCTAAACAAAACTAAATTTTACATTCCCAATAATAACGTGTTTGTAGTTCTTTTAACTTTCCAGCAACGCTAAATTAAGAAGAAATCAGCCACCACTCTTGTAAACGTTTGGTGCGGGGAGGCTATTTCCCAGCATTTAAACCTTATCTTACCATTAAAAGGGCACTTACACAGTAGCTGACAGACTTATCTTTCACAGTCAAGTTTAATCTATATCTGTCAGGTGAATGCAAGATCCTCACGATGTTCAAAGCCTGCGTGTGGTAACGCTGGCACTAAAACACCATTATCTCACACATTCTGCAAGCAACAGCAAATCTTTTTCAGCCTCACTTTCATCTACGAGATAATAGCCTTGAGATTGCTTCATTTCCTTTTATTGGTGTTGGGAAGGAAAGCTAGGTCGCACACACACACACACACACACACACACACACACACACACACACACACACACACACACACACACACACACACACACACACACACACACACACACACCACACATACACACAACACACACACACACACACACTCACCACACACACACACCACACACACACACACACACACACACCACACCCACACTCAACACACACACACACACACAACACACACACTCACCACACACACACACACACCACACACACACACACACGCACACACACACGCACCGCACACACACACACACACCACACACACACACACACGCTCCATACACCACACACACACGCTCATACACACACACACACACACACACACACACACACACGCTCATACACACACACACCACACACACACACACACACACACACACACACGCTCATACACACACACACACAACACACACACACACACACACTCACCACAACACACACACACACACACCACACACACACACACACACACCACCTACACACACACTCACACACACAACACACACGCTCATACACACACACACACACACACACACACACACACACACACACACACCCACACACACACACACACACACACACACACACTCTCTCTCTCTCTCTCTCTCTTTTTTGTGAATGTTTAAGAAAGAACTGCAGATGCTTTAAAAATCGAAGGTAGACAGAAATGCAGGAGAAACTCAGCGGGTGAGGCTTAAGTCCTCCCTCCACCACCTCCAGTTTAAATTCCATTTGGAATGTTTTGGAGGACCAAGAAACTGGAAGAGGAAACCAAGCATCTACAGAGAGAAGCAATAGGCAGTGTTTCGGGTCGAGACCCTTCTTCAGACTGGTGGGGGGGAGGGGGCGGGAAAAAGAAAGGAAACGGCGGAGACAGTAGGCTCGTGGGGGAGCTGGGAAGGGGAGGGGGAAAGCAGGGACTATCGAACAAACTACTGACCGACACTTCTCCTCCGTGATAAAAGAAGTAACCAAGGAAGTTTGAAGCCTGAAGAAGGGTCTCAACCCGAAACGTTGCCTATTTCCTTCTCTCCATAGATGCTGCCCACCCGCTGAGTTTCTCCAGCATTTTTGTCTACCTTTGATCAGTGGTTCAGAAGCAAACGTTTGTCGGCTGGGTCACGGATGGAAAATCTTCTTGTAAACAATGTTGAAATATTAATATTCAGAGTCGCAGCAGAAACTGTTGCCAGAGAGAGTCGCTAACTCAACTCCCCGAGTGAACGCAGTGGAATTAGGCAGTCGGAGCAAATCAATGGAAGAGCAAAACCCAATAAAAATTTATCTAGAACAAACAAAATGGATAATAATGAACAACTGATTAAGTAAATGCTCCCTTTCTCTTGGCTTCCTCCCCAGTGTTAACCAGAGTGTGGAAGAAGATGGCTGTGCCTGTTATGCAGTGACAGACAGAGGCAAAAGCATAAGGACAATTCATAATCATAATAATCATAAACATACTTTATTAGCCAAGTATGTTTTGCGACGTACGAGGAATATGAGTAGTCCAGAGCCAGGGGCCACTGGTTAAGAATAAGGGGTAAGCCATTTAGAACGGAGACGAGGAAACACTTTTTCACACAGAGAGTTGTGAGTCTGTGGAATTCTCTGCCTCAGAGGGCAGTGGAGGCCGGTTCTCTGGATACTTTCAAGAGAGAGCTAGATAGGGCTCTTAAAGATAGCAGAGTCAGGGGATATGGGGAGAAGGCAGGAACGGGGTACTGATTGGGGATGATCAGCCATGATCACATTGAATGGCGGTGCT
The DNA here is from genome assembly GCA_035221665.1 of Okamejei kenojei. NCBI lineage: Eukaryota > Metazoa > Chordata > Chondrichthyes > Rajiformes > Rajidae > Okamejei > Okamejei kenojei. The sequence goes on along the minus strand of CM069148.1, from coordinate 3,355,954 downwards.
GGCTCAAAGGGCCAACTGGCCTCCTCCTGCACCTATTGTCTATTGTCTTGTGCCTGATAATCATACCAATAAAAAGCAACAACACACACAAAATACATTTTAACATAAATATCCACCACAGTGACTCCTCCACATTCCTCACTTTGATGGAAGGCGAAAAAAAAAAAGTCAATCTCTCCCTTTTTTGTCCTAGGGCAGTTGGGGGTCTCGAGCCTTCCGCTGACGGGACGATCTTACTCCCGTAGCTGGCGGCGGACCTCCTCATTACCAACGATTATCGTTAAGAAGAATCTTGACAGCTTATTGGTGGAGGGAAAAAACACAGCAGCCCAAAGTGGTAGCCTCCCACCAGGGCCTACTATCGTGCAGGAAGGAACTGCAGACGCTGGTTTACGCCAAAGATAGAAACAAAGTGCTGGAGTAACTCAGCGGGTCAGGCCACATCTCTGGAGAAAAAGGAATAGGTGATGTTTTGGGTCAGAACCCTTTTTCATAAGTGATAGGAGCAGAATTGGGCCATTTGGCCCATCAAGTCTTCTCCGCCATTGAATCATGGTTGATCTATCTCTGCCTCCTAACCCATTCTCCTGCCTTCTCCCCGTGACTCGAGCACCTGTAAGGGCCTGTCCCATTTGGCGATTTTTTTGGTGACTGTCGGCATCATTGACTGACCTATCAGGTCACCGAAAAAGTCGCGGCGTGATGACATATTGACGCGCGGCGTCTCCTCCCGTGTCGCAACATTTGTTTTGTCGCCGCTGGATTTTGAAATGTTCAGAATCTTTTGGCGACACTGACACATCAGTCAATGTGGCCAGCAGTGGCCAAAAAATATCGGCAAGTGGGACAGGCCCTTTTCTAATCAAGAAGCGATCCCATCTCTGCTTTAAAAATATCCATTGACATGGCCTTGTCCTAGACTCTCCCAACGTCCGCTCCACATCCACTCTCTCTAAACCTCCTCTATTCGGTAAGTTTCAACGATGTCCCCCCCCCTCATTGTTCTAAACTCCAGCGAGTACAGGCCCAGTGCTAACAAACGCTCATCATATGTTAACCCACTCATTCCTAGGATCTTTCTCATAAAACTGAACTTCGTGAAAGATATTTGGGGGGAGGGGGGGGGGGGGGGGGTTGCACAGATCTTTGTGGTGTTTTTGCATTAACATATTTATATTCTAATCTACATTTTAACCAAACATATAATTAGTGTGAGCTGTGTGGATCTCCTCTCGTTATATCCTGAAGGAAAAATGATCGTGTTTTTAATTTTCTGATCTTGGATACCCTGCCGAGTACTTGAGTTATAGAACTGTACAGCATGGCACCAGGCCCTTTGGCCCATCTGGTCAATGCTGACCATCAGATCACCCGTTCACAGTATGTGTAGGAAGGAACTGCAGATGCTGGTTTAAACCGTAGACACAAAGTGCCGGAGTAACTCAGCGGGACAGGCAGTATCTCTGGAGAGAAGGAATGGGTGACGTTTCGGGTCGTGACCCTTCTTCAGACTGAGTCGGGGGGAAAGGGAAACGAGATATCGACGCTCGATATAGAGAGATACAGAACAAAGAAATGAAAGATATACAAAATGGTAACAATGTTCAAGGAAGTGGTCCGTTGTTAGCTGTGGGCTAGGTGAAAATGAGTTATAGACAATGAAGCTCACCAGGACGTGCACTAAACATTATTCTATTATCATGCATCAAGCAAGATACATTTATTTATCACGTACCAATTGGTGCAGTGAGATGTGTGCTCGCCATACAGCCATACCAATAATAAAGAGCACAGAACACGATAGTCTTTAAACACAGACATCCCCACACAGCGGGATCCAAGTTTCCCACTGTGAGGGAAGGCTCCAAAATTCAGTCATCCTCCTCTGTTGTCCTCCCATGGTCGGGGGAGTATCTTTATATCTATATACTGCAAATGTGTCGGTTGTAATCGTATATTGTCTTTCTGCTGACAGGTTAGCACACAATAAAAACTCTTCACTGTGCCTCGGTACACAATAGACAATAGGTGCAGGAGTAGGCCATTCGGCCCTTCGAGCCAGCACCGCCATTCAATGTGATCATGGCTGATCATCCCCAATCAGTACCCCGTTCCTGCCTTCTCCCCACATCCCCTGACTCCGCTATCTTTAAGAGCCCTATCTAGCTCTCTCTTGAAAGCATCCAGAGAACCGGCCTCCACCGCCCTCTGAGGCAGAGAGACGATAAACTGAAACTGAGATTGAAGACGCCAGTGAAAGTGGTTGGAGAACTGGGCAGCGGGAGGGGATGGAGAGGGAGGGGACGCAAGGGTTAATTGAAGTTAGAGAAGTCTAACACTGGGTTGCAAGTTGCCCCGGGGAAATATGTGGTGCTGCTGCATCAGGCCTCACTCTGATAGGCACGTTCTAAATGACTTTGCTGCCCTTGATTTAGGAAGGTGAGAAGTGAAAGATTCACCAGGGCACAACTGCTGGATGGTGAAACAACGTTTAGATAAATGGAGCTGTCAACAGAATGCATTCAGGCAACATCAGGGAATTGCATGATCGCAGTGGGCCGGTGATGTAGGTGTCTTGCGACCTGTGGCATCATAGCTGGTGAAATGGAGAGTGGAGACATATTAATTCCACGTGAATGCCTGCATTTTATATTGCTGTGCAAACAAATCAATAACAGGACAAAGCAAAACCTGAAGGTAAATCCAGTCAGAGAAAACGTCATTGATTCTGCCCGCACAATCACTTTGATGTGCGTTATTGATTTAAGCAAATTTTAGATTTGATCCACCTTCCTTTTCCCGATTGTCACGAGTATCGAGATACAGTGAAAAGCTTTTGTTGCGTGCTATCCAGTCAGCGGAAAGTCAATACACTATTCAATCACAGTGAGGAATGTGGAGGAGTCACTGTGGTGGATGTTCATGTTAAAATGTACTTTGTGTGTCTTGTTGCTTTTTAATGGTATGACTGTATGGCAAATGAAATTCCTTGTATGTTGAAAAATATACTTGGCTAATAAAGTATGATGATGATTAAGATTATTACAATCGAGCCATTCGCACTTTACAAATACTTGATGGCATTAATGTTTAGCACAAGTCCTGGCGTGTTTCTTTGTCTGTAACTGATTTTCACCCAGCCCACAGCTAACAATGGATTAATTCCTTGATCCTCGTTACCTTTTTGCATTTCTTTCATTTCTTTGTTCTATATGTTTAGTTTGAATAAACCTAAATGAAGAAGAGTCTCGACCCAAAACGTCACCCACTCCTTCTCTCCAGAGATGTTGCCTGTCTCGCTGAGTTACTCCAGCACTTTGTGTCTATCTTTAACCTAAACGTCCCACCATTTTTATAGCCCCAATTTCAGTCAATTTCAGTTTAGTTTATTGTCACGTGTACTGAGGTACAGTGAAAAGCTTTTGTTGCGTGCTATCCAGTCAGCGGGAAGACATACCAAGGGGAGTTGAGTACAGGAGCAAAGAGGTCCTTATGCAGTTGTACAGGGCCCCAAGTGAGACCACACCTGGAGTATTGTGTGCAGTTTTGGTCTCCAAATTTGAGGAAGGACATTCTTGCTATTGAGGGAGTGCAGTGTAGGTTCACAAGGTTAATTCCCGGGATGGCGGGACTGTCATTTGCTGAGAGACTGGAGTGGCTGGGCTTGTACACTCTGGAATTTAGAAGGAAGAGAGGGGATCTTATATAAGATTATTAAGGGTTTGGACACGCTAGAGGCAGGAAACATTTTCCCGATGTCGGGGGAGTCCAGAACCAGGGGTCACAGTTTAAGAATAAGGGATAAGCCATTTAGAACGGAGACGAGGAAACATTTTTCACACAGAGAGTTGTGAGTCTGTGGAATTCTCTGCCTCAGAGGACGGTGGAGGCTGGTTCTCTGGATACTTTCAAAAGAGAGCTAGATAAGGCTCTTAAAGATAGCGGAGTCAGGGGATATGGGGAGAAGGCAGGAACAGGGTACTGATTGTGGATGATCAGCCATGATCACATTAAATGGCGGTGCTGGCTTGAAGGGTCGAATGGCCTACTCCTGCACCTATTGTCTATTGTCGATAATACATGATTACAATCGAGTCATTTACAGTGTACAGATACATGATCAGGGAATAACATTTAGTGCAAGGTAAAGCCAGCAAAGTCCGATCAAGGATGGTCCGAGGGTCACCAATGAGGTAGATAGTGGTTCAGGACTGCTCTCTGGCTGTGGTAGGAGTTGCCTGATAACAGCCGGGAAGAAACTGTCCCTGAATCTGGAGTGAGCTCTTAAGTCTGGTGTAAGTCCTGTCCTTCACATTCTGACCTTCACCACCACTAGACTCACAACTGGGTCAGTCCCAGAGATAGAAACAAAATGCTGGAGTAACTCAACGGGTCAGGCAGCATCTCTGGAGAAAAAGGATGGGTGACATTTTGGGTCATGACAATTAAGATGCTTTTGGATATGAACAAGGACACGCAGGGAATGGAGGGACATGTTTGATGTGTAGGCAGATAAGAGTTGGTCGTGACATCATGTTCGGCACGGACATTATGGGCCGAAGGGCCTGTTCCTGTACTGTACTGTTCTTTAGACTTTAGAGCGACAGCGCGGAAACAGCCGCACCGACCAGCGATCACCCCGTACACTGGCACTATCTGACACACACACGGGACGACTTACAATTTTACCAAAACTGATTAACATACAAAACTGCACGTCTTTGTAGTGTGGGAGGAAACTGGAGCACCCGGAGAAAACCCACGCGGCCACAGGGAGAACGTGCAAACTCTGTATAGACAGCACCCGTCATCAAGATCGAACCGGGGTCTCTGGCGCTTTGAGGCAGCAATTCTACTGCTGCGCCACCGTGCCACTATCGTATGTAATCTACTTTTCTTTAAGGCATAAAATTGAAAAATTTGAGGAAGGACATTCTTTCTATTGAGGGAGTGCAGCGTAGGTTTACAAGGTTAATTCCCGGGATGGCGGGACTGTCATATGCTGAGAGAATGGAGCAGATAAGCTTGTACACTCTGGAGTTTAGACGGATGAGAGGGGATCTCATCGAAACATATAATATTGTTAAGGGCTTGGACACGCTAGAGGCAGGAAACATGTTCCTGTTCCCGATGTTGGGGGAGTCCAGAACCAGGGGCCACAGTTTAAGAATAAGGAGTAAACCATTTAAAACGGAGACGAGGAAACACTTTTTCTCACAGAGAGTGGTGAGTCTGTGGAATTCTCTGCCTCAGAGGGCGGTGGAGGCCGGTTCTCTGGATGCTTTCAAGAGAGAGCTAGATAGGGCTCTTAAAGATAGTGGAGTCAGGGGATATGGGGAGAAGGCAGGAACGGGGTACTGATTGGGGATGATCAGCCATGATCACATTGAATGGCAGTGCTGGCTCGAAGGGCCGAATGGCCTACTCCTGCACCTATTGTCTATTGTCTATTGTCTAAAAGATCATCCGTTCCGCAGAATTGATAAGTGTATTGCCCATGATCGCTTGGGATATGGCAATTAAAATATGAATTCACTGCTGTGTGTAGTAGGGTCAGAATTTCATTCAGACATCGGCAGGCAATGACAGAGATTTCACAACCTTTATATTGCCAGCAAAATTGGAATTCAGGAATTCAGAATGATTCAGCTCAGAGAGGAATGAACCGAGGAGAGGTTATGTTGCTGATTTACCATGCTGCGTCATGTACACTGGGATGCAAAATTGTTTAAATAGGTATTTAGTGGCTTCAATGATAAAGAAAGGTCACTGCGTTGAAAGACAACTGATTTCATTGTGGATAATATCTAAATGCCAAGGATGATCTGAATGAGCTGATTTGCCTACCACGATGTTTGCGTCTGCTTATCCATCTAATGCATAAATATTACACCTCGTCTTCAAGATCAAAATTAACGGTTTGCAGGCCATCGTCATATTTTTGTGACATCCGCAATGAAAATTTCCATGCCGTTTCCATCCCTGTTATTTCAGTAATGTTAAAGGGCTGCACCAGAGACCCAGGTTCCATCTTGACTGGGGGTGCTGTCTGTACGGAGTTTGCACGTTCTCCCCGTGACCTGCGTGGGTTTTCCCGGGATCACCGGTTTCCTCCCACACTCCAAAGACGTGCAGGTTTATGGTTATATAACGGGAATTAAGTCCAAATTTAATTATATATATATTTTTAAAAACATACATAACATTGTTAGCTTTCCATAGCAATCATTTGTCATGAATCGATAAGTTCTTTGAGCAGAATTAGGCCATTTGGCCCATCAAGTCTACTCCGCCATTCAAACATGGCTGATCTATCTCTCCCTCCCTCTTAAAAATAGCGGAGTCAGGGGATATGGGGAGAAGGCAGGAACGGGGTACTGATTGGGGATGATCAGCCATGATCACATTGAATGGCGGTGCTGGCTCGAAGGGCCGAATGGCCTACTCCTGCACCTACTGTCTATTAACCCCATTCTCCTGCCTTCTCCCCATAACCCCTAACACCCACACTAATGAAGAATCGTATCTATCTCTGCCTTAGAAATATCCACTGACTTGGCCTCCACAGCCGTCTGTGGCAAAGAATTCCACAGATTCACCACCCTCTGACAAAAGAAACGTTGTAGGTTAATTGGCTTGGTAAAATTATAAATTGTCCCTAGGTGTACGTTCTCTGACCAGCGTGGGTTTTCTCCGGGTGCTCCGGTTTCCTCCCACACTCCCAACAGGTCCGGCAACATTTGTGGAATGAGAAACATGTTTCATGTTAAAGACTTTTTGTCCGATTTGGTATCCAAATCCATAATTCATGGCTCACGAGACCTTCATATCCTTGGACACTCGTACAAGAAACAAATCAGTACACCACTGGTCCCTAATTCAATTACCTGACTTAAGTATCAAAATGCAATATTAATAAATCAGAGATATGAAAGAAAAGATATTATTTTTAATGTAAAATCACAAAACAATGAATGGAATCAGCTGCATTCATGTTCATTTTATGGAAATTGGTGAGATTAGTTCAGTTTAGTTTAGAGATGCAGCATTGAAACTGCCCTAAATAGTTTAATTGAAAGTCTAAATCACTCAGTAAGTCACCATTAATGACAAACAAGATATTCTGTTGAACTCACAGTGTTACCAAGCAACACACTAACGTTGCAGTTTGCAAGATTACTCTATTGGGAACTATCAGTCCGCGCCGACCAGCGATCCTCGCACACTAACGCTATCCTACACGCACTAGGGACAATTTACACTTATACCAAGCCTATTAACCTACAAACCTGTACGTCTTTGGAGGGTGGGAGGAAACTGAAGATCTCGGAGAAAACCCGCGCAAGAACGTACAAACTCCGTACAGACAGCACCCGCAGTCGGGATCGAACCCGGGTCTCCGGCGCTGTGAGGTAGCAACGCTACCGCTGCGCCAGCGTGCCACCCTTCATTTACACGCTAATTGCATTAAATCTTCCTCAATTTCAAACAGGATTTCGGAATGATGGTGAGGAATTTGATGGTAAATGCTTGCTTACAAGGTTAATTCCCGGGATGGTGGGACTGTCATATACTGAGAGAATGGAGCAGCTGGGCTTGTACACTCTGGAGTTTAGACGGATGAGAGGGGATCTTATTGAAACATATAAGATTGTTAAGGGCTTGGACACACTAGAGGCAGGAAACATGGTCCCGATGTTGGGGGGAGTCCAGAACCAGGGGCCACAGTTTAAGAATAAGGGGTAAGCCATTTAGAATGGAGACGAAGAAACACTTTTTCTCACAGAGAGGTGAGTCTGTGGAATTCTCTGCCTCAGAGGGCAGTGAAGGCAGGTTCTCTGGATGCTTTCAATAGAGAGCTAGATAGGGATAGCAGAGTCAGGGGATATGGGGAGAAGGCAGGAACGGAGTACTGATTGGGGATGATCAGCCATGATCACATTGAATGGCGGTGCTGGCTCGAAGGGCCGAATGGCTTCCTCCTGCACCTATTGTCTATTGTCTATTGTCTATTGTCGATTGTCTAAAGGCCAATGACAACGTCCCACCACGTGTGTGTGCACGCTCACACGTTGCAGATTTCTGGAATTGCAGCGAATCTCTCCTACAAGCTAACACATCACGTCTAAGGTAGACAAAAATGCTGGAGAAACTCAGCGGGTGAGGCAGCATCTATGGAGCGAAGGAAATCGGCAACGTTTCAGGTCGAGACCATCAAGCCTGAGTTGTTTGAGAGATGGTCAAGTGCATTGCAAAGCTGCAAGCACTTTTAGACCGGATTTAAAGAGCCCCAGAGGTGACAGGAGCCTGTTCTTATCAGCAATGCAGCTGTTCGATGCAGGTATCTGTCTTTGTATTCTCAAGTCGCCCAACTGTGGAACAAAGGAGAGATATTGGGATATTGTAGGCTGCAGAACACAAATTATTGGACCTTGTTTGTCAAGGAATATATTCAAGGATTGAAAACATTTGATAAGATAGTCAGCTCCTTTGACTTGTTGTAATGTGAATTAAGTCAAAATTGTTTTTCTAAAAACATACATCAAATTGTTAGCTTTCACAGCTATCATTTTTCGATACATTCTAGGAGCAGAATTAGGCCATTCGGCCCATCAAGTCTGCTCCGCTATTCAATCAATAGACAATGGACAATAGGTGCAGGAGTAGGCCATTCGGCCCTTCTAGCCAGCACCGCCATTCAATGTGATCATGGCTGATCATCCCCAATCAGTACAATTCAATTCAATTCAATCTTTAATTGTCATTGTGCAGTGTACAATACAGAGACAACGAAATGCACGAAAATTCCACAGGTTCAGTACCCCGTTCCCGTAGCGATCCCCACACATTAACACTATCCTACACACACACTAGGGACGATTTACACTTATACTAAGCCAATTAACCTATAAACCTGTACGTATTTGGAGTGTGGGAGGAAACCGAAGATCTCGGAGAAATTACACGTGGTCACGGGGAACGAACGTACAAACTCCGCACAGACAGCGCCCATAGTCGGGGTCGAACCCGGGTCCCTGGCATTGTAAGGCAGCAGCTCTACCGCTGGGCCACGATGCGCCCATGAAAATATCCACCGCCGTCTGTGGCAATGAATTCCACAGATTCACCACTAAAGAGGGTTTGTTCCCCAAAACAATCATTTCTAACTGGTCACATTCCATTGGGAATTTTCACCACTGTAGATCTTTTACCGGCTTTATACCATAACATGAACAATTAGTTAGTGCTCTAAAGGACTTGACAACATTTACCAATGTCAAAACAGTAAGGTCGACACAAAACAAGAAGACGTTTTGTTCCTCCCAAAGGGGGGAGAGAAAAGGGGGGGGGGGAGAAAAGGGGGGGGGGGGGTAAAAAAGGGGGGGGGGGTGAAAAGGGGGGGGGGGGGGAGAAAAGGGACCAGCAAGAAGGCTACATTCAGCCATGATCACATAGAATGGCGGTGCTGGCTCGAAGGGATGAATGGCCTCCTCCTGCACCTATTGTCTATTATATATTGAGACAAAGCTACAAAGTTATAATAATCTACTCTTCATGATTTAGAAATAATGATTCCAGGTTATAGTTTTGAACAGTCTATTTTTTTTTAGTTTTGTAATATTAATTTAGATTTAGTTTTAGAAATTCGGAAACAGGCCAATCGGCCCATTGAGGCCTTGCTGACCATCAATGAAGAAACGTCACCCATTCCTTTTCTTTGGAGATGCTGCCTTTCCCGCTGAGTTACTCCAGCACTTTGTGCCTAACTACAGTATATACCAGCATCTGCAGTTCCTTTCTGTGCACTAGTTCTATGTTATCCCACTTTCTCATCCACTCCCTGCACACCTATGGCAATTTGCAGAGGGCCAATTAACCTAGAAACTGAACAAAAAAACACACAAAATGCTGGTGTAACTCAATGGATCAGGCTGCACCTCTGGAGAACTTGTATCAATGTCTGTGTGGGAAGGAACTGCAGATACTGGTTTAAACTGAAGATAAACGCCAAAAATTCAGATAGAGATAGATGCATCGCAGAATGCTGGAGTAACTCAGCGGGAGAGGCAGCATCTCTGGAGAGAAGGAATGGGTGGCGTGAAGGGTCTCGACACGAAACGTCACCCATTCCTTCTCTGCAGAGATGCTGCCTGTCCCGCTGAGTTCCTCCAGCATTCTGTGATGTATCCATCGCTACCTGACCCGTTGGGTTAGTCCAGCACTAAGTCTTTATTTGTCAACTGCTCTACATCGGTGAGACCGAGCGCAGGCTTGGTGATCGCTTCGCCCAACACCTCCACTCAGTTCTCATTATTTTTTTTTTAAATTTCAAAATAGAATTTATTTGAGAAATAAATATATACAATACATGATCCTTACAAAACTCCATCCAACATTCTCGGAGGCGATACATACATTCAATACAGTTTCCCCAAATCACAATTTTACCCCCCACCCTTGCCACTCATGTGGCCCACTGGCGTGGGCAGTCGCATTGACCAAGCTGATCTCCCGGTGGCTCAGCACTTCAACTCCCCCTCCCACTCCGAATCTGACCTTTCTGTCCTGGGCCTCCTCCTTGGCCAGAGTGAGTCCCACCACAAATTGGAGGAGCAGCACCTCGTATTTTGCTTGTGTAGTTTACACCCCAGTGATATGAACATTGACTTCTCCAATTTCAGGCAGTCCCTGCTTTCTCTCTCCTTCCCCTCCCCTTTCCCAGCTCTCCTACAGCCCACTGTCTCCGCCTCTTCCTTTCTTCTTCCCGCTGCACCCCCCCCCACCCCCACATCTGTCTGAAGAAGGGTCTCGACCCGCAACGTCACCTATTACTTCGCTCCATAGATGCTGCCTCACCCGCTGAGTTTCTCCAGCATTTTTGTCTACCTTCGATTTTGCACTCATTTGCAGTTCTCTCCTAAACATGTCTTCATTTTCAGTCTGTAGGTTATTCGCTGGATGAGGGCTGCAACATGTCCTCTCTAAGTTGTTGTGCCTTTGTCAGTTATAATCATTATCATCTTTGATGGCTCACCTCTTGAAAAACATCCCATAAAAATATCTGGCTTGACAGTTAGAATCTATTTTAATTGTATGCCTTTTTGTAAAGGACATTTAAGAAGATAATAGACAATAGACAATAGATGCAGGAGTAGGCCATTCGGCCCTTTGAGCCAGCACTGCCATTCTATGTGATCATGGCTGATCATCCCCAATCAGTACCCCGTTCCTGCCTTCTCCCCATATCCCCTGACTCCGCTATCTTTAAGAGCCCTATCATGCTCTCTCTTGAAAGTATCCAGAGAACCTGCCTCCACCGCCCTCTGAGGCAGAGAATTCCACAGACTCACAACTCTCTGTGAGAAAAAGTGTTTCCTCGTCTCCGTTCTAAATGGCTTTCCCCTTATTCTTAAACTGTGGCCCCTGGTTCTGGACTCCCCCAACATCGGGAACATGTTTCCTGCCTCTAGTGTGTCCAAACCCATTAACAATCTTATATGTTTCAATAAGATCCCCTCTCATCCTTCTAAACTCCAGAGTGTACAAGCCCGGCTCAGGCAACATCTGTGGAGGGAATGGATAGACGACACTTCATGTCGGGAGCCTTCTTTAGTGTGGGAGGAAACCGGACATCCTGGAGAAAACCCACATAGGTCACAGGGAGAACAACAGGCAATAGACAATAGGTGCAGGAATAGGCCATTCAGCCCTTCAATGTGATCATGGCTGATCATCCACAATCGTTCAAATTCCATACAGACTGCACCCACAGCCAGGATCGAACCCGGGTCTCTGGCGCTGTAAGGCAGCAACTCTACCGCTGCGCCACCCTGTTCAGCCCTGTCCTTCATGCTAGTTGAAGCAACTATGTCACGTGGCTCACCCTATGCGTGAAGTTATATAAATGAATAAACTGAAGGTGGTTATCAGGGGTGATAGCAATCTCTGGGCAGAAGTAATATTTTCTTCAAGTGACTGCAGGATTTGTTGGTTAGTTTTCAATTAAAGGGAATTCTGTGGAGCATTCACAGCAAGTAAATAAGAATCATAAATCACACTGTAACTCTTGGTGGAATTGCTGGAGAACTAGACCTTTGAAATATGGTACGTTTAGCAAAACAGAGCAAATTGCATTTTTTTTAAGCTGGCCCAAAGGCATTGCCACTAAATCATTTAAATTAGGAGAGAGGAACCCAGATATTACCGTTGGCAATATTATTTTCAACTTTGATAGGGACTGTTTTGCCTGCTGGTTAAATGAGGAGTTTTGATGGAGAGGGGAATTTCGAATGTAATTTCATCAAACTATTTTTTTTTAAATTGTGTCGTCAATCATTTGGGATTCAAAATGTTAGATTACCGCATGTGTGTCTCTGGATAAATGTCGGGCTTCTGAACTGAGAAACCAATTAAATCAGAGTTGTTTTTACAGAGCAGCTTCCACTGGGATGTTCATATCTTGGTGACTTTGACCACCCTATCTTGATTATTGAGTCATTCAATGCAGTATCACCTTCTAGACATTAACAGTTGACCTCATCAGTTATATGTTCCTAAACTTCCAATCTGCTTGATCATAAAGCAATGGTGTGATTATTGGTGAACGGAATAAATCCTTGTGTGTAGGAAGGAACTGCAGCTGCAGGTTTAAATCGAAGAGAGACACAAAATGCTGGAGTAACTCAGCGGGCCAGGCAGCATCTCTGGAGAGAAGGAATAGGTGATGTTTTGGGTCAAGCCCCTTCTTCAGACCTGAAACGTCACCGATTATTTATATGATAAGAATAACATAATAAAAAGACAGCAGAATAACCATACAACACAGGACAACAAAATAGCCAATAATCAAAAATTACAAAACATGCAATAAGACAAATGCATGAATAGTAAAACAAAGTCACTAAAACGATAAAACGATTTTAAAAGCACATAGAAACATAGAAACATAGAAATTAGGTGCAGGAGTAGGCCATTCAGCCCTTCGAGCCTGCACCGCCATTCAATATGATCATGGCTGATCATCCAACTCAGTATCCCGTACCTGCCTTCTCTCCATACCCTCTGATCCCCTTAGCCACAAGGGCCACATCCAACTCACTCTTAAATATAGCCAATGAACTGGCCTCAACTACCCTCTGTGGCAGAGAGTTCCAGAGACTCACCACTCTCTGTGTGAAAAAAGTCTTTCTCATCTCGGTCTTAAAGGATTTCCCCCTTATCCTTAAACTGTGACCCCTTGTCCAGGACTTCCCCAACATCGGGAACAATCTTCCTGCATCTAGCCTGTCCAACCCCTTAAGAATTTTGTAAGTTTCTATAAGATCCCCTCTCAATCTCCTAAATTCCACAGAGTATAAACCGAGTCTATCCAGTCTTTCTTCATAAGACAGTCCTGACATCCCAGGAATCAGTCTGGTGAACCTTCTCTGCACTCCCTCTATGGCAATAATGTCCTTCCTCAGATTTGGAGACCAAAACTGTACGCAATACTCCAGGTGTGGTCTCACCAAGACCCTGTACAACTGAAGTAGAACCTCCCTGCTCCTGTACTCAAATCCTTTTGCTATGAAAGCTAACATACCATTCACTTTTTTCACTGCCTGCTGCACCTGCATGCCTACTTTCAATGACTGGTGTACCATGACACCCAGGTCTCGCTGCATCTCCCCTTTTCCTAATCGGCCACCATTTAAATAATAGTCTGCTTTCCTGTTTTGCACATAAAAGGGATAATATTAGAAGGTTAAGATTACCTGCACGTTGGGTTATGGAAAAGCTACAATAAACAACAGTGTTTTTAGGCCTGATTTAAATAAGCTTACAGTCTGTACACACCTCAGGTGTTCAGGGAGCTTGTTCCACAGGTATGGAGCATAAAAACTGAACGCTGCTTCAGCCCTTTTAGTTCAGACCCTGGGAACACAGAGTAAACCTGTCCCTGAAGACTAGACATATACAACAAGAAGGTCAGAGATGTATTTTGGACCCAGACCATTCAGTGCCTTGTAGGCCAGTAACAGAATTTTTAAAATCTTTCCTTTTACACACAGGGAGCCAGTGCAAAGATTTAAGGACAGGTGTAATGTGGTCCATTTTCTTGGTGTTGGTCAAGACTGGCAGCGGCATTCTGGATAAGCTGCAGTTGTTTAATTGATTTTTTACTGAGACCTGTAAAGATACCATTGCAATAATCTAACCTACTGAAGATATATGCATGAGCAAGTTTTTCAGTATCTTCTTTGGACAGAAATCCCTTGATTCTTGCAATGTTTTTTAGGTGGTAATAGGCAGATTTGGTAATGGTCTTTATATGGCTGTTAAAATTCAAATCCAAGTCCATAACTACACCAAGGGTTCTGGCTTTGTCTGTGGTTTTCAATGCGATTGAGTCAAGTTGAGCACTCACCTCTAGCCTTGTATTTTTGGGACCAAAGACAATAATATCTATTTGCATTGAGCTGGAGGAAGTTCTGGTTCATCCACTCATTGATTTGTTTGACACACTGACTCAGTGAGCGTAGGGGACTATGGTCATGTAGTGACACTGCGATATAAAGATGTGTGCCATCGCCATAAGTATGGTAGGATATGTAAAAATACTCTATGATCTGAGCTAGGGGGAGCATGTAAATATTGAACAAAATGGGTCCAAGAATGGAGCCCTGAGGAACCCCGCATGTGAGTTTTGTACGTTCTGATTCATGATTACTAAGGGAAACTAAATAATCCCGATCTTTCAAGTAGGATTTGAACCAGTCCGGCACAGAACCAGAGAGTCCTACCCACTTCTCCAGTCTGTCAAGCAGTATGTTATGGTCCACCGTATCAAAAGCAGCACTGAGATCTAGAAGTACCAAAACTGAAGCTTTTGATGCATCACTGTTTAGATGTATGTCATTTAGGACCTTAGTAAGTGCCTTAATAATCTTATATGTTTCAATAAGATCCCCTCTCATCCTTCTAAACTCCAGAGTGTACAAGACCAAAGGCTACATTGTTCTATGTTCTATGTCTTGCTCTCTCTTCTCCACGAGACTTTATGCCTTAGTCTTCTTCCAAGCTGTGGGCTTCCTCCATGCCTGGTCTTCATCCAGGCTTCGGGTCTTCTTCCATGCCTTGCTCTTCCTTCATAAGTTTAGGTGATAGGAGCAAAATTAGGCCGTTCGGCCCATCAGGTATACTGCTCCATTCAATCCTGGCTGATCTATCTCATTGGATCTCAGAGAAAAATCCACATGGCCACGGGGAGAACGTACAAACTCCGTACGGACGGCAGCCAGAGTCAGGATTGAACGCGGGTTGCTGGCACTGTATGGCACGGTGGCGTAGCGCTAGAGCTACTGACGTACAGCGTCAGAGACCAGGGTTTGATCCCGACTACGGGTACCTGCCTGTATGGAGTTTGCACGTTCTCCCCGTGACCTGCGTGGGGTTTTCTCCGAGATCTTCTGTTTCCTCCCACAATCCAAAAGACGTGCAGGTGAATTACCTTGGTGTAAATGTAAAATTGTCCCGTGTGTGTGTAGGATAGTGTTAGTGTGCGGGGATCGCTGGTCGGCGCGGACTCAGTGGGCCGAAGGGCCTGTTTCTGCGCTGTATCGCTAAACTAAACTAAACTAAACTCGGCGACATTGGACCTTTTTGTGTCTCTTCAAATTTCCTCTAATGATTCTCCCGCTACTTTCAGGAATGTTCATGGGAAAAAATGATCAAAGTTCAGAGACTAGCTTCCAAAAAGTATAAGCAAATGATCGAAAAGTGCATGAGTCTCTATCTTGGAGGCCAGCAATCAGTGTGTGAACATTGTAATACGCCATTGAATTCCTGTCCGTTATTAACTCTATTCATCACAGTTTAAATAAAAATCAGTTTTTCAGCACATTTACAATAGGAACAAAAATGTTCCGGTTAGTAGAACATTTAGTACCGTAATTGGGGAATCGAGGACCAGAGGACATTTGTTCAAGGTGAACGGGAAAAGATTTCATAGGAATCTGAAGGGTAACCTTTTCACACACAAGGGGTGGTGGGTGTATGGAACAAGCTGCCAGAGGAGGCAGTTGAGGCCAGGTTTGGAGGGAGATAGGCCAAATGCAGGCAGGTGGGACTAGTGTAGCTGGGACATGTTGGCTGGTGTGGGCAAGTTGGGCCAAACGGCACGTTTCCACACCAGTGGGACTAGTGTAGCTGGGACATGTTGGTCGGTGTGGGCAAGTTGGGCCGAAGGACATGTTTCCACACCAATGGGACTAGTGTAGCTGGGACAAGTTGGCCGGTGTGGGCAAGTTGGGCCGCAGGGCCTGTTTCCACGCTGTATCACACTATGACTCTATATTGGGATAAAATGCAACTGGGCTGTTTCAAGTTTCACTGGGATTTTACTGATTAAAATCTACCTGACCTTTCTTCGAGTCTGACGTGTTAATTTTAGCAATTGATTAAAACACACACGTTGAATGGCTAAAAATAGGAGTTTGTCCTTCGTGACCCCGCGATAGAGGTGAACGCAACCCAGCCTGAGTCCTGGCAAACAAATAACAAAGTCAATGACTTACCCGTTCCAGCCATAGAGGGTTTGCAGTGACATTTGAGGATTAGAAACATAGGCAATAGGTGCAGGAGGAGGCCATTCGGCCCTTCGAGCCAGCACTGCCATTCAATGTGATCATGGCTGATCATCCAGAATCAGTACCCCGTTCCTGCTTTCTTCCCACATCCCTTGATTCCGCCCTAAGAGCTGAATCTGATTCTCCGTTGAACACGAGAGCTAGGCTTCCACGCTGATTGTTCGTGCCACGTCCCCATTGACTGTTGAATAATGAAAACATGGAACTTAATTGCAAAATGCCACCGCCGTTAGAAAATATGACAGGGACTTGACTTTTGCTGTGTAAAGCATGCTTGGAATGTAAGCATCTACAAGATCTGTCTGAGACATGACCTCCACGAAATGGAAAGATGCCAGCACCGGCGTATTTCTCCTATATTTGTATTACTTAAATTACCTGTGCCGGGTGACGCAGCGGGTAGAGCTGCTGCCTCACCGCGCCAGAGACCCGGGTTCGATCCCGACTACGGGTGCTGTACGCACAGAGTTTGCACGTTCTCCCCGTGGCCTGCGTGGGTTTTCTCCAGTTTCCCCCCACACTCCGAACACGCGCAGGTTTGGAGGTTCATTGGACTTGGTAAAATTGTATATTGTCCCTAGAGCGTGCAGGATAGTGTTAGTGTGCGGGGATCGCTGGTCGGCTGGGTACTGATTGGGGATGATCAGCCGTGATCACATTGAATGGCGGTGCTGGCTCGAAGGGCCGAATGGCCTACTCCTGCACCTATTGTCTGTTGTCTATTTGCGCGCTGTATCTCTAATCTAAACGACACGAAGCAAAGATTTGAATGTTATGGTCACAGTGCCACCACCTCCTATATTAAAACCAGTCACGTTGAGACCTCTGCATTGAAAGCTGCGCAATTTCCAAGGAGGCTTTGCCAAATTACAATTACTGTCATCTCTTGTTATCTCTTAAAGCCATACTGGAAGTTCAATTCATTTATTATCTTTCCTCAGCAAATGATCGCACAACTTGCCAAAAATCCCAGATTCAGATGCAAATGCTCTTCTTCTGTGCCGATTCACGTCTGCTCATTAATGTTTAATTTAGTTCCTTCTCTCACGAGTCATTTTAAAAGCGCATGAGTTTACTAACAACAATAAGCCAGACAAGTGATTTCTTCGAAGAAGACAGACACAAAATGCTGCAGGAAATCAGCGGGTCATGCGGCATCTCAGGAGATAAGGAATGGTGACGTTTGATGAAGGGTTTGGTTTAGTTTAGAGTTACAGCGCGGAAACAGGCCCTTCGGCCCACCAAGTCCGCACCGACCAGCGATCCCCGCACACTAACACTACCCTACTCACACTAGGGACAATTTTACACTAATACCAAGACAATTAACCTACAAAGTGTTAAAGAAGGAACTGCAGATGCTGGAAAATCGAGGGTACACAAAAAGCTGGAGAAACTCAGCGGGTGCAGCAGCATCTAAGGAGCGAAGGAGATAGGCGACGTTTCGGGTCGAGACCCTTCCACAAACTTGTACGTCTTTGGAGTGTGGGAGGAAACTGAAGGTCTTGGTGAAAACCCACGCAGGTCACTGGGAGAACATGCAAACTCTGTACAGACAGCACTCAGTACAGGGATTGAACCCGGATCTCTACGCTGTAGCTCCAGTGAAAAGCTTTTGTTGCGTGCTAACCAGTCAGCGGGAAAGACAATACACGATTACAATCGAGCCATTTACAGTGTATAGATATACATGAAAGGGGAAAAGGTGATGTCGGGGTTATGGGGAGAAGGAGGGAGAGATGGATCAGCCATGATTGAATGGCGGAGTAGAGCTGATGGGCCGAATGGCCTAATTCTACTCCTATCACTTATGATCTTTTGAAAAACTCATCTCTCTCTCGTCTTCTTTCTAACTTAAAAACCAACATCATTTTTATTTTCTCCAGTTTGGACATCATTGTCATGGTGGAACGGTGGCACAGCTGATAGCGGTGTGATAGCATCCGCCTCTGTGAACTGGTGTGTAGAGAGTGGATGTGTAAAGTCCTGTGTACGGAGAGGATGTGTAAGTTGGATAACATAGATTTAGTGTGAAGTGGGCACGGTGGCGCAGAGTTGCCGGAGCGCCAGTGACCCGGGTTCCATCCAGTCCCCAGTGTGTGTAGGACAGTGTTAATGTGCGGGGATCGCTGGAAGGCACGGGCTCGGTGGGCCGAAGGGCCTGTTTCCGCGCTGTATCGCTAATGTCTAAAGGATGTCGGCCTGGGCTCGATGTTCTGGATGTTTTGATCAATTATGTCGAGGGGCTGAGTAGACTTATTCTACTATCCCACTCGGTCCATCCGCTGGGCTCTCCGTGGCAAAAGAAGAGAGCAATTATCCAGTTGTTTAAGAAAAAACTGCAGATGCTGGAAAAATCAGTCTGAAGAAGGGTCTCGACCCGAACGGTCACCTATTCCTTCGCTCCATACATGCTGCCTCACCCGCTGAGTTTCTCCAGCATTTTTGTCCACAAATTATTATCAGTAGCATCTTCTGCTCAGACGACATCTATACACGTTCACCATGTTACACTCCATATATTCAAGAGTAAACTGCAGAATGAAAAAGAAAGATTTGTGGTCACGGTAGATCGATCTCTCTCTCTTTTGGCACATGGATCTTTGCTCACCCACTCACTCCCGACAGTTCATTGTTTAATGAAACATGTACTGATTTTATAAGCACATTCATTTACCAGAACAACTGCCCTGGTACAAAGCACTGTCATACTAGATTGTTGCTGAGGCAGCATTTGGAGTGTTGTGTTGGGTGTTGGTCACCCTCCTGCAGAATGGATGTCATTTAGACAACAGACAATAGGTGCAGGTGTAGGCCATTCGGCCCTTCGAGCCAGCACCGCCATTCAATGTGATCATGGCTGATCATCCCCAACCAGTACCCCGTTCCTGCCTTCTCCCCATATCCCCTGACTCCACTATCTTTAAGAGCCCTATCTAGCTCTCTCTTGAAAGTATCCAGAGAACCGGCCTCCACCACCCTCTGAGGCAGAATAGACAATAGACAATTTAATAGGAACCCGAGAGGCTAGTTTAGGCCAAAGAGAGACACAAAGTGCTGATGTAACTGAACGGGTCAAGCAGCATCTCTGGAGAACATGGACAGGTGTCGTTTTGGGTCGGGATCCCTTCTTCAGACAAAACATTTCCTGCAGAGCTGATGCCTGACCCACTGAATTTACCAGAATGATGCCTGGATTAGGGAACGTTAGTTACAGGAAGAGGTGTCCTCTGGAATAGCCAGAGGTTGAGGGGTGGGCCTGATAGAAATACATACAATTATGACCGTCTGAGTTCTTTCTCCAGGATGGAAATATCTAATACTGGAAGGCATCGGTTGAAGGAGCGAGGGACGATAGTTGTGCGGGGCACGTTATGTTACACAGAGGCTGGTGGGTGCAGATATCAATATTTGAATGAACTATATTTATCCGTTAGGAACTTAATTTGTGTGTCAGTTCCCCAACACGATCCCAGTGGTCACATGCAAAGCACAATACATGAAGAATAGGCAATTTGCTTGAATAAATAAATAGATCTTCATGCTGCACGAAACTCGACATGGCAGTCATGAATGTGAGTTTTATTGTCGTGTGTCCCAGATAGGACAGGATATGTAAACATAATACAGAACAGGAGATAAAAGTTCAGTGTGTCTATATACCATAGACCATATATAAAAGTATTCACCCCTTGAATTTTGTCAACATGTAAATGTATTTTTATTAGGATTTTATGTGATAGACAACACAAAATGATAATTGCGAAGTGGAAAGGAAAATGATACATGATTTTCAAATCTTTTACAAATAAAAAACTGTAAAAGTATTCAGGCTGTTAGAAGTGTAAATCCACTTGTGTGTAGTTTGCAGCTTTGTGATCTCAGGCATTAATGAGTTTAATAGCCTGGTGGCTGTGGGGAAGAAGCTGTTCCTGAACCTGGATGTTAGAGTTTTCAGGCTCCTGTACCTTCTTCCCGATGGCAACGGAGAGATGAGTGTGTGGCCAGGATGGTGTGGGTCCTTGATGATGCTGGCAGCCTTTCTGAGGCAGCGACTGCGATAGATCCCTTCGATGGTGGGGAGGTCAGAGCCGATGATGGACTGGGCAGTGGTCACAACTTTCTGCATTCTTTTCCGCTCCTGGGCGCTCAAGTTGCCGAACCAGGCCACGATGCAGCCGGTCAGACATTTGGATAGGCACATGGATAGGCATGGAATGGAGGAACAGGGATTATGTTCTATATGTATATGTTTCTATGTTTCTCTGTGCCAGCATAGTTGATCTTGGTATTATGTGAAGCACAGAGCCTGAGTCACAGAGTGACACTGCGTGGAAACAGGCCCTTCAGCCCAACTTGCCCACACCGGCCAACATGTCCCATCCACAATAGTCCCACCTGCCTGCGTTTGGTCCATTTCCCTCTAAACCTGTCCTATCCATGTACCTGTCTAACTGTTTCTTAAATGTCATGATAGTCCCAGCCTTAACAACCTCCTCCGGCAGCTCGTTCCATACACCCACCACCCTTTGTGTGAAAAAGTTACCCCTCATGATCTTATTCAATCTTTCCCTCCTCACCTTGAACCTATGTCCTCTGGTTTTCAATTCCCCTACTCTGTGCGTTTACCCGATCTAAGTCTCTCATAATTTTATTCACCACTATAAGATCACCCCTCATTCTCCTGCGCTCCAAGAAATAGAGTCCTTGCCCAACCTCTCTCTATAAGTGAGACCCTCGAGTCCTGGCTACATTCTTGTAAATCGTCTCTGCACCCTTCCCGGTGTGACAACATCTTTCCTATAACATGGTCAGGTCGGGGGGAGTTCCCCCCGCCACGGGTACCATGTAATCCCGTGCTCCCTGCTCCATGGTCGGATAGTCGGCGACCAAACCGTCTCCCCCACCTGGTCTGCCAGGTGAGGAGGGGGCTGCGGACCCCCAGCAGGACCAAACACAAGACCTGTCAAAGGGCGGGTGAGCTCCTGGCGAGCCAAGGACCATCCACACGTCAGTAGAAGTTGTGATCACTGTCGTACACAGCATTGTAAGGAATGATGATAAAACACACACACACACCAACATCCTGTACTTCCAGCGGCGGAGGTCCGCAGGAACTGGAGGACAGGGATGTGTGGTGCGTCCGTCACCGTTCCCGTCGGAAACGTTAATGTTTTCAACGATGATGAATGAATGAATAACATGGTGCCCAGAATTGAACACAATACTCTAAATGTGGCCCTCAGCAATGCAAGTTGGGCTGAAGGACTTGTTTCCATGTTGAATGAATCTATGACTATATGACCACCTCCCCCCTTGACTCCATGCAAGGACCCAAGCAGTCGTTCCAGGTGCGGTAGAGGTTCACCTGCACCTCCTCCAACCTCATCTATTGCATCCGCTGCTCTAGGTGTCAGCTGCTGTACATCGGTGAGACCAAGCGCAGGCTTGGCGATCGCTTCGCCCAACATCTCTGCTCAGTTCGCATTAACCAACCTGATCTCCTGGTGGCTCAGCACTTCAACTCCCCGTCCCATTCCGAATCCGACATTTCTGTCCTGGGCCTCCTCCATGGCCAGAGTGAGGCCCACCGCAAATTGGAGGAGCAGCACCTCATATTTCGCTTGGGCAGTTTACACCCCAGCAGTATGAACATTGACTTCTCCAATTTCAAGTAGTTCCTGCTTCCTCTTTCCCCTCCCATTCCCAGCTCTCCCACAGCCCACTGTCTCCGCCTCTTCCTTTCTTCTTCCCGCCCTCCCCCCCCCCACATCAGTCTGAAGAAGGGTCTCGACCCGAAACGTCATCTATTCCTTCGGTCCATAGATGCTGCCTCATCCGCTGAATTTCTCCAGCATTTTTGTCTGCCTATGACTATATAAGGTTAATAGCCTTATATCTAAATCGCTGCACTCTTGTAGCATGGGCACTGAGTTTCTGCATTTAATTCATGAAAGTGTGCATTTTCTAATACAAAACTGGTCAGGCCCCACAGAGAGGGTTGTGGAAAGGTATCAGGCAGTTACAAATTGCTGCCTTTGTTGAAGGAGTCTCCTAAACAAGGTGGAAAAATGCATCACTGGATACAGTGCTGTGTTGTTAACCTGCATTCTTCCGACTCCACCTTCAGTGTGGGACAGAGAAGTATTTCCCCAAGCTGATGGTAAATCCGTGATTAGCTCCGCAGGACCATATCTCAGCGTGATTCACACCTTGTGAGCTGAAGCCAAACGCTTCAATTTGGCGCATTATGTTTTGTCTCCCTTCATTGTCTCATTGAGGGATAAATGGGTTTCTGGTTAAACCTTGAGATGCAGAGCCGAAACAAAACGTGGTCAGTTAACTCGTTGAAATGACTACTTGATAGATTTTCATTACTCTAACAGAACACGAGAAAACAGCCAGACTTTCGAACAGTTGAGGGAGCATTAAAGAAGCAGATTTTGAAGCTTTTTCTTACAATATTCTTCCCTTTAAATCTCCAGGCACCGCTCTGAACACAGGCCAGTGCGCCTGCAGTTCAGTTTAGTCTTAGCTTAGTTCAGAGATGCAGCACAGAAACAGGCCCTTCAGCCCACCGTGTCCCCACCGGCCAGCGATTTCGCACTATCCTACACACACTGGGGCCAATTTTACACTCATACCAAACCAATTAACCTTTTCGAGCCAGCACCGCCATTCAATATGATCGTGGCTGATCATCCAGAATCAGTACCCCGTTCCTGCTTTCTCCCCATATCCCTTGATTCCATTTACTTGGGTCTTCTTGTGCAGAATTCACAGACTTTTCCCAGCATACAATTAGCAAGGCTGACAGCTAGACTGGAGGAAATAACTTCCAAGATGGCGCCCACCCAGGCGACTATGTGCGTGCAAGCCACAGAGACAGATCTAAAATCACAGATTACAATCGCAAGCCACAGAGACATATCTAAAATCACAGATTACAATCTCTCCCACACACTTAAACCTCTACTCCTACAGCAATATCAAAGGTTGAAAGGTTATTTATTGGTCACATACACCAGTTGGTGTAGTGAGATGCTTCTTACCAATGCAGCATAAAAAATAGAATACTGACATAACAATAGTGAAGAGGTTTAAACATAAAAAACATCCTCCCCACAATGGTTCCCATTATGAGGGAAGGCACAAAGTCCAGTCCCCATCCCATGTCCACCCATAGTCGGGCCTATTGAGGCCTCCGCAGTCGCCTTCACGGAGGCCCGACGTTGCAGGCCGTTCTCGCCGGGTGATGGTGCTCCGGCGTCGGGAGAATCCTCTCAGCGGCTTGGGACACCTGGAACGGCCGCTTCCCTACCGGAGTCCGCGGCTTCCGAAGCCGACAGGCCGCGCTGGATGGAGCTCCCCCACCGGCGATCTCGGCGAGAGATCCCAGGCTCCCGCAGCTGGCCGCTTCACAGTCCCGCAGCTCCGCGATGTATTTCTCGGTGGAGCTCCAGCGCGGAGACCCAGGCAAGGCATCGGCTGCTCCTCTCCGCGATAGCGCTCCAGCGCTGTGCCGCCGCCGATGCCAAGGTTCTGGGCGGTCTCCTCATGAAACGCCGCTCCAGGCCCGCTGGTAGGCCGCGAGGACGGGTCGGAAGTGCAGCCCGGAGAAAAGCTGCAGGTAGGGACCCTGAAAAGTAGTTTCCCCCTACCCCCCCCCACCCCCCACCCCCCACATAAAAAGGACTAGAGCTCCAAGAACAGAACACTAAAACTCATTAAAAATTAATAAAATTAAACAGCTGCAGGCTGGGCAGCCATACCATTCAGGACGGTGCCCCCAAACTCTTTTCCCAATATTCCCTTTATCATGTATCTACACACTGTAAACGGCTCGATTGTAATCATGTATTGTCTGTCGGCCGACTGGATAGCGCGCAACAAAAGCTTTCCACTCTGCACGTGACAATAAACTAAACTGAACTGAACTAATGGCATATCGCAGGTGGGCGGGAGTTTGGGAACAGGCAAGCATTGTTCAGGTTGCTGTTGACGGCAGCTGTCCGTTGAGCGGGTGGATTTGCCAACAGGTTTTCTGTTGGAAGGTCATCTCCACGTGGCGGTCTCAGCAGGACGCCTCCCAGTACAAGGAGTGAGCGGCATTCATAGAACGGCTTCGACCGGGGGGGGGGTTTAACTCCGACCCCCAACTCACCATCCGGCATTGGAGCTGGAGACGACGGAGTCAAAGTGAAAGCTTGATGGGAACAATCCACGGAGGTGCCGTGGGTAGGGGCGGTCCATCCAATGGTTGTGCCAAGTTTGGCCACGACGGGTCCCCCAGCCAAACGCGGGGACAGCTGGTGGAACAATGGGCGGTGCCTTTGCCAATCTCTAGCCCAGGCCAACAGTAGGCATTGGGACTTTGAGAGCGGTGACCTGGGTGGTGGCAGCAGATGCACTTGCAGAAGGATCACCCCAGGACACGGACATGGCAGATGGTCAGCAGCTAGAAAAGCAACAGCCTCTCACTGCAGAGCTCCGGGGTAGCAGAATGCAACCGCGCATTGTGTTTTTAAGAAGGAACTGCAGGTGCCGGTTTAAGCCGAAGATTGACACAAAAAGCTGGAGTAACTCAGCGGGACAGGCAGCATCTCTGGTGAGAAGGAGTGGGTGATGTTTCGGGTTGAGACTAGTTAGGGATAAGGGAAATGAGAGAAATAGACGATGATGTAGAGAGATAAAGAACAACAAATGAAAGATAA
This sequence comes from Okamejei kenojei, assembly GCA_035221665.1. Taxonomy (NCBI): domain Eukaryota; kingdom Metazoa; phylum Chordata; class Chondrichthyes; order Rajiformes; family Rajidae; genus Okamejei; species Okamejei kenojei. The sequence continues at coordinate 3,330,612 of CM069148.1, read as the reverse complement.
GCAAAAAAGTAACGATGATAAAGGAAGCAGGCCATTGTTAGCTGTTTGTTGGGTGAAAACGAGAAGCTGGTGCGACTTGGGTGGGGGAGGGATGGAGAGAGAGGGAATGCCGGGGCTACCTGAAGTGGGAGAAATCAATATTCATAACACTGGGCTGTAAGCTGCCCAGCTAGGCAGGGTCAGCCCAAACAGTGAAGGAACGAACTACAGATGCTGGTTTATACCCAAGACTGACACAAAATGCTGGAGTAACTCAGCCAGACAGGCAGCATCTCTGGAGAAAGGAATGGATGTTGTTTTGGTTCGAGACCCTTCTTCAACCTAAACGTTGCCCAGACGGCACCTGTTCCTTCTCTCCAGAGATGCTGCCTGTCCCGCTGAGTTACTCCAGCATGTTGTGTCTATCTGTGTGCATGTTGTGCCATGGCCATAATTCAGCTCTAAATGTTTTTGCCTCTCTGGGGCTTTGTATATCTCCGCACGGGGTTTGTTACGTATTTGTTGAGAGTAGTAGAGGAACAGCCTCAAGGACCTGTCCCACGGTGCGAGTTCATTCCAAGAGCTCTCCCGAGTTTGCCCTGATTCGAACTCGGAGATTTACGGTAATGGTCACTCGCCGGTACTCGGGGCTCTCGTGGACATTTTTCAACATGTTGAAAAATCTTCTCGAGTCTTCCCGTGCTTACCTGCTGTTAGCGAGTCTTCCCGAGTACCTGCCGTTAGCGTTACGAGCCGCTAAGAGACGTCCCCGAGCTCCGACGTACCCGCTATATACATTCTCCGTGCTTACCACGAGTTTGATTTTTTTTAAACTCGGGAGAGCTCTTGGAATGATCTTGTACCGTGGGACGGGGCTATTAGTGTGCGGGGATCGCTGGTCGGCGAGGACCCGGTGGGCCGAAGGGCCTGTTTCCACACTGTATCTCTATAAACTAAACTAAACGACACTTTGTCTTTGAATCTGCGGTCGTTTGTGTCTCTAAGCTTCTGATTTTAGTTCTTCCATCTTTCCTGTTCTTTAGACGTGGTTACGATGATCTGGAAAGGAAGCTCAAAAAGATTTCAATGGAGAAAAGCAGCTTCCTTCAGCAACTCTCCAAACCAACACCAGACCTACAAGGAATGAAGGGAAGCCTCCAGGTTAGACAACGTCAACACGGCTAACAGCACATAGGATATCCCTCAAGATGGCGCCCAGCCCTGGCCACCATGCGCGCGTTGGCCACAGAAGCAGATCTACAGTCACTTATTACAATCGCTCCACACTATTAAATCTCTAATCCTGCACCAACATTTCTTACTTGAACTATGTTCCCTTTAGTTTAAGGTAGACAGAAATGCTGGAGAAACTCAGCGGGTGCAGCAGCATCTGTGGAGCGAAGGAAATAGGCAACGTTTCGGGCCGAAACCCTTCCGGGTTTTGGCCCGAAACGTTGCCTATTTCCTTCAGGGTTTCGGCCCGAAACGTTGCCTATTTCCTTCGCTCCATAGATGCTGCCGCACCCGCTGAGTTTCTCCAGCACTTTTGTCTACCTTTGATTTTCCAGCATCTGCAGTTCCTTCTTAAACACATCCCTTTAGTTTAGTTTAGTTTAGTTTAGAGATACAGCACGGAACCAGGCCCTTCGGCCCACCGAGTCCGCGCTGACCAGCGACCCCCACGCACTAACGCTGTCCTACACACACTGGGGACAATTTACACCCACACCTAGCCAGTTGGCCTACAAACCTGCAAGTCTTTGGAGCGCGGGAGGAAATCGAAGCTCTCGGAGAAAACCCACACAGGTCACGGGGGGGGGGATCGTACAGACAGCACCCGTGGTCGGGATCGAACCCGGGTCTCCGGCGCCGTAAGGCAACAACTTTACCGCTGCGCCACTGTGCCACCCTTATCGTGTATCTATACACCGTAAATGGCCCGATTGTAATCACGTCTGGTTTTTCCGCTGACTGGTTAGCACGCAACCGATTTTTATTCACTGTGCCTCAGTACACGAGACTAAACCGAAACTAAACTAAACCGATGATGGGGATGAAGCAGCAGTTATTGACAGCCCCGCATACTACATAAATATTCTTGAATAATGGACTTAGTATAATTCATATTATCAACCGGAAAATACTGAATTAACATCATGCTCACAATACTTCCCACGTCAGAAGTGTTGGGTCCCTTTATAGAGTACTAGACCAAGTGGGACCCATAGGGGGGCGGGCACGGTGTCGGAGCTCACCCCGGAGGCAGGCGGCCCCCCGGAGCCAATCACCCCCATAAGGAATATTCTGGAATTTGTGGAGGCAATCAATCGTTTGTTTTTGGTCATCCAGCTGTGGGAAGGATTGTCTAAGAAGGAACTGCAGATGCTGGAAAATCGAACGTTGACAAAAATGCTAGAGAAACTCAGCGGGTGAGTTTCGCCCAACACCTCCACTTGGTTCGCAATAACCAACCTGATCTCCCGGTGGCTCAACACTTCAACTCCCCCCTCCCATTCCGAACATGACCTTTCTGTCCTGGGCCTCCTCCATGGCCAGAGTGTGGCCCACCGCAAATTGGAGGAGCAGCACCTCATATTTCGCTTGGGTAGTTTACACCCCAGCGGTATGAACATTGACTTCTCCAATTTCAGGTAGTCCCTGCTTTCTCCCTCCTTCCCCTCCCCTTCCCAGCTCCCCCACAGCCCACTGTCTCCGCCTCTTCCTTTCGTCCTCCTGCCCCATGAAACATATAAGATTGTTAAGGGCTTGGACACACTAGAGGCAGGAAACATGTTCCCGATGTTGGGGGAATCCAGAAACAGGGACCACAGTTTAAGAATAAGGGGTAAGCCATTTAGAACGGAGACGAGGAAACACTTTATCTCACTCAAGTGGTGAGTCTGTGGAATTCTCTGCCTCAGAGGATGGTGGAGGCCGGTTCTCTGGATGCTTTCAAGAGAGAGCTAGTTAGGGCTCTTAGAGATAGCGGAGTCAGGGGATATGGGGAGAAGGCAGGAATGGGGTACTGATTGGGAGTAACTCAATGAGGTCAGGCAGCATCTCTGGAGAAAAGGAATGGGTGACGTTTTGGGTCGAGACTCTTATTAAGACCTGATGCAATTGGAGGAAACACAGCAGGTGGGACTAGCATAGATCTTGGCCGTCGTGTACGAGTTAGGCCGAAGGGCCTGTTTCCGCTTTGTATGACATGAGTATGAGAATAGTGATTGAACCCCAGCAGATAAAGAGGAGAGGAGGGTTGCGTAGAGACAATAGACAATAGGTGCAGGAGTAGGCCATTCGGCCCTTAGAGCTGGCACTGCCATTCAATGTGATCATGGCTGATCATCCCCAATCAGTACCCCGTTCCTGTCTACTCCGCACGTCAATCGTGGCTGATCTATCTCTCCCTCCTAACCGCATTCTCCTGCCTTCTCCCCGTAACTCCTGACATCCGTACTAATCAAGAATCTATCTATCTCTGCCCTAAAAATATCCATTGACTTGCCTCCACAGCCTTCTGTGGCAATGAATTCCACAGATTCACCACCCTCTGGCTGAAGAAATTGCTCCTTATCTCCTTCCTAAAGGAACGTCCTTTAATTCTGCGGCTGTGACCTCTGGTCCGAGACTCTCCCACTAGTGGAAACATCCCCTCTATCCAGGTGTATCGCAAGAACTGATACAATACAGCCAGCATTGTTTAATATAAAGTATTGTGTCTTAAATTGTATTTCAAATTCATTTTTTTCTCTTTTGTGCAACTAATGTCACACTGAATTCTTCCAGCTCACTCATTGCCCTGTTTATTCTTTCATCTTTTATTGCCCTTGGCAAGGTTGGTGTATATTGATTATGCTGACATTCCTCAAGGCTCTAGATCACCGGTTAATTTGACAACAATGTTATTTTGGCTCTGAGGGTGGTGAATATATGGAACCAGCTGCCAGAGGAGGTAGTTGGGACCAGTACTATAACAACATTTAAAATACACTTGGACAGGTACATGGAAAGGTTGACAGGGATATTGTCCAAATGTGGGCAAATGGGACTCACTCTAATGAGGCATGTTGGCTGACATGGATAAGTTGGGCCGAAGGGCCTGTTTCCGTTCTCGATGACTAAAGGGCCTGTCCCACTTGGCGATTTTTTTGGCCACTGCCAGTATCATTGACTGACGTATCAGGTCACTGAAAAATACGCAGCGTGATGCGGCGTGATGACGTTTGGCAGTGTTTTTTCAAGTGTCGCAACATTTTTTTTATCGCCGCTGGGTTTTGAAATCTTTCAATGTTCTGGATGTTCAAAATCTTTTGGCGACACTGATATATGACGCCGGCAGTCGCCGAAAAAAATCGCCAAGCGGGACAGGCCCGTAAGACTCGATGGCAAATTTCCTTTAATTTGGTGGCAAAGTTTAATTTGGGGTTTAATTTAGGGAATGGACGAGAAAGTTGGATTTCAGAACTAGTGTGAAACAGGTTTTAAGGTCATGTCATGTGATAGGAGCAGAGTTAGGCCAATCGGCCCATCAAGTCTACTTCACCATTCAATCATGGCTGATCTATCTCTCCTTCTTAAACCCATTCTCCTGCCTTCTCCCCATAAACCTCTGACACCCGTACTAATCAAGAATCTATCTATCTCTGCAGTCTGTAAATCACAGTCCTCTGTTACTGTTTGTGAGAAACCGTGTAGGAAGGAACTGCAGATGCTGGTTCAAATCGAAGGCAGACACAAAAGGCTGGAGTAACTCAGCGGGATAGGCAGCATTTCTGGGGGGAAGGAACGGGTGACGTTCCGGGTCGAGACCCTTGCATTCTTCTCTAGACTGGCTCCAGTTCTCTTGGGAAGGATTCTCACACAGATTCTGCATTACGTTATTGTGGTCTTATTAATGCTACCCCATCTCCTAACCCTACCTTTCAATCCATAGTGAAACATACCAGTGCAGTAAATAGGTCAGAAGGTCATAAGTGATCAGAGCAGAATCAGGCCATTCTGCCCATCAAGTCTACTCTGCCATTCAATCATGACCGATCTATTTCTCCTTCTTAACCCCATTCTTCTGCCTTTCCCCCATAACCTCTGACACACGTGCTAATCAAGAATCTACCTATCTCTGCCTTGAAAATATCCATTGACGGCCTTCTGTGGCAAAGAACTCTACAGATTCACCAACCACCCTCTGACTGAAGAAATTGAAGTTGAGTCGAAGGGTCTGTTTCTGCGCCGTATTACTCTTTAACTCTTTGACATTTCCATGAAGTTGGTGAGAAAGGTTTAATTCAGAGTTTAATTTATGGAGGAGATGGGAAAGTGGGATAAGATAGAACGAGTGTGGATAGCTGATGGATGTCCAGTGTGGAGTGAGAATCTGCTTCCATGCTGTGTCTCTCAAGCTAAAACTAGTCTCTAGCAAACTATGGGGTTACATTTGACATTACCTTGTAGATTTAACATTTATACCAAGCAAATTAACTGACATACCTGTACATTAAAAACAAAAAAATATTATCAAAAAATGTATTCAATTATTAAAAATAATATTTGCAATGCAATAAAACAGAACAGACCCCACCACCATAATACAAATATACTAAATAACTACTATATCCTAAGTTATAATCCTTATAGAGGATACGTTCAACCCCCCGCGGCGCTCAGCCACGTAAATCCACCAGGGCGCCCGTGGACAGCGCGTCATCCCTCTCTAACACCACCCGGGCACGGACGTAACCCCGGAAAAGGGCCAGGCATGGCTCGGGCAGAGCGCACTTGCACGTCTTTGGAGTGTGGGAGGAAAGTGGAGATCCCGGAGAAAACCCACGCGGGTCATGGGGAGAGCGTACAAACTCCGTACAGACAGCGCCCGCAGACAGGATTGAACCCGGGTCTCTGGCGCTGTTAGGCAGCAACTCTACCGCTGCGGAGTTTAGTTTAGTTTGTTGTCACGTGTACCGAGGCACAGTGTAAAAGTTTTATCCCACATCCCAAAGACGTGCGGGTCTGTAGGTCAATCGGCTCTCTGTAAAATTGCACCCTAGTGTGTAGGGAGTGGATGAGAAAATGGTCGGTGTGGACTCGAGGGCCTGTTCCCAAGCTGTATCTCTACAAAAACTACTGAGGTTTACCTGGCACTTGTTAAAGGGGCTGTCCCACTGTACGAGCTGATTCAAGAGTTCTCCCGGGTTTGCCCTGATTCGAACTCGGAGAATTACGGTAATAGCTGCTCGTAGGTACTCGGGGCTCTCGTGGACATTTTTCAACATGTTGAAAAATCTTCACGAGTCTTCACGAGCTTACCACGTTTCCCGAGCACCTGCCCGTTAGCGTTACGAGCCGCTAAGAGACGTCCCCGAGCTCCGACGTACCCGCTACGTACATTCTACGTGCTTACCACGAGTTTGATTTTCTTTTAAACTCGGGAGAGCTCTTGAATTAGCTCGTACAGTGGGACAGCCCCTTAAGTATCCAGATTCTGCATCTTGAGTACAGGGCAGACTCAGGAAATTGGTGTTCAAGTTGAGCTCAGTACTTTAATGAAAGCCAGTAAGTGCCGTGCAGCTGTGAGAAGAGATTCAGAACGTTTTGGATCAGTAGCTTTTCATCAAAATGGAAATGCAGCTTTCAAAGAGACTCAAGTAGTCATTGACTTGAAACTTGAATGCTATTTCTCTGGGTTATTTCCCTCGCACGTGTTGCACAGACTGCCGTGTATTTATCATATATTTTCAGTTTGTATTTTGGACCTCAGGTATTTCGTGTCAGCAGCAATGTTTTACATGGAACCCTGCAGAAAATATAAATGTACCAAAATGTTTTAAAAGAACACTGAATTCAGAGAGAAGGCAGGAGAATGGGGTTGAGAGGGAGAGATAGATCAGCCATGATTGCCAATAGACAATAGACAGTGGACAATAGGTGCAGGAGGAGGCCATTCGGCCCTTCGAGCCAGCACCGCCATTCAATATGATCATGGCTGATCATCCCCAATCAGTACCCCGTTCCTGCCTTCTCCCCATATCCCCTGACTCCACTACCTCTAAGAGCCCTATCTAGCTCTCTCTTGAAAGTATTCAGAGAACCGGCCTCCACCGCCCACTGAGGCAAAGAATTCCACAGACTCACAACTCTCTGTGAGAAAAGGTTTTTACCTTATCTCTGTTCTAAATGGCTGACCCCTTATTCTTAAACTGTGGCCCCTGGTTCTGGACTCCCCCAACATCGGGAACATGATTCCTGACACTAGCGTGTCCAAACCCTTAATAATCTTGTTTAAGAAGGAACTGCAGATGCTGGAAAATCGAAGGTAGAAGAGAGGATAGGAATCTGTGGAGAGCAGGCATTTAATATTTCAATTTCAGTTTCAGACTCAGTTTCAGTTGAGTTTATTGTCTCGTGTACCGGGGTACAGTGAAAAGCTTTTGTTGCGTGCTAACCAGTCAGCGGAAAGACAATGCGTGATCACAATCGAGCCGTTTACATAATAAAGGAATGACATAGTTAAAGGACGATATGTTGGTGTATGAGTGGAGGTTGAAGAGCGTGGAGCGATTGTAATATGTGACTGCAGATGTGCTTCATTGGTCAGCGTGCAAATGCTCGCCTGGGTTGGGCAACATCTTGGAACTTGGAATTTAATAATGTGTCTGGCTGAAAAAAGACGTTAACCCGTGTTTTTGTTCACAGCAACAGGAATCAAGTTAGAAAATACTTTAGTTTAGTTTAGAGATACAGCACAGAAACAGACCCTTCGGCCCACCCAGTCTGTGCTGACCATTGATCCCCGCACACATCAGGGCCCGTCCCACTTGGCCGTAATTTGCGCGCCATTTACGCGACCTCCAAAAAGGTGGTTGTCACGTTGTGACGCGTGGGCAGCGTGTGGGTAGTGCGGGACGGGCGCATGGAGAGGCGTGGAGGAGTGTGGAGTTGTGCGCGGTATCGCGCGGCGCTCCAGCAATTCGTGCTGCACGAAATCCTCGCGCGCCACCTGCGTGTCGTATCGCGTACGTACGCTGCCGCATTGGAGTCGTGCGCCAGTGTCCCGACGTCTCACGTGCATTGCGTGGTGGCGCATGGTTACGTCACCGTGCGTAACCACGGGTCGCCGTGCGCCGTAGGGTATTCTAATGGCAGACGGCATGAAGACGCGTGATTTGCGCGTGTAACGACGCGTCGACCTATTTTATATATGACGCGTAAATGAGGTGCAAATGACGGCCAAGTGGTACAGGCTACTAACACCATCCTACACACACCAGGGGCAATTTACATTTATACCAAGCCAATTAACCTATAACCCTGTACGTGTTCAAACCGAAGATCTTGGGGAAAACCCACGGGGAGAACGTACAAACTCCGTACAGACAGCACCCGTGGTCAGGATCGAACCCGGGTCTCTGGCGCTGTGAGGCAGCAACTCTACCGCTGCGCCATCCTGCTGTCTGTTTTTGCTCGGTAGGAGTGCATCAGTCTGTTACCCAGAGCAGGGGAATCGGGGCCAGAGGACATAGGTTTAAGGTGAGGGGGGAAAGATTTAATAAGTAGCCTGAGGGGCAACTTTTTCACACAGTGGGTGTTGGGTGTATGGAACGAGCTGCCGGATGAGGTAGTTGAGGCAGGTACTATAACAGCATTTAAAAGTCATTTAAACAGGGGCATGGATAGGACAGGTATATAGGGATATGGGTCAAAGGCAGGCAAATGGGACTATTGTTATTGTGGCATCTTTGTCGTCATAAACAAGTTGTGTCAACTTGTTATCTTGCTGTATTAATCTATGTCTATAACACATTCATATATCACTTATCAAAGACACAACTATAATTTAACAAGGCAATGATTCATTCAACATTTTCCTAAGACCTTTGTCCCCTTTGATCTCTCATTTTCACACCTTACCCTTCGGTAAATCCATGTCTCCCTCTCCCCTGACTCTCAGTCTGAAGAAGGGTCTCGACCCGAAACGTCACCCATTCCTTCTATTCAGAGATGCTGCCTGTCCTGCTGAGTTACTCCAGCTTGTTGTGTCTATTAAAGATACAAGTGGAGTACCTTGAGAGTAGACAGTAAGTTTGCATTCGGCAATAGATGTAATCCCCGTATGTGTTGGTATGTTTTCTTCCAGTGTTATTGTTCTACTGTTAAAACGGTGCCGTTCAAAGTAAGAGAAAATATGTTTCCTTATATAGAATCATCGAGAAAAATGTTTGGTATTTGTTCCTGGTGGAGCATTTATTAATGTTGTTGAAATTTAGAAGGATGAGAGGGGATCTTATTGAGACGTAAGATTATTAAGGTAGACAAAAATGCTGGAGAAACTCAGCGGGTGAGGCAGCATCTGTGGAGCGAAGGAAATAGGCGACGTTTCGGGCCGAAACCCTTCTTCAGAACCGTTGCCAGTTCCTTCTTAAACAAGATTATTCAGGGTTTGGACACGTCAGAGGCAGGAATCAAATTCCTGATGTTGGGGGAATCCAGAACCAGGGGCCACAGTTTCAAAAATATGGGGTAAGCCATTTAGAACGGAGATGAGGAAACACTTTTTCTCACAGAGAGTTGTGAGTCTGTGGAATTCTCTTCCTCAGACGGTGGTGGAGGCCGGTTCTCTGGATGCTTTTAAGGGAGAGTTAGATAGAGCTCTTAAAGATAGTGGAGTCAGGGGATATGGGGAGAAGGCAGGAACGGGGTACTGATTGGGGATGATCAGCCATGATCACATTGAATGGCGGTGTTGGCTTGAAGGGCTGAATGGCCTCCTCCTGCACCTGTTGTCTATCGTCTATGAATGATACTGCCACGATGTTTAATTTGTGAAACCTTTTCTTACTACAACATTTATTCCTTTTCATACTCCTCGACAGTCCTTGAAAACGGATGGCACGGTTCCCCAAAGCGACGTGGAAAAACTACTGGAGATCAGCCAGAAGCAGAAGTGAGTGATGTACTTTTCATTATTCTCTTAGCTGAAGGAACAACCTTCTTGCAGTAATAATGTGGAATATATTGGTAATATTATCCTCAGTTGTAGTTCTGAGATTTCAATAAATACTGTGTTTACTCCTATTGTAACCTTGCCCGTTGCTGAGACTCTGACTACGGGAGGGTGACGGTGGCGCAGTGGCACAGTTGCTGCCTTCCAGCGTTTGCAGTGCGGGAGACTCGGGTTCGATCCCGACTACGGGCGCTGTCTGTACGGAGTTTGCACGTTCTCCCCGTGACCTGCGTGGGTTTTCGCCGAGATTTTTGGTTTCCTCCCACACTCCAAAGGCGTACAGGTGTGTAGGTTAATTGGCTTGGTGTGAGTGTAAAATTGTCCCCGGTGTGTGTAGGGGCAACGTACGGGGATCGCTGGTCGGCGCGGACTCAGCAGGCCGAAGGGCCTGTTTCCGCGCTGTATCTCTAAACTTAAAAAAATTAGACTAAATCATTCACAGTCGGTGCAGGCACGAGGAACTGCAGGTGCTGGTTCACCATAAAAAGACACGGAGTGCTGGAGTCAGTGCGCCCCTCAGCATGTACTCCTGCAGTCTGCAGCCGGCCAGTCGGCAACATTCCCCAATGGACGTCGTTCTGCTGGGAGGTCAACGAGGTTCGGGCCGACCAAAGAGCATCTTTCACTGAGTTAATGACCTCCCAGCAGCACTAGACGTCCATCTCCGAATGTGTCCCTGGGAGCAGTCCGTCCACCACAGAGTCCCCTGTTACTGTTCGGGAGAAGCCGCGCGGGAAAGAACTGCAGATGCTGGTTTAAATCGAAGGGAGGCACAAAAAGCTGGAGTAACTCAGCCGGACAGGCAGCATCTCTGGAGGGAAGGAACGGGTGACGTTTCGGGTCGAGACCCTTGCATTCTTCATTCATCTCTAGACTGGCTCCAGTTCCCCGAGGAAGGAATCTCACACAGGTACCGCATCTCGTTATTGTGGTCTTATTTATGCAATCCCATCTCTTAACCCTTCTTCCAATCCATAGTGAAGCACATCAGTGCAGTAAATAGGTCATAAGGTCATAAGTGATAGGAGCAGAATCAGGCCATTCGGCCCATCAAGTCTACTCCGCCGTTCAATCATGGCTGATCTACCTCTCCCTCCTAACCCCATTCTCCTGCCTTCTCCCCATAACCCCTGACACCCGTACTAATCAAGAAATCTATCTATCTCTGCCTTAAAAAAAATATCCATTGACTTGGCCTCCACAGCCTTCTGTGGGAATAAATTCCACTGGAATATAAATGGAATATTAAATATGAAAACATTGGATTCCATTGCTTTGGCTTCCTTATGTTTCTTTATGTCTATAATTGGGGTGCCTATGTTATAGATTGGTAGCGAACACCATAATCAAATAAAATTCAAATTGCAAAAGTCTCACCAAAACCAGACATTGTTTTTCTTAATGCTCCATTTCGAATCATTAACAAAAATGCTTAACAAGCCCTTGACATTTTGGCCACGGACTCTCGATCGTATAGATGCAATGAAACATGCCAAATAATGGGCAGCATTAAGGCAAATTTGTCTGATATTGTCAGAACTCATGATTGTGCTGTGAATTTAATGAGCCTTCCATGCCTGCGAGCATTCTGTAAAATCCATACATTATTTTAGCAAATAAATAAAGAGTGTCATTTGAGCTGTACTTCAGCAGACAAAAATAGGTAATTAAAATATTGGATTTGAGCTTACATCTTGAATTGTAGGTTTTATATCGTTAGACATCCATATTAATCTAAGCCATAAGAACTTAATATTCATAGACCAAGCTCTGATGCTGGAAAGGCCTCAAGGCTTTCCATTTGGTTATAACCTTGTCAGTAAGGCATGTTCTATGCATAAATATGTCTTCTAATCGAAATACATCCTCAGAGAACTTTAAATATTCTAATAAACTCAGTACCAACGAGTTGTTGGTGTGGTTGAATCGGGGGATAATCATCCTACCACAACCAGAGAGCAGTGCTGAACTACTATCGACCTCATTGGTGACCCTCGGACGATCCTTGATCGGACTTTGCTGGCTTCACCTTGCACTAAACGCTATTCCGGGTGTGGGGGATTGCAACCTTCACGTGGTCCGCTCTGTTTCAACGAATGTAATCAACCTGGCGGGCACAATCAAATCAGATCAAATAGAACAAGTTGCCCTCTCATGAACGGAGACGAGGAAACACTTTTTCACACAGAGAGTGGTGAGTCTGTGGAATTCTCTGCCTCAGAGGGCGGTGGAGGCCAGTTTTCTGGATACTTTCAAGAGAGCTAGATAGGGCTCTTAAAAATAGCAGAGTCAGGGGATATGGGGAGAAGGCAGGAACGAGGTACTGATTGGGGATGATCAGGCATGATCACATTGAATGCTGGCTCGAAGGGCCGAATGGCCTACTCCTGCACCTATTGTCTATTGTCTATTGTCCTGCAACTTTAGGCTGTGCACGCCATACGCAAGAAGAAGAGAACGTCATTCCCTTATCATGTATCTGTACACTGTAAATGGTTCGACTGTGATCACGTATTGTCTTTGCGCTGACTGGATGGCGCGCTTTTCCCTGTACCTCGGTACACGTGACAATAAACCCAACAGAAAGGTGAGCGAAACGGAGCATTCAATTCTACACTTGAGGGCGGCACAGTGGTGCAGCGGGTAGAGCTGCTGCTTCAGATCCTGACCTCGTGCGCTGTCTGTGTGGAGTTTGTCCGTTCTCCCCGCGACCACCTGGGTTTCCTCCGGGTGCTCCGGTTTCCTCTCGCACCCCAAAGATGTGTGGGTTTGTGGCTTGCTTGGCCCTCTGCAGAAGTGGATGCAAATGTTGGATAACACAGAAGTGGTGTGGATGGGTGATCGATGGCCGGCCTGGACTCGCTGGGTCTGACGGCCTGTATCCATGCTGTATCTCCAAACTAAACTATCAATCTCTTGCAGAGCACACGCAGTCCCTTGTAAAAAACTACCAGCCTGAAGAATGAGCAGTGCTGACCATTAACTAGCTGATAAAGTTCCAAAAACCGTGGGGTGGAAAATCAGACAAAGACTGAAATGTTGACTCAGTAGTAGGCCGCCCTTCGGTCATGACTGACCATGGGTGATGTGTGGTCGGATGCAAGCCTGGGCGATGTTATATGGAGGACAGGCTGTTGCCCATACAGCGCGCCCCCCCCCCCCTCTCCACGTCGCTGATCCATCCAAAGGAACAGCAGGGCCGTTACAGTTTGGCACCAGCGCCGTCGCAGGAGCTGCCAGAGCGAGGTTGTAGACAACGACAAACTGCCTTAGGGGCTCCGACTCCGGATTTTCTTGAGGTTTACTCCTGGAGCCTTTTCCATGACTGGATATAGCCACAATGCAGTGGAGGTTTTAAATCAGAGTTTTCCCTCTCCTAGATGGACTGCCTTCCCAGGCTGACGAGCCCCATCTGCCCGAGACTCGTGGGGGCGGGAGTGTCTGCCTTCCCGTGCAGGTCTATAGCACCTGCCCACTGCCCAGAAATGTTGACTAGAGTAACAATATATTGTAGTGGGACCAGGCAGGTTCAGCGCAGTAATCTTTATCAACGAAAACAAATGCTCAAAACACCGCCTACCTCGTCCAGATCTAACGATTCCAGCTCCTGTTGATGCGAGGAGTGCTAACTACTGATTACTCTGAACAGCCCACGAACGAACCCCCGTTTACGAGACAGTCCCGACCAATGACGAGGGTTCTGAATACGGAGCCCCACCACTAGGTGACGTTACAATATACCACCATGTGAATGAGCTACGAGAGTGAAGGTTTAATCCTGACGGAAATGCAGTGGAGCATCAGACAATAGACAATAGACAATAGGTGCAGGAGGAGGCCATTCGGCCCTTCGAGCCAGCACCGCCATTCAATGTGATCATGGCTGATCATCCCCAATCAGTACCCCGTTCCTGCCTTCTCCCCATATCCCTTGACTCCGCTATTTTTAAGAGCCGTATCTAACTCTCTCTGGAAGTATCCAGAGAATCGGCCTCCACCGCCCTCTGAGGCAGAGAATTCCACAGATTCACAACACTGTGTGAAAAAAGTGTTTCCTCGTCTCCGTTCTAAATGGCTTACACCTTATTCTTAAACTGTGGCCCCTGGGCCTGGACTCCTCCAACATCGGGAACATGTTTCCTGCCTCTGGTGTGTCCAAACCCTTAATAATCTTAACTGTTTCAATGAGATCCCCTCTAATCCTTCTAAACTCCACAGTATACAAGCCCAGCGGCTCCCTTCTCTCAGCAAATGACAGCCCCGCCATCCCGGGAATTAACCTTGTAAACCTACACTGCACTCCCTCAATAGCAAGAATGTCCTTCCTCAAATTAGGGGACCAAAACTGCACACAATACTCCAGGTGTGGTCTCACTGGGGCCCTGTACAACTGCAGAAGGACCTCTTTGCTGCTGTACTCTCATTATGAAGGCCAACAGGCCATTCACGTTCTTCAAATCAGAGTAGAGAAAGCATTGAAAAGACACTTGGACAGGTACACGGGCGGGAAAGGTTTAGAGGGATAAGGGGCAAACTAGCTTAGATGGGGCATCTTGGTTGACTTGGGCAAGTTGGACAAGACGTGCTGTTTCCGTGCTGCGTGACTCCACTAAGGGCGGCATGGTGGCACAGCGCCAGAGACCCGGGTTCGATCCCGACTACGGGTGTTGTCTGTACGCTCTCCCCGTGACCTGCGTGGGTTTTCTCCGGGTTTTCTCCCACACTCCAAAGACGTACTGTACAGGTTTGTAAGTTATAAAGTGTTAAAGAAGGAACTGCAGATGCTGGAGAATCGAGGTTACACAAAAAGCTGGAGAAACTCAGCGGGTGCAGCAGCATCTAAGGAGATAGGCGACATTTCGGGTCGAGACCCTTCTTCAGACTGGTCAGGGATTAGGGAAACGAGAGATATAGATGGTGATGTGGAGAGATAAAGAACAATTACTTGGCTCTGGTAAAAGTGTACATTGTCCCTCGTGTGCGTGGGGTGATCGCTGGTCGGTGGGTGGAAGTGCCTGTTTCCACGCTGTATCTCTAAAGTCCAAAATCTAAAGACTCTCAAAGATCTTTCAATGGGAAATCTACAGTCGGTTCAGTTGAGAACTGACTTGCTGGAGTCAGCGGGAGATTGGTCGGAGAGTGAGCAGCAGTTCTACGTTCAATGCGAGTGAAATGAAGTTTGAAGGAAGTCAAGTTCCATGACAGTGCATGGCATGAATCAAGAATCAGGATGTTATTCCCTAATCAGGAATAGGAAGGAACTACAGATGCTGGGTTAAACTGAAGATAGGCACAAAATGCTGGAGTAACTCAGCGGGACAGGCAGCATCTCTGGAAAGACGGAATGGGTAACGTTTCGGGTCGAGACCCTTCTTTAGGCTGGTGAAGGATCTCGACCAGAAACGTCACCCATTCCTTCTCTCCAGAAATGCTGCCTGTCCCGCTGAGTTACTCCAGCATTTTGTGTCCATCTTCCCTTCTCATGTATCAAGTTATACACTGTAAACGGCTCGATTGTAATCATGTATTGTCTTGCCGCTGACTGGACAGCAATAAAAGCTTTTCCCTGTACCAGTACACCTGACAATAAACGGCACTGATTCAAGCACTCGCTTCACTCCAGTGCTGAGAGAAATGATGTCCTCTGCACGCGGTACCTTCCGTCCAAAGCATTTGACCCATACAACGAAAGGAACACACAAATCCTCCCTGAACCTAAACAGATAATGCTGGAAGTACTCAATACTCCAGACGGCACCAGGAGAGAGAACAATTATGTCAATCTTTTTATTTGATTGTGTTTCATCAGAAACAGAGAAATATATGGTACGGTGGCGCAGCGGTAGGGTTGCTGACTCACAGAGCCAGAGACCCGGGGTCCATCCTGACTACGGGTGCTGTCTGTACGCAGTTTGTATGTTAGTTGGTTAGATGGTTAGTTGGTTAGTTAGTTAGTTAGTTAGTTACTTAGTTAGTTAGCTAGTTAGTTTGTTAGTTAGTTAGTTAGTTTGTTAGTTAGTTAGTTGGTAGTTGGTTAGTTTCTTGGTTAGTTGGTTAGTTGCTTAGTTGGTTAGTTGGTTAGTTGGTTAGTTAGTTAGTTAGTTGGTTAGTTGCTTAGCTGCTTAGTTGGTTAGTTGGTTAGTTGGTTAGTTGGTTAGTTGGTTAGTTGGTTAGTTAGTTAGTTAGTTTGTTAGTTGCTTAGTTAGTTACTTAGTTGGTTAGTTGGTTAGTTGGTTAGTTGGTTAGTTGGTTAGTTGGTTAGTTGCTTGGTTGGTTAGTTGGTTAGTTGCTTGGTTGCTTAGTTGGTTAGTTGGTTAGTTAGTTAGTTGGTTGGTTGGTTGGTTGGTTGTTTGGTTGGTTAGTTAGTTAGCTAGTTAGCTAGCTGTTCACCTACAAACCTATTTGTCTTTGGACTGTGGGAGGAAACCGAAGATCTCGGAGAAAACCCACGCAGGTCACGAGGAGAACGTACAAACTCCGTACAGACAGCGCCCGTAGTCGGGATCGAACCCGGGTCTCCAGCGCTGTAAGGCAGCAACTCAACCGCTGCACCACCGCTAACTAGCTTGCAAACTAGCTAGTTAGTTAGTTAGTTAGTTAGTTCATTAGCTAGCAAATTGGCAAGTTTGCTAGCTAGTTAGTTAGTTTAGTTTATTGTCATGTGTACCAAGGTACATTTAAAAGCTTTTGTTTGCTTGTTCATCAGTCCGCAGAAAGGCAATACAGGATTACAATCAAGCTATCCAAATAGTTTGAAATACAAGATAATGTGAAAGTCGTTTAGTGCAAGGTAAAGCCAGCAAAGTCCGATCACAGATAGTCCGAGGGTCACCAATAAGGTAGATAGTAGTTCAGGACCGCTCTCTGGTTGTGGTAGGATGGTTCAGTTGCCTGATAACAGCTGGGAAGAAACTGTCCCTGAATCTGGAGATGTGCGTTTGCTTTCACACTTCTGTACCTTCTTGCAATCTCCTTGAGTCACGTTTCTCTTTTGTAGTTCAAGTGTTTATCTGTCTCCACCTTGAAGATACTCAATGATGTTTAAACCCTGGGTAGAGAATTTCGACAATGTTTGGACATTTTGAAAGAAGAATTTTCCTCATCTCTGTCTTAAGTTATTCTGAAACCTCACACACTGGTTTCAGCAAATCTCATGTGGGAAATATCCTCCTTCAAGCAGCCTTTCCATCCCAACTCAGAACGAGCCATTCACAGTGTATAGATACATGATAAGGGACTAACGTTTAGTGCAGACAAACCCCAATCAAAGATAGTCCGAGGGTCACCAATAAGGTAGATAGTAGTTCAGGACCGCTCTCTGGTTGTGGTAGGATGGTTCAGTTGCCTGATAACAGCTGGGAAGAAACTGTCCCTCAGAACCTATCCCTCAAGTGGCACGGTGGCGCAGCGGTAGAGTTGCTGCCTCACAGCGCTGGAGACGCGGGTTCGATCCCGACTACGGGTGCTGTCTGTACGGAGTTTGGATGTTCTCCCGGTGACCTGCGTGGGTTTTCGCCGAGATTTTCGGTTTCCTCCCACACTCCAAACACATACGGGTTTGTGCACAGGTTTGGAGTGTGGGAGGCAAACCCGAGCACCCGGAGAAAACCCACGCAGATTCAGAGTCAAGAGAGTTTTATTGTCATGTGCCCCAGATAGAACAATGACATTCTTGCTTGCTGCAGCACAACAGAATATGTAAACATTAGTACACTGTAAACAATATAATAAACGGAGAGAAATAAAGTTCAGTGTGTGTATATACACTTGCTCACAAATACACACATATAAATATATATATAGATATAATCACAGGGAGAACATACAAACTCCACACAGAGAGTTGTGAGTGTGTTGGAATTCTCTGCCTCAGAGTGCGATGGAGGCTGGTTTTCTGGATGCTTTTAAGAGAGAGTTGGATAGAGCTCTTCTGGATAGCGGAGTAATAGCCCTGTCCCATGGTGCGAGTTCATTGCAAGAGCTCTCCCGAGTTTAAAAAAAATTCAAACTCGTGGTAAGCACGGAGAATGAACGTAGCGGGTACGTCGGAGCTCGGGGACGTCTCTTAGCGCTAACGGCAGGTACTCGGGAAGACTCGCTAATGGCAGGTAAGCTCGGGAAGACTCGTGAGGATTTTTCAACATGTGGGAAAATGTCCACGAGAGCCCCGAGTACCGACGCGTGGCCATTACCGTAAATCTCCGAGTTCGAATCAGGGCAAACTCGGGAGAGCTCTTGGAATGAACTCGTACCGTGGGACAGGGCCATTAGGGGATATGGGGAGAAGGCAGGAACGGGGTACAGATTGTGGATGATCAGCCATGATCACATTGAATGGCGGTGCTGGCTCGAAGCACCTATTGTCTGTTGACAGCACCCGTAGTCAGGATCGAACCGGGGTCTCTGGCGCTGTGAGGCAGCAACTTTACCACTGCGCCACCGTGCCACCCTGGGACTACCAGGCATTAGTATGTTCAGCACTGCTTTGCCGTTTACCTCAGTGTGCATCTCCCTTAAGTGGAAGTCACTAACTGCCGGCAACGGACTGTCGATTTCTTCCCAACCCCATGCGAAATATGTTTTCCACAATTGTTGTCCTCCAAACAATTCACGGGATATCTGTTTCCCCCGAATGTTCAGCAGGGAACATTAAATGTCATCTCCTGATGCACTAGAGCTTGTTGCCATCTCTGCATTCTCCCTCCCCTTCAGTTTTCTCTAAGGCTAAATAAAGTTAGATTACCGAAGGATGGCTGAATTCCAATTAGGCAGCTGGGATGCAGAATTTGCTTGTCAAACCTTCACAGGAGGCAGAAGCACTAACATTTCCATTAAGTCACCTTCAGGAACAAAAGACAACTTATTCCCCAAGACCTGAGCGGCAGCTTCAGACAGCAGTGCGTAGGAACCGCTGCTACCCAAGTCAAATGCATCAGCGTCTTGAACACCTTCACAAGCTGAGGAAATCTTTTAAAGGCGGACAAAAATGCTGGAGAAACTCAGCGGGTGAGGCAGCATTTATGGAGTGAAGGAATAGATTACGTTTTGGGCCGAGACCCTTCTTCAGACTGAAATCTGTTAGTTTGTTTGATAGATACAGAGCGGTAACAGACCCTTCGGCCCACCGAGTCCGCTCCGACCAGCGATCCCCGACCAGCAACACTATCCTGCACACACTAGGGACCATTTACATTTATACCCAGCCAATTAACCTACAAACCCGCACGTCTTTGGAGTGTGGGAGGAATCTGGAGCACCCGGAGAAAACCCACACAGGTCACGGGGAGAACGTACAAACTGCGTACAGACAGCACGGCCCACCGAGTCCGCTCCGATCCCCGCACACTAACACTATCCTCCGCACACCAGGGGCCATCTAAAACTGTGATCACCCGTACACACTAGTTTTCTCCCACGCACTGAGGGGAATTTACAGAATCCAATCAACCTTCAATCCTGCACGTCTTTGGAATGTGAGCGGAAACCAGAGCGCCCGGAGAAAACCCACGCGGGTCGCAGGGAGAAGGTACAAATTCAGTACAGGTCGGATCAGGATCGACTCAACGGTCAGACAGCAACTCTACCGCTGCGCCACAGTGCTGCCCCTTCTTAATTAGAATGGTAAACATTCAGACAGATTACACTAGACAATACACAATAGGTGCAGGAGTAGGCCATTCGGCCCTTCGAGCCAGCACCGCCATTCAATGTGATCATGGCTGATCATCCCCAATCATTACCCCGTTCCTGCCTTCTCCCCATATCCCCTGACTCCGCTATCTTTAAGAGCCCTATCTAACTCTCTCTTGAAAGTATCCAGAGAACCAGCCTCCACCGCCCTCTGAGGCAGAGAATTCCACAGACTCACAACTCTCTGTGAGAAAACATGTTTCCTCGTCTCCGTTCTAAATGGCTTACCCCTTATTCTTAAACTGTGGTCCCTGGTTTAGACTCCCCCAACATCGGGAACATGTTTCCTGCCTCTGGCATCCAAGGTGCCCAAACCCTTCATAATCTTATATGTTTCAATAAGATCCCCTCTCATACTTCTCAATTCCAGAGTGTAGAAGCCCAGCAGCTCCATTCTCTCAGCATATTCCCGCCATCCCGGGAATTAACCTGGTGAACCTACGCTGCACTCCCTCAATAGCAAGAATGTCCTTCCTCTCACCAGCTGATGATCATGTTGGTTAACCTAACCTATTGTGAGTTGTCAATAGACAATAGACAATAGGTGCAGGAGTAGGCCATTTGTCCCTTCGAGCCTGCACCGCCATTCAATGTGATCATGGCTGATCATCCCCAATCAGTACCCCGTTCCTGCCTTCTCCTCGTACCCTGACCCCGCTGTCGTTAAGAGCCCTATCTAGCTGATAATTAGTGTGTGATTTTGAACCTGTGTCAGGAAAGAAACATAGAAACATAGAAACATAGAAATTAGGTGAAGAAGTAGGCCATTCGGCCCTTCGAGCCAGCACCGCCATTCAATATGATCATGGCTGATCATCCAACTCAGTATCCTGTACCTGCCTTCTCTCCATACCCCCTGATCCCTTGAGCCACAAGGGCCACATCTAACTCCCTCTTAAATATAGCCAATGAACTGGCCTCAACTACCTTCTGTGACAGAGAATTCCACAGACTCACTTTGCAGAACATTGGCTAAATCGCTATGAGATATTTGCAATCTCCTTGATTGAGAATTTGCTACAGAAGCAATCCCTGGTCTCTAATTCCTGGCCTGTAGGGACACCATGACTGGTTATTCTAGTCTTTGTCACTGAAGAGTAAATGCGTTTAACATGCGTTCTGCGTGTTATTGAACAACACAAACAATAATTGTGAATGTGGAGACATCACCTCTTTAAAGTGCTGGAGTAACTCAGCGGGTCAGCTGGTGGGTGTATGGAACAAGCTGCCAGAGGAGGTAGTCGAGGCAGGAACTATCCCAGGGTTTTAGAAACAGTTAGACAGGTACATGGATAGGACAGGTTTGGAGGGATATGGGCCAAACGCAGGCAGGTGGGACTAGTGTAGCTGGGACATGTTGGTCGCTGTGGGCAAGTTGGGCCGAAGGGCCTGTTTCCACACTGCATCACTCTATGACAATATGGCTCTGGAGAACATGGTTAGATGGTGTTTTGGATTGGAACCCTACTCCGGGTCTGAAGAAGAGTCTCGACCCGAAACATCACCCATCCACGCTCTCCAAAGATGGATGTTCTTCTTCTGTCGTGTGTCTTTTAGACCTGCAGCTCCGTTGAGGCGAGCCAGGCCAACGTGTCATCGTCCAGGTCAATCAGACCTCGTTCACCATTCGGTGGCTGGTGTTTGGGGCAACTGGTGACGATGTGCTCCACTGTGTGTGTTGGGTCCCCACGCTCGCAGGAGGCGCTCACTGCCCACGAGGCCCCACCTCTTCATCGCTACTCCGTAGCGTCCGATGCCTGTCCTCTAGCGGTTGATGGTTGTCCACTGCTGCCTCCTGTCCAACTGAGATACTCCAGCACTTTGTGCCTTTTATTCTAAACCAGCATCTGCAGTTCCTTGTTTGCCCTTTTACAAAGTTGTCACGTAACGATCAGCTCTCAAGGCTGGGAATAATATTTTGTAGAAAACTCCAGAGATAGATTGTGAAGTGTCCTTGAATAAACGAGACACATTTCATTTGATGACACATATGTGATATGTATAACTCTGAAGCAGACTTCATTAGACATAAAGAATCTCAAATGGGCACAAGAGATATCATCCACTTACCCGCTGGTTCAATGCTACTTTAGTATTAACATGTATCTAGGTAGAGTGAAAATCCCTCAATGCGTGCACTTACACACTCATCGAAACATCAATCCATTTCATTTGTATAGCACATTTAAAAACAGCTCACGTTGACCAAAGAGCGGCACATCAGTGCAGGTACTAACGTGCTACGTACAATGATACAACAGACCTAACAATATATACATACACTGTTTGCAGCGCCCCCTCAGAGGGCCTCAAAAACGCGAGGGAGTAGAAATAGGTTTTGAGCCTCGACTTAAAGGAGTCGATGGAGGGGGCAGTTCTGATGAGGAGAGGGATGCTGTTCCCCAGTCTAGGTGCTGCAACCTAGAGCTTAAACCTAGACCGCTGGGATAGTCAGTAGCCCCTGAGGGACCTGGAGGTAGAATGGTGGGTTAGAAGATTTTTGATAAAAGTGGGGGCAAGCCCGTTAAGGGCTTTGTATACGAATAAGAGGAGCTTGAAGTTGATTCTGTACCGTACTGGGAGCCAGTGGGAGAGAGGCCAGGATCGGGGTGATGTGGTCCCTTTTTCGGGTGCCCGTCAGGAGTCTCGCTGCGGCGTTTTGGACCAGTCGCAGGCGGGACAGGGAAGACTGGCTGATGCCAGTGTGAAGGGAGTTGCAGTAATCAAGGCGGGAGGAGATGAATGTAAGAGTGTAAGTATCAAAAATAATTCATTTAATTAGGATCACGATACAAAACCAAACCATGGTGACAAACCCACCACCGTATTACCAAAACACCAAACTATTCAAACACTAATGGGACTGTCCCAATTCGGCAAATTTCTTCGGCGGACTGTCATAGTCGTAGCAGGTCGTCAAAAAACCGGCGACTGGACCCCCCTACGACAATGTCTACGACAACCTAGCACCTGGTCAACGTCAAGCTACGGCAAGGTAGCGACTACCAACGACTCATTAGCACGTCCACCTACGACCACACACACCTGCGACAACCTACGTCCACAAGCTACGACGAGGTAAGACAATTCAGTCGCCGGTTGACGTAGGTAGTCGCCAATGGAATTCACCAAAGTCAGCACCGGTGACAACCTACGACAGTACCCACATCGGGAGAAGTCACGCTACGCTCATTGGCGTCAAACCCACCGACTGTCCCCGAAAAGTTTCGAACATTTCAAAATCCAGCGGCGACCAGAAAGACGTTACAACTCTTTGGGCGACTGAGGAGATGACTCGTGACCGTACAGGCGACACCCCGCGACCATGTGGCCACAGCCTAGTCACCTAAAAAATGCCTAAGTGGGACAGGGGCATGAATTTCCAAACAACTACAGTATGTTACAAATACGTACACTAAATAACTACTATACAACTATGCCCCTCTCTAATACCACCCGGGCACGGACGTAACCCCGGTAAAGGGGCAAACATCTGGCTCGGGCAAAGCCCTCTTCCGCCTGGCGCCGTGGCTCACGGATGGCCAGCTTGTGCACTGTAGAGTAACATGTGCACTGTAGAGTAACATGCGCACTGTAGAGTAACATTTATATTGTAGAGTAACATGTGCACTGTAGAGTAACATGTGCACTGTACAGTAACATGTGCGCTGTAGAGTAACATGCGCATTGTAGAGTAACATTTGCATTGTAGAGTAACGTGCACTGTAGAGTAATATACACACTGTAGAGTAATATACGCACTGTGTAGTAACATTTGCATTGTAGAGTAACGTGCACTGTAGAGTAATATACACACTGTATAGTAACATTTGCATTGTAGAGTAACATGTGCACTGTAGAGTAATATACACACTGTAGAGTAA